>OY751320.1:26753879-27953879 GCA_963564615.1 Rhorus exstirpatorius
TATCGACTGACATATAATAGGACCCGAGGTTTGAAGTTTGGTAGGCTTGTATTTTTGATAGAATCGTTCACCCGCATAGATATAATCCAGCCATTCTAGCCAAAAGAGTAGGTTCATAATGCAATCTTCTACAGAATTGATTTTGCTTTTGGAAAAGACTGAGGGGCCGTCCCCTGAATATAAATTCAAGTTGGCGGGATGCAGGGGACAGTCGAGCTTCGGTCGCCATTTTGGAGAACACGTTTTATCAAATATCTCGTGAGTCGTGTATCTCACGACGAAAGTAGTAAAGACCTTTTTTGTAGATAATAAAATTCTTCGCAACTTTTATTGAAAACTTTTTTCTGTATAGTGCATAGTTTTTTATTTATAGCGCGGAAAACTTTTCCAAACCGTCAACTATACATATAACCATGTTTGGAAAAGTTTGCCGAGCCATAAAACAAAAACCATGCACTATGCAGGAAAAAGTTTCGAATAAAAGTCGTAGAGAATTTCATTATCTACATTAAAGTCTCTACACCTTTCGTCGTACCATGCACGGTTCACGAGATATTTTATAAAACGTGATTTCAAAGATGGCGACTGAAGCTCGATCGTCCCTGCGTCCCGCCAACTTGAATTTACACTCAGGGGACGATCCTGTACTTTTTCCAAAAGCAAAATCAATTCTGTAGAAGATTTCAGAAAAAAATGTCTGGAATTACTGGACCATAGAGAGAGAGAGAGTTTTAACAACGAAACGATAACGTTACGACAACGTCAGAGACAAACTACTCCGCTTTTTTCAGTCCAAGGGTTAAAAATGGTCTCTCATTTGTCGTTGTGGTCTGAAACATCCGATATATATACAGTACGTCCAATGGTTGTATGTCTAGCACGAAATGCAGGAGCTAGGTCGAACACGTGCATTTGACCCAGATTCCAGATGCAATTCTATACCGCTTTCCTCCTTCTCTCCTGCCCTTAACTATGTGCATCTCTTCGACTCTCTCTCTCTCTCTCTCTCTCTCTCTCTCTCTCTCTCTCTATCTCTCTCTCTCTCTATCTATCTCTCTTTCTCTCTCATTCTCTCTCTCTTTCTCTTTCTCTCTTTCTCTCTCTCGGTTTCATTCGCTTCTCTTATCAATCAAATATAAATCCAAAATTCCATTTTATAACTAGATTGCATAACGTATTTTTGCAATTGAGAACAAACAATTACCGTGCTTCGATGCTTTGCTATCGTTATACAGAGGCTTAAAGAATTCGTCAAACGATGATTGTCATATCCTCGTCTTTTAAAATTCTTTTCGACCATTTTCGTAATTATGCATGGGTAAAATTACAGTTTTACCGTGTAATTATACCGATATTACATCGTTACGCTCAAACGATCATAAAATAGCACTTAACGATCATTAGAGTCCGCGCGCAGTAAAACACAAAGTATAATATAATATCTTGTGACAGCCTTTCATATTTCCAAGCTCAGCAGGAAATAGTATATTATGCGGCAAAAGCGCGTAAAGTGTCCGTTTTCGAGCGAGGTTATGTTTTTAGAACGAGCCGTTGGCTTTGCCTGGCGAGCCGAAGGCTCATCCCTCAAGGAATTCTTGTCAAATTCAATACTGCCCTACAAACTATGTATGTAAAAATTTTAGGCTCGATAGCGTCAAATTTGCGAAAGTTAAAGTGCACACCTGAATCTTTCGAAAATTTCAAAATTTTCTAAAATCTTAACCCCTCAAAGAATTCTTGCCAAATTCAATACCAACCATCCCTAGTCCCCCAGAGTATTTGTGTAAAAAGTTTGAACCTGATAGCTTTAAATTTACGAAAGTTAGGGCGTGGACACTAATAATTTTGTCACACACACACACACACATTAGCTAACATTTTAATATTTAATAATAGTAATATTTAATATTAATAATAATATTATATTGTAATAATATTATTATTAATCATCAATAATTATTATTAATTATGAATAATAATATTATTAAAATATAATATTATTATTATTATTATTAAATATTATATTAGCTAATCGCGAACGAGAGTCGTTGCTCCCTGCCGGCCGATAGTGAAAACTTCCCGCCCGCAATCGAGCTATGCGATAAGAAACGAAATAACGTCAGCTCAAAGAGTCATAATTAGCCACACATCGTGCGTGCAATTGACATTGTGTTTCCTGACATTACCGGATAGTCGCGCTGCTGCCGACAGCCGCGATTTTTTTTTATTCTTCTTTTTTCCCACTTTGCAAACAATTTCACGATCAGCGCGGAGAGGTGGAGCTCTGACGCAATTTCAATATGGCCGTCACGGTCAAACTCGCGTGTATTATATCGTTAAGCGTGTCTGCCGCACATGCAATAAACGTGAGTTTCTCGGCTAAATACTCGTTCGTCGGAGGTCTCGGCTCTAGTAGTTGTACGGTAATCCGTTCGAAACGAGTGCGAGGGGGTCCTTCCCATTTCGGTTCAACGGTTCAGACACAAAATTTTGTCTCTCTCAAGCCGTGAATAACAATATTAATGTCTCGTGCTTTTCATCGGAGTGTCAAAATTCTTTCTCAAATGGTAATTTACGTGCAAGTGCCGTTTTTTTTTTTATTGGCTCAAAATTCGCGCTGTGCAAGTTTTTTTGCAAGTGAGCCGTGGTGTCGATCAAAAGCTAAATTTTCCAACAAAAAGTGTTGTGAAAATGAAAATTCCGTCGCGATTTCTCCGTGAAAAATGCCCGAAATGAAGTTCGACGACGATGGGTTTTTTTTTTTTTTTTTTGCAATTAACTTCCGTCAGCTTAGTCGGAAATCGTAGAAAAAATATTTTTACGAAAAAGAAATAAGCTCATTTTCGTTTCAACGATTCTTTTTTCTTTTTTTTTTTTTTTTTTTTTTTTTATCGTTAATCAACGAGAGATGAAAAGTTTACTCGGTAAAATTTTGTTGCATAATGTACACACGTTGCGAGCTCACCTTGTTACATTCGACTTTATCCTCGACTCCACGCCGTGTGATCATTGACGCATAATACATGCTCGAGTGATTTATGGTGATAACTTTGTCCCGTGATAGGAGACGCCATATAATCGATCCATATAATTTCAACTAAAGTTACGAAAGTCAGCGCATCGAAAATCCCGCGAGAACACTTTGAGTTATTTTTTTTTTTTACCACCAAAGTACAATAATAATGATTATTATTATTATTTTAATTAATATTATTATTATTAAAATTAACAAAAAAAATTACAGACTTGAGAATTCCTCACTGAACCCAATCTTCCATAGAAAAGATCTTCCTCTTTTTTTTTTTTTTTTTTTTTAAATATCACGACGTTCAATCGCATATCGATCCGCCAGACCACATTTTATCACATTTTATCACATCGATAAAGAAAAAATGATAAAGATACAATGGACTACGGTTGAATGAATTTTTTTTCTCGATTTTCTCTTTTCGTTATATTAGAGCAAGAAACAAAAAAATTCTTAAATTACAAACAATTACAGCTGCTTCAATTTATCATCGATATTATTGTCATTAATTATGATTGCTGCCCAGTTCGATGTCTTTTATTATTTCGCATATAGCACCGTCGAAATTGCACAGATTTACCAAATTTTTCCTATACAATTCATTCGCATAAAAGTTACGAAAAAATTCGAATCTCGAAGTTGCATTTTTTCAATCGTTCTTCAGTTAAAAAAAAAAATTTAACTCTTTGGTGAATCACTGAATGTTGATAAAATATATCGAGCAGCCTGGCTGGTTTCTCATATGATAACCGGAATGATAAAGCGATAAAGAATTATAACGAAAGCAATGTCAGTTCAATTTGGCCATCTCTCTCTCTCTCACCCTCGTAATCGACGAAAATGATCGTGATCGCCATGAATTATCGATAGAGCCATCATCAAACGTGAATAACTTGAATTACGAATCTCCGGTATTGGATAACACGCGAAGAATTATAGATTGGGGTATCGATTTTTTTTTTTAATTCTAAAACGCTTCAATCAATTGGATCGAATTGTTTTAGTGACCAAAGAAAAAGTGACGATCGGTAATTAATTATATGACGTCGATTGATTAATATCAATTTATCAATTAATTGCTCAATTACGCATCGATCGATCATTAAAATCTCTTCAATGATTTTTTTTTCCCCCGAATCGCGAAGTCTCACTCGATCGAGCATCACAAAAATTCTTTCGGTCGAGTTTGTTCTCGCTTGATTGCATTCGCAGAGCGGATTTTTTTTTTTTTTTTTTTTTTTCGAGAGCACATGTCGCCGAGTCCCGTGACTCGTATTATTCAACGAACGCCTCCTGCAAGTATTATGTATTAACGAGCCGATAAACACCTTATGCACAAATTGTATATGAACGGATATGAAATTTTATCGGGCTCATGCCAATATATATACTTACTCTTAACTCTCATTCTTAGTCACCGATCGTGCATACGTGACGATACAAACTTATTTGTCGAGCTTATTATTAATATCCTTCATAATCTCGAGACTGAGTGACTGAAAGAAAAAAAAAAAAAAAAAAAAGAATAAAAACACTCGAGAGCAAGACGGAACTTCGATATAAATTTATATGAGGCTTTTCACGCATATTTTCATCATTTTCCACTCTGATTTGATCCATGCTTTTTTTTTTTTAATTATTCATAAACCACTCGAAGTACTGCAGGCATTTTTACGATTTTTTTTTTTTTTTCACAGACCTTAGTCAGTAACGATTTTTTTTTACATTTATATTTTCATCAAACCAAAAGCTAAGATGAATGTCCCGAATTGTGACTACCTATAAGCCCTGCTCGCCATTAGCAGAGGGAAATCTTGATTTTAATTTTTCTAAGGGTTGAAAGTATTAATTATATTGGAACGCTCGGAAGCCCACCTCGTTTTTATTATTCTTTTGTTTATTTAATTAATATATTTCAAGTATGCGTACTCATTCTATGGCCCTGATAGTGTCCTACTCGTTGGAAGAACGTCCCATTTACTGACCTATGCAAGTCCCGAACGGTGATCTAAGGTAGACAGTTGTGGCCACTGTACCGTTTGTGGCTACTCCGCATTTCCCTCGAATTTCTTAAAGTTTCAAGGCTACGTTCACTTCATCGATCGTAATATTTCGATATTCAAGATCTCTCCGCGCCAATATCGATTGCTTTATTGAATATCTGCTAATTTATTTCAACGAAATATGACGAAATGTGTCAACGCCTGAGCGGTTTGTGTAGTTTTCTTGTCAGAAGTGTTAAGGGATCCCGAGGTGAGAAGGACTACGGTTTCTCATTATCCAAAGTCATTCGGCCCCATAAAAAATTTATATTTTATCAGTTAAAGCGCATTTTGCGAGTTGGAATCACAAAAAACTGACACATCAGCTAAAATATCTGAAAAATACGCGGTGACCAAAAGTGGTACATTCAAAATGCGATTGTTCTATCCGTGGCCAGTTTATGGCCAATCCCAATTCAAAGCTTGGTAGCCACAACTGGTACTTTGGATGAACAAAAGTCGTACAATTGTAGCCACAAACGGTGAAAATGACAGCTACAAGATAATTTCCTATTTTCTTATTTATCATGATCAGAAAAGGTTTTAGATAATAACAATTCGATTCTGTGTACCTTTTAGGTTACATCGATCACTTTTTCAATTCTAAATTTGCAATAATGTGAACACTGTTCGTAAATGAATGTTCGAAAAAGCTCAAAGTAGCCACAACTATTAAACGTCTACCCTACATTTATTGAACGTGAATTGAATTTATTGTAATGAGAAAAATATCGAACGAACACTATTCGGTACACAGTCATAATTCGGGACATTCACCTTGTACCGAGCAGAGAAATATGAAAATAATTCTCGTAAATCCTGGCGGCAGGAAACATTTTTCAATTTTCATCACTGGCTGACTTTTTTTTCTTCGAATTATTATTTTTTTTCGCGTGAAAAAATAAATCAAAACGAAAATCAGATTTTATTTGTCAAATTACGTCGACTTGGCATGAAATGTCTCATATGTTTAACGAATTATGATTATTATTATTATCGTAAATATACATGTACTCTCGGGTTGCACGAACGTGTCTCCAGCGTCCGGTCCATTGCAATCTCATCTCTCGCTCTCGCTATCGTCTCATTCTTCTCGCAACGAATTCGCATGGGGTATTATTTAGCGAGCCGATTAGCTCACACGTAGCACATGCACTTCTCTCGCGCAGACGGGAGTCACTCATCTGCAAAGTCCTCTTAACGAGTATCGTTTATTTCGTGCAACAGTAAGTGTCGCGACATCGACGCGAACGAATCATCCTTGATAATATTTTTCAAAAAAAAAAAAAAAAATTATCAACCAGAGAACAATTTTTTTTACCCAAAATTCGAAGTTTTTCGGAAAATTGACAGAGCGATAATTGTCCAAAATATCGAGCGCAAAGACATTTTAATTTTACCAAATAAATTTAAGGCTCGTATTTGCGGTTTTTATTTAAAAAAAAAAAAAAAAAAAAACGTACTCGACAAGCTTGTCATTTAATATTTTCAAACAGTTTTATCATTTTTTTTTTTCAAATTATTTTTGTTACGATTTTCGCAAGTTTCGTACATTTCGTTATTTGACTTTGTTCGATTATCGGCAATTATCTCGTCGCGCTTCAGTGACGATAATAAAAAAAAAAAAAAAACCTTCGCCGCGGGCTTAACACCTATAACCAAAAGCGACGGAAGAGACGGCGTCGTGTTCGAGTTTTGTAAAAAAATTTCACACGCGTCGATTCAGTTTGTTCGCGAGCGTGAATGTCGATGGACAAACGAGGATCGCGACTCGCAATGAGGACCGCGTGCGACGAGTACAGTGCTAGTGAAATAACGCGATCGAGCATCGATTGGGAGCTCGCTTTTGACTACGAGATCATCAATAACGTTCACATTTACGAGAAAGAGCGTCGCGACTACGTTGTTTTTTACGTTGTTCAAGGAAAGGCACCCTCGATATTTCCGCAAAAGTTCGTCCGACGAAAATTAGGTATCTCGTCATGTACTAATTTTTTTTTTTTTCCACTCCCTTAAAAGTTGAAAAAATTTTTTAAAAATCTTATCCATGATTTTTCATACTCGTCGGAAAATTGCCCGAATATTTGAAGAATTAATCTTGTGATAATTTGTTGATCGAGTCGCTATGCTATCGATATTTTTATCGAGCTTTGATTAAAAGTCGACGATTTGGGAATTTAAAAGAAAAAAAAAAAAAAATACGTACAAATTGAAACTTGAATAATGCAAATCCAAATCCGTTGAAAAAAAAAAAAACATTAATATGATGGGTCCATGTCTGAATAACTTTTACACAAAAAAACTAGGTTAAAAAAACTAAAAAAAACAACTTTGTACAAAAAAAACTTTAACAGCAAAAACTTGGTAAAAAAAAAAATACTAATATACCCAAAAAAAAAACTTCACTAAGAACCTCAGCGCAAAAGAACATATATTAAAAATTATTTAAAATCATCAGCCCGAACTCCGGCATATTTACAGCCATATTTAGAGAGCCTGATGGGCAATTATTTGTTTTCATTTGGGTATCTAAGGCGAAGATAGTACCCTCATTCTTCATTACCTCAATACACATCGAATTGAGCAAAGAGGAGGAAATACGCTATTATCATACTTTTCGTCGATTTGGGAGTATGAATAAAAAATTTTTATTTCAAAATCTGGTAGTTTAGGAAAAAATATTTAGTACGTATTTTTTATTTTTTTATTTGAATCAAAATTGCCGTTAATATGACAAATTGAAAAATATAACATTATGATGTCACACATGTTACGCTATATCTATATATATAAAAATACGTGAAATTCAATTGCCTATAACAGCTACATCTGTAATTTTTAACGAAAAATAAAAAATACGTCCTCATTATTTTTACTTACTGTCTACATTATGCGCCCCAATGATTAAAAAATAAATTTCGTTCATACTCCTAATTGGCAGTTGATGAATCCCGCTAGCATCGATGATTTTCGATTAATGTACAATCATGCGGTACTTCAGTCTGTGCTCAGTCAAATAAACACACCACTCTTATCTTCCCATATGGATTTTTATTCTCGAAGTGTTCGGAAAGTACAAAAAAAATCACTTGGCGATGGGTTAGATACGTAACAGAGAAATGTCCCGGTTTTAAGGATGTATCGGACGTACCTTCCCAACCAAAAGTGACTTTCGTCGACAATATTGCATACTTTATGATAAGATTATAATCGGAAAAAATTCAACCACAATAAAGACGATAAGAAGATTAATTCTGAATAATAATAATGCCAAAAAGTTATCAATAAATTGTTTAAACAAAACATTATTTAACAAATTTTTAGGGAAAGTTTTTTTTTGACACGTGAAATGAGTTCGTTGATTTTTCTGACTACATATGAATTTTTTTTTTTAATTTCTTATCATTTTGAAATTTCGGTTTTCGAAATTTTTTTAATTTTGAAAAATGACGGAAAAATCGCGAATTTTGGATATGTTTTCGTAAAAACGTTTTATATTACAATTGAGAAGTTTCCAGGGCATTGAACGAATAGTTTCGTAAATACAACCTTTACAAATTTCCGAAAACCGAAATTTCAAAATGATAAGAAAATTAAAAAAAAAATTAATGTGTAGTCAGAAAAAACAACAAATTCATTAAACATGTCAAAAAAAACATTCCCTGAAAATTTGTTGAACAATGTTTTGTTTAAACAATATATTGATAACTTTTGTGAATTATTATTGTTAAAAAGTAATCTTATTATCGTCTTTATTGTGGTTGAATTTTTTCCGATTTTTATCTTACCATGAAGTATGCAATATTGTCGACGAAAGTCACTTTTGGTTGGTAAGGTACGTCCGATACATCCTTAACCAGAGATATTTTAGAAAAAGATTTTTTTAACCAAAGTTATTTTAAAAAAAAGTTCTTTTGACTAAACTTTTTTTTGTTACGGATTTTTTCTCTGGTCAAGTCGTTTTGCCAAAGTTTTTATAACGGAGATTTTTATGTAAAAGGTAATTTAGACGTGATTACCAATATGATACCCTAGCTGAATTAATCCTTTCAGGGGCGCAATTAAACTGAAAATTTTATCAAACTGTTTCTTATTATATTGTTGTGGTTCTGGATTTTTTAAAGAAAAACAAATAATTTTATTTATTTTCTTGTCTATAATTTTTATTGCCGATATATTCAGATACAACAAATTGGGATTTTATTAATTACTCAAAAATCTCAAGTAATACTATACGGATACATCGAATTATACAAGATTTCAATTTTCCAAAATGAAAATCTCGAAACAAAACTCATATGAGGATGAATCTGGTATCACGTTTTTTTTTTTTTTTCATTTTCTATAAAATTTTATGCATTTTTCCTTCGTCAACGTCGCGCATGTTACGCTGCAATTATTAATTGCGACAGTGTTTAATGAAAAAATTGTCAGTGTTTATTTTTCACCGACCGGCATAAATGCATAAATCATTCGTGGTCCTCGTGACACGACGGTTCTTCTCCTTACACGCAATTCTTCATTCCGATATATATTTATTAATTTTATTATTCATTTATTCTATTTATTTATTTATCATGCAAAATACAGATAAACATGCACGTGGAGCTTTGAATAATTTGACTCAGTTTTTTTTTTTAAACCATCGAAATTAATTTTTTATTGCCGATACTCTCAATTTTCGATTTCCAAAAAAAAAAAAAACAAAAACAAATCGAGCTCATATTTTTGATACAAAATTTTTATACAATTTTCTATCACGTCGGATCGCACCATATAATTTAAAAGTTTACGAAAAAAAAATGTATGAAAATTCATACATTTTTCGTCAAAAAAATTTGATACAAATAAAATATTTTTATTTGTTTAAATAAATATAAATATAAAATATATTTTTATGGGAGAAGCTGATGAATTTATCGAATAAAATATTATCGAAGATTATTATTTTTCTTTATCAGGAAAAAAAAAGATTAAATCGATCCTCTGATGGATGCTTAGTTCACAATCGTTGAATTTATACTCTCGCAGAGAGCATACTGGTATTCCATATAAATCGTTCCTGACCAAGAACCGTAGATTGTCGACAATTATCGTTTCCCTCTGACCTCCTCTCTCTCCCTCTCTCTTTCTCTCTCTCTCTCTCTCTCTCTCTCTCTCTCTCTCTCTCTCTCTCTCTCTCTCTCTCTCTCTCTCTCTCTCTCTCTCTCTCTCTCTCTCTCTCTCTCTCTCTCTCTCTCTCTCTCTCTCTCTCTCTCTCTCTCTCTCTCTCTTTCTCTCTCTATCTCTTTTTCTTCGTTTTTCTCCAGCATCCCAACGAAAAGAAAAACTAAACAAGATTCATGGTTAGCACGAGCTAGATCGTTCTTCTCCATCTCAGACTCGATATTTTACACGCTATACATCTCTATATGAGAAGTTTGAATGTTCATCATAACCGTGTATGAATCACAGCGACAAACAGATGACAGACTTGCTTTTTTTTTTAATCTATTAAAGCTGTTTTGTCGATTGATGCTCTTGAACTTATTCATTGAATCTTTCATGCAGCTGTCAAGGACACATTTAAAAAAGCATATGATCGCTGCACAAACAGATTCGATCGAATTTCTTCGATGAAAAAAAAAGAAAATAAAATTTTAGATAGTCAAGAGATTTTTTTTTCTCGATTTTTAGATTCCGACAGCGAGAGCAAAGATGGAAGTATCACGACGGAGAAAAAGCACAGTCGTCTCTGTCAGCCCGAAAACACAATCGCCTACACGGTGAGTAATTTTTTTTTTGGCATTTTTTTTTTATTTAACCATTGCTCGACACACAAGTGGCGAGAAAGAAAAAAAAAATTTAATAAAAAAAATTAATATTCAAATGAAGACATAAATATTTATAAATATTCATGAAATATTCGGATAGAAAAGCACAGCCTTGGTTATTGTAATAAATATTTTAACAATTGAAGCAGTTTTGAGGTTGCGAATTAAAAAAAAAAAAATTATTGAAATTATTTCAAAACTTGAACTGCCAACTTTGCGTCGAAACATTTTCAAACTGAAAAAAAAAATTTAATTGAGCAGAACTATTTTTGTTCGGTGAAACAAACGATCCAACATCCAACCCAAATTTCATTTCCCTTTATCGTGGGAAAAAAAAATTTGTTTTTTTTGTTTTATTTTTTATGCAAAGTTTGCTTTTGTAGGAAATATTCATGTGCGAGTGATTGAAATATTTTTCATGACAATTAATTAATGGAAAAGAAAAAGAAAAAAGCAATCTGTGAAAATCTGCCAACGATGACTAAATTGCCAATTAAGCTTCGACTCCTCGTTAATATACGAGCTGTAATTCTTTTAACAAGATTTAAAAAAAAAGGAACCCATGCAAATTGACGATAATCCTCGTTAGTCGATTTGGCAAACTTTTGAGAGAAATTTCGTCAATAATTCTTCGACCTTTTGCTCATTTTTATAGCGAGATGGCACGAATTTTTAATGACTTTCGATCTTATAAATTGTCTCAATTCATATTCGATATCCTCTCGCGAGACGAAAATTTTTCTCGAACGGAGACATCATTGCTGTAAATAAACAATGAGGATTAATCGCGAATTATCCATTTGTTTTACCGGCAGATTTACGACAGTAAATTCAAGTAAATAAATTCGCGAAAATGTCATTTTTATGAAAAACAATCAAGTAATTTTTTTCTGGAATTCGATTACCGGATAAATTAATGAACTTTTTTTAATCCTTACCTTAATTAATTAATTAATTAATCAAGGTAAGGATTAAAAAAATTAATTAATTAATTAATTGATTAATTAATTAATTAATTAATTTTTTTAATCCTTTTTAATCATAAGACCGATTTGAATTACCCGATAAATTTACTTGTCCGTCCATACCTTACACCTTTTTAAAATTAATTTCACGTAAAATGTTACTCGCCTCTTTTTTCCGAGTGAAAAAAAAAGTTGATCTGAGATAATCAATCTTGATTATTCGAATGATTTTTCTCTCAATTGAATTTCTAATTCTAATACATAAATTATTATATCTTAATATGAGAGAGCAAGGGAAAAATTGATTCGATAAAAAAAAAATTTATATTTTTGAAATATTTTTTATGAGTATTTTGAAAATATTTTTTTATAAATTTGCAAGTCACGCAGATCCTGAGTTTTCCGATGCAAGAATTTTTCGTCTATTTTACAGATCGCGAAATGATAGTGGAATTTCAGTTTTTATTTCAAGTTTTTTTTTTCTGTCATTGTAAAAAAAAACTGCAACTGAGCTTTAGCCATTTTGTTCTTTATATGATAATATAGGAATATTCGTGTAAATTTGCACGAAGCAGTGAATTTTCCAGTTTCCCCGATAAAGCGAGAATAGGAAAATCGATTTCACATTACCATCAAATGCAGCTGGCAATTTTAGAGAATTCGTTCGGGAATACGAATGAACAACCGAATGTCCCGATTGTGGTAATAGAGTCATCTGCTCCCCATAGATGTATATACGTGAATATATGTACATGTATTCCCAGTCGGATGGTCGATAATGTCACGAGACTCGGACATACCACATCATGTACAAATTACATATATATATATATATATATATATATATATATATATATATATATATATATATATATATATATATATATATATATATATATATATATATGTATGTATGTATATATGTATAGGGATAATTCCATCTCAAGTAAACCAGGCTCTCCTACTCTTGCAATTATTTCATAAATAAATTTTCATTGCAAAATTGATTTTTTTTTCCAAAATTTAATTTTTAGCACTCCGAATTTTTATTATTTCGAAATTTTGACTCATCTGCTGATACCATAGAAATTACGAACTTTATTTAAAAAGAAACAAAAAATACCAGCCAAACATGACAATTTTTTTTTTTTTTTAATATTTCAACATGACTGCTGATAAATAAATAAAAATGAATTTAAAGAACCATAATTCTCAGGAGCGAAGGCTTTTAAGTTTTCTAAAAAGAAAACATACGACACTTGAATTTTGAGCAAAAATTTAAAAAATTATGTAAATATAAAATTGATTTTATATTTCTTTTTTTTTTTTATCTATTTTAAATTTCTTTTTTTTTTTAATTTATTTTAAATTTCTTTAAGTTTTTTGTTTGTTTGTCTTATTCAATCTCGCTGCAGTTTGCCAAATGAGTGTAAATTTGATGATGCACTTTACCTGAAATGTCCCATGCATGTGGAGTATTCGCTCCTCGATGTTGAAGGGTCAACGGGGACGTCAAAATTTTCTCGTTAAGGTAGTTCGGTCGAGTTTGGCCGAAGTCAAATTTCATCCGTAATTCAGATTTATTTACGTACAATTTAACCATATGAAAGCTATGATAAATTGAATTGTTGCATAAAAAAATATTACAAGCTTCTTTTAGGGTGTAAATAATAAGTTAATAATAATTAATACCCGGAATAATGACAGACTCAACTTGACTCATTCTCTACGTTAGGGAGCGAGCTAATCTAACCTTACGCATAAAGTTACTGGATTGCATTCGCGAGTTTTGTTGTATGCTTTAAAACAGTGTAATGAAGAACAGGGGGGAAAAAAGGCTCGTCTCGAGGCAAGTACAGTTGAAACAACGCCAGTATGCAATGAACTCGGAACTCGTCTAGTTGACATTGTATATCTTGCCGAACAACTCAAATGTGACAGTTGTTCAGAACCACTCAGTGCCGGCGTTAGGGGGGGGCGTGATGGGGCGACGGCCCGCGGCGCTAAGTTTGGGGGGGCGCCGAGGTCTGGGGTCTCCTGCTGATGCGTACCCTCAATACTGTGGCTGCATTCGTCTTGGGCGCTTTACACGCTTTCAACTACACTAGGACCTCGATTTAATGGCCCTTGATTTAATAGACAGTCCCCACCATGTCGCATTTATTGATCGGTTTTTCGCGTGGTGGGAGATGGTGGGGGACGCTTAAAGTCTCCCCGATCGGGCCCGTAGCACGGAGTGCCGATGCGCAGATACAGCATGGGCGGGCATACGCTACCTCGATTTAACAAGGTGCGATGTGGAGCCGGTCCCACCACTGGCCGTTAAATCGAGGTCCTAGTGTAATAGTCGGCGCATGTAAACGTGAGCGCTCAAAGCGCGTAAGCGTCCAAGACGAATGCAGCGTGTGCTCTATACGCTCTGTACTCCACGCATATCGAGTATGTTTACACGACGCTCTAAATCCGGTGTTACGAAAACCGGTTTAATTAAACCAGGCGTTTACACGGTACCTAACACCCGCTTTACGTCGTAAAGCGGGTGTTAGGACCCGTTTACACGCACTTTAACGCCTGATTTAACTACGCCGGTTTTCGTAACACCGGAATAAGAGCGTCGTGTAAACGTACTCATAGTCTTATGGGCTCTGTAATATCGTTCTTCAAATATCCCAAATCCTTTATTCCTATTTTTTGTATTTAAAAATACTTCTCAATTTTTCTTTTAAATATATTTTTTTTCACGATTGTGAATTTTTCTAGTTTTTTTACTGCTTTTTTAAGAAGTACTATTAATAGGTTAACTACAATTGCAGGATTGCGTTCCGGATTTTTGCAACTATTCCGGTTACAGTTGCAAGTGGAGAACGCAGTTTTTCAAAATTAAAACTAATAAAAACGTATCTCCGATCAACAATCTCTCAATCGAGATGCTCTTATCTGGCTACTCTTTCGATTGAAAATGAAATCGCTGGACAAATAGATTTTTCTAATTTAATTCGTATATTTGCTGACAAAAAGGCCCGAAAAGTGAAATTTTACTGAAGAAAATTATTAAAAAAAACAATTTAAGAAAATTATTCAAAAATCAACAAAAGATTCAATCAAAATAAAAAGTAATAAAAAATATAAAATGTGCATGAAATTAAAAAAAAAAACAAAAAAAATGTTTAATTACAAAAAAATTAAAAATACAAAAAAATTAAAAAATTAAAAATTAAAAAAATTAAAAAATATAAATATAAGAAAAATTTTTAAATTTAAAATATAAAAAAAATAAAAAAAAAAGAGGAGCTACAAAACTTTCTACGTCCACGTCGTTGCTCTGGGTAACGCTAAAGAAAAGATGAAATTCTTAATGTACGTTCACATTGGTTCAGTAACAAACTAACACTCGATAATGATTTCCTTAAGTGGGCGCCACAATATCCTTGCCCGGGGCGTCAGTGGCCCCAACGCCGGCGCTGGAACCACTTTTGCTGGCGTTCATCGAATCTGAAGTGAGACGCGGATTAGCTTCGGTTTTCACATGTTTTTTCCCCTAGTCTTCTGCTAGCGAGCAGATCCGGTGTATGACAAGGACAGAGACCGCGGACTCGCATTAATTATTGAAATTAAAAAAAACCGTACGGTAAATCGACTTAAATCTTTGGTAAATATCTCTTATAGATATCAACCATTATTGTGGTATGTTTTTTTTTTTGCCCTTAAACGATTAATTTTTCGTGTACCTGAAATTTCGATAGTTAGCGTGCCATCTGAGCCTTATATGCCCCATAAGAGCAATGTTAACTTATTTATTAATTACGCAAAAACTACACGGTAAATTAATTTGAAATTTTGCAGACATGTAGAGCAAGGTCAACTCTTTTGATTAAATGCAAAAAAAACAGGGTGTTAAACGTGAACCTCAATTCGACCGAACTACCTTAAATCGTATTAGTTGCGCCCTTTTGCTCGTCGGTACTAGTCGTTGCACACACATTTAACTGTGCAACAAACTCCGTACCATTGCATATCCGAAATTCCAGAGCTCAGCCAGGAGGGAAGGGCGGGGGGGGGGGGGAGGAAGGAAGTTGGTAGATAGATGCACGCAAATACGTTAACTATGCAAGGCACGTGGTGCCTCATCCTGCGGTTTCTCGTAACGTACAGACACAAAGTCATCATCGGGATTCGGCACAAAAGATACGAATCAGTCCTGGTTGAGCTTTTCGTTTTGCGTGAAGATGACAAATACATCATTGAATGCTCCCCGGATTATAGAATGATGACGAAAAAAAAAAAAAAAATCGTCAGATCAACGACTAAATTGATGCGCGAACGATCGAGTCAAATGCCAATTTTTTTTTAGCAAAGTTAGGTCCCACTTTGAGACGAGAAAAATATCTACGATATATAGTTTTGGCAAAACGTATAGGATTATAGGATCAAAATACGGGTGTGTAGATCTTCGAACGTGTGCTTCGACGAGAAGCATTTAGGAAAATGGCTCGGTAATCCGGGAGATGCTCGTGAGGGGGGGGTGCGAGGGAAGCAGAAAGGTAGGATAAAGATTTTCTCTCGGTTCTCTCTTTTGTCAGAAATAAAAGAACCGTCCCGGGTTCTCGAGGGGGAGAAGGATGCACGCGAGAGTGCGAGAGGAGAAAGAAAAAAAAAAGAAGAAGAAGAAGAAGAGACCGGAAGACAATATCCCTCTTGTGGCCTCTTCATTCTACAAAACATCCTCTCGCCTCATCTCGCCCTCTTTCCTCGATTCACTGCTTTCCCTATAATGCATCGCCTAGATCCATATATACACATCTGCAAACCTCTATAACCCTTCGAAACGGAAGCTTTTGCCCTCCATACTTCTTGCATCTCGTGCAACACACACACACACATCAACCTTCGTGTTAGCCTCTTTGAGATTTTCTTTTTTTTTTCTTTTCTTTTCTCTCGCTTATTCTTTTCGTTTCATTCAACCAGGCGAGAGATTCATCTCTTTTCTCGGAGGCACATATCGTTCCCTCGCGATGTGTCATTTGTATATTTCTCTCGCTTTTCTCTCATCCACGTCTCTCTCTCTCTCTCTCTTTTTTATCCATCCGGTCTTTTTCTTTCTATTCGCCCTTTTTTTTTCTGTTCTTTCTCATCTCTTCATTAATTTGCCAATCATTTTGGAAATTTGTATATATATATATATTCCGAGGTAATATTCCATCGAATAAAAATTTTGAAGGAATGACGTAAAGCAAAATTACATTTGAATGTAAAATAATAGTGACGCAAGTTGGAAAATAATATCCACCGTATAGGGTCCTCTTTCGACTCTATATATGAAATTTTTCCTCAGCTCTGAATTTCCTTTCCTCGTTCTCGTTCTTTTCATCGCGATCTCCAAGCAACGCGGAAACAATGCATTCATATTTTTCGCTCTCGTTTCGTAACTCCGATGAAAACGAAACGTTTCGAGAGAATTCTACGTTTTTTCGAGAGCATAAATTTGACTGAATCGAACGTTGAATTAAAAAAAATTTTAAATTTTAAACGACATATTTTACCTTTCAAAATAGGGAAACGTGCGTTGAAAATTTTTGACGATAATTTTAGAAGAAAAAAAAACTTCAAGTCACTTTTCATTTCTCGAGACTCGAAATTTTCCACTGTCACAGCTTAAAACGATATTTCGAACAAATTTATCCGTGAAATTTTCTCTCCTTCGCGAGTTAAGGAGCTTTCCAGTGTGACAGCCCGAAAAATCGCTGTTTTTCGCGATTTTTTTTTTTAAAGAAAAAATAATCTAATCGGTCTGGTTTTTTTTTTGTATATTAATTGGGTATTGAAGAATACAAAACAATTTTTTAAAGATCGATTTATTTATTAATTAATATCTATAAAAATGATGAAACAATTGTTGCAGAAAATGCACTTGGATGTGGTGTCCACGTTGGGGGTCACAATTTTGATCTGAAACAAAAAACACAAAAAGATTATTGATCGGTATATAATTGGCTTTCGTGCTATGGAGGCTTTTTTTTTTTGCAAAAATGGCGCCGGTTTGAACAAAAAGTATCGATTTTAGCATTTTTTTTGGCAGTTTTTTTTACAAAAAAATAGGAAGATGTCAAAAAAAAAAAAAGCTTCCATAGCACGATAAACAATGACGTTAAGAATATTGTGTAAAAAATTCAACTCGATAGCTTTAAAACTCTGCCCTCCAGGTTGGACACCGTTTTAAAAAATGCTGTTTCGAGAAAAACGCGTTCACAAAGTTTCAAGTGAGGAAATTTTAGGTAAATCGTTTACTTACGGTCAATCAGCGATGCCAGGGAATATTCGGAAGAGTGTATACTATTCGATAAAGCAAAAAAAAAAAAAATCGATTTTTTGAAAATTTCACACTGGAAAGCTCCCTTAAGCTTTTGTCCCAAAAACGAAATTTGCCACTCGGGTGAAACGAAATCCCTCGCAATTTGCAATAAAACGCGATGTAATGGTAAAAGCTTTTCGAGTCTTCGAAAACAAAATCGATGCGTCGTTTGCACCGAAAGCTTTTCAGGCGAATGAAAAAAAAAAAAAATTAAAAAATAAAAAAAAAAACCTACGTGCAATCATTTTTAAAGTGATTTGTGAAGGACAAGGGCTCAAATGGGCTTCGAGATAGAGATATGTCGATTGCGCATTAATCGGATGCATTCGGCGGTTATACATCGATATAATGCTCGCTAAATAATATCCTGCAACTCGGGCGTGTCTGTTCCTTCGAGTAAATATATGACGGATGTATATGCATATAACCGCGAATGATCGTGTATTCGCGCAACGATGTTAATGGTAATTGAAATGGAGGCGAGGGAGTAATAGAGAAGGATGTACTAATTAAATTGCGGTCTGGTAAATTTGGTAAATTGAAATGTTCCATTTTGGCAGAACTGTTCGTTACAATTCATGGAACACGTTGCGATATTTAACATGAAGTATTGAAATATTATTCAAAAAAATTCAACTCGTTTACTTGGACCTTGAATCCAAGCCAAATCCACATACTCGTTGTTTTTTTATAATTCGGTATTTGTCCATTTTACATATATTTAAAAAAAAATTTTTTAACCCTTTCATTAAGCTCAGCTCGTTGTACTTTGATATTGATATTACTGTCATTATTATTTTCAATTACTCGACCATTTAAATATTCGAGCATCAAAGAAAAATATTTTTGCAAATGACTTTGCAAATGCAAAACAAAATTCAACTCATTTACTTGGACCTTGAACCTAAGCCACGTACTCTTTGTTTTTTTATAATTCAGTATTTCTATATTTTACATATATTTTTTAATTTTTTCGAACCCTTTCATTAAACTCAGCTCATTGTACTTTGATATTGATATAACTCGTTTATTTGGGCCTCGTATCTAAGCCAAATCCATGTACTCTTTGTTTTTTTTTTATAATTCCGTATTTCTCTATTTTACATATATTTTTTAATTTTTTTTTTAAACCTTTTCATTAAACTCAGCTCGTTGTACTTTGATATTGATATTATTGTCATTATTATTTTCAATTACTCGGCCATTTAATTATTCGAGCATCGAAGTAAAATATTTTTGCAAATAATTCAGATGGCAGTCCTGTATACATGGATAGTCAAACATGCAACAGGCAAATTTCGACAAAGAGAGAAGTCCGGTAGGAAGATAGAAAAGAAGAATCAACGAGCCAGTATATTTCCGAAAATATATATTTCGTGTATATATCGATCGATAAACGCGTGGTGAGCTTCACAATCGAAGCGAGGGGGTCTAAATAGGGTAAAGTTTTTTGTTCATCGATCATCGATGGTCCCGTTGCTTGTTACAGTCCTGAGGGAATTTGCGAACAAAGAGATTTTGGCATTGTACCTCAAAGCTGCATCTCAGTGGTCAAAAAAGAGTTAAACGAAATACTGATTTTTTTTTTTAACACATTAACACAATTCGAGAAAATTCAATCTAGAATAAACCGAGCATGGTTTTGAAAAAATAAAAAAATTATTTATGCAAATATATCTTGATCTTACACCTGAAATTGTGCTCGGTTAAATATAAATTTAACGTACCCTAAATATATATTATTATCATTATTAATAATAATAATAATATTAATAATAATAATAATAATAACAGGTCAGTGGCAGGGATACTCTTACCTCGGTGGCAGCGAGATTCGATACAACGCCATCCGAGCTGAGCAAATTAAACAGACTCGGCAGTACATTCGTATTTCCGGGACAACAATTGTGGGTGCCGATAAAAGGTGAGGCACGTCCGGATAGTGGCTCTAAGCTTGACGCACCGAGTCCAGATCCATGTCGCGATCATCACGAATCGCAAGATGACCTACCTGCCGAAGAGAGAGGTAATACTAATTTTTCTGCTATTTTTTTTTTTTTTTTTCTCTAATCCGAGAGTCATAATTTTTTAAACATAAAATTCAAAGGTCACTTGTTCATATTTCCATGAGGATCTTTTTTCTTTAATCTTGAGTCTATTTCTGGTTTATTTATGACTGGAATTCACGAGAAAACATCATTGCCCTGTCAATCGAATTTTTATTGCACCATTTGTTTTTTTTTTAATACTAAAAAAAATCCAAAAGTATCGTAAAATAAAAATAACCATGATAGAAAATTACAATTTGAAAAAAAAAAAAAATCTTAATATTGGCTGAAGTCGATCCTGAAATTTCGAACAAATATATATTAATTTATTTGCAAATTGTACGAAATAGACGATAATAACTCCCAAGGCTATAATTCGACGATTTTTCTCGAGGAGTCGTCTCGCATGAGTCTAAGAATGCTTTCAATTGCTAAATTCCATCGCTTCAATTTTATATCGGATAATGAACGCGCGTGAGTCAACTTTCCAATCGAGTCACACGCACGATAAGATGCAGCTCTGTGTATGATTTTTTTTTTTTTTTCATATCGCATACCGTATACGCAGTCTAACGTAGTCACAACAATCGTTTAATAACAAAAAAAAAAAAAGAAATCCGTCATATTCATTGAGCTCATCAGCGTCGAGCCGATAATCCATGACACGATAATCCTCAGTATCAAAGACGATAATCAATGACGGATAGTATCGACCAAACGCTTATTAAAAAATTCGTAAGAATTGGCGGGAAATCATGAGGAATTTCAAAACACACGCCGTTTTCTCAGTCGATAAGCCGATGTAGGCAACTATACCGACGAAATGACGAGGAAAAAAAAATAAAAAATTATCGAAAAGTCATGAATTACGATGCGCGCGCTCTTTTATCAAAATTGTCCCTCGTAATTCACGAAATACGGATAAAAATAATGCCCGAACGGATACGTCGACTTTGCATTTGTTCATTCTCGTTGATTCAGGGTATAATAAAAATTTCGGAAGCAAAGCGATAGCTGTTTTTTTTTTCTATCGTGTACCGTTGACTCCAAAATAGTTAACAGCTGATTGTTCACTCGGAGACTAACCGCGCGGTTGTTTTCTAAAGGCTTTAGAATACTTTGGGCTTTGGTTGGCTTTAGGCAGGCTAGCAGACGACTATAGACCAACAATGTCGAAATGGCGTTGTTACGGTGCCACGCTGACGAGCGCGATAAGCATCAAAGTTTCTTATCTAACACTATATTCTTCAGCGCGATATCTCTCGCGCAATCAATCCCACTTGTATCCCGATCGATGAACGATAGCGGCGAGAGTCTGCTCTTACGAGATACGAAACATGTACACTATTTTTCAATCGGCCCGAAGTGAGGTTATGGCGTATCTGAAAGGTGACATATTATACATTTTTTTTTTTTCCCATTAATCGCGCATTTGTATTCGGAAAATTAAAAAAAAAAACATATTTTTAAACAAATTTAGGCTGACGTGAAAAATTTTTGTTTGATAATTTTCGATAGATCGATTCACGAGTTAGCGAATATTTTAGCGGAAAAGTATTAATAATTGGTACAATATGTTTGCCAGAGGGATAAAAAATAATTTCAAAATCGGTGCCGCGATATTCCGTCTCTCATTGTGACAATTGTTTTTACCTTATTTTCTATTATTAACGTTCAAATATGACACTTTGAATCATTTTTAGGTTTGATTTTCAGTTCTTTAGTTAAAATTTTTTTTTTTTTGCCGGATAATCAAGATTTTTACTGGCAGGAAATTTCACGAGTACGGGGTGAACTATAAACAAAGATCGGGTTTTAAAATTTTTAATATTTTAATTTTTGTTTCGCCTGTGCTTTGCATCGTTAATTCCTGATTTTCAATTTTATCCGGATTATTAAGTGGAAAATATTTTTTTTTTTTATTGTACATTGACTGTTTATTTTATTTATCATGTGTTACATAATTTTGTATTTTTTACATATACATTTACGTGTCCCCCTGGGGGATCGACGAAATATTAAAATTTCTCCGTATGTTTATATTTTTTTTAATTCAAATTTTTGAAATTTTTTATTTATTCGTTTATTTTTTCTTCCTGCAATGATGTGCCGTGTGTAACTTTTCATGCGAATACAAGAAAAATTAGATGAAACGACTTTTCAAGTGAAAATATAATTGGCGTGGACAAAAATTAGTATTTTTTTTTTCAAATCAATGTTATTGAGCAGAGAACTTTCCTGCTTTTTATTACATTTTGCGTTTTTCCCGTTCTCAAAACAAGAAAACTCGACTTTCCTTGCCTGCGCAAGGCAAAGAGACGCCGCTCGTTGCCCAAGTGTCCCATCCCCCGCGAGTCCGTGACGCGCCGATGCTCGGTACAAGACAAATGATAAAATTTGCATCGTCGGAATGCAACGAAAATAGGTTTTTTTTTTTCACAAAATCATTTCCAGTATTGTCTCAAAGTCGAAAATCGCTTAAACCTTTTTTTCAGTTTTTTTTTTTTTGCTCGCGACCTCTAAATATGCCAGAAAAGCGTCAGTAATACCGGAAATAATTTTTTTTGTGTAAAAAAAAAACTTATTTTCGTTGCATTCCAATAATGCAAATTTCAACGTCATCGAGAGCGTCGATTTTTTTTTTCATACATTGGATATGGATGTTTCCTTCGCAGGGCTTTCAATAAAATTCCAAAAAGTCATGAAACTGAAAATTAATTTAATTTTTTTTCTTGTATAACCGGATGTTTTTTTTTTTTTTTTTCAGAACTTTTGGACAATCTGCGGCCTGTATCACCAAAACCAGGACACATGGAACGTGTCAGGACTCCCATGAATTCCAATGCACCCATGGACGAGGATGAGCCAGCCTACAGGGAAAGATTTTTGAAAATCAACGTACGTCACATCACCGACGGACAGGTAATATTTTTTTTTTCGCATATTTTTCGAGAATTCCACTCGCAGCTTTCAAGAATCATTTATCAATGATCCATTTTTCCTTGGCTAATAAAAGCGAAAAAAAAAAAACGCTCTCATTGACGAATGGAAAATTGAATATTAAAGGGAGCAACTCTACTTTGGAAAACCAAAAATTAGGTGACTTTTGGGATTTTTTTCTTCAGTGTGAAAAAAAAAACAACGGAAATTTCCCAAACTCTGACAATAATTTATTCATACTTTCATACATCTCTGGTAATTTTTTCAATTTATTTCATGCGTTAATTTTAAGGACCTCATTCTCGTTGTCGATTCGCGAAAATTGTGCAGCTCGCAATTCGCATCTGGAATTATCCAAAAGTCTACATTATCGAGATTTTTTTTAAGAACATGAATCTACATTTTGAAAAAAAAAAATCGAAAATTGAATGTTCGAACGTGTTTGAAAAAAAAAATTATCGTTTTTTAGAGCATATTTTTTTACGGCATTTTCCAATAATAAATATATTTTGAACGATCCTAATCTTGCCAGCTTTAAGTTCGTGTTTTAATAAATTGTATTATGCAAACTTGTTGCAATTTCGAAGATGATCGATCATTTAGTTTTTGAATTATGATTACCGAAAATTGAAAAAATATCGCTTTGAGAAAAATACGTTTAAAGTTTGACAAACGAAAGGAGCCGAGCAAAGAGGCGTTACCATTTGTATACGTTACCATTGGAAGGAATCCGAATACCGTTTTGAAATTTTCAAAAATTTATTCTTGAGATATTTTGCTAACGATTTGTGAAATTAACAAAAAAAAGAAAAGGATTTTCCGAAGGATCCAAAGTGGTGATTACATTTGGAAATTGAAATTGATGTAAAAAAGTTGTCAATCACATTTGTAATTTGTAATTGAGTCGAAAAAACATTTCAATTACAATTGTAATTTGTAATTGATTTGAAAAAAAAAAATTCAATTACATTTGTAATTTGTAACTGATTCAAAAAAACATTTCAATTACACTTTTAATTTGTAACTGATTCGAAAAAAAATTTCAATTACATTTATAATTTGTAACTGATTCGAAAAAAAAAACATTTCAATTACATTTTTAATTTGAAATTGATTCGAAAAAAACATTTAAATTACATTTATAATTTGTAATTGATTCGAAAAAAAAACATTTCAATTACATTTTTAATTTGTAACTGATTCGAAAAAACATTTCAATTACATTTATAATTTGTAATTGATTCGAAAAAAAAAACATTTCAATTACATTTGTAATTTGTAACTGATTCGAAAAAATATTTCATTTACATTTATAATTTGTAATTGATTCGGAAAAAAACATTTCAATGACATTTTTAATTTTTAACTGATTCGAAAAAAACATTTCAATTGCATTTATAATTTGTAATTGATTCGAAAAAAAAACATTTCAATTACATTTGTAATTTGTAATTGATTCGAAAAATACATTTCAATTACAATTGTAATCTGCAATTGATTCGAAAAAACATTTCAATTACATTTATAATTTGTAATTGATTCGAAAAAACATTTCAATTACACTTTTAATTATTAATTGATTCGAAAAAAACATTTCAATTACATTTGTAATTTGTAACTGATTCGAAAAAACATTTCAATTACATTTATAATTTGTAATTGATTCGAAAAAAAAAACATTTCTATTACAATTGTAATCTGCAATTGATTCGAAAAAACATTTCAATTACATTTATAATTTGTAATTGATTCGAAAAAACATTTCAATTACACTTTTAATTATTAATTGATTCGAAAAAAACATTTCAATTACATTTGTAATTTGTAACTGATTCGAAAAAACATTTCAATTACATTTATAATTTGTAATTGATTCGAAAAAAAAAACATTTCAATTACATTTGTAATTTGTAACTGATTCGAAAAAACATTTCAATTACATTTGTAATTTGTAACTGATTCGAAAAAACATTTCAATTACATTTGTAATTTGTAACTGATTCGAAAAAACATTTCAATTACATTTGTAATTTGTAACTGATTCGAAAAAACATTTCAATTACATTTGTAATTTGTAACTGATTCGAAAAAACATTTCAATTACATTTATAATTTGTAATTGATTCGGAAAAAAACATTTCAATGACATTTTTAATTTGTAACTGATTCGAAAAAACATTTCAATTACATTTATAATTTGTAATTGATTCGAAAAAAAAAAACATTTCAATTACATTTGTACCCACTGTGCTCCCCTTAAAACATTCTTTCTAAGATTATCGATAATCTTATTGAGGATATTTCGATTGACAGGGTGTCGTCGGTGGAGTTTTATTGGTAACACCGAACGCCGTAATGTTCGATCCTAATGTATCGGATCCTCTGGTGATCGAGCACAGTGCCGAGTCTTACGGTGTCATAGCGCCCATGGAATTCGTCGTAAACGCCGCGATTTATTACGACATAGCTCATATGCGCGTCAGTCATGCGGACGCTGGTAATATCGAGAAAAAACCCGAGATCTATTACATGAAGAAACCGTCCGTGTCGGACAAGAGTTTGTCGCCCGGCAAGGACGAACATTTTCCCGAGCTCGTCGTCGACGACAACGAGAGCGTTTGCAGTTGCGCCGAGCGCGAGGGTGACGCGTTCCCAAAAGCCTTCGACAGGCAGCTCGTCGCACCGAATAATCTTCAAAACGTGAGTCACGAAAAATCAAATTCACAATGCTCTCACGAATGAGAAGCTTCGGGCATTTCGATGATTTTGTGATAAAAATTTTCGTATATCTTCTGAGAAAATACTAAATCGGAGTAAAATATTTTCCAAGTTACAGCCAATCGATTATTTCAAGGATACTTCACCGATCTTCTTTATTCCTCGCAAATCATTTTGTGAATTTTCACAAAATGTTGACGAAAAAAAAAACGATTTTTTTTTTTTTTCAACCCTTGTAGAAAGCTTCCTTAGACCGGAAACGAGTAGAATATGTTTTTTTTTTTGTTTTTTTTTCACCGGCAATCGATAACGGTTTTGTTTGTTTGTTTCCTTGGCTCTTTAGAACGAAGAATCAGCTTCGACCAAAGATAAAGATAAGGATAACGATAACGGAGGTGGTCAAGCGAGCAGGACCCTCGAGGAACGCAGACGTTCGATGCTGGATCATCACTGGGCTGTTCCCAGCAAAGATCGATTGTCCTTCTCGGTTGACGACGAACAACAGGATTCTCTCAACTCGGACAAAGTTCGTACTCTCAAAGTGTCAAATAAACGTTGATCCTTTTTTTTTTTAGAAAAAAAAAACAATTTTATTCGGAGCAGCATTCAAAGTTTCGGAGAAAAAGCAAATTTGGCACTTTGGTTCGAAAGAAGAAAAAAAAAATTGAATTAATTTCCATAAAAATAATTGCAATTGTTCAATTTTAGGTAATTAATCCTTCGCAGCGAAAAATTTCGTGCACATGGGGTCAATTTGACCCCGGGTCATTTTTGAACTTTTATAATCTCGGTAACTATGCGCTTATCGGAAAAAAAAAAAGTTCAGTCACTTTTTGCAGTGAATTGATCAAACTTCGAGTCTACGGAGTTAGATTTCCAAAAAAATCTTTTACAATTGTTCAAAAACGTGTGCTTAAAGTTGATGGTACGCAAAAAAAAAAAAAAAGCAATATTTCGATAAAAATTTTCTGGGGATCAGCCTGACCCCGGATGCACGCTAAGGGTTAAATATTGTACTCCCGGATGCTGTCCCTCGTACGTTCAATCGTGCCTATATCCTCGTGTAATTAGGGGTATGAATGAAATTTTTTTTTCAATCATTGGAGCGCATAATGTAGAGTAAGTAAAAATAATGAGGACGTATTTGTTTATTTTTCGTTAAAAATGACAGATGCACCCGTTATAGGCAATTTAATTTCACGGATTTTGATATATATATAGATTAGGGTGTGCGGAAAAAAAAAACAATTTTTTTTTTCGGTTGCATCCACCAAAAAAAGTTGAAGTAAGGTAAAAAAAGAAGAATCCTAAAACGTGAGGTCAAAAAAAAATTATTTCGAACGGCGCATTGCATTTGAATATTTTCCATAAGAATAACACAGGAAAATATTGGGATTTCCAAATGTGGTAGTGCAACTCGTCGGAAAAAAATCACACAAAGATGTCATTAACATATTCTCATGGAGAATCGAATTCCCTACAAAAAAAGTTCTTACGAAAAATTAGCTCGGAACAACCGTTCAAGTGGAATATAACGCGAATGAATATAGTGGAAATAACGCTGTCTGACATTGAATTGATAGGAAAAAAAAAATAATTCAAAAGGCTGTAAAAATCGAAATTTTCGCTTTACGAAAAAACTTTTCGGGGATTTTTTGTAGAGAATGTTCTGCTCTAACAACGTCGCTTTGATAGAAGCATATAACGCTTCGTTAACAAAAAACGAAGAGCAGCTACAATATTTATCGGGCATAGTGCAAAATTATCGATAGAAATACCCTAATTGCAACAAACAGACTCTTAAAAAAAGAAACGATGATTATTAAACATTATAATGTAAAAAAAAACCTATTCTATCTTATTAAACCAAATTCATTGAATAAAGCTTTTCGAAACACGATCAATGATGAACGTCGTTTCTTTTATATTTCTTGTTGTACTTGATTTTTTTTTTTGTATTAGAGAAATATTTTAAGAACAATTTCATGCAAGTATGTTAGAGCAGAACATTCTCTACAAAAAAAACCCCAAAAAGTTTTTTCGTAAAGCGAAAAATTCGATTTTTACAGCCTTTTGAATTATTTTTTTTCCTATCAATTCAATTTCGGACAGCGTTATTTCCATTATATTCATTCGCGTTATATTCCACTTGAACGGTTGTTCCGAGCTAATTTTTCGTAAGAACTTTTTTGTAGGGAATTCGATTCTCCATGAGAATATGTTAATGACATCTTTGTGTGATTTTTTTCTGACGAGTTGCACTACCACATTCAGAAATCCCAATATTTTCCTGTGTTATTCTTATGGAAAATATTCAAATGCAATGCGCCGTTCGAAATAATTTTTTTTTGGTCTCACGTTTTAGGATTCTTCTTTTTTTACCTTACTTCAACTTTTTTTGGTGGATGCAACCGAAAAAAAAAAAAATTGTTTTTTTTCCGCACACCCTAATATAGATACAGCGTAACATGTGTGACGTCATAATGTTATATTTTTCAATTTTTTATATTAACGGCAATTTTGATTCAAATAAAAAAATAAAAAATACGTACTTAAATATTTTTTCCCAAACTACCAGATTTTGAAATAATAAAAATTTCATTTATACTCCCAATTTTCACTCATAGAATTATAAAATACATTTTTTTCCATAATTTTGAATCGTTCGAAACGAATGAATTAGGAATTATTTTGTGATTTGTTTTTTGTTTTTCTGTTTTTTTTTTTTCAGGCAGAGTCATCGAAACCGATAGCCATTCCCGAGGACGAGGAGGGATCTCTAGTCAAACAGTCGTGCTATGACTCAGGTATCGACATTCGCGAACCCAACCCTCCACTTCCGGTAGTACAGCCAATCCCGTCGAAAAAAGTTTATTCGGACGCGGACATAGTATTGTCCTCAGATTGGGTGCCGCCGATTACGATCGCACCGACAAACGTCTCGACGACGACGGCGTCGGCGGCGTCGGCGGCGGCGGTGACGACGAATCTCGACACGATTCCGGTGATAAACGGCAGAAAAAAGGCCTCCTCGGTGTCGTTCAGTCTCGATAGCAATCCCGAGGAATCCGAGAAAGACGACGAGCACAAGGACGAGGACAAACAGGAAACTCGTAAAAATAAGGTAATGAAAAAAAAGAACCGATCGTTTTTGTTTGTTTTTCTGTTTTTTTTTTTTCTTGCGTATGGGTAACGAAAAGTTTATCAGCGGCCAAAAAAAAAAGGTGCCTTGCTGACGTTAATTTGTCATACGGGAAATCCACACTTTCGACAGATTCAATTACAAAGTTAACGGAAACCACCGTTGATACGAACTTTATGAGATACGAGCAGAATTTTTGAAGAAAATTTTTCATGCTTGAAAATATCGATCGATTGCCTAAAAGTGCATAAATAAATAAAGTAATGTGAAACTTGAATGACCGCCGAACAATATTTAGCAGATATGGCAAACGCTTTGGATTAGCGAGCAATTTAAAATATGACTGAATTCTCAAGTGCAATTATACATCGGGATTTTTGGGAAAAAATAATTAATTATTGAATGCAATAAATAATATTACTTTAAAAAAAAAGCTCGAATAACGCATAAAAACGAGGCTGAGAGAATCATGCGCCGTGGATCGTTCGTGCAAAGTTGCCAGATCGATGTACCAAATTAGTAAAACTCAACAGCAGCCGAGCTTGATTAATTACGTACCGATAGAATTCCCTTAACTTTTACAAAGATTTGTTAAATTGGGGCTTGGTTTTTTTTTTCTCTCCTTATTTACGTATCGCGATCCTAATTCGTATTTTTTTTTTCAGATGCTCAAAAGGTTGTCGTATCCGTTGTCATGGATGGAAGGTCTGACCGGTGAAAAAGAGGACGAGAACAAATCGGTATCTGAGAAAAATACGAGCCTTCCCAACAGCGCCGATAGCCATCACTCGTCGGTTTTCAGTAAAGTCTTTTCCAGGTAAGATTCCTGGTTATTTGAGGGCGATCCAAAAAAAAAAAAAATACGTCCATCTTCGATCGTTACTGCCAATATTTTTATTGCCGATTATTCGCCGTTGCGATTTGAACAAAATAATTTTCTTTTTCCTCGCATTCTTTCGTATATTATACCATATAGCGGTTCGAAACTCTTAGACTTTGGTACTTGAAAGGAAAATGAAAAAAAAAAAAAAAAAAAAATCGGCATACGTTTGTTTCGCGCCTAATGTAATAGTTGAAACTAACAAAAGTACTAAATATCGGTTAGGATATGAAAAAGAATAGTAACTCGTCACGCTTGGTTTCACGATAAATTTCAAAGTTTGATAAAGGCTGTCGGTTCGCTTTGCGCAATTTCTGTCTTAAAAAAAAAAAAAAAAAATTATTGTTTAGCGGATATGGGAAATTGCTCGCTGATAGAACAGTCGTTAGATGGTTTTGCTCGATAGTTCAGCTTTGCCATTTTTCTTTGTTTTTTTTTTTTTATACGCAATATTATTGGAACGACGGGTCCCGGATGTGGGATGGAGCGAAATTTCAAATGCGTATTTTCTGAATTGAAAAAAAAAAAAAATCAAAAAATCGGGCAAACCGATCGTGACGAGATATTTCCTCAGGGTGAAAGTTGACGCTTTCCTCGCATTTTCTCCCAGTGGGATCTCTCTCTAACCACGTATTTAACGCTCGTTCAATCCATTTTCCGATGCGGTCGATGTAAATGCGAAAAATAAACAACAAATTAATAGCCTGCAATTTTGAAAAATAACAGCAAGTATTTTTGTAACAGCTGAATCGCAATATTGAATCTTGTTCTCGTTTTACTTTTGCCGCAAATTAATATTTTCATGATCATTTTCACTCTGCTGATCGCAATAAGCGTACCAAAAAAAAAAACTCAAAAATTACAGGTTTTAAAAGTTTCCTCCTTAACGAAGACCATCTTTTTCAATGAAAAATCATTGACGATACTTTAACTAATAATATTCATTATAAATAAAATAATTACTGAAAATAATTCTCAAGAGGGGCACGCACCAGCCTGAGTGCGGATCGAGAACAGGATCGAAATTTAATTTTTTTTTTTCACAGTTTAAAAATTGCTAAAAACATTTTTCAAACGTTTCCACAGTATTAGTGCCTCGCGAATAAATTATTTTTATTCGAAAATTTAAATTTCGATCCAATTGGACGATCCCTCGGGTGGCGTTCCCCCTTAATTATTCGAAAAAAAAAAATAAACAAAGCAATTTGCATGTTTTCACAACGAATATAGCTGCAATTTATGATTGAATCGATTTGAATGATTTTTTTTTTTTATTCGAATGATGCAACGCATTTTAGCTTAATTTGAGAAAATTTCGCAATTTTTCGTTCAGCAACGATTTTTTTAATTTAATGATTAAATTTAGAAGAAAAAAAAAATCACGCATAAATGCCTCGACTGAAAATGGGTTAATATGTGGCAATTTTTTTTTTTTTTTAATTTAACGTGACTAACCGCTGAATGTGTAATATGGTGATAATTTGGGATATGATAAAGCTCGCCGATCAACCTGGTGAGTGACTTTAGCTCGGGCCTCTTTGCCAAAACGCCGAGCGAAGAGAGTGCCGGTAGAGCCGGAGGAACTCCTCCGCTCACCGTGTCCACTCTCTCTCAGGATATCGGCAATTCCCAGTTTTCTCCGGGCCCAGGAGGTCTCATCGGGTGAGTCTCATCCCGGCCGATTTCTTCTCCCCTTTCCCCCCCCCCTCCCCTTCCCCCTTGCTATTTTTTTTTTTCCATTTCTATGTGTTTTTTCCCCATTCCTCTTCTCCTTTCCGCGAGCCACAAAGTATCACTTGACGTTGTCAAAAAAAAAACAATTGCATCGCGCCCTCTATCGCTATAATTTATATCGTTGAAACTTTTCTCAACAAATATTCCATATTATATGTGTCTCCTCTCTCTCTCTCTCTCTTTCTCGTTGATCAATGACCGTTACAACATGAATGACACAATTCACGCTATAGTTACGACGACTAATACACGATTCTGTCGAATTCCAATGATTCATATAAAATATCCTCGAAAATTTGCATTTATTTATTTTTTTTTTCGTTTCGTTTCGAAAAATCTAGGGTATTTCTTCTGAATATTTTTATTTTTCGCGCTAAATGTTCGATGAAATTTATTTGAAGGATTGCCAAAAATTGGATAAATTAATTTACCAAGTTGGTGTCCGTGATTTTTTTTTTTTTTTTTGTATCTATTACTTGAAGAATTGAAACTTTAATTGGGATTCCACAGACGATATGCTTTATGTGTGTTTTTTTTTTTTTTTTCGAAAAAAAAAAGGGCGTTAATAAATAAACATTTGTTAACCTGTAACCTTGTACTTTGTTTTCCGTAAATTAAAATCCCCATTTTGTCATAAAGTAATTCGTTTCCTCCGAATCTCTCCTTTCACGAAAAAAAAAACCCCCATCTACTAGCCAGGAAATCTTTTCAGCCAATAGCTCAAAAGGATATTTATCGATATTTTCAGATCTTTGAAAAAAAAAAGAAATACGTTTCCTTCGCGTACCCCGCATCGCTTACAGGCAACATCAACAACACCAACAACAGAAAACACGAGACTCGTCTTACTATTTCTCATCGTATGCACAACGCCCGTTGCATTTTTTTTTCTTCTTTTTTTATCTTGAGTGTCGTAATAAATTCTCTATCTTTTTCTGCTCCCACGTTCTCGATGTTGTAACTCTATCTAGAGACGAATTTTGATTTCGAAATTGCGAGATTATCAGAATTGAAACGTGAAAAAAAAAGACATTGTGACGAAAAAAAGAAAAAAAAAAAAAAAAGAAATCTCGATACGCAATTATCGTTGGTCGTCGAAGATTCGTTCGTTTTCCTCGTAAATTCGAAACTCTTGACGTACGAAATTTCATAATCCGAAGGAAAAATTGAAAAAAAAAAAAATAAAAAATTGTATGAAAAATTTTCTTTCAGACGCTCGTCGGTCGGTACGTTCATTCGACAGCAGCCACTCACATCCTCGGGCAGCAGCAGCGTCGACAGTAGCAGAGGAAGCAAAAATTCGACCGCACCGCCGAGACTCGATTATCGTAGCATGGTATCGGTCGACGACATGCCCGAACTTTTCGTCAGTTTCGACAGTAAGTTTCGGCACGAATAATTTTTTTTTTTTTCGATCTTCGTCAAACGATTTTCCAAAGTTTTTTTTTTTTTTCCTAAACGGAAATATAGATCAGTAGAATTTCACGATTTATGGGAGAAAAATAAACGTCGAGTATTAAAAACGAGTCGTTGTCAATTGATAATGAATTAATTAGTTGACGATTAATTAACGAATTAACGCGTTAATTAGCAATCAAAAGGTTAATTATGAATTAAGAAGATGGTAAAACGCACTGCACCGCCTAACAGCGCGTAGGCAGCTTTTTTTTTTGGCCCGTACAATTTCTTTCGCTCGTAGGAATCATTTACGTCCATCGGTCGGTCTGTGAATTAAGTCGAAATCGAACAAATGCAATTTTTTTTTACAAAAACTGAAAGCAGGCTGAAAAATTCGGGGGGGGTATGAAGGCAACTAAATCACGACTCTGAGATTTTGTGTTGCAATCAGGCATTATCTATGCATTTAATGAAATATCGATAGTCCATCGTGTGCCGTACAACATTTTCATTGCTCGTGGTCATTATTCACGATAAAAAAAATTTTGCGAATACTTTATTGGATTGCAAAAAAAAAAAAAATCATGCCACAATATACATCGATAAATGATATTGAGAGGAAGAGATTGAAAATATTTCGTATTTTATGCAAACTTCGTGCAACAGACAGCTATTGAGGTCGCAATATTTTTTTTTCGAATAAAATTATATTAAACTTGCAATATTTTCATCAAATTGTCATATTAAAATTCTTGGAACACAAATTTTCATTTCTTATCTCTACCGGGATTGGGAAAAAAGTAAAAAAAAAATACTGTCTCTTACAAGTGACACAATTATTCATAAAACAAAATAATTAGCTGCAGATTTTATTTTTTCGTACAAAAGACAGCTATTGAGGTCACAATATTTTTTTTTCGAATAAAATTACATTAAACTTGCAATATTTCCATCAAATTATCATATCAAAATTCTTCGAATACAAATTTTCATTTCTTATCTCTACTGGGATTGGGAAAAAATTTTTTTTTTAAATACTGTCTCTTACTAGTGACACAATGATTCATAAAACAAAATAATTAGCTGCAGATTTTATTTTTTCGTACAAAAGATAGCTATTGAGGTCACAACACTTTTTTTCGAATAAAATTATATTAAACTTGCAATATTTTCATCAAATTATCATATCAAAATTCTTCGAATACAAATTTTCATTTCTTATCTCTACTGGCATTGAAAAAAAAAACTTTTTTAAAGTTACTGTCTCTTGCTAGTGACACAATGATTCATAAAACAAAATAATTAGCTGCAGATTTTATTTTTTCGTGCAACAGACAGCTATTGAGGTCACAACATTTTTTTTCGAATAAAATTATATTAAACTTGCAATATTTTCATCAAATTGTCATACCAAAATTCTTTGAATACAAATTTTCATTTCTTATCTCTACTGGAATTGGAAAAAAAAAATTTTTTTTAAATACTGTCTCTTGCTAGTGACACAATGATTCATAAAACAAAATAATTAGCTGCAGATTTTATTTTTTCGTGCAACAGACAGCTATTGAGGTCACAACATTTTTTTTCGAATAAAATTATATTAAACTTGCAATATTTTCATCAAATTGTCATACCAAAATTCTTTGAATACAAATTTTCATTTCTTATCTCTACTGGGATTGGAAAAAAAAATTTTTTTTAAATACTGTCTCTTACTAGTGACACAATGATTCATAAAACAAAATAATTAGCTGCAGATTTTATTTTTTCGTGCAACAGACAGCTATTGAGGTCACAACATTTTTTTTCGAATAAAATTATATTAAACTTGCAATATTTTCATCAAATTGTCATACCAAAATTCTTTGAATACAAATTTTCATTTCTTATCTCTACTGGGATTGGAAAAAAAAATTTTTTTTAAATACTGTCTCTTACTAGTGACACAATGATTCATAAAACAAAATAATTAGCTGCAGATTTTATTTCATCAGTCTCATAACTAATAAGAGTAATATCATCTCTTTCTGTTGTCCCTCTAGTCCAAGCACCTAATTTTCCCGAACTTGAAGACCTCGGTAGGTTCATACTGTATTAGCTTGCTCACTTTTTCTAACTATTCGACTCTTTCTTCTTCTGAAAAGAAAAAAAAAAATTGTACTAAAAATATTACAATCCTTCTGTACCGCCCACATTGATTCGAACGAGAATGGAATCTTCTGTCTCTCTCTCTCTCTCTCTCTCTCTCTCTTTCTCTTGCTCTCTCTGGATTCCTTACTTCCTGCATTGTCTTCACTCTCGCTTCTCGTCTATCACCATATCTCACCCCAAAATCATAAATAGCTTATATATACGTAATTTCTCCCTTTTGCACTCGTTTCTCTATACACCGAAGAGTACTCCATTTTTTTTTCAATGGTAAATACCGTGATAGCATATTCCCAGACATTTCAAAAAAAAATATTGCCGAGTATTCTCAAGCTCTTTATTTTTCTGTGTTTATTTCGTGTGCTCGTTTGTTTTTTTGAGCATTTTTTTTTTTTTTCTGAGCTCAATCCTACGTGATTTATAATCACCTCTTGTCACTGGCGTCTCACTGCAATATATCATCACTGCTGTGTGAACATTACGATAACGAAGGGACGAGAAGTGACGAAGTATTTTTTTTTTTTTTTTAACCCGAAAAAAAAAACAAAATTATTTTTTGTGCGCTATGAGTCTTGCGGGGTTTAATTTTCAAATTTTAAATCTTTTTCTTGCCAATTTTCACCCTCCAGAGGTATCTCTTATTCATTTTATTCACTAAAGTGAAGAAAAAAGAAACGAAAAAGGAATTAATTTTTTTCTACGGTTTCTATTTTTTTTTTTTTTTATTTTTAATCAAAAAATGTCAATCTCCGTAGAACCACATTTAGATCTTTATTCTCTCATCACTCTCGTTCCTTAGTATCATCACATGACCCCGCTCTGTGCTTCGAGCAATGTCTCTTGACTTGAAAAAAAAAAAAAAAAAAAAAAAAAAAACTTTCCATCATTCGCGAACAGATGTTTGTATATTTGCTTCCGCGAGCCATGCGTGTGTGTGTATGTGTCTTCGTTTGTTTCCAAAAGTGACAAATGCCGAGTGTTTTTTTTTTTTTCTTCTTTATTTCATGCTACGAGTCTACCATTTCGAAATTTTATCGAACACGAGAAGGAAAATACAGAGGGGGGGAAAAAAAAAATAGAAAGAAGACAAACGATCGAAATTCATAAGTGGCGTAATTTATCGTAGTTGGGACAAATACATCCGTTAATATACTCGAAATATTATTGTTATCAATACTATTGATTACTATGATAATTATTATTGCTCGTTGAAAAAACACTGGACGTCTACGGAATTGTTTTTTTCAAAACTTCCTCGAGGCTTAGTTTGCGTATATAATTTTATATTTATTATTTTTCAAAATTCTTTATTATTGATCAATGTCCAAACGGTTCGTCGAACTTGAGATATAACTAGGATGCGCGTAACTTGAGATTTTTTTAACGTGCACTGTTGTTATTTTTTTTTTTTTTTTTTCTTTTCTTTCTTCATTGCATCGACGATTTGTGTACGCTTTTTTTCTCCTTCTTCCCGTTACAGAAATTTTTCGCTTTCACGTTTTGTCCCTTGCAATTGTTTGCTCGCTCGATTCAATGAAAACAATTGTACGATTTGTCCTCTCGTTTTATGCAACAATTTATTTCCCATTATTTATTCTCGTCCTCTTTCCCTCTTATTATTTTTTTTTTTTTTTTTTCTTTACCCCCGGAGCATTTTTTTCAGAGTGTGCTTATTATCAAGGACTGCTGTATAAATATGTAGCTGCGAATTCGCGAAAAATGCTTTCTTTTATTGAGTCAGTGCCGAAATATTTCAAAATGTTTCGAGCAATTATCGTGAAACAATCGACAGTAGGAAAGGATGAATAGCATTGGCATAGAAAAATATTTATAACGATGAGATTTGTTGGAAAAAAAAAAGAATCGATTGACACAAACGAACCAATTTTTTGATTTTTTTTAACAAATTCATTTGCTAAAAATATTTTTTCATGCTAATTAGCAATGGAGTTGTCAGTAAAAAAATATTTTTTCCCCGTTATACGTTATAATTATTGTTATGTTTTTTTTTCAAACGCGAAATTTATCATTTTCTCAAGCCAAACATTTGTCGAAAATATTTTATCCTCGAGCCAGCAAGGAGCTTTAATTTTTTTTTTTCGCGAATTCGTTTGCCAATTGCGATTATAAGAAATCTCAGACAGAAATATTTCATCGTAATTTTCGCTTGATTTTCTCTCTGATTGACATTTTTTTCCCCCGCCTGTGACGCAGAACTGATCCCGCGGCCAGCACGATCCTGCGAGGATCCACCGTTGTACCTGAGACTGCGAACTGGCAGGCCCAAGGACAAAAAGATACCTCGCTCAACGCCGATAATGAGCTATGGAAAAAAGAAACTTCGACCGGAGTATTGGTTCAGTGTTCCGCGCAACAGGTAAATTACTTTTTCCTTCGTTACTTCTTCGTAACTTCTTCGAAAATTCGTAATTTTCAGAAGTTCCTTCACAATGGTCTCCTCGAAATTTCACACGAGTCTCAAAGAAATTCTGACGAAACAAAAACCAAAAAAAATTAAATTAAATAATTGTCAAACTATTCAAAATTTTGAAAATTACTTTACAACAGAGAAAAAGCTTCGAAGATTGAAAAAAAAATGCTGCTCACAAAAGTTTTTCATTATAAAACTTTGTTGTCCCAATGAATGCTCGCGAGTCTTCAAAAATCAATTAAAAACCGAAATTTTCAACGTTGGAATGAAAATAAAAATATTTTAAATACTTTTTTAACTAAATTATTATGAATTATTGTACCCAAATAATATTAATATTCATTACAAATATTTGCTCCAAATCATGGTATGAATAAATAATAATAATTTATTCGAAATTGTATTGAAAATAAATTTTTCATTCGAACGATGCCCATTCTTGATTATGGATAAATTATGCATAACAGCAGGCACAAAATTTCTTTAATTTCTTGAAAAAAAAAAAAAATTGCATATCAATTTTTCCATCTGTTAAACGGGTCAGGGCGAGTATTTTTTTTTTTTTTTTTTTTTTTCTTACGAACTGATTAACGTGCACGTAAATTTGTAGAATTCTTGATTGATTGATTATTGGAGTTGAACGGGGAGGGGGAATTTCTGAATTAATTTATCGTCATCGTGCAATCTGTCGCCAGACAGGCGACAGGAGGAACAAACAAACGAATTCGTCATCGTTGCTAATGGACAATTGTCGAATTGCAATTTTCATCGATTATTTATGTTTTTTTTTTTTTTTTTTAATCAATTTGATAAGATCAACTCTCGCAAACAATTGAATCATTATACTTAGAAAATATTTGTTTACAAGTGGATGTGTTTATTATCGATTCATCATTCCCGATCGGATCTACGTTCTTTTTATTTTCGATCGTTACACATGCCATCGTTCACCACTTATTTACAATCATGTTAAAGATAGCTGCTATATAGACAATGCCTAAAATTAGATTCGATGAGGATAATGGATTTGCTGATATAAGAAAGATTCGATGAGATACGATAATTTCAGTGCATCGCAGTTAAATGAAAATTTAAAAAGACTCAATCACATTGGCGATTCTGATAACACTGAATATAAACGATAATTATACCAAAAAGTATACTAAAGTGGTGAAAAAATAATAATTTTTCAAATATCGAGAAGAAATCTTAAGCCAGAAATTTTTCGTTAATATTTCACCAGCCAATTTTTGAATTCTTGATTTTCGAACAAATGGAATCTCGTCGAAATTCACGACTTTCTTTTCATTTTGAAGATCCTAATGACAATAATAATAATATCAAAATTATATTGATAAATAAATAAAATTTGCTTATCGTATATGAAGATTTGTCCATGAGATATAGTCTCTTGTTTTCGTTTTTAATGCAATATTTTCATAAATAATTTACACTCGATTGTCGAATGCTGGATTCTTGGAAAAATTAAATTAAATTAAAATTTCAGTGCATCGCAGTTAAATGAAAATTTTAAAAGACTCAATCACATAGGAGATTCTGATAACACTGAATATAAACGATGATTATATCAAAAAGTATACTAAAGTGGTGAAAAAATGATAATTTTTCAAATATCGAGAAAAAATCTTAAGCCAGAAATTTTTCGTTGATATTTCACCAGCCAATTTTTGAATTCTTGATTTTCGAACAAATGGAATCTCGTCGAAATTCACGACTTTCTTTTCATTTGGAAGATCCTAATGACAATAATAATAATATCAAAATTATATTGATAAATAAATAAAATTCGCTTATCGTATATGAAGATTTGTCCATGAGATATAGTCTCTTGTTTTCGTTTTTAATGCAATATTTTCAAAAAATAATTTACACTCAATCGTCGAATGCTGGATTCTTGGAAAAATTAAATTAAATTAAAATTTCAATGCATCGCAGTTAAATGAAAATTTTAAAAGACTCAATCACATAGGAGATTCTGATAACACTGAATATAAACGATAATTATACCAAAAAGTATACTAAAGTGGTGAAAAAATAATAATTTTTCAAATATCGAGAAAAAATCTTAAGCCAGAAATTTTTCGTCGATATTTCACCAGTCAATTTTTGAATTCTTGATTTTCGATAAAATGGAATTTCGTCGAAATTCACGACTTTCTTTTCATTTCGAAGATCCTAATTACAATAATAATAATATCAAAATTATATTGATAAATAAATAAAATTCGCTTATCGTATATGAAGATTTGTCCATGAAAAATATTCTCTTGTTTTCGTTTTTAATGCAATATTTTCAAAAAATAATTTACACTCGATTGTCGAATGCTGGATTATTGGAAAAATTATTATCGTATTTTCTTCACTTTCTCCGATTTTTCATTCGCACGAGAGACGATGCAGAGGGATCAATGATCCTCGTCACGAAATTATTTCATCGATATTTTCTCATCAAAATATTTTCAAAGCTTGCAAAGACCATATTTTGTGACAAAAAAAATTAAAATTTGCTCTGTTTTTCTGTTAAATAAGAAAAGAAAAGAAAAAAACTCGAAAAATGTCGCTCGGATACTTTGAAAAGTTGGCGCGAAAAAATGTTTGGCTTGCCACGTCATGACTCGCGTGTGATATAATCAGCGATCATGTGACCGGGATAGTAATCGCGCGAGAGAGACAGCGAGAGTCTCTCGAGATCTATCAGTCTCTCTAGTGGTTAAAATTTCTCGCGAGCTCGCTCACGTCGAATCAACACGACGTAGCATTAACTGCGCAGCAGATAAACGCTTGAAAAAAATAAAAATAAAAATAAAAATTTCCCCCCCAATTCATTTTCCAAAAATCATAATTTATAAATTTATACTCGTAAAAATTTCAGGGATACATTACGATTGCATGTTTTAAGTTATAGAGTAACACTCGGTGCGTATCTCTTCATAATCAGCGATAAAAATTCTTATCACGACTTTCTCCGAGGGGACATTTTTTTGTTTTTTTTTTTTTTTTCTTAATGCACCGATATTTTTTTAATACACGCTCTCGAGTGCCTCGACACACTCGCTCAGTTAGCCAACTCGCGCGAAAACGAGAAATGAATCAGGTCAAACCTTTCTAATGTTAGTTCAATTTTGCTTCGCTTCCCATATGCACGACATTCGTAGGGATGAAAAATAGTTTCTGGATTTCGAGCGTCTGTGAAAAGTCGTGAAAAATCACTTAATTCTCCTCTAAATCATAATTTTTGTTAATCACATTTTCAAAAATTAATTCAATTATGAAGATCAATTTTTTTTCAGTAACAAATCACGTTTATCTTTTTTATTGAGTCTTTATTTTCGATAAATTTTGCGTGCCTCTTTCCTATGAAAATAACATTGAGCCTGATGTTCGATAAAAGTTTGTCTCGACATAAATTATTATTCCCTCGCGGCATATATTTGCTCAAAAAGAGGATTGCACTTTCGTCGAGACATTTTTCGTTGAAATCGATAATAAAAAAAAAATGTATTCAATTTGCATCTAAATTATTCATTTTTTGATTCATCGAATTGAAAAAAAAAAGTCATATCAAGATCCACTATTTAGCCGAAACGATTTTTATCTCTTTTTCAAGATTATCGTAAAAATTTATTGATCGGGCTTGACGATTCGACAAAACAGAGACCTGAATACAAATTTCTCTGCGGCGCGACAGATAAAATCGGAGCCAAGTCACGATTATCAGTTGGTCTAGATCGTTTTTAGGCAAATTCGATAACATACATCGATATCCCTGCACATTCATTGATCGTACAGATAATCATGAATTCCCTTCTCGACGCGGCGGGACGAGTGTTTGATTATTTTTACGTTCCACAATTGAGAAATATTGTGGATCGCACTCTGCCCTTTTTCAATCGAAGGTAATTTTTTTTTTTTTTTTTAACCACTCCATTATTTATTCGTCATGATAAATGGAAAAATTGTAAACTATGTATTCTTACTATCCACATTTATTTATTGTATTTATTGCCAAATCACTCTGTGAAAAAAAAAAATAGATCCTTTTCTTTCGAATAATTCGAAAAATGGGATTTTTCTCGCTATTCATCGATTATCTATCCGAATATTTTTCATATTGAGAAGAAGAAAAAAAAAACAGAAGCCTTTTGGTTCTGCCTCTCGAGCAATGAAAAATCATTTTTGCCACTTTATCGTGGATTTTTATAAAATTACTCAAATTTTATTTCACATCGATTGCAGGGTGGACGATCTCTACAGATTCATTCACGCATGGGTCCCGGCTCTTTACGGCGAGCTGGACGAGAATTATTGGCGAGAAAAGGGTTACATCCTGTCGGATACGGATACGGATTTGTCACCGGAAGTCTCGCCCCAGGAGTCAACCGGCGAGGCTGGCGAATCGACCGGCGAGGGAAAGGGAAATACCGACGAAATCACAGAGCTCACTCGTGAATCCTGGGAGGTCAGTTTCATAAAAAATAAAATTAACAAAAAAAAAAAAAACATTTCTTCATTGATCCATGGGGACTTTCGCATATTGCCCAAAAAAAAATTATCAACACCGACGACTACACTCGTGTATGTCGTTTGCCCTAATTTCCCAAAATAACGGCAGTCTTATTCGTGAATCTTGGTAAATCAGCCTCTACGAAAAATGGCTCGTTGAACATTGCTCGAAGAGAAAAAAAAAAAAATGTTCTCTTAGCTTCGAGATTTTCCAATATTTGAGCGTAAAGCTTTGTGAAACGATCGCGAAACGGTCTCGAAAGAATTTTCGCAACATCCTCATAATTATAATATTTATATTCAATATCTATAACGATCATTTTATAAATAATGTTCAACCCGATGTACATTCAGCGAGCAAAAATTATATTTCACGAAAATTTTAGTGCAATCGAGCTAAGATAAAAATTCGTGAAAAAAAAAATCATCTTTTGTTCGGTATGGATGCGGATTTTTTTTTTATCAAAAACAATTTTTCGAGGGACTAGGCTGAATTTTTTTTGTTTTTATTTATAATTTTTTGAATTTTTGAAAAATTAGAGGTAAAAAAAAAAGCACACAAGTGACAAGTGTATTCGCGTATGTATATATAGCTGATCAAGGCCCCGTACGTAAAGCTCTACAGCATTCTGAAGACCTCGAGCGCATCGGCCGATTCCGAGCAGATCCAGGATCCCGAGGTACCCTTAAAAAAAAACGAAAAAAAAACAAATCATTTCCCATTTTTTTTGTTTTTCAATTTCTTTCAATGGAGCTTTTCAGTCGATGTCACAGCGTATTAATTATCACTCACTGACAACACATTCGCAGCAAAAAAAAAAGCGGGTGCACTTTATATATCTATATATATATATATATGTGTGTGTATATTCATACGTATATAGATTTTTGTCCCCCGTGTCCTTCGTTAGCTTTGATTTTTACTCCACATGCATAAAACAAACGTGCATTATACGAAACACTTAATTTCTTGCTTTTCTCACTACAGGAAAACATTGTTCGTCATTGCATCAACTTGAATCACGCAAAAAAAACAAAATTACTTATAAAAATAAATGTTAAACAAGGACAATGAGGCACGTCCAAAAAATGAGTCGAGAACGAAAAAAAAAACTCCAAAAAAAAAAGCGAAACGTGCATGAATGTTTGCAATTTCGTAGAAAATAGGTTTTTGAAAGACAATCGATGATGCGGTAGACGAAAAATCGGGATGAAATCTGAGAATTGAGCATGATATAGAAAGTTATCGCAGTTAGAAAAAAAAAATAGATTTTTTTTTTTTTTCAGAATCCTCGATGAAATTTAGATCGCACGTGTATGCATGAAACATACCGTGGAAAAGATGCCCAAATTCTTCTCGAGAATGCTTCACGATGAACATTTGCGTTCCGTATTATTCGAAAAAAAATATGCTCCTCTCGTATTTTCCTTCTTTTTTTTTCATTCCGTAGCCAGAATTGGGAGTATAAATGAATTTTTTTTATTTCAAAATCTGGTAGTTTGGGAAAAAATATTTAGTACGTATTTTTTATTTTTTTATTTGAATCAAAATTGCCGTTAATATAACAAATTGAAAAATATAACATTATGACGTCACACGTGTTACGCTATATCTATATATATATCAAAATCCGTGAAATTAAATTGCCTATAACAGCGTGCATCTGTCATTTTTAACGAAAAATAAACAAATACGTCCTCATTATTTTTACGTACTCTACATTATGCGCCCCAATGATTGAAAAAAAAAAAATTTCATTCATACTCCTAATTCGAGTAATAAAAAAATTTTTGTTTTATAATTTGCGGGGAATTTACCAACGAGCATAATTTACTTCATTCGATTGAAGGGACGAGGGGACGCTTGAAAGTCGAAAAAGCAAGTTAAATTTTTGTTTTTAATTTGCTCAAAAAAAAAAGTCTCAATAGAAATCCGAAACGAGAGATTGTTCAGTCCTGTTTTTTTTTTTTTGTGATGCATAAAAATAAGTTTATTCTATTCGACTGTCATCGAGAATCGCGTACGAACGGAGCGAAATTAAAAAAAAAATTCTTAACAAAAACGGTTAACAATGCCAACGTGCCATACTAGCAGCCGAGAGCATTGGGAAAGCTCAGTTTTAAAATAAATCCGAGATACAACGCGCCAAGCCTCGGAGATGAACGAAATGACGTTTTTTGGAAATGTTCCAATTTTTCACGTTATTATAACTCACCAACGTTGAGATACTTTTCATTTCTAATCGACAAGCTCATTTTACTTTATTTTTCTATCAAGCTTGATAAAATTTTTGGGTGGTGAAAAAAAATTGCAATGGAATGAAAATTCGAACGAAAAAAAAAAAAAATGAAAATTAACAATTTTGAAAATGCTAAGAAAATGAAATGGTTGCCGATAATTCATATGCATACATTTTTCGTCTCGAATAGTCACAATTTATGCATTTTTTAACAAACAAAAAAATAGGCAGGCTAGCTTTTATAACATTTATTCATTTTTTTTTCATTGTGCAGCCAATAATAATAATAATTTTTAGCTTTACTATCGAGAGTTTGTAAAATCCTGTGGTACATACAAAGTCATATTTTCGTGGTAATTATAGCACCGGAAACGTTAAAAGATTTGCGTCAACGTTCAAAAAAAAAAAAACTAAAAAGATGAATCCTCGGAACAAGTGCATTGCATTCCTTCTGCCAGTATTTGGCAGTTCGTTCATCCGAATGACGTACATCTCGGTATGCGTCCATGCTAAAATAAAAATATTCCACATGAACCTTAAATGACTTTTTGAGAAATTTTAATAGCCGAGGTGAATCAGGACAATTTTTAGATCTTGCTCCAAAAATAATGCTTTATAAATACACGTCCTCTTAATATCCATTGAGACGAAGCAAATTTTCTATTATCTTCGTATCAACAATTAAAGATAAACGACGCCAACTCGTCTTGGACTTACGTTTCCTGAATTCAGGTTTTTTTTTTGTAGTGAGTGAAACGCCAATGCACTTCCGCTTGTCCTTTCGCATTCTTCATTTTTATTTTACGAATTTTTTTTTTCAACTCTTTTCCTCAGAAAATGAATTTCATTTTTCGTGGTGAAAAATTTAATTTGCTACGTTAAATTTTTTTTCTGCCTTCTCTTTTATTTTATTGTATTTTTTTATCTTACTTTTCGTTTCAATTCTCCAGGATATATTCGATATTTCGAGGATTCTCAAAGTCCTTGTCAAGTTTTATATCAAACGAAAAATAAATCAGACCACGAGAATGGAATTTCCAACTCGAATTTTTACGTGGCACGACGATTTTCGGATCCTTGCCAAGTTTCTTCTTTCTTTTTTATTTTCTCTCTCTCTCCTCTTTCTCTGTCTCTCGTTATTTTAAATAGCCACGATTTCAATGAATCAACTATGCACTAGACACAATATTTTTTTCCATTATTTTTTTTTTTAATATTACATTTTTGGCCCTTTTTTTCTTATCATATTTGTAAATTTGGAAATTTGGAATTTGGAAAATCAGGTCAAACAGTTTTTTTTTTTAAATGCATCCAAGGAGTTGTCAATGGTTCGTCGTTGAAAAAGTTTTGAAATATTTTAATAACATTCTCGAGTTGAAATTAATTGTTAAATAGCTCATTACTCCGAGCTGAAAAATAAATTTGGTCACCCAGAAATAAAATACGAAGCCATCTGCTTTTATCACTTCGTTGATGCTCGTTATTCACGATACCAACGAGATTATGACTCACGGAAAACATACAATTTACATCGTGTACAGGTGTTTGCAATAATATCTAAAAAAAAAATTCTCTCTCTCTCTCTCTCTCCCTTTCTCTCTCCATCGCTTCGGGACTAACTCTTTGTAAGAACGTGCAGATCAGCACATTCACGAGAGTAATATCGAGTATTTAGATTCGTTGAAAATTTATGAATCGGTTCATCGCGCCTCGACCTTTCTCCGGGAGTTACGAAATTTCGTCCCCTCCATTATCTTCGCTCGTAATATTTATTGCTCGGCCATTGCCACGAAAAGACGGAACTCTTATCGTAAATTTTTTTATCGCTCTTTGAATTATAATCCTACGAATTTTCGTCGCGAACGAAGATAAAAACTTTCGGTTAAAAAAAAAACAAACTAATCTAACGTAATAAACAGTCTACGTAATAAACGACAAAAGAAAAATTTTTTTTTTATTACTTTCTCTTTAGAAAAAATAATTCCGAATTTCGTGTTAGAAAAAAATTTACATTCCAACATTGGACGAACGAATTTAATCAATTTTCGCGTACTCCGAAAACAAAACGCTTTAAAAATAATTTCCTGCCGTTATTGTTGTTTGCGCTAAATATTTGGAATATCTCGTGGAATAGGTTTAGATTTGTTGTTAAATGGCGAATCGTCAATTTGAGATAAGACAAAAATGGCAGAGCTAATCGTCAACTATGAAAAAAAAAAAAAAAAATGAGATTCAAGATTTGCATAGACGGTACAAAAAGAGCTTGAAAATTCAAAATTACAACGAGAAATCTCATAAATAGTTCTGTTGTGATTTAAAATATTTTTAAGTATTACAAGAGTTTTATCGTTCGTAGAAAGGAATTAATTAAAAATTAAGGTATAAAAAATTATTAGAAAAATTATAAAATATATTATGAGAATTCAATATATTTGTAATTATTTTAATATTTGTAAATTTCATTTTAACGATATCCCAGCAAAACAGACCACACAAATTTCGTGATCCATTGCCCTGTAACGTTTCAACTATTCTCTTTCGTCCCAAAATCGAGAAATATCGACAGAGTCTTTTCTCCTCTCTCTCTCTCTCTCTCTTTCTCTCTCCATATAGTTTTTTTTTTTTTTCATAGCGATATTTTCAACGTTATAATTCATTCCTCGTGATTCTCAGCTCTCACGAGATATCCTCCTCGAACGCCCACGCATCGAAAAACCAAGTAATCCAAAGATTTCGCGATATACGCCCACACTTGACGTTCAAAGCCCTCGAATTTCACGATGATATTAAAGCTCGTTGTTTTTCTTCGTGTCTCGATTATCTCGCGTCAAAACACACATTGTTCCCGTCTAATTTGGTCTTTGTTGATAAATTTCAACTCACGATAATGAATTCCTTAAAAATCGAATATCAAACAATTATATCACTCCACCATTTCATCAGCAGAATAACCCAAAATTAACGCTTATTATAATAATTTTTTTTTTTTTTAATGAACGATATTTGGCAGGAAAAAATTAATTCTGCTCCGAAAAATTTATTTTTCAAATTTTCATCATTACTTCTATAATCTTATTTATTTATTTTTTTTCTGATTATTATTATTTTATTACTCATGAAAATCATTGATTTCGACAAATTTCATAGTAATAATTTGACACCCCATTAAAATTTTTAATTATTTAAAATAAATTTAAAGAAATGAAAAAAAATCATTTTCACCATTTTCTGCGACAAGTAAGAATGAAATTGTGTCTCTGTAAAATTATCGCTCGTTTCAGTTGCACTCGATATCGCATTTTTTTTTTTAATGAACGATATATAGCAGGAAAAAATTGATTTTGCTCCAAAAAATTTATTTTTCTAATTTTCATCATTACTTCTATAATCTTATTTATTTATTTTTTTTCTGATTATTATTATTTTATTACTCATGAAAATCATTGATTTCGACAAATTTCATAGTAATAATTTGACACCCCATTAAAATTTTTAATTATTTAAAATAAATTTAAAGAAATGAAAAAAAATCATTTCACCATTTTCTGCGACAAGTAAGAATGAAATTGTGTCTCTGTAAAATTATCGCTCGTTTCAGTTGCACTCGATATCGCATTTTTTTTTTTAATGAACGATATATAGCAGGAAAAAATTGATTTTGCTCCAAAAAATTTATTTTTCTAATTTTCATCATTACTTCTATAATCTTATTTATTTATTTTTTTTCTGATTATTATTATTTTATTACTCATGAAAATCATTAATTTCGACAAATTTCATCGTAATAATTTGACACCCCATTAAAATTTTTAATTATTTAAAATAAATTTAAAGAAATGAAAAAAAATCATTTCACCATTTTCTGCGACAAGTAAGAATAAAATTGTGTCTCTGTAAAATTATCGCTCGTTTCAGTTGCACTCGATATCGCATTAATTACCGTTAGTATCTCCTCGTTTACCGCCTGAGAATATTTACACAGTCGTTGCTCGGCAACATAATAGAACTCGTGGATGAATATAATTTATCCAATAACATTAACTCAAAAAGTGTGTTCGTTTACGCATGCACATATTTTTTTTTTTTCGTACAACACGAGAATTGAGTAGCATCGTGTGTTTTGGCCTTGGCAATTCACCAAGATGTCACATGAGTCGACATTGACCCATTGAAACAACGTCAAACGTCTCGATTTCCCGCGTTTTTTTTTTTTTTTTTCTTCATAACACTTTGTTTTATTTTCCCCCCTCATTCCGGGTGACCCCCTTCTCTCTTCCTCGTCGTATGTAAATTTTCATTTGAAATTCCACGAAACATCATTCGAGAGCCCTGTTATCTCGGTTAACCATTTTGTTTAAACGGAAGTATACATTCTCGAGAATAATTCGCGTTCATAGATCAAGGCAAATTTTCGTTATTCGCGTGTAACTGGATCGTGAAAAAAGAAGAAGAAAAAAAAAATGGAAAAATTCCTTATTCCCAGCACCAATTGTTTTTTCCGTCTCTTCGACACTGGATTTTACCAGCGAGAAGCAATTTTCTTTTTTACTCGCGCTCCCAAGCACCCTGTTGACTCGTTATCATTTCATCGACCGATCTACCGGAGGATCGTGAGCTTAAAAAAAAAAATTATGCTCCAAATTACGTTTTTTTTTTTTTTTTTTTTTTACAAAAATTGAGGTCTGATTCGAATGAGAATAAAAAAATGGATGATAATTTGAATTTTTTCAAATCAAGCTCCAAATTCGTCTTCGGATTTTTTTTAAATTCTCTCTCTCTCTCTCTGGCTCTCTTTGTTGTCTTTCGAATTTGCATGTAATTGACCTGGATAACGCACGTTAGATAAGAAATTAAACGATGCTAATCGAAGCTGTGACTGTACGAGATCTCCCTTGACTCTCTCGGTCAGCCAATAAAAGGCCAACTTGGTCTCCGAGTCACGTGTTGATCAATTTTACTCTGAGGTCGTCGACCGTCGTCATCTCGCTCGTTTCGTCGTAGGCGGCGCGAGGAACGAAGGGCAGACGATCTATATTTTCATCGTGTATGTCTTTAACACCCTGTGCGAGGCATTCTCCGTTTATCGTTTGATATGATATTCGTGAACGAAAATAGCAACGAAACTGCCTTTTTCGTCCTTTTTTTCACGTTATCTCTCTCTCTCTCTTTCTCCCCACATTCTATCTTGATATTTCTATTATTAAACCCCAAAGACACCTTCGACGATATTTAAAAATAAAAATTTCGGTCCAACGAGACGTTATTTTTTTTTTTTTTTTAATTGAAAATCTCGAAAGTAATCAAATTGAATTTCTGAACAATTAATTTGTTTTCCTCGTTTTATTTGTCGATAAGTTGTTTCGGGAGTTTTTTCAAAATTCAAATTTGTATTTTAAAACAAATGATCGTAGCATTTGTCTCTTTTTCTTCATTATTTTCGGGTTTTTTTTTTGTATATGGAAAGAAGATTGGAGTTTTAAAAAAAAGTCTTCGTCATTGATGCGAATCACTCTCTCTCTCTCTCTCTCTCTCTCTCTCTCTCTCTCTCTCTTTTTATGCCTACCTGTCTCTCTCAGGTGTCTCTGAGATGCAGATACACGTGCTCAAGTGCCATGCAGATTGAGATATATATAAGCACGTGCTGCGCGATCGACCGTGCGCGCATCAGCGAGAAAACAAAATCGGCCTCTAATCCATCCCCGTACACGTTCACGCACAAATAAAACTACGAGTTTTGATCTGTGTGCGTTTTGTGTTTCTGCATTTTGCCTATATATCCACCGGCTGTTACAACAACCCAAGCTCAGTACGACTTTAGTCCTCGTGAAGTGAAGCTCGTTTCGAGAAATTTCAATTTTCCTTTTTTTTTTTTTTTTCAACGTCAAAACTCAAACGACGATTATATCGCGATAATCAATTGAATTTTTATTATTCAAGACTGATCGAAAATCCTTAAATTCCGAAAATTTTCAGTGTGTAAAATCATTGAGGAATAAATTTTTTTAAAAAAACCACAATATCGTTTCATGGCTGATTGCCAACGAGAAAGAAAAATCGCTGGACATCTCGAGATTTAAAGAATTTTAAGTGCAACAAAATTAAAAAAAAAAAATCGACGATTCCATCGAAGTCTCCACAATAGTTATAAAAATCTGAACTATCGAAGGGTGAAAACAAAAAAAAATAGTTCTAAACTCGTCAACGACGTCGATCTCGTTTACATTTTAAAGTTTTTTGAAATCGGTCGAGAAAAGTGTGTGATTTTTTTTTTTTAACTTTAGATTCGAAGTTCGAATTGATTTTTGGAGTAAAAAAATTCATTTTTTTCTTTTTCTTTTGGGGGACTCGAGAAAACCGATGAAAAATATTTTCCATCCTTGAAGAATTTTTCTCAAACGAATTACTCAATTCTCATCTTCTTTCAAATGAGCCAATAATCGATTTGCAAAACGCTCGTGACGCAGTCTGTGACTTTTTTTCTCGCTCGGTGCGTGTGCGTGTATATATACACACGTGTGCCAGTGCAACCTCGAAGATCGTACGAGAAGTTTTAGAAAGGTTCACGGTGCACTGCGCTTCGAGTAACGAGTTTGTTAGTAACGGGCTCGAGTTACGATCAATCGGTTACGAGAAAACAAAGTTGAAAATATCGTTGAAAAAAAAAAAAAAGAACTCGCTAAAGAATTTGCCACTTTGCCAAGTCAAGCTGGAGCCGACAACGTCACGTAAAATTCTCATCAAGATGCCTAAATCAAAGTTACCCAATCCGATCACGAAAATTACGAAATTTCTCAAGCAAAGATCAAAGGTAAAGAAAAAAAAATATTTATGCAATCGATCGACGAAAAAATATATATATATTTTTTCTTAGTAAATGAAAAAAAAAAGCTTGACCTCTTCTTTTCTGGCCATTTTTTGGAGCATAAAAAATTCGTCCTTCCGCATCTCGCGTAATAACGCAAATACTCAAAAAAAAAAAAAAAATTATCTTCTTATTTGCCCACGTTTAACGATCGCTTGCGTCAATTTTGTTTCGTCGTCAAATATTGAAGAAGAAGAAAAAAAAAAAAAAACGCGCCCACCTGTGACGATAAATTTTTCCGATAATAAGTGAATTATTATTATTTTTTTTATTTTTTTTTTTCTACAAAAGTAAAACGAAAAAATAAGGCCGAAAGATATTGACCATGCCGATTACGCGCAGGCCGGATTAATCAAATTTTTTTTTTTTCTGGTTACAAGACGAAAATTCAATCTAAAACCGACGATAATAATAATAATAACATCTGATATAAAATTTCCGTTTATTTTGTTCGAAAAAAAAAGACGCGCACGTGCTCTGCGTACACATTGAATCCACCAATAGCACACATATCGATAATTTTTTTTCTCGCTATATCGCGATAACGCAATTGATTTTTTTAAATATTATTTTTAATTTTTTCCATACTCACTTATCTCGTATCTTTCGTGAATAAATATTGCGTATCGTGGGAGAGTTTGTTACGCTCATTTACGAAATGATAACAAGCTCGGGTTATCGGATGGATGATCGCGAGCTTTATCATTTTCACTGCTCCTCGAAAATCTCTCAAATTTTGAATTAATCATTTCATGAAAAATTTAATGAATTTATAAAAAAAAAAAAAGAATTGTCACAGTTCTTCCTTGAATTTTAATTAGATCGATTTTATGGTATGCATTCGCTCATCGTGATATATGCGAGAATTTTCTTGTACCGGTTCTATAATTCCCATTTGACCTCATTATTGAACAACGAACGACCGGATGTGCGAACGCACTTGCACATGTGCGATACACATTTTTCATTTCCTTTTTTTTTTTACCTCGCCCTCAAGATCAGTCTTGAAAATTCCATCGCTATTGATCGAATGACGAAGGAGAGACGCTCCTGTAATCCGGCCTCGAGTCATATTTTTTTTTTTTTTTTTTTAATCCTCGTACCAATACTCCAAAAAAAATATTCGCTGTTCTTTGAGGATCTATAGGCGGTATAATCACACGAAAATGTGAATCAATTTTTGGGATTAAGTCTAAAAAACGATGTTCACATTGAAGATAATATATTAATTAATATTAATAGATAATATATTAATATATTAATAGATAATATATTAATATATTAATTATTGTCACAATTATAAAATTATATAATTGTTATTATAATTAAAATTTATTGATGAAACACATTCGTCAATCGAATTGAGCTTTTTCGAGTCATGCATTATTTTCGGAGTGAATTAATTTCTCAATTAACCAATCATTCACCAATCAATGTGAAATTATTAACTTTTATATTCTTTGTTTATATTTCTTCGTTACGACCTTCGTGAAAAAAGTAAATATTTAAATAAAACATTAATAGCGAATAAAAGAATTACTCTTTTTTTTTTTTTGCTTTTGTTTGTTGATGTCCTCCTCGCGAGCTCGATGGCGCCACAGTTTCGAAATATCTTTCCGGTTTTCATCCGCTATGGACTTTGGGTCTCGAGCCCGAAGCTTCCTGATCTCCTTGAGATCGCTCGCTTTAGAGGGCAAAGCGAAAAAAGAAAAAGAAAAAATTCTCATTTGCTCTATTCCGATCGTCGTGCATATATGCACGAATCGACGAGAGGCTCCACCGAGGATTAATTCGATCCTCGAGATCGATGCAAAAACTTGAACAAAAATATATATATATATACATATATGTATCAAATACAAATTAACGATACCCTGATCGATAAGATCGAATTATTTTATCGGTATAATTACGATCGAAGATTCGCCATCGTGGCCCCATCTAAGTAGCTTTATATCGTTCAACAATCTCAGATAATCAGGCTCTCTCGTTCTTATCTCCGGACTCTGGGAGTATCGAGAAAACTTCTGATAAAGTGTCAGTATTGACAAGAAGCTTGAAAAAAGAAAGAAAAAAAAAAAGAGAAATGCATTTTGAGCCCAATGACCGATTAGTCGATTAGTCCTTTCGCCTGCAAAAGGACGATATGTAATTTTTTTAAATCAACGTGGACTTTGGAATTTTTTTTTTTTCATTTTTATTTAAACAATGAGAAAAAAAAATGAAAAATCACACAAATATTTGTAATAATATTACGATTAATTGACATTATTCCGAGTAATTGCAATTGAATTTTAATTTCATTAGAATTACTCCGAATAATTGTAATTAAGATTTTTAATTACAATCAACGTGGAATTTGGATAATTTTTTTTTAAATTTAAATAAAACGAAAAAAATGAAAAATCACACAAATATTTGTAATAATATTACGATTAATTGACATTATTCCGAGTAATTGTGATTGAATCTTAATTTCATTAGAATTACTCCGAATAATAGTAATTAATATATATTTTTTTCTTTAATTACAATTACAAGAGTCATTTTTTTCTCTGCCCAGCTCCATATTGCTCAGACTTTTTCCAGATTTCCAAAAGTTATTCGAAAAATCAGCTTTTTTATCTACATAATTTTTCTTCCACAAAATACAAAAAAAAAATCCCTCGAAAATAAAATTTTAAAAAATTTATTTTACGTTGCTCAAAAATCCTTGTAACGAGGACATCGACAAATACGAAAGAAACCATCCCGATAATCTTATTGATGGTGGAACGTCCCCTTCTTATCCTCATGGGACTCGAAATGATTTTTACGAGTAAACAAAAACGCGCTACTCGCATGCTGCATGGATTATAATATATACGTATAGCGAAAAGTTGCCATGTTCCTTGTCGTCGTTCCGAGACTTTCGTAAAAATCGAGCCGAGGTCAGGCAAGTTTCTTGATCCTTTGCCTCTGAGAGAGTCATGAACACACACACACACACCACCACTGACTGAGACAAAAAGAAAAAAAAAAAAGACAAAAAAAATAAATAAATGTGTGCATCGAGACGAAAGACATATATATATATATATATACGAGAAAGAAAGGACTCGATGATCTCACAGAGTGGAAGAAAAAAAAGGGACATGCACCATTGAAAATCATACACGGACACGAACGATTTCGTGGTGTACCTTGCACCTTCGACAAACGAGATCTTGCATTGCCCTGGGCACTCGTGTCCGGTCCCTGGGGAACAAAATAATCCTATCCGGATAAAATACATTTTCAAAGTCAGTCGCAATTCTCTCCTCGAACCGAACGGAGTACATTTTTCTTCGTTCACCGTGCACAATAGTGAAAATACGAAAAGTGTAACGAAAAAAAAAAAAAAAAAAAAAAAAAAGAACCGATCAATCGATCAACAAAGCTGAAACGTGAATTTTATAAAATTTAATCTTTATTCAATTTTTTTTTTTCAAATTGATGTTATATTTTTTCAATCAAAATCATTTTTGTATCACATTAATTGGAAATATTAAAGAACGTTTTTTTTTTTAATTTTTTTACGAGAACAACGAAAATTGCATAAAAATTTACAAGATGACTGCGGCTCATGCTTTCTCAATTTTAAATTACGTTTTTCAACACTCCTCGCGAATGTTATCGGTAAGATAAATATAGGAGAAAGAGTGTGCGTGTGTGAAAGAGTGTGTGTCTGACAATATCACATATTTGAGAAATTCGGAAGAATTATTTTTTTTTTTTAAATGCATTTTTTTCGGAAGTCTCAACTTTGATGAGAAATTTATCGTTAAAGATAACGATCGTACTCTTTGGCTTGTCATCAACGTGTCATTTTATCTTAGATCGATCCATCGATGACAGAATTTAATGGAAAAAAGATGAATCTATCCTCATCATGCTTTTTTTTATTTATTTTTTTTTTATTTTACAAAACACATAGTTCCTGTTGATTCGACAATAATTTACCAACGTATGTCTGATCATACAAATTAGTTTCCCTCAGAATCGTTGAAATCTTTTTCAGATCCATTTATCTCGATCTTCAATTATTTTTCTTCAACGTAGACCTATCCCGAATTTTTTTTAATTGAAAATTAAAAAAAAAACATTGTACGTAACGAGATTTCTCTCAATAATTGTCTGATGCACCCGAATATTAAAAAAAAAAAATGACAATTGCAGGACGTCGAATTCCTCGTAATTTTTGAACATTGACCAATTTTCCTCCATGCAGCTTTGCCAATTTTCGCTTTCAAGCTTGAGCTCGATTGGCACTGAAAATCTGATTTCTTTTTTTGTTTACGAAAACAAAGCTGGAAAGAGAAAGCAAAAGAAAAATTTGATTTGGCAAAAAAAAAAATAATTAAATCCACTCTGGGCGATCGATTTGCAAATATTTCTTCGAGATCGTGTGATCTTTCGCCATAAAATTATAATATCGGTCTGTGCTGTTGCCTCAGACTTGGCGTAATTAATTCACGCGGAGCAAACTCGATGCCCTCGTAGAGAGAGAAAGAAAGAGCGAAAAAAAAAAAAAAAAACATGTTGCACCTCCACTTTCGTTCGGTGCACATTATTATTGCCAGACAAAGCAATATCTCATTCACACGCTCTATTCTATTTATAAATCTCTCCCCATAGATTTTTCCTCCACTCGATTTGTCGCAGGATGTTTTGATCTTTCGCGGTTTTCTTTTTTGCAACTAAATGTAAAAAAAAAAAAAAATACGTGCAATGAGACAACGGTTAATTGCTATTTGTCGGTCTAATGTGTAGCTTGCATAATACTGAGAGTTATTGCGTTGTAAAACAAAAAACAAAAAAAAAAAAAATGGGCCTTATAAATGTCGTAGTTTTGACCTTTTTCCGACGCCTCTCTCGCCTTTTACACTCAACGATATAATTGCAAGAAAAAATTCTACACGATTTTTTACCACTTGTTTTAACCACAATACAAATTGGTCCAAATCGATCCTATTATTATTTCATTCCAATTATAAGAATTCATAAATTATATTTTTCACTCATTGTCACTTTGAAAAAAAAAAATGAAAATTATTACTCACTAACTAAAGTATCATGAAGCATCGAGAACTTGAATGAAATAAAATTCAATATCTTTTTTTTTTATAAAATTTGCAGTTGACACTCAAAAAATCGTGAATAACCATCGATTTTCACAAAAGTTGCCAAATTTATGGAAATCACACAAGAGCTGAATATTCGTAATTTTACGTTAGCTCGTTCAATTTGTCAAAAGATTTTTCATGAATTACACAAAATTACAGACATTTGCTTCCAATATATTTTTTAAGTTTAAAAATTAATGTAATTTCCAAGTTTTTCGAGAGAATTTTTTAACGAAAAAAATAAATAAATAAAAAATAAAATGCCGAATTAATAATTGAAAACTTTGGAATTCGACGTTTCGTGAAATTGATGACAAAGCGAAAAAAATTCATTTTTTTTTCTTGCTCACGAAGAAGAAACACTTTGAGAAAATTATGCGTTCGTTTTTTTTCTCACATTCATGGATGAAAGAATCTCAAACTCGTATGCACAGATTGAGCACGTATAGAGAGATGAAATACCAGAGGAAAATAAACAAAATAAAACCATTGCTTGCCTTCGGTACGTTTCCTGTTTCAAGATTTCAACGTTCAATTAACCCTGGCCAGTGATTTTTGAATTTTTTTTTTATTTTTTCAATCTTTTTAACTCTTTTTGATCACTTTCAACGAATATTCTGATCGTATATTGCATTTCCCATCTATTTTTATACCTGTTTGTCGAACGAAGGTCTCTCTCTCTCTCTATATATATATATTTTTTTTTTTTAATTTATGACATTTCATCGTCTCTCTCGCGATGCCTTATGCAAATGAATAAGTCAGTCAAACACGTAATAATTCCTGTGATATTCAAAATCCAAAGAAAACTATTTCAAATTTTCTGTATTGAGGAATGGAAAATAATTCTACGACGAGCCTAATTTAATTATGTCCCACGAGTGCAAATTTTTACGAGAATTTTTTTTCTTTTAATCCATTTAATCCAGAATTGCTTGAAATCGAAACATTACGATCATCAAAAATAAATTTACAACTTTTTTTTACGAGATATCGCAGTAAATGAAAAAACAAAAAATTCTGCCCAAACGGAGTACATGATTGATTGAATTTGCCGAGAATCGATAGAAGGGTTCACATTTTATGAAATTTTTTATTTTTCAAAATAAAAAATACGAAATTTCATAAAATCTGAAAATAAAAAAATAAAATAATAAAATATGAAAATAAAAGATAAGAAAAATTGAAAAACGTGACAATTGACATTTGAAAGTTCTATCAGGTTTAATTCCAAAATATTTTCCTATCCGCATTGAACATTCTAATCCGTGCATTTAAATCGAGCTTAATCGCAAAGCCGGATCTCACCAGATTACATTTGCCTTTGACCCAATCAGCTTGCAGTCGACATAATAGAATAACATTAAAAAAAAAAAAAAAAAGAGTACAATGATTACTGTGATCCGAGAGACCTTGAATCACTTTTCATTGCCATTAAATTATTTTATTTTTCATTTTCTCGATCCTGTCAAAATTATTTTTTTTTTGCTTTTATCGAATATTTACAATACTTTGTCACATGATAATGCCAGACATTGCAATTTACATTAGTTTTATCAGATATTATTTAACACGTTATCGAAGATGCCGCTTTTACAAGGAAGAAAAAAAAATCGTAACGCGTAAAAGTTTTCTTTTCATTTCCCTAAATTTTGATTTCTCATCGTTCGATCGAAGGTCAATATCAAAGTTTCGTTTTTTCTTTTTTTTTTCTTGTAAATTCGACTCGTTTGAAAATTCACGAGCTCCGCTGTGTATTCGACGATTCCAGAGCTATGTTTACCATTGTTTCTTGTATTGCACGATTTTCCATGCTCGAATCGTGATAATTGAGTTTTATAGGCTCGTTCGGATATCCGCGATTAAAAAAAAAAAAAGCTTTACGCATTAAAGTAGAACATGCACAAAAAAAAGAACCTGTAATCTCAGAGGGTACACGATATATATAGAGCAGTATGGAGTTGTATATATATATATATATATATATATATATATATATATATATATATATATATATTTTTTTTTTACATTGCCCAGCACGCCTCTGAACAAGAGGCATTGAGTACAGGGCCAGCGAGGCACACGCGTCGTCGTTCTTACGACCTCGCTGCGTATGCGATCTCTCATGTTCATTTCGATCGATGTTTCGATCGAAAATGAAAAATTTGTCTGTTAAATTTTTTTCACGATCCACGAAATAATATTTCATGACGATTCGAGACACTTGAAGAATGCACGAAAAGTTATACACGATGAAATTCGTAGTTTCACAGGGGGGGGAAAAAAAATATATATCTATCATTTTTATAATTTTAAATATTGGCGAAATATCAATCGAGGCCCCACACGTGTCAGCCTGTAGGAAAATTTTATTTATAATTAAAAATGAGATATTAAAATATTCGAATGAAAAATGTCTTTTCACGACACTTGGAACAAACAAAAAAAAAATACTCCGAGCCAAGTAATTTGAATCTTGACGCAGTTTCGAGCTCTCTCGTCGGTCACGCGAGTGTCTATTCGGAGCGTTAAAAAAAAATCTCTCTCGATCATTTCATTGCTGCATTGGCCCGCAACGTGTGTGTGTGTGTGTGTAAGGAGATACATTCGTGACTCGCTGGTAATCGAACCGCGATCGACCTGTTCTCACTATAGTAATTCATTAGTTCATATTACGCGTATGTATTAATAGATAACAAAAAATAAAGTCAAATCATGGATATAAACGAAGAAAAAAGTAAATTTAAAAAGCAACACATTTAAAATTCCAAAGTGGTTCAAGTTGGACGATGATAAATATATAAATATATATATATTTTTTTTTAATTTTAATTCATTATTATCTGCACCATAAATTCATGTGTACTAATTATGGCTATTTATGTGTCTAACCGATATTCTCGTTTTCGATCGTGAACCGTCTCATTTTATCAACGATTTGTAATTTACCAGCAAGGCAACTCACTCAACTCGTCCCAGCTTTTCAAGAACAACGATCATGTACTTTTTTTCGAATTTTTTTTTTTTTCCATTTTATTCGCCGTCTTTTCCTTTCTTCTTCTCCAGGCACAGCTACATTCGAATTTCTCTTACTCCAGCACGGTTTCGATACCCGTTTTAACGGCACATCTCAACGAACCCCCTAATTAAAAAAAAAAAAATGTTTATGCATATTCGTTCTATGTGGAAACGTTTAAATGTTAACAAGACAAGAAATATTCTGCGTAAATGTTTGACACTACACGGATATTCGAAAGAAAAAAAAAAACCGCAACGACATATCAAATTGAAAAAAAACATGCAGAAAGCAAAATCAAATTTTTCAATTATAATTTAAAAAACTGCAGATCCGGAATTTTCTGCTGACAAGTTAATCGGATTTTTGTTGAAATTATTACAAACATTTCAATGTAAAATATAAAAAAGAAAAAAAAATCAATAATTTTATGATGAAAAATTATATTATAACATATTTATTTCTCTTTCTATTCTTCAAAAATGTAATTGAAAAAATTATATTTTTCCAATTTTTCAAAACAACACGAGACAACAGTGGATGAATAGTTAACAATAGTTGTGTTTAGTCATTAGAAAAAGATATAGATATTTTTTTGTATGCACAGCATCCTCGGGTTGGTTCGTTTAATGTTTAATCGTAAACATATATATATATATATATATATATAAATATATGTATGGCTCGTCGATATGTCGCACCGCAATTGTTACTGACGTAACACCTTACTAGTTATTCATTCAGCACAATGTAGTCGTAGGTCGGGAATGAAACGAGAAAAGATCAAGGATACTTTACATAACGGAAAAAAAAAAAAAAACATTTAAATGTCAAATGAGAATCCAGAAGTCATTATTGCGGTAATTAATTTTTTGTAAATATATCGAACGATCGCTCTTGATCGTTTCATGCTCGTCGAAAAATGTAATCCCACTTGCATAGCCAGCTGAAAAGGAAGCATCTTTTTTTGATAATAGAATGAACCAAATTCGTAAAAAAAAAAAATGTATGTTATTAAAAAGAAAACAAGATTGAAAAGGCCCTCCCAAGGACAGACAAAAATTCTGAAAATGTGGCTACTTTTTTTTCAGCGAGACAAAATTGACATTTTTTTTTTCGCTGGCTATAGCGATGGCAACCTTTATATGGTCCAAGTAGGGTAGACTCGTACGAGAAACCACATTCGAGAATTTATCTCCTCAAACTTGCATATACGTATTTTTTTTTTTTTTTTCTTTTCGTTAATTTATTTTTTACGAGAAATTCAATTAACGAATTTGCCTTTTTTTTTTTTTTTTTGCTTGCCTCTATTATCTTCAGGTATTGTCGATGAGCGAGGAGCTCAGGCGAGCACTATACGCGAACAGTGCGATATCACTCGACGTCGACATAATACCTCCCGATCTTGTTGGTACAACGGAAATTCTCAGCGACGAGCACAGAGAACATCTATGCCGTCATTTACCAGCGAGAGCCGAGGGCTATCTGTGGACCCTCGTTTTCAGCACGAGCCAGCACGGCTTCAGTCTCAACAGCATGTACAGAAAAATGGCAAAAGTCGAGAGTCCCATTCTACTCGTTATCGAAGACACGGAAGGAAATGTACGTAATATTTTTTTTTTGTCACAAATTTTTTCCAACCGATTCATCCTCGATTTATCATACGCGAAAAATTCGAAAAATCGATTGCAGCATATCGTTTGGAGATATTAATTTATGATTTAGCAATTATCGGATAATTTTGATACTCCAGAGCCTCGTTCCGAGATACGGAGACTTGATTTTTCAGCTCAACGAAATTTAATTTGGCCTGTAGAAAATATTTCAAAATAGTATAATGAACGAAAAAAAGTCATATCTCGGAATGGAGACTCTGTAAAATGTATAGGATGTTTTTTTTTTCGAAAAAACAGTGTTAAATACTCGGGGAAGTAAAAGTTAGGCATTGACTTGTGTTAAAATTTTGTTATATTTTTCAGGTATTCGGTGCTCTAACTTCCTGCTCGCTTCACGTGAGCGATCACTTTTACGGTACGGGTGAATCACTGCTATTCAGGTTTACACCGAGGTTCCAAGCGTTCAACTGGACCGGTGACAATCTGTACTTTATCAAGGGCAACAACGAGAGTCTGGCTATCGGAGCGGGAGAGTAAGCATTCAATTCGATATCATTAAAATTATCGTAAAAAAAAAAAAAAAATAAGAAAAAAGACTTGATCGTAAAATATTAAATTTGTTATTTTTTTTTTTTAACATATTAGCCACTATTTCACAATTCGACCAGTCTTGGATATTTTTTTTTATACAATACGACCATATTTTCCTCGCTTTTAGAGCCTATAGACGAGGAGTAAATTAGTACTTTTTAAAAGTATTTTAATAAAAAAAAAAAAACTTTTAAGTCCTAGAACTTAAAATTACTGCTTTATAATCCTCGTCTACAAGCCCTAAAAGCTCGGAAAACATGCCACATTACCTTCTCGGTACACAATGTATACGAAGTAAATCCCCATTGATGACCAACATTTTTTCGTTTTTTTTTCTTTTTATATATATATATATATATTAAAAGTGGAAAATCGATATCATTGAAATTATCGTAAAAAAAAATAAGAATAAGATCGTAATATTAAATTTGTTATTTTTTTTAAACTTATTAGCCACTATTTCACAATTCAACTAGTTTTGCATATTTTTTTAAATACAATACGACCATATTTTCCTCGTTTATAGGGCCTGTAGACGAGGAGTAAATTAGTACTTTTTAAAAGTATTTTAACAAAAAAAAAAGTCTTTTTGAGTCCTAGGACTTAAAATTACTGCTTTATAATCCTCGTCTACAAGTCCTAAAAGCTTGAAAAACATGCCACATTACTTTCCCAGTACACAATGTATACGAAGTAAATCCCCATTGATGACCAAAATTTATTCGTTTTTTTTTTCTTTTTATATATATATATATATTAAAAGTGGAAAATCGATATCATTGAAATTATCGTAAAAAAAAATAAGAATAAGATCGTAATATTAAATTTGTTATTTTTTTAAAATTTATTAGCCACTATTTCACAATTCGACTAGTTTTGCATATTTTTTTAAATACAATACGACCATATTTTCCTCGCTTTTAGAGCCTATAGACGAGGAGTAAATTAGTACTTTTTAAAAGTATTTTAACAAAAAAAAAAGTCTTTTTAAGTCCTAGGACTTAAAATTACTGCTTTATAATCCTCGTCTACAAGTCCTAAAAGCTCGAAAAACATGCCACATTACTTTCCCAGTACACAATGTATACGAACTAAATCCCCATTGACGACCAATATTTATTCGTTTTTGTTTTTGTTTTTATATCTCAAAAGTGGAAAATCGATATCATTGAAATTATCGTAAAAAAAAAATATGAGAAAAAAGACTCTTGATCGTAATATTCAATTTATTGTTATTTTATTTTTTTTACATATTAGCCACTATTTCACAATTCTACCAGTTTTGCATATTTTTTTTCATACAATACGACCATATTTTCCTCGCTTTTAGAGCCTATAGACGAGGAGTAAATTAGTACTTTTTAAAAGTATTTTAACAAAACAAAAAACTTTTAAGTCCTAGAACTTAAAATTACTGCTTTATAATCCTCGTCTAAAAGCCCTAAAAGCTCGAAAAACATGCCACATTACCTTCCCGGTACACAATATACTATTTTATCCTATCTACGAACTAAATCCCCATTGATTAACAAAATTTATTCGTTTTTGTTTCCCTCTTTTTTTTTTCTTTTATACATCAAAAGTGGAAAATTCGGTCTATGGCTGGACGGTGATCTCTATCAGGGTAGAACACAGCCGTGCAGCACGTACGGCAACGAGCAATTGACGCCCCACGAGGACTTTGTCGTCAAGACATTGGAATGTTGGGCATTCATATAGGACACGGCCTTGTGCTGGCAGCCAATGTCATCGTCCACACCACCCTCGACGCCGCAGCCTAATCTTACCTGAACTTAGGATTTGCGCGGTGATTCATATATAAAAAAAAAAAACAACAACAAACGAAATTTAAGAAAAAGAAAAAAATTACAAATTTTCGACCCTTACCTGCCGCCCCATGCCCCCCCAAGTACCAGGAGAGATCAGAGGAAGACTAATAATGACGTTAAGAGATGAGAATCCCCCCCCCCCCCCCCCGCTCGGAGGTCGCGTCGCGCGTATCTCGATTTTCGAGATTAAATCGAATGTGTACAAAAAAAAAAAAAAAAAACACTTTGGTATTCGTAGATATCGATTGGAGTAGCTCGATAGGTCGGATTGTGCTTTGAGAATCGTGAGAAAGATATTGAGAACGTGGGGCCAGAGGACGTTTCGAAAAACGAGTTTAGAAAGCTCGCGATTTAAGCTACGAAATAGTGGCAGCGATGAGAGAGAGAGAGAGAGAGAGAGAGAGAGAGAGAGAGAGAGAAAGAAAACGGGGGAAAAAAAATAAGAGAGGAAAGAAAAGGATCAAGTGGCAGCGAAGATAGGACCCGGGATTTTGGGGGGGAAAAAAAAACAAAAATGGAACACGAGTCGCGCTAGAGGCGTTCCCACGCGTGTATCCGCCATTTATATTTGCACCAAGGGCTATTTATTCGCGCGTCCCATGGCCCGCGATAGACTTTTTTTTTTTTTTTTTTTTTTTTTTTTTGTTTTTTTCGTCAATCCCCGCTCCCCCGTCGTTTAGTTCGTACTCGTTTTAATTTTTACGTCATATTTATTTTATTATTTGATATAATTATATATGCACACTAAAAAAAAAAACCGTACTGAATCGCAGATCGCGTCGTTTGTGTAGTCGACACGATAAAAAAAAGTACGAAAATAATTATGTTAATGAATTACGATGATTGTTTCACGATCAAATCGATGATTTTTGTCTCGTTTAATTTTTTGTTTTTGTAAATTGATTCATAAATTCCGCGTATATTGCGGCGCAAGTTTGTTCGAAAAATCGAGTCTGTGAAAAGGCGAAAGAGAGAGTGAGAAAGAGAAAGAGAGAAATATTGCAGAATGATTAAAGATTCTTTTTAATTTTTTTTTTTTTTCGATATCCATAAAGTGAATGTGTATGAGATACATGATAGATTGTTAAATCGCAATTTTGCGGATGAGAAGGAGAATGATAAACGAGATACGGAAATCTCGAGGCATTGAAGACGAGCACATTGTAGTCGATTTACCGAAAAAGAAGGAAAAAAAAAAAAAACGAAATAATACCAAACACCATGATCGCACGATGTTGCTGATAATTAATTTAAAAAAATAAAAAAATAAAAACAACCATGCAGACGAAAAAAAAAAAACACAATGCCACGAAATCGCATTAAAAAAAACCAACAACTAACCGTTTCTTGATGTGTAGATAATTGTAGATAGTTAATGTAAATATATATATACATATATATATATATATATATATATATATATATATTACGATCGTGTTACGAAACGAAATATGATTAATTTTAACGCTGCAATGAGATAAACTTGGCTGAAACGATGCAAAAAAAAATAACAAAAAAGCATACACACACGTATAATAACATCGTATATATTAAATATAATGCTTATATATGTATATACAAATATATATAGCATTAATTATCTATATATATATGTATGTATGTATATATATATGTGTGTATATGTGTGTAGAAATATACCGAGGAAAAGGAAATCCACGGGTGATGAGCCCCGAGAGATGAAAAAAAAAAAAAAAAGAAAAGAGAAAACCTCGAACAGTATTTAGGATCTGAAAAAGCTAAAGTAGCATTTAGTAAAATCGTACGAGCCGTACTCGATTAAGCTGTGAGCGAAGAGGTGGAATTATAAAATGTATCCGCTATAACGATATTCAAGGAGAAAAAAAAAATCGTCAATCGATTTCACCACCGAGTACTTGATAATATGATAATATATATATATATATATTTAACAGAAAATAAAAAAAAAACAAATAAGAAAAAAAAAACCGATAATGTAGTGAAATTATGACCACATATTATAACGAGAGAGCGGAGCCTGCGGGCTTGAATCGCTCTTTGCTCTACGATCGAACTCGACGAAACGAAAAAAAAAAAAAAAAAAAACGAAAAAAAAATCTCAATCGCAGTTATTTTTCTGGGCAAAACAGGATGATGAGAATTCACGCGAATACTTTCAAAACGCGCGCTCTGCACGATTGACCATGTGCCTCACACGATCGGTACACTATATGCGGTACAACTTGCGTTACATTGCGATACCATGAAATATTGTCAAATTGTACAAATATGCGAGGCACACTCGACGCCGCCGAATCCATCTTGCTCTCTCTTGCGATTCTCAAATTTTTTTTTCTTCGCCCTTCCGGTATTTCGCGCCGACAAAAAAAAAAAAAAAGAAATATCCTATCCGTGCGAGCTTTTTTAGATTTTTAATTTTCGAAAATTCAATCTTAGCGCCGATCGATTTTCGTTGAAATTTTTTACGATCGATTCTTCGAATGGAAAAGAAAAAAAAAAAAATACAAGCAAGTGAATTGAAAATTGTTTCATCAAATTCGATTTATTTTTTGCGTGAATTTGGGGGAAAAAAATTAACAACAGTCAGCACGACGTGGGAGTTTAATTTGAAAAAAATACGACAGCTCAATCATCTTGAAATAAAAAAATCCGGAAAATTGACCTGGGGGAGCTATTTTTTTTTTTTTTGTCAAACCCTGCAGAGACGGTAGCGGAAAAGTGGAAGAAAAAATAGTGAAAATTTTGAGAGTCACGGGCAGATCGATTTGGCCTGAAATGCCTCACGTATATATATATATATGTGTGTATATATATATATATAAATGTATAGATATGAACTATGATGAAGATTGCACACAACCTAGAGAGCTCACATTGTCTGTTTCGTGTGATCCGCGGCTGAGAAAAAAAATCTTTGTTACTGCTCGTTTGGTGCTTTTCCCCGAGACCTAAAACCGTGAATGACGATTAATCGATGGTAGCTGAAACACTCACCGAAAAATTGTTGTTTTTTTTTTTTAAAAAAAAGCACATTTCGTCAAAAAAAAAACTCGAAAAATTCAAAAAATCGCGATTATCGTGCCGAGCAAAACTATTTAACGATCTTGCTGAATCTTGGTTGCCCCAATTTTGAGTCTCATTTGACTCGACTAAAATTTCCACAAGTAAACCTTTTTTTTAGTTTTACTCGAAACGCGTAATGAATGCAAATTTTTCAAAATTAAAAAAACTTTTTTCTCAGCGTTACAAGTCCGCAGGCCGTATGGGAATTCCGTATCCACAAATTGGCTCATCCAGCCAATTTCCCTACTTTTGAATAATTTTCATAAAATTGAGCCCCTCGGGGTGTAGCATCGTGGTTATGGAATATCTCCAGTTACTCTCATCGTTGTACTTCGCGATCTTTCGTAAAAAAAAAAAAGAAAAAAAAAATAGATACGGGCCTATACATCGTCGTAGAGATCGTTAAAATGTTCGCGCATCGCCTTGGCTTTTCGAGAAGCTTTCATAAATTTTTCAGTTTGTGTATGGGGGTTTTTTTTTTTTAGCTTCAATTTCTCTTTTTTTGACAAACGAGTCTTTGTACGAGAACCTTTTTTTTGCTACTCGTTAGACAACGACGATTTCTGTATTTTTTTTTTTTTTTTTCAAACTTCCTCGTAAAACTTGTTTTGGGGGAAAAAAAAGGAAAAATTCCAGCATATCGAAGTGCATTATGAGAGGCTACAGAATTTTTCGACTCGTGAATCTCCGGATACCTGGCTGGCGATTTTACCAGTGCGAAATGATCATCCAAGTTTTTTTTTTTCACCACACACACACACATACACGCAAGCAAGTAATTAGGCTTTAAATCTCGTTTATCGAGTTTATAAAAATCATTAACGATTTATGAAGTAACGAAAGAAAATGGACGAGCCTGCGTGACGTGACTCGGAGCACAAATATAAATGGGGAAAAAAAAAAAAAACCAAAACGTAACGAGAAATTTTAAACAGTAGCTGATTGAGGAATTTTTAAAAAATGAGAATAAAATAGGGCTTCGTAGATCTTAGACGTTTCGATGAATATATATATATATATAAATATATATATTGCCATAACGAAAAATTAGTATTGTCTAGAGTGTGTACAACAAGACGGAGAAATGGAAGAAGAAAAAAAAACATTTTAGTTATCTCTAGACGTAATCTTGTGATACTAAGTAAACTGGAGCTCCCGGATTTCTATACTGCGTTGGTTCGTTAATTTCTCAGCAACATCTCAAAATCTCGCTTATTCCTCTCGAGTCAATAAAAATACGAAAATTTTCAATGAAAAAAAAAAAAAAAAAAAAATGCTTTCAGAAAAGACAAAAGAACGCATCTATCGAATTTGGGAGTTCAGCCCTCGTGACAATAGTTCGGGGAAGAAGTTTAAAAAAAAAAACAACAACAAAAAATGTGCTACTGCCTCCATGTAAATGTTGAGTAGCATTAAATGTGACTTAGTGAGTTAAAAAAAAGAAAATTGATACAACTGTGAAAAAGTCGTGACTCGTAATACGAATCGGAAGAGGAAGGAAAAATCTTCTTCAAAGCCCCTCCGTATGTCTTGATCGAAGAAGAAAAATATAAAAGAAAATTAACAACGCTGGTTGTGAGAAAAGTTCGATGTTGAATAAATCATGAGGATCTTTTTTGTGATAAAACGTTGCAACTCCGATGATCCTTCCAAGACGAGTATAAGATTAGCGTGCATCCTCCGTATTATCTGCGAGGATTTTGCTCTCCGGGCTTAATAAATTTCCCATGAAAATTACGAAAAAAAAAATTAAGAAATAACGAGAATATGAAAGTGCGGAGAGAAAAAAATTGTCAGATCGTTGATTCGGTCGAGATCTTGCATTGCATCGTTGCGTCTAGTGTAGCCGCTGCGTTTGGTAGGCAGCCGCGAGAAAATTTATAACGAAATGGAGAAAAAGAAGAAAAGTTTCGAGGGCAAAAAATGTAACTTGAGCTTTGGCTGAATTGGTCATCTAAAAAAAAAGAAAAACAAAAAAATGGTCTTTTGTTTTTCTTTGCTCGACGCGATTTTTCTTCGTCGGTCCTGATTATATGGGATTATATAATTCAATCGGTATCTGGCTAAATTTCAGTCTAGCTCGTATAATCACAGACGGATTAGCCCGTGTAAATTATAATCAAGCATATAGTTGCTCCCAGTAATCGTGTCCTAGGAAAAATTAATAATATACAAAGTGAAGAGGGGAAAAAAAAAAAAAAATACAGATACAAACACTGAAACCAGAGCGAGTAAGAGAAGTGGACTTTTCGACCATTAATGTCAATTAGATTCAGACTGACTGCAGGGATTGATAAAAAAAAATTTTACAGATACACACACACACACGCAAAGATACGACGATTTTCCTTGCTTCATAAAAATTTCCAAAAAATTCGAATTTTCTTTTATTCAATTTATAGTGAAATCGAAATACCAGACTCTGACAAAGAAAAACTATAGGCCAGCAACAAAAATAATTTTTTTAAAAGTTATGACGAAATTTATGGAGTACAGGTCAAAATTTAATATTTCGGTCGTTTCACCTGATCGAGATTTATGACGTGGCTAATAAGAGTTATAATGAGGATCAGGAAAAAACAGATATTACTTTTGCCTGGCCTGTAGCTGTTAATAACCGTTTCGTCATCTTCGTCGTCGTTGTTGTTGTTGTTACTCATGGCCCATCTCGTCTCATCGTTGGTTTCCTTTTTTCATTTTGTTGAAAAAACAAAAATTGAGCCACACACCGCTATACTGATTTTTTCGCTGGATATAAATCAATCCCAAAAATAAAAATAACGCGTCTGTCCTCCTAAAGTAAACAAAAACAAAAAAAAACAAGAGTTTTTCTACATTTTTATTAATTGAATCCAATTAATTAAAGAATTAATCATAATCGATTGACGAGTTGGAAAAAAAAATCATCAAGCTTAACGAAAATTTGTGTCCTCGAATAGAAAACAAAACTTCAGCTTTCCTTCTAACTCGAATCCAGCTAATTTGAAAAATTGAGAATAATGAACTAAATTGGCCAAAATAAATGATGAAGTTGTGAGCATTTTCCTTGATTAGAAAATTGCTATCATCTTTTCAATTTCGTTGTAACTTTTTTTTTTTTTTTTAATCCTTGAGTGCTCCTCATCCGACGATATCTTCGACGAATTTTCGTTCAATGACAAAAGGCACGAGAAAGAATAAAATCTAGGGGAAAACTGCGGGACAAAAAAAATAACCATCGTCATAGAAAAAAAAAACATCAATCAGGAAATTTCACATTCTTCGATCGGGTAATTAATCAATGTTTCGGGTACGAGGAAAAAAAAACCATGGATTGAGAGCTCGCGAGTACGAGGGAAAACAAAAAGTGAAGAAACAAAACAATACAAAAAGATATCTCTGGACCAATAATAAATTTTACACTTCTATAAAAATGGTACGTCTGACTGAATCGAGAAAAAAAAAAAAAGAAACAAATGAACAAAAAATTCCGTGAACGCTATTAACTCTGGAATCGAGTACACACAAATTGGGGTATAAACACGTATATATAAATATATATATAAAATATATAGGAGCTCTACTGAACAACGTATTAACGTTTGTATTAGCGAGATAAACGTGTAATATTGTATCGAAAGAAAAAAAAAAGTAGTGCTCATACGTATAGACTCGAGGGATCGTTAAAATTATATGAGAATTTTGAAAAAAAAATTAAGTAAGCCTTCCAGAATCGTTCCATGCTATGAACTATGCAAATCGATGGGGGATAAAAAGTCAATAACGAACGCGACGAGTGAATTAAAAAAATATTTTTCTGATAAGCATACAGATGGCCTCTCGAAGTATAAAAAATTTTGGAATTTTCGTTGAATTTCTCGAGTAAGAAAAAAAAAAAGAAAGCTCATGCAACATACATATATTTATTGAAATAATGGAAATACACGATTGAGTAATTTATTTTATTTGCACTCGATTGTTTTTTTGGTTCGTGAAATTATTGAAAATAAAACTTTGATTTTTGACCCTAAGATGAATTTTTGTGGAAAGGGTATATCCATCTCAGACAGCACGAAAGTCGGAAAAACGTCTTAAAGACCTCTTACAGTCGTCAGTTTCATCAGGCGACGATTTTGAGACGTCTTTCTGACTATTCTTCATGGCCATCCTTCCACGGAACTTCATTCCAGCTAAGAAACTAAAAAGTTCTAGATTGTGTCCCACGAAAAGAGGAAATAAAAAAATGTTTTTGACGCAGCCTAATAATATGGAAATGGGGCATTCCACGAAAAATCGACCTACCACTGATCCTCGACTTTTTAAATTTGGTCCAGAATTTCAAAAATATTATTTTTACAGGCAAGTTTCATTATAAGAATTTTTTTTATTGGCACTTGCAAAAGTTGACCTGCCCAAAAATAAAGAAAAAAAATCTGAAAGAATTCTCAAAAAGCTTGGAGCAGAAGTACAAAAATTTAATCACACCCAACTGAATGTAAAACATTAAAAAAAAAACAACAGTCAACCGCTCCGGACACTTGTATGAATATTTTTGTATAGCTACACAGAGATTCATGAAAATTTTATCCAACATTTTCACGTTGGGTTATCCTTTTCTTGAAAATCTTTAAATCTGTTTTAGACAAATCATTTTTTTCTCTTAAATAACCCAACATTATTTTTAGAGTTGGAACTGTCGTATAAAAAATCGTACACCAATTCCCAGAGGGTCGAACTTTGGTCGTGCGGTTGTCACCTGCCTGGAGAATGTCTCATTCCCATACTTGTGAAAAAAATTTTTTTTAAATAAAATACTCGCACTGTGCGCGAACTATAATGTCCATGGGCATTTTTCCAGCGATCATTATTTCAAATTGTTTCTGGCTTCAGTATCAACCGAGACTAGAAACAACCGGAAGTGCTCGTTGAAAAATTCCTTATTATGTCACGTGCACGGATGAGCATGAAGAAGAAGAAGAAGAAAAGAATTTAAGAGTAAAACAGAGAAGCGTTATTATGAGATAGGAGAGAGAGACGTTTAACGATGTGCTGTACTATAATAATGTGGCAAAAAGAAAAAAGTAAAAAATTTGTTGTGTCCGATGATGATGCAAAACGACGAAGCGAAATTTAGTGGCGCGCCTCGCACTTAGCTGTATACATATATATATATACTATCTGTCATGAAATTAAAAAAAAATGTATATATATGTGCTAAATATATATATATATATATATGAACCTCAGTCAATATCGTTGGAGCTGATTGTTTGCTCATCGAACGAACAACGTATATATATATATAAACGCAGGTAAATTAATTAAATGGAATAAGAAGAAAAAAAAAATATTGAGATAAAAAGAAACTGTCGTTTTTGTTTTATTTATTTTCATTTTTTTTTTTTTGCCATACATTCCTGCGATAATAAATAATCAAACTCGATGTTCCAACGGCCATAGCCAAGTTGTTGAGCGTGCGCGTGTGCCGAAAGTTGTTTAAACCCAAAATGCATATTAAAGATTAAAAAAATATATATATACCCAACAATGTGTACACACGTATATAGAGATTGTTGAGTGTATAACGATTGTATACAAAAACAGCAGTAACGCAAAACAATACATAGACGAATCTGTTCTGTAAATTGATATATTATACGAGCAAACGAAAAAAAATAGTGGCGAGACAGAAACATATTTATTGTAATCGACATTTGGGAGAGCAAAAGAGCGCGCATGTGTGTGTGTGTGTGTGATGTGTGCTCGGCGTGCGGATAAATTAGCCCAAAATTGGAAAAACCTGGAAAAGTTTCGTAAGACTTTTCGAAATTACTGCATCAAGCTGCATTCAGATTTTGTGACGAATATGCGAAAATCCCATCTTTTTTTTTTCTCAAGTTATCGATGCAATGTTTGTGTTTGTAAAAAAAAAAAAAAATGCAATTTGAGTAAAACCAGAGTCACTCGCACTTGTACATACATCAATGCCAATTGGCATAATTTCATGAACAAAAAAAACTCCTGCAAGTCGTGTCGTATTGTGCAAAAAAAAATGTATATTAGAATTTTGGAGTATTTTTTCTTTTGTTTTTCTGTCGAAACTCAGGGATGCAGCTTGATGCAATTGTATTCGACTTGCCTGTTGACTTTTGAAACTTTTACCGTGTCAGAGGGATATAAGACACGCGTGTTTTGGGAGTTTCATCCGCAAAATGTATAGATTTACGTGCGCGTAGACGTGTCTCTGCGTAGAGGGCCGCAGTGTTGATAAAAGAAGAAGTGATGGGCCTGCTCACGCGTTCAGGCGAAATACACAAATATATATATATATATATATATATATATATATATATATATATATATATATATATATATATATATGCATATATACATTCACACATACAGACAAAATATATTCAATAAAAATACCAACAATGTTGTGAAGATTTCTCGCTCGTCTATTTTTTTCATGTCGTATCCTCAAATTCCATTGAAAACCAAAAAAAAATTGATTTAAAATATTGATTATTGATACAATACTGATATATCAATAAATAATATTAAAAAAAATTATTCAATAAACACTTAAAATTTTCGTTTGAGATGGATCACAATATTTTCAAAGACGACTGTACATCGACTCGTGGATCACCATCTCACGCGTCACTTCCGACAAAGTTCTGCATCCTAATGAATAAAATTTAATCATATCGCTGGATCTTCCATTGATTTTTTAAATTTTTAACGAGAATTTGAAAAAAAAAAAAAGTATTTTTTACCTGCCAGGCCCAAAGCGTGATCAATCTCATGTCTCAGGATTTCCAAAATTGCTTTTGCTCCCTGCTCACCGTCACACGCGAGACCCCAGATCATCGGTCTCCCCATGAATACCTGCTCGACGAGGGAAAAACAAATTTTTCTTTATCACAATATTTTTTTTTGCCTTATTGTCAATGCTCAGCGGTGCCAATGTCAAATTCTCACTCATCTCGGTCAGTTAATTTATGTCCAGTCAATAGAGGTCTAAAATTCAGTTCACCTGGAATTAATTCCGGGACGCGATTTTCTTTTTTTATACTTAGGGGGGGGGGGGGGGTGGTTGGTAGTGTAAATCTCGATTTTCGGGAAAATCCCCCCTGTGCGTTTGCCGCCATCTTGATTTAAAGAGAGATTTTTTGTTTTTCGAATAACTCGCTTATTTTCAACCTTAGAGTGAAAATTATAATATCCAAAGTTGTTGGAAATGTAATTCCCCACAAGTTTGGTCATTATACTTTTTACCCTAGGATCGTTATTTATAGAGTTAGACTGCTAATAAGGGTAAAAAACGTTTTTTGTTAATTATCTCGTTTATTATCAAGTTTATTGTAAAAATGGTAAGTAATAATCATGTAGGAAATTTTATTTCCTTCAATTTCGGTTATTACCATTTTTACCCTAGGATCAATATTTTCGGACTTATGCTTAATTTAAGGGTGAACTTTTTTTTATGTTCAGTTATATCGTTTATTATCAAGTTTATCGTAAAAATGGTAAGAAATTATCGCGTAGGAAATTTTATTTCCTTCAACTTTTGTGATTACCATTTTTACCCTAGGATCAATATTTTCGGACTTATACTTATTTTAGGGGTTAACTTTTTTTTAATGTTCAGTTATTTCGTTTATTATCAAGTTTATCGTAAAAATGGTAAGAAATAATCGCGTAGGAAATTTTATTTCCTTCAATTTCGGTTATTACCATTTTTACCCTAGGATCAATATTTTCGGACTTATGCTTAATTTAGGGGTGAACTTTTTTTTATGTTCAGTTATATCGTTTATTATCAAGTTTATCGTAAAAATGGTAAGAAATAATCGCGTAGGAAATTTTATTTCCTTCAAATTTGGTTATTACCATTTTTACCCTAGGATCAATATTTTCGGACTTATACTTAATTTAGGGGTGAACTTTTTTTTTTTTATGTTCAGTTATTTCGTTTATCATTAAGTTTATCGTAAAAATGGTAAGAAATAATCGCGTAGGAAATTTTATTTCTTTCAACTTTTGTTAGTGCTAATTTTACCCTAGGATCAATATTGTAGGAGTTATAATGAAAATAGGTGTGTAATTTTTATTCATTTTTTTATTTCATTTATTATTCCATTTGTTGTAAAAATAGCGATGGATAACCAGATACGTCATTCAAATTTGTTGGACTTTGGCTGTGTTCTCTCGTCGTAGAGCCATGTCAGCAAGTAGAAACCTGTAGATTTTAACACCTGATTACTTCTTTTAACTTGAAAGTTACGTCAAATTCATACTAATTTTGTTTCCTCCCACAAGATACGTACCTCCAATTTTAATCCCAGGTAGGCCCCCACGTAGGTTGTCCTATGCCAATTTTGCTCGTTTTACCGAGGGCCCTGCGATATTCTGATCTGCAATCTCGTCCTCTCCTACCTCGCTGTCGATCAAGAAATCGCGAGCATCGTCAACAGGTTCGGAAAGTTCTTCCGGGCGGAGATCCTCGGAGCAATCAGGATCTTCATCGTCGAAGTCGTCCTCCAGCATCAGGTCCCTTATATGTGTGATATTGTCACACGTCTCTCCGTTGCAGAACAAACATAAAACAGAGCACTTGAGGCCCGCTTTACGGCAGCCGCACATTTTCCCGCAGTTACCCTTACATTTGCATGATATCAACTTCAGCAAAGACTCTGGTGCCGGGTCGGCGGCGGTTGCGATGGGTTCCAGCCCCTGATTGGTTTTCTTCCACCCCCAATCCGTAACGACCATTTCGTATTCTAGCCAGAGTTGAACTTGGAGGTATGTCCTGTACGTGTGATATTCTGCCGCTTCGGTTGTTGGTGGAAGAGTAGCCAAATCGAATTTTCCTTTCGTAACGGACTTTGTAAATTTTCTGTATCGGAGTGCGTTTAAAGATTGAACGTCTTCTCCGCCTCCGAACAAAGCGATTAAGAAGCGCTCACCGGCATGGGTCAAAACAGCCTTAGAAATGTTTTGCTCCTTGAACAAATCCAGAACTTTCGATAAGTCTCTATTTTTTTTTAACGTGGTAATAAATTTTGTTTTGCCGACGTTAAATATCGAGGACGTGGTATCACATCCGCTGAAGGCATGGAGAAATAAAATGTGCTGCGCAACATCTTCTCCATATCTTAAGCTGGTTGGCGAATACAAAAATTCTGGACTGTGCCCTCTACCCGGTTTCTTGAAGAAAACGTTCTTCACATGACGTCCGATGCCAGTGAGTAACACGAGAAGGTCGATGTCTTCGCCGATAATCGTCACTTCATCATGATGCGGAGCTTCAAATATCGCCGTTCCTACGATGAATGGATCCGCGTCTGCTGGTGCCTGTTGAACTTTTACATCGGAATTCTGTAGGGCTTTTTTAAGGAGATCAATAAAATGGACCTTGTTTTTGTCGTTTGCCAAAAATTTCGCCTGCGTCATGGGAGGAACCGAGGTTGCCTTGACAACGATCTCAGACGAACCACATTTCGCTGCTCGTCTTCTGCGTTCCCACTCTTTAGGAATAGCCAATTCTGAATTTTCCGGATACCCATCGAAAACAATTATCACGTTCTCCGCGAAATGTCTTTTCACGTATGACACGTATGTATTGCAAATCATATCGAACGTTGCATTCGTGCGAGGCCAAATAACTCTGTGCAATAAATATCCTCCATCAATGACCTCGAGGCGTCTCCCTCCTAGGGACGGAGGACGTGGTAGAGGCTCAAACAGTTGTACAGTGCCGACTTTGTACTCTTTCGCATTCCTTCTTCGTTGAATAACGAAAGAGGGTACGGCGAAAGCTCGTAAGCGAAACAATCCTGCAGGTCTTCGTCTGATTGTTTGGAAATACTGATGCGCTGAAAGAGCAGGAGAGGATTTATCGGAACAGTTGTTTTGTTGATGGTGATGCTGCTTGAAGCTGTAGCCAAGGGTAAGATTTTGTCCTTTCGTTTGAATGTTACTGAATCGTAAGTTGAACCGATCATATTATTCAACATTTTAGCACCAATTTCTGAAGCAAGATGACAATTAATATTTGCAGTGCCGATAAATCCGGTGCTTATAGACGTTGGTTGAGAATCAACAGGGAAAGGATCATGTGCAGCGAACCACTGGTCCAATTTCTCCATATCAGAATCGTCTCTAGCGACTCGAGTAGGTCGGCAATCGACGTGTTGCTCAGTTGTTGCGCTGTGAATATTGCAAAAATCCTCAAGTTGTTGGGGAATGCTCTGCATTTGCACCGAACCCATAGTCCATCTCGCTGCCGTGCTTTCACTAGCTCCGCGTCCAAACAATCCTCCAAGTATTTTCGAGTCTTTATTTAGCGTCTGCTCAATCGTTTGGTCAGACATGATGCCTAACCAATGCTTGTTGGTACGCCGTATAGTAAAGAAACCCTGCGTTGTAAATTTTTGAAAATCATCAGCCGGCATCTTATCACGTAAGATTAGCATATCTTGAAGATATAAATGTGCGCTCTTCGCGTACAGGAAGTGACCGCTGGCGTGGAAGAAGGGCAGCATCCTTTGAATTGTATTTAGATGGAGTTCCCAGTTCCCAGAACGCTCAGCTTCTATGAAGCGCTTTACCAACGTGATCATTCGGAAGTACTGCACCCATAGTTTAGCAGTGGGTCCATTGTTATCGATCCGATTGAGCGCCACACCGAATTTATGGGTCGCAGCTTTAACCAAATCGTTTTCTTCAGTTGCCAGAACGACGGCCCGATCTGAATCCAGTAACAATTTCTCCATCTCATTGCGTTCGTTATCATCGAACTCAATTGTGTCCATGATGCGCTTCGCTAAGGATGCATGGACAAGAAAATGAGCACGAACAGCTCTCGAGTACGCGTGACCTGATATAATTTTTTCGACGCAATTTTCAGCGTAAATAGTTTTCAAAACGTCTTCGAGTCCACTGCCCTTCATTATGTATCCGATCGCACCCAAAAATGATATTAAAAGATGAAATCCTCCCAAGCGAAGGATGATGGAATTAATCTCAGAAGAAGGATCACTGTTGGAAACAATGTCGTGCGCCCTCCAATACAGTGGCTGATCGAACGTTACAATACAAGATTTGCTCTTCGAAGCCTTGCTCTTAGCATGAGCATACATAAGAGTCGTATATATCGTGTCGTAATCTGAAGGAGATGCATAAATGAACGGAAGAAATAATATACTCGACCTGACAAAGGGTTTCGTGACAGTAGCTTCTTCCATGAATCCATTCCACCCTGGTATACCATCGATACAGGACCATTTCCCGTAGAGCCACATAAAATCACCAATGGTTGGCACACACGGTTCCGAAATTTTTTGCATGTCCGTTACATCAGCAACCTTCACTTTCCGGAGACCCGCTAACTTTTCTTTACCGTAGTAAGAAATTTCTACATGCCCCACTTCTGCAATGGCTGTGGCAGGTGTTTTTGAAGAGTCGCGGCTTATCAGTGTATCTGGTTCCATAGCATCGAACGGCGTTAGGCATTGAATCCCTCCCATGTAGTGAAAAGTATTATTTCCGTCCAGTGTATTTATATTGAAATCCGCGTTGTCAAAAACAAACTGTGAGAACGCTGTTTCTTTAATCTGGCGCTGTCCTCGCATGATAGAAGAAGCTTCGTATACAGTAATTTCAGCGTACGAAGAAGAAAATCCCAACGCGGAAAGAACGTTGATCAAAGTTTTCGACCCGAACTTCTTGTATAAGAAAGCACCAACCCCCAGTTGTAATGACGAAAGGAAAGATCGCGGACGTACTGCAGACACAATGGCATGCGCAATAGAACTGCATTTTCTCTTCCACGGTTCGAGCGAACTCTTTTTCGACTTACAAATAATGTTAGTCAAAAGAACGTGGAGAGATTCGGGGATGGCCTCGTCAACGTTTTCCAAAAAGTTATCGGTCGGCGGATAATTTTTGACATCGTAAGGTGTTGAGCGTATGTCCTCTACAATTATGGCGGCAGCTTCGCGCACGACCCTCAGTCTCTCTTGCTGTTTATCCGCATTTCGTTCCTCGTACCAGCGCTGCGCGAGTAATTTGTGACCCGTATTTCGAAACAAAATAATAGACTCCATCCCTGTTCTATCAAATATTACGATTTCGTCTTCATAATGTTGCTTTAAGCGCTTTTTAACTGTTTTCACATGAGGAACGGATTCTCCTTCGATTTTTCCCATCAGATCTTTCATTGCGAATTGACATTCGTCCGAATGCTGTTCGATATAATTATAAATGTACTCCATAGAACGATCGATGTTGTCGGATACTGGCCTTCCCGGACGATCTTCCACCGAAACCGATCTATAAATACGTTTGTAACAATCATCGTGATATCGCGCTCCAACCGCAGTGAGATCTGGAATATTTTCAATGCGCCCTTTCACTTCCTTCGCAAAGTTGTCGTTACGATCACTTAAATGTTCCAACAATTTATCCCGAAGCGAAGATGTAGTTACAAGGACAATTCTTCTTCGTCTTTCGATAGAGATCTTTGCTTGCAATGTTAAATCCTCAAGGACTTCGCTACAAATGAAACAGCGATTTTGAAAATCGAACGCTGGTGTTACTTTTGTTTGTACTGCTGATGGCGATGACGTCGATGCAGGCTGCTCAAGGCTTTTTCGATGTGATGCCCGTGCAGATCTTAAATCACTGTAACGTTTATAGCAACCTGAGTGCAAAATAACGTTATCCTGAGTTCGTAGCATCTGCTCATGTTCATCGCCTCTAGCAATACTAGCCAACAAGAGCGTCTCAATACCACGTTTTTTCACAGTTATTTGGTTGCCTTCGGTTGTCTGTTTTCCACACACAAAACACTTCGCCATTTTAAAAACATCCGTCTACTATAGCGTGTATCGTGCGACTGATTCAGAGTGATTCACCGGCCAACGCTGTCCTCGGTCGACACAAAGAGACGTGCTCTCACACAAATGCTTCCCCTTCCCCTAGGAAACCCAGCTCGGGTTTCACCCCAGGGATGTACAAAGCTGCTAAATAACCGGTAACCATGGGTGTCCAAAATATATATATATATTTTTTCCCGCACCTTCATTATAACTCTCAAAATATTGATCCTAGGGTAAAAATGGTAATAACCAAAGTTGAAGGAAATAAAATTTCCTACGCGATTATTTCTTACCATTTTTACGATAAACTTAATGATAAACGAAATAACTGAACATAAAAAAAAAGTTCACCCCTAAATTAAGTATAAGTCCGAAAATATTGATCCTAGGGTAAAAATGGTAATAACCAAATTTGAAGGAAATAAAATTTCCTACGCGATTATTTCTTACCATTTTTACGATAAACTTGATAATAAACGATATAACTGAACATAAAAAAAAGTTCACCCTTAAATTAAGCATAAGTCCGAAAATATTGATCCTAGGGTAAAAATGGTAATAACCGAAATTGAAGGAAATAAAATTTCCTACATGATTATTACTTACCATTTTTACAATAAACTTGATAATAAACGAGATAATTAACAAAAAACGTTTTTTACCCTTATTAGCAGTCTAACTCTATAAATAACGATCCTAGGGTAAAAAGTATAATGACCAAACTTGTGGGGAATTACATTTCCAACAACTTTGGATATTATCATTTTCACTCTAAGGTTGAAAATAAGCGAGTTATTCGAAAAACAAAAAATCTCTCTTTAAATCAAGATGGCGGCAAACGCACAGGGGGGATTTTCCCGAAAATCGAGATTTACACTACCAACCACCCCCCCCCCCCCCCTAAGTATAAAAAAAGAAAATCGCGTCCCGGAATTAATTCCAGGTGAAATCCTCTATTGACTGGACTAGTTCTCGAAATCAGAATTTAGAACTGTGAGGTTTCGTTTGCAACGCTATTCGATAGTAATTGGCATTTATAACAAAGTATAAAAATTATAGCAATATACTCCTGTAAATTTTTGAAATATTAACGTTTGTGTTGCAAAAAAAAAACTAAAAATTCACGTTTTCCGAGCTTCAATTCGAAACGCTGTTCGAACTATTCAAAATAGAGAACATTGCACAGGAACAATTTTGTAGAAAATTAAATTTTCTACAAAAAAAGTCCTGGACAGCATGAATGAAAAGTCAATAGCGGATGAGTGGGAGGTGTCCGAAGTGCCGTGACGAGGAAGTGTGATTTTTGTGAAATCGCAGATTAGTAGATCCATTAGTTGTTAAATTACATATCACCGCGTTAGCGTTGAATTAAAAATGCATAAAAATTCATGCGTCAACGGGACACAGCGAGAAAGCCATTACCGCCTGAAAAACTTTATTCATAACTAAATTCCAATAAAGCCACCTACTTGAAATAGTCTCTTTTTTTTTAATTATTTTTACAACTTTGGACGCCTCCCAAGCCTAAATTATTAACTTTGGATATGTGACATCTCGGACTTTTTTGTAGAAAATTTAGCTACCTATAAAATGATTTATTAGCAATTTTACTCTATTACTTATAGTTTGAGCAGCGTTTCGAGTTGAAGCACAAAAAGTGCCAAATTTTCATTGTTTCTACTTTTACCTTGCCAAAACGTAGAGAGGGATAATAATGCACATTTTATAAGTTATTATTTATGCCATTTACTATAAAAAATACGCTAAAAAAAACTCCAGGATTTTATTCCGAAAAAGAAGCCTAATTCGACAAGTTGGGTTCGTCAACATTGTCCGTTGCGTCTAAAATCGACAGCGTATGCCTCTTTTTGTCAGCATTTTTAAATATGTTACATTTAATTGCACAACGAAAATGCTCCAAATTAAGATCAGCTTTCGCATACGGTTTATTATTATATAGAACTAGGTGAAACAATTTTTTAAAGGTGCTGGCATTTCAAATTCGTGAATTCCAGAACGATTGAAACCTGTTGTACATGTGTGGCATGTTAAATAATGTTTTTTTTTTTAATTTAATATTTCAAAAACGAGGCACCTAATCTCAAGTTGAATCAGACTCTTATTTTATTACCATTTTTGCTCCAAGCGCCAGAGCCTTAAGGACATCAGTTCCCCGGGTCACTCCACCGTCCAAATATACTTCAACTTTGTCACCCACGGCTTGGACAATCTCCGGCAATACTTCAATCTGAAAATTAACGATACGATTATATCGGTGCAAGAAATTCTTTCATTTGACAATTTTACATAATTTTTTATGAAAAAATCTACTTTTTTAAAATAATATTTCTATAAATAGTAATTAAACTCGAAATATCGATTTAAAAAACGACAATATCTCTTGTGGTCACTCTTCTGGAAGACCAGCGTTATTTAAATTCAATTTCAATGCATTTAATATGAATTTAATTATTTTTTTTTTTTTTTTCAAATTCATGTACCGTCGCAGCAGTTCCATCGATTTGTCGTGCTCCATGATTGGAAACGATAATTCCACGAGCCCCATATTTAACGCACAAATGTGCATCTTCAGCGGTGAGAATTCCTTTTAGAACAATCGGCAGATTTGTCACGCTGTATATGTATATTTCAAAGACAAATTGAACAATTGATAATTTTACATATTTTAAATTCAATATTCGAGCTGAATGATATTTGACTGAGAGCAGATTCAATGGCCGTGATGGAGATAAAATATGATGATGAGAGAATGTGGAAAAAAAAAAAAAATATGCGCGTTGAAGGAAATCTTGCCTCTTGAGCCACGCGACGTCGTCCCAGGACAACGAATCGTCGAAAAGTCCGGTAACGTATTCATTGAGTCCGGAACCACCTTTCGATGAATTTATTTTGCTCGAAAGCGAACCCTCAAAATTGGCCAATCTGAAAATCAATTTTTTTTTTTTAATTATAATTTTATTCAAATCTCATTTTCCCTTGTAATCCGTATATGAGTAAAAACATCAATTATCAGCCAAGAGTGGGCTTCACTGTCGGGGATCTTTTTGTAAGTTATACAGCTTGGTGTCTGTGTTGAAAAACACGTGCCATAATTTTTTCAGATTTTTTTCTTCAATTTTTTTAGCTACCAGTGGCTATCGAATTCTTTCATTTGAAACTTTTTTATTTTTTTCATTTAATTTTCGTGGCTTGAATTTGAAAGAAAAAACAATTGTATATTTTTTTGGAAAAAAAATCTCAACTTTCCGAAAAAAAAATATAGCCTAATTAATATACGTGTAGAAGACTCTCAAAATCAAGATTATAATCTGAAAAGTCGTTTTTTCGCCATTGCCCAAAGTTCAAAAAAAATTTCCATATTTTTTTTCGAAAGCTGAGAAAATTTTACATAAGATATGTCATTTTTAAGTTGGGATCTCTAAAAACACTCCTGGGATTAATAAAAATGTAAAAAAAACATTATAAATCTCATTTATTCTAGCAATTTTAATATATTTATTTATTTTTTAGAGTGGCTATGTTGAAACTAACAATAGACGATTGTTGTGTGCTGGTGTAGATACTGAATTATTAATTCCATTACAATTATTCCAGTTGAAATAAATGTGCTAGAGAAAACGTTTCCGAGTTCAACACAGGTTTGAGAATAACTGTTCCCAAATTATTTGGTACAGGCGAAATCGAATGCAATGATACCTTTGACAGTCTTTAAACGCAAAGATCTTTGTTCAATTTCAGTCTTTGAATTCAGATACTCAATATTTTACAAAAATTCAAAAGTTACATTTGATAAATTGGTAGAAGCCCTCAAACAAGTTACCAAATGTAACTTTTTGAGTTTTTAAAAAATATTGAGTATTTGAATTCAAAAACTGAAATTGAACGAAGATCTTTACGTTTAAAGACTGTCAAAGGTACTCAATCATTGCATTCGATTTCGCCTGTGCCAAATAATTTGGGAACAGTTATTCTCAAACATGTGTCGAACTCGGAAACGTTTTCTCTAGCACATGTATTTCAAGTGGAATGATTGTGTGTTGTCGTAATGGTAAAATAACAAAAACAATAACCCATTATTTACACCAGTACACAACAATTGTCTATTGTTCGTTTCAACAGTCACTCCAAAAAATAAATGAGATTTATAATGTTTTTTTTTACATTTTTATTAATCCCAGGAGTGTTTTTAGAGATCCCGACTTAAAAATGACATATCTTGAGTAAAATTTTCTCAGCTTTCGGAAAAAAAATATGAAAAATTTTTTTGAACTTTGGGCAATGGCGAAAAAACGACTTTTCAAATTATAATCTTGATTTTGAGAGTCTTCTACACGTATATTCGTATTAGGCTATATTTTAATTGAGATTTTTTTAACAAAAAAAATATAGAATTGGTTTTTTTTCAAATTCAAGCCACCAAAATTAAATGAAAAAAAAAACAAAAAAGTTTCAAATGAAAGAATTCGATAGCCAATGGTAGCTAAAAAAATTGAAGAAAAAATCTGAAAAAATTATGGCACGTGTTTTTCAACACAGACAACACAGACTGTGTAACTTACAAAAAGATCCCCGATCTTGAAGCCCAAACTTGGCCGATAATTAATGTTTTTACTCATATATATACATGATCATACGAATAATTGCATTTATGATTTATAATTTTTATAAACCAGCCTCAAGTGTCCGGGAAGACAAAAATTGTTTCTAATGTCAGCTCGTCTGTCGCCAAACATTGGTGTGTCTACCGTCAGAACGAGTGCTTTGTAGCCCGATTTTTCGGCTCTTTTTACAAGATCGAGCGTTACTTTGCGATCGAAGTAAATGTAAAGTTGAAACCATTTTATTGCCTCGGGAGCTGCTTCGGCAACTTCCTCTATGCTGCTTGTTGATATTGTCGATAGTGTGAATATCGTTTTGGCAGCTTGGACAGCTGGAAAATTTTTCATTCATTTATTTTGCTGATCTGAAGAAAATAATGTTGTTTTCGTGAATGTTATATTTTTTTCAATCAATTGTCTCAAGGTATGAGAAAAAGTTTGGATAAAATAGTTTATGGACTGGATATAATAGGAGAATGATTTTCGTTTATGATGAATGAAGATAATTATTTTTTGAAGATTTTTGTTCTTTTTGAAATTCAGGCTCGCACTTCTTTTATAAACTTTGGCAGTGATAAATACTTAATGAATAGAAACTTCACGTTTATGGTAAATTATTATCAATATCAAATTATATATGACGTGAATTATATATAATACAATTCACGTTCGGATTTTATTTTAATTTTCGACTGCTCGTTAAGAGCAATATTACTTTGCATTAATCTCCTCAATTAGAAGATTGAATTTATTCTATAACTGAAATATTTTTCTTTTTAATAGTATGAAAAAGGCATTTTTTTGTAATTTTTTTCTACATATATATATATAATTATATACATAGTTAATTTTTTAATTGCACAAGTTTACTCCATAATGTAAAAAAATTACTTTACGATGTAAATGTTTGTTTTCTTCTTCCATTCAATAAAAAAATCTCAAAAAAAAGGAATAATTACAGTTGAAAATCTTTCAGGGAATTTTGATAAGGTAATTAAACAAATTAGAAAAAAAAAATCATGGGTACCACACTACACACGAAAAATAGTCAATCGCTTATTTTGTTATAGAGCAATTCATATCCGGTAAATTTTTCGAAAACTATATATCGCCATTTTTTTATCAGCTATAGAGGTGTGCGTATCCGCAAAAAAAATAGATCGATCGAACTCGTGATTTTTTCGATGCATTGTCAACATTGATTAAACGCGTGCAGCGTTATATACATACCTCGAGATAACGGTTTTTTAAATACCTGCAGTATTTTATGAGAGGTTAAAATTTATTATCTCGACAGTCGAGACCGGTTATAATACGCAGCGTGTATCTTGCTTCATGCCTCCATTGAATTGATACGCACCTATATCTAGTGACCTATCTATACATATTTAAAAAAAAGTATATATGTACATCTGTATATACATTACTACCGGGAGCTCTCAGCTGGCACCAGCGGTCCACCGAGCTGGTACGTAACCGCGAAAAACGTGGCCTTTTTTTTTTTAATTTACGGTCCTCGTTCGTGCGCGTTACTTTTGACACACGTAAATTTATTCTAATCTAAAGTTTATACAATCGCGAAATGATCAAGACGAGATGATGAAGCGAAATGTCGTTAGCCTAATAAAGTTTATCTTTCTCGCTCTGTTCACCGTTCTCCTGACAATCGTCGTTTTTCGTTATATGCGAGGTAAACGAACTCGCAATGGACCGAATTCGCTGTCACTGCAGAATAATGCATTTGATAATTCACGAGATATCACCGTTAAGCCGGCCAGACAGGATTCACGAAACATCGATAATCAGGTATAATTTTTTTTTTTTTTTTTTCATTTTCTCATTATTCATATCAAAGATGGAGTAAAAGATGGTCAATTTAGTAATAAAAGTGTGAAAAAAAAATTTTTCGCAACAAGTGGTGAAAGCAGACGAATGATTCGTAGAACCGTGAGATGAGATTGCGATTGAATTATGATTGCGCGGAGTCGATGAGATTTTAGGATAGAAAAAGAAATTGTTTGAATAAAGTATGAAATATCTTCAAGTTTAAAAAGCTGTGTAAACATTACAAAGCCTCGGGAGCCAAATCATATTGCTTTAATAAACTGTTACTATTTATATTAACTCATTTTATTGATTTTAAAAGCGTAAAACTCAACTATCGATGTCGCTTATCGTTATATCCACATCTCATCCTAATATCGTTTGATTCGCCTACAATTACAATATTTGCATAGTCACACGAGATAACGTGTAGTGGCGCGGTACATTGAATTCCACGAACCGCCACGTAAGCATCCGGGATACATATTTACATCGGCACGAATGTCTCTTTTCCCCGAGCTATGTAGTTGAGAACCCGCTTTATGGATGCACAGGCTGTATAGTCATATCCAAAGAGGAGGGAATAATCAAAATGTTTTTTTCGCAGCTGTTTCCCAAACGAGCTACATTGCTTACGCTTCTTTTAATATTATCGATATTGTAATATCGTCGATACTCAATGGAAAAAAAAAAAAATCACTTTGATCGAATTATATTGTTTCCTCATAATTTTCACGCAAAACATGAGATTTATCTCCGAGTAAAAAAAAAACTCCGCTTCGATCGAAGCTTTTACATTGTTTCCTCATAATTTTCACGCGAAACATGTAAATTTATCTGAAAATTTCAATTTTCAACGTTTATTTATTTTTTTTTTTTCAAATTCGCTTCGTTCCTCATCTCGTTTCGACAATTAATTCTTCCCCTCCCCCCGTTAACTCTCTATTTTGCCTCTCCGCAAGGAACAGAGCGACAAGATCGACTGGCACGACTATGAAAAAATTGCCCTGGAGAGCAAAAGACGGGGCATAGGCGAGCAGGGTAAGCCGGCTTTTCTATCGTCGCTGCAAGACGCGAAGAAGGAACAGCTGTATCGCGTGAACGGTTTTAACGGAGCACTGAGCGATGAAATTTCCCTTAATCGTTCGATTCCCGATATACGACACGGAGATTGCAAAAAAAAACGATATTCCTCGAGGCTCGACGCTATCTCCGTCATCGTGTCTTTTCACAACGAGCATTTTACGACGCTACTTCGCACATGCTGGAGCGTCGTAAACAGATCACCCGAGAGATTGCTCGAGGAGATAATACTCGTGGACGATGCGAGCACGAAGATCGAGCTTAAGCAACAATTGGACGATTATGCGAGAAAATATTTGCCAAAAGTTCGTATAATACGTTTGCGCGAACGTTCGGGCCTGATAAGAGGTAGATTGGCGGGAGCGGAGAAAGCAACGGCGAAAATTCTCGTATTTCTCGATTCTCATACGGAGGCAAATGTGAATTGGCTGCCGCCGCTGCTCGAGCCGATAGCCGACGATTACAGAAATTGCGTTTGTCCGTTCATCGACGTTATAGCCTACGAGACATTCGAGTACAGAGCACAGGACGAGGGAGCTCGCGGCGCATTCGACTGGGAGCTTTATTACAAGAGATTGCCGCTGCTCGCCGATGATCTCAAGAATCCAGCCGAACCATTCGAGAGTCCAATTATGGCCGGTGGATTGTTCGCCATAAGCGCAAAATTTTTCTGGGAACTCGGTGGCTACGACACCGGCTTGGATATATGGGGCGGCGAACAGTACGAATTGTCATTCAAGATCTGGCAATGCGGCGGTCGTATGTACGATGCTCCGTGCTCGAGGGTCGGTCATATATACAGAAAATTTCCGCCATTTCCGAATCCCGGTAGGGGCGATTTTTTGGGCAAAAATTACAAAAGAGTCGCCGAAGTTTGGATGGACGAGTACGCGGAATTTATTTATCGTCGACGTCCACATCTTCGGGCTCTCGATCCCGGTGATCTTACCGAACAAAAAGCCCTGAGAGCAAAATTACATTGCAAATCATTCAAATGGTTCATCGAGACCGTAGCGTACGATCTCGTTGAGACTTATCCGCCCGTCGAGCCCGATGACTTTGCTCACGGCGAGATACGCAATATCGGAGCGTCGAATCTGTGTCTGGACATCGGTAAAAGGAAAAAAGATGAGAATGTCGTTGTGGAAAAGTGCTCGAAGGACGATTCGAGGATAACGAGCGAGCAAGAATTTCGTTTGACCTGGCACAAGGATATAAGACCCAAGAGTCGCAGCGATTGTTTGGATGTTTCGCGCGGCGATGCGAGAGCACCGGTAACCCTTTATCCGTGTCATGGCAAGCAGGGCAATCAATTGTGGCGTTACGACATCGAGAAACAATGGCTCAAGCATGGTAATTCGCAGAGATGTCTCGATGTCGTACCGTCGAGCAAAAAAGTCTTTGTTACGAGCTGCGACATGGCTTCGTCGACACAAAAATGGAGAATCGAGACGGTCAATATGAAAGCTATGAATAATTGGGAAAATATTGGCTCGAAAGTTGCCTGATACCATTCCGAGAATCTATACCAGAGACGAGTTGTACTAAAATTGTTTTTTTTTTTTTTTTTTTTTTTTTTTTTTCTTTTTTTTTCAAGATCGGTCAGACATGAAATTAACCATTGGTGAAATAACGATCGATGGTAGAGATATTTTTTTTTTGGTGCCAATGCCAAGTACTCGTTTTCGAGTACAGCCAGTTTCTATCCTCGACTAGTCATTGGTGAAGAAATTTTCTTTTTTTCTTCGTTTTTTTTTTTTTTTTTTTTTTTTTTAAGAACGATTCAGCACAAATTAGGATTGACAAACGGAATTTTTCATTTTTTTTTTATCTCGAATAACGAGTGTAAATAATTAATATCGTATAAACCGGAGAATTAGCGACATTTGAATGAGTACACAATCTGCCATTTTTTTTTTTTTTTTCAAGAAAGTAATTATAAAGTTTTATTCTTGAAAAAAAAATTATATTTGTTTTCGAACAATAATCAATACGAATTATTTTTAGTTTTTTTTTTGCAAAAAAGATGGCAATTCTGTTTACAAGAATTATTCTTTATTAGGTAAAAAAAAAAAAAATATGATTAATTACACAAACGACGTGCATTCCTGATGAAAACTCTGCTGTGCCTTAAATCCAATGGTGCATATATATTATATTATACTGCTATAGTATTATAATATAGTTTCTCGTTTCGAGGATTCCCCGACACGCTGAACGCGGGAACAATTTTAATTGCTCAATTTAATATTAATTTAAGTAAATGTTGCAATTTATTTTTGCAAATTAATTTTCTTTTTTTTTTTTTACGATTGACTCGAGTCGCCCGAATGAACGTATATATACGGTCGATTGACGAATCTATTTTTGTTAAATTGGCTTCATGAATAATTCTCATAATTCCAACTGTTATACGACTCGTTCATTTGGTCCAAAGAAATATTTAATATTTCTTGCAAGCGAACGCGTGTGCAATCTTGCCATTAGTCCGATAAATTCGTTATGCATTTAATAAGTATTTTTATATAATTATGATATATATATATATATAATACATTTTTATAACAAAAAAAAAATAGAATTATCGAGGAAATTTTAATGACATTATTTTAATTTTCTTACCTCTCGCATTTGCACATTCACCGTCCGGATGTGCCATTCTCTGCATCGCCGTTGGTGAAACTCCCAGTGGCATGGAAACCTTTTCACCCAGTACTTTCGTACTTATATCTCTGTTGGAAACGTTTCTCAATACTCTCGGACGAATTAGATATCTAACGAAAGAAAAAAAAAAAAAATTCGCAATTCAATTTTGATAACAAGATAAAACAAAGATGAACCCGGTTGATCGAATTACATAATCGTTCGAATATTTATACGAGGATTTTAATACTATAATTCACTTGTTCACGAGTAATGCCTCGTTTCATGGGAGCAATAAAAAATATTCATAACTATCCGGAGCAATGAACCAAAAGTTTCATTGAATTAAAAAAAAAAAAAAGAACAATGTCCAGCATTGACGTTGAAATAGCTAACTTTTGTGAATTACGTCGCCAATTAAAAAGATTCAATTGACAAATAATGTGAATAAAATATTTTGGATAATCGGTGAGAATGAAAGAGTTCGTTTGTTCTACGATGCAACGGATGTTGATTCTCATTTTAAAACTTAAAATTTGATCTCAAATAATTCGACGATAAAGGAATAATTGATAATTCAGTAATACGAACTTTTCGAATGCTTTCCTGTTCCATCTCAATGAAAACTCGTCACCTGCTCCACTTTTGTAATAATCCCTGATCGCTGGTGGAAGAATTTTCGTCGCTTTTTCCTCATAATCCTCGACGATAATCATTCGTCCCATGGCCATTTGTAATCGAACAATATTATGTACTTCGAAGAGAATTAAAATTAAATTAAATTAAAACGACGAATCAATGCACTTCGGACCGTGTTCAACGGCGGACTAAAGTTTCGATGATAAATTTTCTCAAGAGATAACCCGTAGAAGTAGCGAGACTGCTGATTGCAAAGACATTATCGCTGATAAAATATGACTATGGTCTTCATTCATCATTCACAATATCGAACAACGATTCTTCAGTTAATTAGCGATTGCTATAACACTGGAAAGCAATTGTCACTTTCTTTTTACGATAATTGACAATAAAATCAACGATTAACAAAAAAAAAAAACAAACAAAAAGTCAACGGAGCACTGTGAAATTTTTGTTTTTTTTTTTCTATCAGGGTCTCTCGATGAAAGCAGACTTGGAACGAGACGATTTAACAGTTTTATTACATTAGTTAAGAAATAATACACAAACGCTGCTGTTTTTTTTTTTCCCCCTCCTTTTTCAAAATGAATAAGGCTTTTTTGTTTCTTCTTTGCGCATGTGTTTCATTCTCTCTTTGCTCAAATTTCATAACGAAAATTGTTTATAAAGCGATATTTGCAATGCCCGATGAAATTATGAGTAGAGAAAACGATTCGACTTTGGAGATTGATTTTTTTTCTTTTTTTTTTTTTTTTTTTCAAATTCAAAAAGCCCAGGTCGACAATGAAAAACAAACAAAAATTATATCAGGCATTGCAGATATCGCTTATACGAGGATTTTTGGACAAACAAAATGCGATACATAAATGCGCTCTCTATAAGACAGATAATTTTACAAAAACGACGTTAGTCCATGTGTATATATATATTTTTTTTTTTAACTTTTTTTTTTCTCGTCAAATTTGTTTACGCAGGTTCTAGGATGAGCTAAATTCTTATCAATCGTCTATCGCGCGCGCCGCGAGTACAAGCCTCACCAATTCGCATATCCCTGCATCCTTTTTTTTCTTCATATTTTTTTTTCTCCTCCATTATAATTGGTCAATGAATATTTCTCAACAAACTGAGGGCAGAGGCTTCGCACGATTCTTTGCATCATAATAATCGAATGAATTTGGGGTTTCTTCGCTGCATCGAGTACGATTAATCGTAAAAATTGCAAAATGATGTAGAACGATTAGATCTTTAATACGAAAAAAAAAAAAAAAAATCATATATATAATATATTTTTTTCTTCTTTTCGTTCAATCTCGAGTAAAAGTAAAAAAAAAAAAAAAAAATGAAAACCAATTGTATCGAAATTGTTTCGTCTCCATGACTCTTAGGAGCCAATATTCATTGCAATACCGTTAAACAAGCGATACAGTGTCCACGAGAATTCATTTTTTTTTGTTCTACATTATTTACAGAGCGTCATTCAAAAATTACACGCAATTTTTTTTTTTCTTTTTCTCTCTTTTCTCATAGAAATGCACGGCGAGAATGTCATACTTGGCTTTTTTTTTCTCCTTTCTCGTTTTTTTTTTTTTCCATATTCTTCATTCATCACTCGCATCTCATTAAAGTCATCATGGCACACACACATACACACCTTGTAATTGTTTTTTTTTTCTTCTCCCTTCTTTTACTCATTTATTTATAATTTATCTTTTTGCTCACTAAGAGAGAAAAAAAAAAATCTTCTTCGTCTCACAGAATAGGACTTTAGGTAGAAAAGGTTTTATATTATCAATACAATCTATGACTGAAATATCGTATATGTGCTCCAACGATCATTAAATCTTCGTCGAAACAATCGTTCAGCATCTCCTTCCTGTTTTTTTTTCCCCGCATTTTTTTTTTTTTTTTCATTTCCCTAAACCTCCTCTCGAGACAGTGAAGATAAAGTGTAGCGATATATTTAGTGTTTATACGTGCGGCGACGAGAAATAACGCATTATAATTGCAGTCTCTCGCAATTTTTCACCAATTTTTCGGTTTTTTTTTTCCCTTTTTTTTTCATCAAGAGACAAATAGCGATTGAGAGAGATTCGCGAGGCTTGCTGCTAGCGATGCGAAATCGCGAAAAAGTGGAGGAACGAGCTTGAATTTTTTTTTTTTTCGAAGAGATTTGAAAAATGTGAAACAAAAATTGACCCAAGTTTGCGGTGAAAGAAAAGAAGAAGAAAAAAAATAGCTCTCACATTCATAAAGACACAATCACGTGTATTATTATGTATTAGTGTTTTATTAATTTTTTTTTTTTCTTAGTCCTTCAGAGTTTCACTTCAATTTCTCTCGTATCATATATAGAGTTTTATGTACAATGTGTGTTTGATTTCTTACACTAGTGACGCTTCGTTTAGCTAAATTATTTATTTTTTCGTTTATTTTTTTTTATTTTTAATGGTAAATGTAGCTTTATTTTGTTGTTTTTTATTTGTTTATTCAATTATCGTTAATCCGAACTGCCATATAAATGTTTTTTCTGTTTTTCATTCTTTCGTTTTTCCGATTACCGAAATAGGAGAAAAGAGAGAATCCGCTGTCGTATTGTATTTTTTTTTTCTTCCCCTTTTGAGAAAATTTCATGTAACGAGTTCTTAAAACGAGGCCTGCGGTTTCTCTCTCGTCATTTAAAATCTATGAACGATGTTGAGACAAGAAAAAAAAAGAAATATATATATATATATATATATATATATATTCTAATAAATCTGAAGCTGAGCATACAGCATCTTTTTTTTCTTCCTATAATCCTTAACTCTCGAAGCATGTTAGAGTCGATATAACAAAATCGGCATTACATATCGCGTAAAAATCGTTTTGGCTTTGGTAAGAAATACAGAAATTCTGGTTTTGTTTTTTTTTTTCTTTTTTCTTTTAAAAACTCGCCTGCTTTTGTTTTCATCGTTAAGAACTTTGCACAATTCGTTCGCCGGAGGGGGCATCACGGTGAAAATTTTTAAATTATTTATCTGAATTTTTTTTTTATTTTATTATTTTTGCAAAAATTGAATCTTGAATATCTTGTTGCAAACAATATTCACGATTCGGAAGTATTTTGGTGTGTGTGTGTGTGTGTACTCAATTATTCGAAGCAGTCAACTTTTTTGTTTTCACGACAGCTCGTACCGTGTCACAATTTTTGTATCAATAATTATAATAATTATATCGGTAATAATAAATCATTAATAATAATAATAATAATAATAATAATAATAATAATAACAAGACTCAGTGGAACTTGTAAAAGCGAAAAATCGTGGCTGCGATGGTCGAAGAAATATCGTTCTCTTTTAGAACTCAGGATTTTTCTATTTCATTTTTCTCATAATTTTTCTTTGTCGCGAGTGTGTGTGTGTGTGTATGTATTTTATGTAAGATATGCATTCTCTGGCTTGCCCGAAAAATCCCATGGGAATGTTACCTTTAACAAAGTTGAAAAAAAAAAAAAAGTTTGGCCTTTTAAGCGCTGTGTCACACTGTCCATTGACTAGAATGCCGATCAACCCCCAACATGCATGATTGCCATCAGCTTTTTTTTTTTTTTTTATTATTTCTCTCACGAGTCGTGTTATCATATCGATTACCGGTGGCGTTTTTTTATTTTTTTTTTCCGAAAATCGTGCTTTTTTTACTTTTTCTTTTAATTTCAAGGAAGTTCGAAATTACGCGACGTTACGTTCCACAATCGTTTTGTATATATATATATATATTTTTTTTTTGTTCGCACTCCCTATGGATCGTTGGTATTTGTTCCATAATTCGTCAACAAGCACGTTGTATTTAAAAAATTTTTTTTTTTTATTCTCGTTACTGTCGTTGTTTTCATGAAATATTTTGTTATTTTCGTTACATTCCAATCCCGAGCTCTCATATTTTCGTTCCAAATCTCACTAATTTTTCTCACACACGCTTTTACAGAACACTCGCGCAATTCTCATTAATCGTACCCTGCCATGATTTAAAAAATTAAAAAAAAAAAAAAACAAGAAATTTCCATTTTTCTTCTTCTTTCTTTCCTTCCGGCTCGTCAATATCTTGGCGAATTTTTTTTATTACTCAATTCTTTCCATCATCTTTTCCGTCCTTGTCCCAAATTCGACATTTCTCGCTGTATCGCCAACCGGCGGCGATACAATGTCATAAATATTCAAGATTCTCTCTTCTTCTTCTTCTTCTTCTTCTTCTTCTTCTTCTTTTTCTTCGTCCCCTCGCCACATTTTTCTTCTCATGGTATATTCGTTCGGAGATTTCTTTCTTTCTTTTTGCTTTTACTTTTTCGAATAGATTCGTCGAGTGCCAATCCGTGTTCTCGTTTTTCTTATACTCGCGTATCGTTCTATTCTATTTTATTTTCTCTTATTTTTTTTTGCTTTTCTCAATCCTTCGCTCGTATTATTATAATGATAATTCAGCTCGTGTACAAACGCGTTACTCCTACAACGAAGACACACGCGCGCCATCTGCGTTATCAGATAGTACCAACAACAACGATTTCACCGCTGCTTTATATTTTTTCCATCCTTTTTTTCCCCCTAAATATATATGTATGCATATATATATATATATATATATATATATATGTTTTTTTTTTTTCGAAATCCTTGTCTCATTTTTCTCGCGTGTCATCCAACACAATGGCATTTTTGTTTGTTTGTTTGTTTTTTTTTTTTTCGTTTCATTGTCAAAGTTATATAACTTCATCGATAACGATTATTCGACGAACGAAACGTTTCGTTCATCTCGCGGCTTTAAAAAAAAAAAAAAAAAAAAAAAAACGACGACGGTTACACTCAAATCATTGATACAATTAAATATTAAATAATTATCAGCTACACTCTCGATATAACAAACAAAAAAAAAAAAAAACTTAGCATACGAGTCTGTGTACAAAAACCAGGATTTACAACAGCGTTCTGCTCCTCAATGTATAATAGGAATATAATAATTTTTGTTTTGTTTTGTTTCTTTTTTTTCTTTTTTTTTTTTTTTTTTATCACATATAAAAAGCAGTTATATATGTACATTATTTTCTGAATAATATTAGGTACCATCCATTTATTATTTCTTTCCTTTTTTTTTTTTTTTTTTTTAAATTATTTTCCTTTAATCGATCCTCTCTGCTGTAAAAGCTATGGTTATTCCAATTTGGTGCTGCGCATGTTGTTCTAGTTTTTTTTTTTCTCTCTTTACTTTTCTTTATTTATTTTGTGTTTTTTTTTTCTTGTTTTGGTTCAAGTTTTCTCAATCATTGGGATTAATTCATTTGAAAAATACAAATGACGATTGATACGAAGTTATTGTTTCCTGGTGTCTTGGGGGACAGTCGTTGGTTTTTTTTTCTCTTTCATTCTCACCTCTCTCTCTCTCTCTTTTGTCGTTTCTTTCATTCGCGAATTTTTCTACGTATAGTAAATACACATGTCTCTCGTTATTTCCGTCTCTCGCGCAGAGTATTTTAAGCTCTCTTCTCTCTCTCTCTCTCTCTCTCTCTCTCTCTCTCTCTCTCTCTCTCTCTCTCTCTCTCTCTCTCTCTCTCTCATTTACACGAGTGACTCCATTCTCACTTCATTCATTATTATTATTATTTATATAATACCTATATAACACAAGTTATTATTAAGTTTGGAGCTATGATCGGTTCGAGAGTGCTTTGATTTTCACTCAACGCTGAGGATGAGTTCCCAATGAGTCCAGTGTAAAAAATTAGTTTTTTTTTTTGTTTTTTTTTTTTTTTAATTTTTATTAAGAAAGAAAAGTACTACTTTGCTTTTTCAGAGCGTATAGCAACGAGAGGGGCATCGCAAATGATCTCCCGAAGAAATTACTATTTTCGTAATGTTTTCTTTCTTTTCGTCTTCGTTTTTTTTTTATTTTTCTTTTTTTTTCATTCGCACTCCGTCCTCATCGCAACGCGATGCATTTTTCAGTTTTTTTTTTTTGGTTTTTTTTTTCATCTGAAAAGACCACAGCTCCAATAACGATGGCTCGTATCCTTATTACAGCGATACAACTGGTGTTTTATGTTTCCTTTTCATTATCCCCGTTCCCCATCTCCCTTTCTTTTTTTTTTAGTCATGATTTTCTCATTTTCCTGATAAAATTTCAATCGCCCCGATCTTTTACAGTTTTCCTCAACGGTCCATTTTACACCGTCAAATAGAGGGGGGGATTCCGGATTTCCGGATCATTCCATCATCCACGAGTATTTTCAATAACTCATATACGCATGCAGTCTTGAAAATCGTTGGCCTGCTAATAAAACGATGTCAAACGAGAGTCATCAAGGGCTTTTTTTTTTTTGCTTTTTCAAACTTTATTTCCCGTATCTTATTCTTCGGTTTTTTTTTTTCACTTTCTCGTTCGCCACGAACAGTTTGTAAAAAAAAAAAAGTTTTTTTTTCTCAAGCATCGTTTTTGTCCTTGCTGCAATATTTTTTTTTCCCTGTTGGTCTCTCGATGAATTCGAAAAAGTTTTTTTTTTTTTTCTTTTTAAATCCAAAAAATTCGCCCCACACGCGTGTGTCTCTCATCTGACCGAGGAACAAGAAACATCCTTTGCTAAATGGCATGAATATATTTAAAATATCGTTAAATAACGGTAGTAAAGCGGGTGTGAAAGGAAAGGCACGATTTTTCCATCTTTTTTTCTCAATTTCACACTCTCTCTCTCTCTCTCTCTCTCTCTCACTCTCTCGGATTTATAAATTCGCGTACTTTGTGAACAAAAAATGCTGATACTAAAATCGCGGGGGCCAGAATACACTCTACTTTTCGCCTATTATTTAAAAATTTAAAAAAAAAAAAAAAAAACAAATATTCGCCTTACTTTCCATACTCGTTATCGCTTCTCGAGATTAAGTACAAAATCTTTATTCTCTTTTTAATAACGCCGGCGTAACGACGATTACAATGCAGTGAGCGAATCAATAATGTCGATGCTTCGTTATATTTGTTACTTTTTCTTTTTTCTTTTTTTTTTGTTACTTCTTCCTTCGATGACACAACGATATTTTGTCTCTCTCTCTTTCTCTCTATGGTCTTTTTCACTTTTTTTTTTTTCTTAAAAAAAATTCCGCGCCATTGTATCTCACGTATTCTGGCCATTTCTTGGTTGTCGGTTTCGTTCAAGTATTCCGATTTATTCACGATCTTGCGTTTATCGAGGGGGGGGGGGGGGGGGGGGGTCTCTATTTCATTTGTTTATTCCTTTAATAACAATATGTTCAAATTTACATTGTTTTTTTATTTTTTTTTTTTAATTTTTTTTTTTCACGGAAAAATTGCGCTCGTTTCACGGTTTTATATTCTCCATTCGACAGATACTCTCGGATCCCAATAAACACTACTCACTATACATTTATACAACCTTTTAAACGTTCTCACAGATTCTCATAATCTTGCGTGGGTTTTTTTTTTTTTTTTTTTCTTCATTTTGTGTGTTGCCTTCCATATCTCTCTCTCTCTCTTTCTTTCTATCTTTCAGCCCAAATTCCCATCTCGTTTTTTTTTTCTCACGCATAAAGCAGTATAGATCGTCATTGTATTGCCGTTATGATTGTTACTTTTTTTTTCCCTCTCTCTCTCTCTCTCCCTCTCTCTCTCAAATCGCTCAATCATTTTTGTTCAAGTTTCTTTATTTTCTCGTTCGTTTGTCGCTCGATCGTAAGAAACGGAAAAAAAAAAAAATATATATATATATAAATAAATAACGCGATTTCAGTCACGTATAAGGAGAACAGAGCTATCGTCGTGTGTTTCGTTCTGTTTCTTTTTTTTTTTTTTTTTTTTTTTTTTGCGTTTCCTTCTTTTCTTTTCTTTTTTTATTTTTTTAATTTTTTTTTTTTTTAATTTTTATGTTCCTCAATCCGTGGGTACCAAGACGTTGCTGTAGTTATTATTTTTTATATCGGGGCAGCAACGGCTGTACGGCCGAGTGTAGCTGCTTTTAAGCGTTCATTATGGATCCTGACTTGTACCTTGCTGCGGTGATTCGCTGATCTGCGGACTGTGCGCCCGCTGCTGCTGCGTCGCGTGAGCCGATGTGTGAACCGGCGACGGTCCTGCGGTCTGCGGCTGCTGTTCCTGCTGTATCGGTTGAGGCTGCGGCTCCTGTTCTTGTTGTTGTTGTTGTTGTTGTTGTTGTTGTTGTTGTTGTTGTTGTTGTTGTTGTTGTTGTTGTTGTTGTTGCTGCTGTTGTTCATCCTGAATTTGTTGAGTTACCGTAACATCCGGTTGACGGGTGTACCTATAAAGAGAGAGAAAAAAAAATCATGAAATTCAACCGCAAATGAAATAAAAGTCAATGGAAAATTGAAAAAAAAAAAAAAGAAAAAGAGAGAATTATCAGATTGTGTATTAAAATTCTCATATAAAAAAAAAAAAAAAAAAAAAAAAAACGAATTTTCACGTCTCAATCGCGGACTTTGAGCATTCTCAAAGTACAACTAACCGTTTCATGGCTTCCCACTTTGGAGTTCCGCCGCTCGTATCGGGAAATCGTTTTTTCATCGCATTACCGGCCGACTTCTCCTGACCTTCGTCGGCCTCCTCCGGGCATTCCTCGCTCCCGTCCTCGATCTCCTGTTCCTCCTCCTGGCCAAGCTCGAATGCTCGCTCGAGCGTTTTCTTTGCGCTGCTACTGCGCTCGAGGAAATAACCGGTCGTCGACTCGTTCGACTGAGCGGGCGGCGACCAATTATTGTAGGCGTGAGTGTACGGCGCGGCCGACGTGTAAGGTCTCTGGAATTTTGTTTTTTTTTTTTTTTTTCACAAACGCGGAAAAATAAAGAACGCCCGATAATTTAGATGGAATCGGAAACGCCGAAGATGTCTGTTTTTTTTTTCCCAAGATTTTACGAAAAAACGAAAATAATTTTACCCTTGAGGAATTCAGAAATTATGTAAGACTTTATTTGAAAAGAAAAAATTTGAAAGTTCGCTCGAGGCATCATTTTTTCTGATATTCTTCTACGATATAATGAGAGAAGAAAAGAGAAGAAAAGAAATACCGAGGGCCACAGTGAGGTCGATTCAGTGCGGAATGTGCGATGGAGAAATTGCATGTAAACGATTTTCTCCTTTTTTTTTTTTTTTTTTTTTTTTTTTATCATTCCGTTATAGTTGAATATTTTCTGAACTCAATAAACATTGCATTAATTTCTTTAAGCAGGTAAATTATTATATATCTTAAGGTGTAAAAATTGTAAGAAATTTACGCGATCTGGGGGGTCGAGTGACGTCACAACACCCCTCGCTACTAGGATAAGGTTATGCCCGGTTTTTTTGGTTAAGGTAGTTCTATCGTGGTAACTAATCCATAAGATTTAATTTTTTTTTTTTTTATATCTTCAATTTTAATATATTTATTCATTTCGCGAAACGTCAATGCCCCTTATCGACCTAATTACGGAGAAATTAATACTTGAAAATGCCAGTTCCTCAAGGCAAATTTGCTTCGGCATATAGAAGAACCGATTTCCGGTCACTTTAAAACGATATATCTTATCGAAAATCCAAAAGATTCTTACAAAAAACGAGACTTAGATTCATTAAACACGTAAAAATCTAACGGGCCTAAAAAAAATATGATTGTCGACCAATTTTTTAAGCTATACTGATTTTAATACGAGCATCCGGGTAGTGATACACAACTTATGGCATAATGTCGTGACGGTGAAAAAATGTGGCAACGCGATATCGAAACGAAAGCGGTATTTGACAAGTCGAACAACATAACCTCTCCGCGTCAACGTCAATAGAGCGGGCGAGAGAGTGAGAGGGCACGAGAATGAAAAGAGAAAGAAAACGCAACGTTGCCACACGTAAATATCATACGAGATCTTGTAATACTTGAGTCGTTGCAATTACTATTTTACTAGTTACATAATTATTTATAATAAACCGTTGATTAATTGTATTCACCTGGGTAAGCTTATTTAATATTTATTAATTTTAACCCATATATCCAATATTTTTAGGAATCATCATTTAGACATTTATAGCTAATTGACTAGTCTGCAGCGATAGAACTACCTTAAAGTAGTTCTATCGCATAGCGATTTAACATTTAGATTTTTCGATAAAAATTGGTGTACGGGTCTAATGTGATCGAAACATGACTGAGTTAGATTTTTATGAAGTTAGGTGGAAAAGAAAAAAAGTTATTGATTTTTATACATTTAACACGCTTTCATACGGAAATCCGAGCTTTCGACGGATTTAATTACAAAATTAACGGAAATTACCGTTGATATATAGATGAAACTTTACGAGATATAAGTAGAATTTTTTGAAGAACATTTTTCATGCTTGAAAATACTGATTGATGGCCTACAAGCGCATAAATAAATTAATTAATTAATGCCAAACTTGATTGACCGCCGACCAATATTCGGCAGATGCGGCAACGCCTTGGATTAGCGCGCAATTTAAAATAGGATTGCTCAACGTTCTCAAGTGCAATTATACACTGGATGTTTGGGAGAAAATAATTAATTATTGAATGTGATAAATAATATTACTTTGAAAAAGCTTGAATAACGCATAAAAACGACGCATTGCCGGATCAATGTACCGAATTAGTCAAATTCAACAGCAGTCGAGCTTGACTAATTACGTACCGATAGAACTCCCTTAAAAGGATAGGATATCCGTCGGTGAAAAAATTCGCAAAAGTAAATCATTGGTGCACGAGTGCGTGTATTACAGCGTATTCTGTGACTAAAAAAAAAAATTAATCAAGGATACACGGAAGCAACATCTGCAAATTTGCCAAGAATAGATTTAGAGACGTTCCTAACGCAAGTAAACTCTTTTTCTGGTGGTTTATACAGTTGTCTTTTTGCAATATGGTACAAAACAATATTTGTACACTTTCTTCGATTTTTCAGGTTTGATTGTTCAGGTTCAGGTTTGAAGCCCATTTACCGACTTTATATTTACGAATTACGATGATTTTTTGGGGGTTAGGAATGATTAGCTGCTTGAATTTCTTAATTTTACCGCTAGAGGCGCTCCTGTACTGGGGTGTTGTGACGTCACTGTCACGCGATATAGATTTGAAATGCAAATCAATTTTCAAGCTGGTATGATTAATTAAACAATGACGAGTAACTGAAAAAACCTATGCTAATGATTTTTTTTTTTAAATAATTATCTTTTAAATAATTTAAAAGTTGAAAATAATGCAAGCGAAGCCGATTCGATTACCTTGTCGAGCTCATCCTGCAGCCACTCTATCGCGTGAGTCCATTTCTTCTTGAGATCGGGATTGAGATAGAGTAATTGATGAGCGAGTCGGCATTTACTGCCCAATTGAACGATACACTTGATGCATTGATAAGCGCGCTTCTGATAATGATTCTTGCTCCTGTGAATCGTGTCGAAGAGACCCTCTCTCTCGTCCGGCACTCCTGCGGGAAAATTAAATCCGTGTTAAATAAATTTTTTATATATATATATTTTTAAAAAATAAAAATTAAAAAAAAAACAAAGAAAAATCAAGTTAATTTCTATCGATTTTTGTGTATTTTCCTCGTTTATATTAATTTCATCGTACCTTTGAGGGCATTGTGAACACGATGAGTCTGCCACGAGTCTTCCATGAGAAGCATCGCCAGCAAAAGATCGGTATGATGTCGTAGCTCGTGGGTATAAGCGAGACCAATTTGCCAGAGCAATTCGCTGAGAACGGTTCTCGATAAATGGGGATTTTCCCAGCAGCAATACTGCAACAATTTCACCGTGTCCTCCGTAACGTTGGCGTCCTCGATCAATTTCTTCATGTAGCTCGTTCTCATGAAAAGTATATCGGCCGCTTGTGGCTGTATTGGCATCAAATATTCCGGCTGACAGGCCGGATCCCCGTATGGATTCGGCAGCGGCAGTACGCCCGCTTTACCCTGGCTCGATTGAGTTTTCATCGAAACGTCGCAGCATCGTATAAGCATACTTACGACCTGATGGAGCTTCGTTAATTCGGGATATTGATACTTGATCGCTGGACCGGGGCCCTCGTCAATCGCGACCAGCATAAATGTCACCGGGACGTTCAACTGAAAAGAAAAAAAAAAAAAAAAAAGAAAAAAATAAATAAATAAACAAATTAATCATTATTCGTTGAATGCTTTTTTCGAGATATTCATTGCCGTTGTGACAAAAATTTACTGAATAATTCGAAAATTGTATTTAGAGAGGAAAAGAAAAATACCCGAACCATGTTGCAATTTTAGAAAATTATATTTTCAGCTACACATTTTTATGCGGTACGAAAGTTGATTGAATATATAAATACGAAGATAATCTGTTGAATACATTTTTTTTTTTTTGTAAAATATATTCCTTAAGCGCCAGTGTGACACTTTCAAAAAGTCGATTTTTTTTTTGCCTCTCAGCAGGCATTATTCGAGGAAGAGGAGACTCCATTGTATGGGCCAGGTATAGCTGATTAGCAGTTTTTATGGTAAATATAATTTTATCTTGCAAAAATTGAGAGTTGAATCTTTAAACGCGTTTTTCTCGAAATGAGATTTTTCAAATTTACTGACATTGCAATTATCCGATTGACTCGAAATTTGAACTGAGTACTCTCTTGAATATATTTACTCTACAATGACGTAGGATATTTTTGATTGGATGAAAATTGACGATTTGGCATTGAAAAAAAAAAAACGATCATTTTATAGGCAATAAAACAGACTTTTTTTTTCACAACTACGCCATTTTGTTAGATTTTGATATTTTTCGAAAATCCTACGTCATTGTACAGGAAATACTTTCCGGTTTAACGAAATTTTTTTCTTTTTCGGTTTCAGCTACTCAATCGAATCATGTCAGCGGTGGAGAAACTTTTTTTTTTGGCGCCTCCGAAGGCAGCGCATAAGTCGCTTGGATCTCAATATATTTTTCTATGAAAAAATTATGTAATATAGGACAAATATAGCCAAATATATTCTTAATTTTCCGAAAAATTCGATTGAGTACTTTTATTCCAAAAAAAAATTCCCGAAAATCAGCCAAATTTTCGGGCGTTCGCACTGATATAGCCCCTATAAAATTCTAAAATACGAAATATCTTTGAGAATTATCGTCGATGCCTTGAACTCGTGAATTAAATGAAAATTAACGAATTACCTTGAGTAGCTGGGTCTTTGCCGCAAGTCCGAGCGATGCGTACGTATGAAAAAGGGTAAAATAATGGGGCAGATGCCGTCCGTGATCTGCTATTTCACGATGAAGCAGCGACAACACGGCGTGCAGCAAATGATCGCTCAGCGTCGCTGTCGGATCTAAAAGTATTGCTTCGCCCATCGAACGAAAAAAAAAAAATCAATCCATCTTTCTTTTCTTTTTTTTTATATTATCAAACATTTGTTATTCGTAAATAGTGTTGCAAGATTTTTCGATTCAAGCGAAACGAAGAATGAGAAGGGAAAAGTACGAAGAAAAAAAAAAAAGAATACTTACTCGGTGCATTTAGACTAGGCGGAGCACAGGGGCCGTCCTGAAGCGAAAAGTGCGCCAGGCAAACGAGAATCTTAAGAAATGCCGATCGTACTTCGGTACTCGGGCAGCTCAGTAAATATTCACAAAATCTGCAATAAATTCGGAAATAATTGATGTATCGATCGATATTTTTTTTTTTTTTTTACGAATAAAAATAAATGAATAAATAAAAAAATAAAAATTATGCGAAAAAAGAGTCGATTGGTTGTTTTTTTTTTTCATACCGGTGCGGATGATTGAACAGTACGTTATGAGCGAACCAAGATCGTACGGCTTTGCTGCTTCTCAGGTGATGACACAGGATGTCGTACCAGTCCGTTGCGGTTCCTCGGAGGGTTTTTTTCGTGTGGAATCCAGTATAGAAGAGAAACCTAGAGGCCAGCTGTACGGAGAGCATCGCCAGTTCTTCGGCTTCGGGGCTCTTTGAATAAAAAATGAGAAAATAATCGAAGGAAACAAAGAAAAAAAACAAAAAAAAAAACATTATACTCGTAAAATATAATTATAACTCACGAGTTTGTCATTCAAATTCTGACGATTGACCGCGTGAACCGGATTGCACGACACGAGCTTACGAATGAATTGAAAGTACTCGGGATTGAATTGATTACGATTGTGCATAAACTTGATATTTTGCTTTCTCACGCTGTGCTCGATCGCCGGTGGCATCTTCATTACTCCCAATTTCGTATCTGCGTTAGAGCACAGGAAAAAAAATTTGGTGGTTTTTTTTTTTTCCAAAGAAAACACGATGGAAAATTTTTTGAACAAAAAAATGAAATTAAATAGTGAAAGAGAGAGAGAGAGAGAAAAAAACCGATAAACTTACAGAGTGACAATTCGGTGACGCTTTTAGTGAGAGATTCGGCTTCAACGTCGAGTCTCGTATAGAAAAGCATGTAAGCGTTCCACCATCTTTTTTGTCGCCGAAAATTCATGCGTTTGAGCATATGATCGAAAACTTCGGCCAAGTACTCGCCACCGTAACACTGCGACTTCATCTCTTCTTCCTCTTGCATTTTGCACTCGGTCACGTCGCCGTCGTCGAACTTGTACCATTTTACAGTTCCGTCATTTTGCCTACGAAAAACGCATTGCCGGAAATTATAATTATTATCATCGAATGAATTTTAATCAACGTAAAATTAATTTCGCGGCATCGCTTTGTACTAAAATTGGTGATAAAATGGAGAAACTTTAATTTTTTTTTTCTACGTTTTCTCATAAAATTTTGCGGGCTATCGACGGTTTTAAAAGATGAAAAACATTTTTTCTTTTCTTTTTTTTTTTAACAACAATTTGGAAATTTTATCATTTCCGTTTTATATGTGCACGGTGAAAAATGCATAAATTAATTTCTGTATAATTAATATTAATTGATTACCTGTGCAAAATATAAGAATAGTAATGACCGCCGCTGGCCTGTCCGCTGTGCACGACGATACCGCTCAATCGATACTTGGTGCACGTTCCTTTGTAAATCTCCTCGTAGTCGCAATCTATTACTTCACCCTCGAGTTTCGCTAGACCGGAAACCGTGTAAGGTTCCATGTCCAAATTTCGAGGAAATTCGAAATAATCGTTGAATTTAATCGCGCAAACACGATCGTAATCGTACTCGAATCTTTTTAACTGTATGGCCAATATCGGTGGAAGTTTCTTCACGCACAGTCTCTTCACAGTAACGACCTGTTTAATAATAATGTACAACCGGTGTTTAATTCTTCATCAATGGCCAGTAAGAATGCTCGTTTTATCGGAATATCATCGTTATTACGCATTATTGACTCAGAAATTCCCTGACTTTTCCAGATTTTCCACGCACACGGGTTTTGCAAATATTCCAGGGAGATATTAGGGTCAAATTAAGGACGTATGCATGGAAACACGAGCATGTTTACAAGATATACGGGACGGATTATATAAATAAAAATAGCAATGAATCGTTTTTGTGAAAGAAAAAAAAAACAAAACAAAACATTTTAACCCACTTGAAAAAACGTTGAGGGAATTCTCAATTCGATCCTTATATTGGAAAATAAATATTGAACTGGATAACATAATTTTTTTCTTTGAGCTCAGATACATGAAAATGTTAAATATTTATATAAAAAATTTAAAAAAAACTGAAATACAAAAAATAATTTAAGGACTGTAAAGTAAAAAATAAATACATTTAAAGCAAATACCGAACCTGTTCTTTATTATAAACGGAAATTTTTGTCGGTGCCAATAAATGAAAAATAAATATAAACACTTATCTGCAATAATAATTGCGTAGTTGCGTATCGACAAATCGAATGCAGAAGCGTAGCTTCGGAGCTTTGAAGTAAATTAGTTTTTAGTTTTTGAAATTTTCATTGCTTGGCACTGACGTAACTGTTTTTTGTATATAATAAAGAATAAAAATATACAAAAATATTTATTTTTATACTTTTCAGTTTTTTTTTTTTTCCAAGTTGGTTTCATTTTTCGTAATTCTGGCAAAAAGTAAATTCTGTAAAAATTCCAGAGAATTTTCTAAATTCCCTGACTTTTCCCGGTTTTCCATATGCGTAACAACCATGAAAATACAAAAAAAAAAAAAAATTGCTCACCTTTTTGTTGCACTTGTCGCAGTGATAAGCGTCAGCGCCCTCGAGAAGTTCGCCCTTCACGTATTGCTCCAACGAGTCGAGAAGATTGCTGTGATTTCTGATATCCACGCTTATTACACTGAATGGCTCTTCCTTCGAGTATCTGAAGACGTCAAAAAAAACGAATTTTTATCAGTTTTTCTATTTAAAAAAATTTTTTTTGCCCTTTTAGGAATTTCACTTGATACGCTTTGTTTTCGATATATATGGGGCATTCCAAGTGAAATCGAGAAGTCATTTTCCTCAGGTCATCAGATCCTTGCATAAATTTTTTTTTGGCTTTCATTCCACATCGAAAAGAGCCTAATTTTTTAAAAGATTTTTCCCGCTACTCTTTCAGGTGGAGCGACGATCTTTTTTGTGAGAAAAAGAGAAAAAAACTAGAAAAACGCCATTTTTTAAGTTTTGAATTTTTTTCCACAGATTCTGGGTCATAAATAAATAATATCTATCATGAATAGGGAGTGGGGTGCGGCTGCCTTATATTTTTTTTTAATTTCTAAAATTAAAACAAAAATTAATTTCTAATGGTGCTGATCGGAGTAAAAAAAGAAAAATAAAAAATGTCTTGGAAAATTTTGATATTTTGCATCATTTCCAAAATAAATGAGAAAAATCCTTGTTTTTTTTTCAATAAAAAAGATCAATATACAAAAATGAATAAGGAAAAAAATTATTTTTGACTCCAAACCAGCATCAACTTCGATATTTTCGTTGCAAGGAGAATTATATATTTCATCATACTTTTTGTTGAACTGAGTGCTTTATTTTCTTTAAATAACTCTTTATTTTAAAGATGTTTTTACACAAGCTTTATTCGTCTGCACACTTTTATGTTCTTAGATAGACTGCTTGTTTATAATAATAACAAAAGACAGTGAAGTCGTTGCTACGTAAAACTAAGGCAAAGCGCTAGCTAGATTTAACAAGGGAAATAAAAACGAGCGGTGTCAGTGATGCCAACACCCCCTCTCAACGCGGTTTTTACAAAGTTTATTTTCACAACATTTCTTTTAAACCAGTTCCTATCAAGCAGTTATCGTGGTTGGGGCTACATAGGCTCTTAGTAAGTACGTCCGCCGTCATCTCGCTCGTAGGCAAGTATTCCACGTCGAATACGCCTTTCTCGAAGACCTCCCTCACGTAGTGATATCTGATATCAATATGTTTCGAACGAGAGTGATGGACGGGGTTCTTCATTAATTTTTGTGCCCCTTGGTTGTCGCAGTAGAGTATTAATTTGGTATCGTCGATATCATAAAGATTCATTTCTCGTAGGAAATTGCGTAGGTATACAATTTCTTTTACTGCCTCTGTTAAAGCCATATATTCGGCTTCTGTGCTCGAAAGAGCCACACTTTTCTGCTTCCTTGACTCCCAGGATATTGCAGCACCTCCCAATTTGAATATAAAACCTGTGTGCGAGATTCTGGTGTCTACGTCTCCTCCCCAGTCCGAATCTACAAAGCCAGTGAGGTCCCCGTACTTTTGAAAAGATAATCCTAAAGAATCTGTTCCTTTCAGGTAACGTAGAACTCTCTTTGCAGCTGCCCAATGTTCTTGCCCAGGATTATTGTTGAAACGACTAAGTGTGCTAACAGCATATGCTATGTCGGGTCTCGTGGCAATGGCGAGGTACATCAATGATCCAACTAGTGATCTATATGGAACCTTTGCCATTTCTTTGGTTTCCTCTTCTGTCTTCGGTTCCATTTCTTTGCTTAGTTTCAACTTAGCTTCAAGTGGCGTTACAGCTGTCTTTGCATCTTCCATCCTGAATCTTTTCAAGACATCTTGAATATATTTTCGTTGATTCATCATTACCGAATTTGTTGTCTTGTCTTGTTGGAATTCTATTCCAAGGCAATATTTCAGTAATCCAAGATCTCTAATTTTAAATCTGTCACTCAAATCTTTTTTTACTTTCTCAAACATCCTTGGCTGATTTGTAGCGATTATCAGGTCATCTACGTAGACGACCATTATTAAGATCTTTTCTTCGTTCTTCATGAAATAGACACATTTTTCCGAATTTAATTGTCTCAACCCCAGCTCTTTTAGTCGAGTATCTAACTTTTGGAACCATTGTCTTCCTGATTGTTTGAGTCCATATAAAGATCTTTGAAGTTTGTAAACGTGGTCTTCTTTTTCCTGCTCTACGAAACCTTCTGCTTGTTCCATATATATCTCTTCTTTTAAGTCTCCGTTTATGTAAGCCATTGTTACATCCAGTTGGTATAGTTAATCCCAATTTTGCTGAAAGTGCTATCACTATTCGTATCGTCCCAAGACGTGCTACGGGTGCAAAAGTTTCTTCGAAATCTATCCCAGGTTGTTGACTGTATCCTTTCGCTACTAGCCTAGCTTTTCTTCGCTCTACTGTTCCATCTGCATTGTACTTTGTCCTTAGTACCCATCTACATCCGATGACGTTTGCCCCTTTTGGGCGTTTTACTAACGACCAGGCTTCATTGTCAGTTAGAGCGTTGAATTCCGTTTCCATTGCGATTTTCCAGTCTCTTGCATTTTTCCCAGTTAGTGCTTCTTTTATTGTAGGTCCTGAAATTTCTTCAGATGCCAATTGCGCTGTATGTTCTTCTACTTCCTTCGTTGTGTGTACTTTTCTCGGTCTTCCTCTTTGTCCAGTTTTGAGTAACTTTGGACGACCGGGCCCCCTCTTAAGTAAAACGTTCGCTTGCACTTCAGCTTGTTCTCGTTCTTGTATCTCATTTTCTTCAAATTCCCAATCTCTTGCGTCTTCATGTTCTCTTGATCTTTCAGATCCTTCCGATGGTTCTGATTCCTCTGATTCTTCTAATTCTTCATGTTGATTTCTTACATCTTCTTTCTTTTCAATGTAAAAATGAGTGGATTCTTTTGATTTTTCAATCTCTGTAATTCCTGTTGTGTTTTCCAAAAAATGTATGCTTCTAGCTCTGATTATCTTCTTGGAATTTGGATCCCACAGTCTGTAAGCTTTTGATTCAATTGAGTATCCTACAAATACGTATTCTTTTGACTTTGCTTCGAACTTTCCTTTGTTTGGCTTGTTGTCGAGAGCATAAACTTTACAGCCAAATACCCTTAAGTGCGCAACGTTTGGTTTTGTCCCGAACCACACTTCGTAAGGTGTCATACCATTAATGAGTTTTGTGGGACATCTGTTTCTTAAGTATGCCGCTGTCGCTATGGCTTCTGCCCAGAGGTATTGTGGTAAGTCTGACTGTAGCATCATACAGCGTGCCATCTCTACTAAGGTTCTGTTCATACGTTCTGCTACGCCATTTTGTTGCGGTGTGTATGCCACGGTTTTCTCCCTTTTTAGGCCTTGGCATTTTAGCTCATCAGTGAATTCTTTTCCACAGTACTCTAATCCATTGTCAGTTCGGAGTACCTTAACTTTTCTCTCTTTTTGCCTTTCGACAAAGTTTCTGTATTCTTTGAAGGCTTCTTTTACTTCGTCTTTTGTTTTCAGAAAATGAACTTGAACATACCTCGATTTATCGTCTATGAATGTAGCAAAATACTTGGCTCCTCCTATAGATTTTGTCCGCATCGGTCCACAAACATCTGAATGTATGAGGTCTATTAAATCGTTGGTTTCTCTTGTTGAAGTCTTGGGTAGTGAAGTTTCGGTCATCTTTCCTTTTATGCATGTTTCGCATGTAGGTAGCGGCTCCTTTGGATTAAAATTTATTCCATTTACCTTATTTTCTTTTTGCAGTGATCGAAGATCCGTTTCGTTCAAATGACCGTAGCGTTGGTGCCATTTTTCAATGTCGCTTGCGTTGTCAATTGCCAGATTTACCGATTCTGTAATTGGTTGCACGAAGTACAAATCCCCGCTTCTGTTTGCTTCGAGAATGATTTTTTCTTCTTGATTGATGATGCTTGCTTTTCTTTCAGTAAAATTTACTCTTCGTCCGCCTGCTACTGCTTTGGAAATTGATAATAGATTTGTTTTAAGTTCAGGAACATAAAGTGTGTTGTCCAATCTTAGTCTTTGAGTTCCAGTCCCATTCGGTACATTTAATTGTACTGTTCCTATTCCTATTACTTCAGTGGTTTGTTTGTCGGCTAGTCTTACTCTTTGATTTTTGACTAGTTTCATTTCAATGAACATTGACTCATCGTTGCACATATGTGATGTTGCTCCGCTGTCAATGCACCAGTTTCCATTGGCAATGTTTTCAACATTTAATGCTATTGTTATTGAGGCTTTTTCTTCATCGGTTGATATCTTAGTTGTACTTGAGGACTTCTTTGTATGTGTGTGCTTAGTAAGTTGGACTAGTAGTGCTTCCTCTTGTTCACTAATAGCTTCTTCGTCGCTGGTTTCTTCGATCTTTGACGTAGAATGTTGTTTGTCAGCAATTTTCTTCCAACAATCTATTTCTTTGTGACCTATCTTATGACAGTAATCACATCTGCTTGATTTCTTTTTCTTTGGATCTTGATTTTCATTAGTTTTACTCACATAACCCTTTGGTCGATTATCAGAAATAATTTTATATTTTCCTTGCTGTTGCTTGTGCCTGTACCCTGAGTTTCTCGCGTAGAGAGCGCTTTGTGATTCCTCTTCGTTTATGCCTTTTCTTGCGTTTGCTTCCTCTAGTAGTTTGATCTTGAGTAGCTCTGGTTTCGGCAATTCGTCACGAGTTTCGATTGCACATCTGAAATTCTCATAGCTATTTGGTATACTATAAAGCAAAAGAATTGACAATAGATCATCAGCTACTTCGATTTCCATTTCTGTAATTTTGTCCACAGTGTTGAAAAACTTATTCAAGTGATCTGTCATATCGTTTGCTTCGTTCATCTTCGTAAAAAGTAACTGTTTCAGTAACGTTGCTTTCCGAGCAGGCCCTTTTGACTGGTATACTTTATTCAATTTATCCCATGCTTCTTGAGAAGTTTGACAATGTTTGATGTGGCATAACTCACTTGGACTCATAGCGAGTATTATGTCTGCTCTGGCTTTTCTGTCGCTTCTTTCCCAAGTGGTTATTGCCATTGCACCTTCGCGTGGTTTAGGGTTTGTTCCATTTACGTAGCCCCAACAGTCACTCTTAATTAGGATAGCCTCCATTTGAAGTTTCCAGGTATCATAATTTTCTTTTGTAAGTTTTTCAATCTGCATGCTTAAGCCTGTGGTCATTTTGTTAGTGCACGTTTCTTTATTTTATTTTATTTATTTATTTATTTTAGATTAAAGCTTTTAAATCGTGTAAGCACAGTTAATTGTGTTCTGGGCCCATAACCTGTTGAACTGAGTGCTTTATTTTCTTTAAATAACTCTTTATTTTAAAGATGTTTTTACACAAGCTTTATTCGTCTGCACACTTTTATGTTCTTAGATAGACTGCTTGTTTATAATAATAACAAAAGACAGTGAAGTCGTTGCTACGTAAAACTAAGGCAAAGCGCTAGCTAGATTTAACAAGGGAAATAAAAACGAGCGGTGTCAGTGATGCCAACACTTTTCATTCGTCATTTAATTTGTTATTATTTAGTCAAATGTGGTACATTATTGCTTCATTCACGTAACAAGGATCTTCTCTTCCCGACTAGCGGGGAAAATTCTTTAAAAAAATTAGTCTCTTTTTAAAAATGAATGAAAGCCAAAAAAAATGTATGCAAGGATCTAATGACCTGAGGAAAATGACTCCTCGATTTCACTTGGAATGCCCCATAAATATATTCAAAGCCAATATTTCGTTCAAAATGTTAAATTAAGAACAAAGATAAAATTTCTCTTTCATTCCATCAAAAAAAAAAAAAGTTTCTCTTTCATTCCATCGAGCAATCTTCGAAAAATATCGGATTTCGAAAAAGTGGCGATAGACCGTACGGAATTTTATATTCAAATAAAATTATTTTCTCATACCTGTGAGGGCAACCTTTGCAAATTTTTTGATCGCTGTAAGAGCCACCGAGAATTTTTCCCATTATCTGCTCGTGACCGAGGGCCTTCAAAGCCTCGTCCAGACTCTCGATGAGGCTCATGAAAAATTCCACGGCATCTTGTTGTTCACGAAGATTCACGGGTTCACCTTGAAGCCTGCAATGAAAAACAAAAATAATAATAACAATAATAATAATAATAATAAAATGGAAAAATAAAAACATGATGCGTGGGTTTAAAATTTTTTTTTCCACAAATTTGCATGATTTATCCAAGACGAGACTCACTTGAAATGTTTCCAGAGACCTCGGGGTATGTAGTACTGTAATTTGCTGTAAGCCAAGTGACCGAATATCGCTTGAACCTGTTTCAAAATGCCAATATTGTACTCCTTTCTCGACTCGTCGATGCCGCATTTCTCCTCGTTCGTGTCATTGTCATTCGCCTCGATCGTTTGTTCACCCTCGAGGCGTTCCTCGCCGGAAAAATCCTCGTTGAGATCAACGGCCGCGCCCTCGGCGGCCAAAAGTCCGACTCTTATGCTCTCGACCATGTACAATTGTTGCAACACCGAATTCATGTAACACGTAGCACCGGCATTTTTCAAGCCGACGAAACCTTTGAGCGGTCGCGGACCAACCGGCGGCATGTAATCCCAATCGACGAGCTGCTCGTCCTTGTCAGAATAAAACATTTCGCTGAGCATCGTGACTAGCAGTTTCATGTTTGGCACGCAACCGGTGGAAAGGCCGACGAGCAAATCAAATGCTGCGCTTATGGATTGAGGCGTCGTGCAAACCGGCGATGCCTGCGTCGATGTGAGCTCACCGGTGCATCGCAATTGTAACATCATACACGACGCAGGAAATACAAAATCTTCGACGAGTTCCTGAAGGGGGGCAAAAAAAAAAAATAAAAAACATTCAATGCACAATCGTATCGGAGAGTAAAAAAAAATCCAAAAAATTCATTTCTCATTTTTCCTCAACGCTGACTATTCTATAAATATATATACTATATATACTATATATATTATATATATTATAATATTATAAATATACATATTATATATATATATATATATATATATATATATACTATATATATATACTATATATATTATAAATATATATATTATATATATATTATATATACTAGGGTGATTCAAATAAAATCGATGTTTTTTTTTTTCGTATAAATTTGATAGCTGTTAGTACTTGTCAAAAAAGTAACTCTCTCCAAATTTGAGCTCTTAAAAAAATTTTTTAGAGGTCGCGCAAGTGACTTTTTTATTTTTTTTTTCGATCGGGGCTAACAATCACGATTTAAAAATTTCTATTTTTCCGTTCTGCATAGAAAAATATCAGTACCTGATGAAGCAGTGGTTGTCCCAAAATTTGGGCTCATAAAAAAAAAATTTAATGGCCGCGCAGGCGATATTGAACTTTTTCGTTTTTCAAATCAGGCTGATAATCATGATATAGATGTTTAGATTTTCTGGTGTCACGACAAGAGATATCACTACTTTATAAAAAGTGAGTTTCCCGAAATTTGGGTGCTAGAAAAAAGTTGAGGGGTTGAGCAAGTAATTTTTCTATTTTTATAATCAATTCTCGTTAAAATTCATGATATAGAAATGTCGATTATACGCTGTAGTAACAACAATTATTGGTACCCAATGGATTAGTTGTTCTATAACAATTTCGGTTCTTGTAGAAAATGTAACAACTTTTTACATTTTCGCACCTAGCTTTCCGCTTCTTCCCCGCCGCCGCTCGATATAGAACTACCTTAAATACTTAAATATATTGATTCGTTACCGGAATATGTAATCCTAACAACTTGGAATTCTAAAACACGCACGCAATGTATTATATCGCGTGTCAATAACGTATAAATAACGTATCAATAAAAATTTAAAAAATGTTGTTCAACGCGTTATTTTTTAAATTCTTAGCCAAATGAATACACTTACATCATTATAAATTACATGAAAAGTTATTATATTATATGGCACTTATTTAAAAAAAAACAACTAACAAGTTGTTTTTTTTTTTAAATAAGTGCCAACATCCTTTGCTGCAGCAATGAAAAATCGTAATATCTATGCTACAAATTTCAGCGAAAAATTAAAAAAATAAATTTAAGTGACATGCACGGCCATTAAATTTTTTTTTATGAGCCCAAATTTTGGGACAACCACTGCTTCATCAGGTACTGATATTTTTCTATGCAGAACGGAAAAATAGAAATTTTTAAATCGTGATTGTTAGCCCCGATCGAAAAAAAAAATAAAAAAGTCACTTGCGCGACCTCTAAAAAATTTTTTTAAGAGCTCAAATTTGGAGAGAGTTACTTTTTTGACAAGTACTAACAGCTATCAAATTTATACGAAAAAAAAAAAAAAAAAAACATCGATTTTATTTGAATCACCCTAATATATACTATATATATACTATATATAAAAATATACTATAAATGACTGACTATTATAAATGCTGACTATTCGTCGATAATTAATTCACAAATCTGTGAAAAATTAAATTTTTAGGTAAAATTTTATCAACAATTTCGGCAGTTTTTTTTTTTTCTTCTTTTCTTTTCTTTTATTACGACACACGCTGCTCGCTATAATTACCCCCTTGATAATCTCACCTTGATCATGTGCAGGCCGCGTTTCTCGTCGCTGCCGATGCCGTATTTTATCGACGGCGGTACAAATGCGAGCAATTCTTTGGTAAGACTCAGATAACCCTCGAGCAGTGCATCCTCGACTTGGCTCTCGCCGGTTTCCTTCACCGTGTCGCGAACGTCCTTCAGCCACGTTATTTCAATCGCCAAAAATGCTTCGGCGGTGGATAACGGACAGCCCGACATGTGAGCATAATTTAATAGCCGGCACAAGAGCTGAGGAAACATTCAAATTCAACGATTGAGTTGGATTTAAAAAAAAACGAAATACTTGAGAAAAATCTTTTTTTTTTCATGAATATTACGGTAAAAAAAATAAGGAAAAAAAAAAATGGCTCACTTGAAAGTACTCGTGACACTGTTTAGAATTTTCCACTACGGTCGTGTTGAATACGCTTATGAGCAGCAATATCGATTGTTGCACCGCCTGATGACCGCTGCTGCACCACGTCGAGATTAATAAAAATTGTTCGGCAGCTGCGATTCTAACCGCCCTGGATGTGCTCAATAATACGAGATCGATGAGAAACGTGCGCCACATCTCGTCGCGCGTAAGCCCAACGAGGGCATTTGGATTGAGAACAAGGGCTATCGTGAGAACCTCGAGTGCCTCTTTGCAAACGTGAATATCGTTCGTATCCAAATTACGTGGATTCGTCTGATTCGCCTCGTGCATCGCGTGTATGAGATCGATCGGCCCGTCGACGTTGTACAAATTACCGGTCGACGCGGCCCAAGCGACTTTTATTATCGACAATATCGTTGCCGTGTCCGGCAGGCCCCACGAGAATGCCTGACGATGTACGCGCAACAAACGACAGCCATCGGACTCCGTTCCACCTGCCAATATCTGATTTGCCAAATGTTGGGCCAATTTTGCTGCGACGCTGCGCAGCATGTATTCCGTATTTTGATTCGGCACGCTGTGCAACGCTTGCTTCAGCACCGCCACGAGACTACGATTGTTCGCCTGAGCTTCCTGATTATCCGGACTCAACGACGGCTGCTTAACCTCGTCCATCACGCATGCCATAACATTACCGACCACGGTCAGCAATAATTTGCATAATTTCAATACCGTCAGATATGCCGATCTTTTCGTCGTTTCGTCGACGTTTTTCATACGAAATTTGCCCTTCGTGAGCATATCGAGAACAACGCCGGCCTCGCCGCTCTTTATAAAATTGTACTGAAAGTCAAAGGCTTTCTCGGACATTGGATCGAGCGCCGGCATAAGTAGCGTATACAATACCTGAAAATTCGAGAGACATCGACGTGATTGTCATGAAAAATTTTGTATTCTTATAACGCCCGGGATCGTTGAATTCAACAACGAAAAGTCCGTTCGATTGACTGCTTTTTGAATTTTTATGGTGCTACTTTTTAAGTCGCCAGGTCTTATCAAGAAGAAGATATCCCCCGCATAGTAAACATTTTTTACATCAAGTTTAAGCGGTTTCGAAACTTTTTTTTCGTTTTTTATTTATTTAACTCACGAAAAAATCTATTTTCGGGCCAATTCACGTAGTTTTGTAGTTATTCAATATTTTTCAAGCCCAGAGAAAAATTCTAAATAAGTCTCAAATTTTTCCTTCGAAAAAGTTCGTTATAGACGTTGATTGGCTATTATAATTAGAAACGTCCAATGAGCGACGGCTTCCACTTAAGCTACAGAGCTCCCTCTTCGCGAGGATGTTTTTTTCTACCATAACTCAGGTTTTGAGGGGTCAGAGCATGAAAAATTGAATTTTTTTTTGAAACACCCTAATATGAGGCATTCCACATCAACAAGACCACTTCAAAACCTTAATATCTTGAATTTTTCTGCAATCGACATATGACTCTTTAAAACAAAAATATTGATTTTTATTAAATTTATGGTGGCGATTGATAGGGGTGAAATTACAGGAAAATGCGATTTTTGCTTGTTTTTTTCTCCCTGATTTTATTACATGAAAATAGTGTGTCGGAGCGAAAAATTGCTGAGAATCAATTTTGTTGTGTTTGTTGCAAGGATAACGAAGAAAAATTTTAGAAGGCAAGATTTTACATTTTTCATGGAAAAAAAAACCTATTTAAAAAATAAAAATCGATTTTTGGACGATTATGACAGTTTAAAAAAATTTGAAATATTTTTTTTTTAATTCCTCGAACTTTTTTCAAAAGTAATACGTCTCTTTCCAGATGGAGAAATTCAATCTAAAGGCTCAGCAAAAAAAAAAAAAAAAAAAAGAAAATTGGAAAAAAAAATTTTATGCAAAATTTGAAATAAAAATGTTATATAATGCGAGTATATTTCTCAATATTTATTTACAAAATATTCGCAAATATATTGAGAAATATACTCGCATTATATAACATTTTAATTTCAAATTTTGCATAAAATTCTTTTTCCCAATTTTCTTTTTTTTTCTGAGCCTTTAGATTGAATTTCTCCATCTGGAAAGAGACGTATTCCTTTTGGAAAAAAGTTCGAGGAATTAAAAAAAAAATATTTCAAATTTTTCAAAACTGTCGTAATCATCGAAAAATCGATTTTAATTTTTTAAATAGGTTTTTTTCCATGAAAAATGTAAAATCTTGCCTTCTAACGTTTTTTTTTTTTTTTTTTTCGTTATCCTTGCAACAAACACAACAAAATTGATTCTCAGCAATTTTTCGCTCAGACACACTATTCCCATGTAATAAAATCGAAGTGAAAAAACAAGCAAAAATCGCATTTTCCTGTAATTTCACCCCTATCAATCGCCACCATAAATTTAATACATATATCAATATTTTTGTTTCAAAGAGTACTATGGCATATGTCGATTGCAGAAAAATTCAAGATATCAAGGTTTTGAAGTTGGTCATGTTGATGCGGAATGCCTCATGGTATAATAAGACTTATAAGAGCAACGGAGAAATATAACGAACCTCCAGATTGTACAAAACTTGGCTGGGACTAGCGGCGAAGAAGAGACTATCGACGGCGGTGTTGAGCTCGTCGAAAGGCGGATTCAACGGGATATCCTCGCCCTTGTACACACCGAATACCCACTCTAATCGCATCACCGTAAGTACATCGGGTGGCACTAATTGCAAAAGATTTCGCGCACCGTCGCGCAGCTGTTCGAGCCCTAGCGTACAGCCGAGATCCGCCAGTTCAAAGAAAAACTGCGCGTATTGGGCCCGTTGGGACATTACCTGTGCGCGAAAGATAGGAAAAAAAAAAAAAAAAAAAAAAAAAAAAAAAAAAAAAAAAAAAAAAAAAAAAAAAAGAAAGCGAATTGTTAATACGATTATTTAAATGAAAAATCGAATGAAAAACGTTGAAATGATTTTTTTTTTTCTTCATGTCTTACAACACCGGGCAGTCGATTTTCAGCTGCCAAATTCGGTCGATCGTACGTATGATGAGGCGAACTGGTCGAGCTGTCGGAACTGCTGTCCGGTGAACTTGGCATATTGCTGTTCACCTGGCTCAATTTTGCGGACAACAACTGTGAGAAAAAGAAAATAGAAAAAAAAAAAAAACCCCCTCAAAAAAGTTGTATCATACCGGAAAAGGTTAATTCTCGTTCGAACTTTACAAATAAATTTCCATTATTGCTCCATTATTTGCATTATTACTGACCATTTTGTCCCTCAGTGGTATCTGAGACAAGAGCTTTCTATCGTCCGGCTGTTCGAGCGGTTCACCGTTGATGAACAAATCGAGCTTAACGTTTGTACCGCTTGCTTTTATACGTCGCAATATCTGACGTCTGAGCGAGGCAAGCGTGTCATTGCTATGCGTAAAAATGTCAATATCGTCGACGTTACGCCCGGGATTCGCGAAACGTATGACAAGAGACAAATGTTTGCCGCGCGCTGCTCTGTTATCGAAATAAAAGCAAAATAATTCGTCAAAAAAATCATTGGATAATGAAATATTACGTAAAAATCATTCAACGCTAATTTTTGCTTTCTCCTGGACGAAGCTTTGAAAAAGAAAACAAACAAAAAAAAAAAAACAGAAAAAAAAATCCAAATATCATTTCTTCTCCGTTAGTTTACTCGATTAATCGCATTTTCCTATGCGAGAAAGCCAAAATTACGAAGCGAAACGTTTTTCCGTCAATCTCTCTCTCTCTTTCTCTCTTTCTTTTTCGGGACACGCATTATTCACCTGTGAAGCGGCAAAACTCTTCGTTCACCGGGAAATGCCGTGTCGCATTCGTTAATATATTCCTGCAATACTTTCATAACCCGACACATCTTGAAGGCTTCGGAGCGTATCGTATTCATCATCTGTACGTCCTCATCGTCGGCTTTGTCGCGATTATATTCAGCGTTTAATACCGAAACAGCGTCGTAATAAGCCTTGAGACGATCCATGCACTCGGCTATGAAAGTCTCGTGAAAATCGAGCACCGACGATTGCAAACGCGGCCCCAAATTCGTATTTACCTCTTTCAATAGCTCGATACCCCGGCTGGCAATTTCCTCGGGACTGTTCGTCACGACCTGGATAAAACGTGACGATTGAAATTTTTCGTCAAGGGCACTCCGGACGAAGGAAAAGAAACCCACAATTATGTAGCGCTGAGAAACCATTTTCCGTTTCTTGAATTCGTGAACTGTTCATTTCCCCCCCCCCCCCCCCCCAATTCATGCAGTTAATAATGTAATTTTCTGAGTTTATTACTAATCATCTATTGACGAATAAAATATGATGATCGACGCTTGTGAACTTTCTATTCAATATCCAGTAGAAAATTCCGACCAAGAATGGCAATAAAAAAAAGTTTCAAAAGAAATTCTAAAGAAAATTCCGACACTTTCGGGAATGAGATAATGCAACTTTTTTCCCCCTCTTGACATTTGATTTTAAACTTCATAGTTCTAGAGTTACGGTGGATTTCCAAAAAAAAAAAACTGAACTTATGTACAAAAAGTTGAATAACTTTGCAGGAAAAAATGGTAATTTTTTTTTCAAACAACGAAATTAAAGCTGAATCTCGCACCGTTTCAAAGTTCTTTGGAGATAAAATTGCTATTATTATTTCCCAAAAAGTTACGCGCAACTTTATGAAAGTATGAAAATCGCAAAAAAAATATCATGTTCAACATCACGTAGCGAGTGCTAAAAAAATCGTAAAAAAATCTTGGAAAAAAGATAATGAAGCTATCCTCTTTCAAACGAGTACATGAGTACATTGGGATTTTACAAGCAAGAGATACAATTTAATAAAAATCTGTAATGTACCCCGAATCACTATAGTTGCATAAGCGCGTAGAGCCCTTGTCCGTACCCAGGGGTTTGAGTAATTTCTGTTTTGCAGATATTTTTAGTAGTCGGTGTGAAAGAAAAACGATTTCCCCTTTTCTTTTCCTTTTCCCTTTCTTTCTTTTTATACGTTAAGGATTAAAAATTACTTGAAAAAAAAAAAAAAAAAAAAAAACGATTTACTTAAGGAGTCAGGTCTAGTTAGAACGTTAAAAAAAAGGCTTTTTTCCGAATTTTTTTTGGCCAAACGACAAAATAATTTATAACAACAGTTTTTCCATATGAAAGATATATATTTAAAGTAGCCATTACAATTTTTTCAAAGAAAAATATTTAAAAATAAGCCGGTAAGAGGCAATGGACGAGACCATGTTTTCGAAGTCGGTGATCACTGTAACTCGAGAACGGCTTTACCGATCGGTTTGAAATTTGTCTCACTTATTCTATACATAGTTGTCCTCCGGACGAACGAAGGATTTTTTTTTTTGGACAATTATTTTTTTTTTTTCAATAGCCAAAAATGTGAGTGAAATTTTGGTCAAAACAACACTTTTGACTTTCAACGTTCGCCATTTTGTGAAAAATTGAAATTTTTCAAAACCCTTCGTTCATCCGGAGCATTATATCATTAACTAAAGTTCTCTCCCTCTTTTGTTGGATTCAGATGATCCATTGCGGCGCGAGAGTGATCACTGCAACACCCTTTTTTTTTTTTTTGCAGACGTCTCGCCCATTGCCTCCTACCGGCTTATTTTTAAATATTTTTATTTGAAAAAATTGTAATGGCTACTTTAAATATATATCTTTCATATGGAAAAACTGTTGTTATAAATTATTTTGTCGTTTGGCCAAAAAAAAATTCGGAAAAAAGCTTTTTTTCGGACGTTCCAACTGGGTCTCCCCTCCTTAATGGCCGGTTTCTTCACTTCTGGTTATGTTCCAGTTAGAGTTATCCACCAGATATCCTATGCTTTTAGCATGGGTTATCTCTATAACTCTAACCGGAACATAACCAGGTAGATCCCTATACATTATGCTATCGTTTATCTATCCTTGTAGAAAAAAACGAATTGAGGAATTCGACCTCCATATTCTTTATCATCTCTGTTATTTTCTTTTTTCTACGTTTTGTGTTTTGGCCATGTACTCCTTCTCGCGATATTGATGCGAAAGAGTTGTATATTTGTGCGCCATATATATTGAAAGCACCGACACGTCCTATGCTCTTGTCGAATCTCGGTATTTTTATAGCTCTTTGACCGGTAACTTCTCGTTCGATTTGACTGCTGTATCGGTTCAAATAAATTTCGACTTGGGCAGTGTTCGATTGCAGTTTTGAGGAATTTTTGTCGAATATTCGGTACATCAGCCTCGCTATATGAATATCTGGTAGGATATCGCCGGTCTTTGCTCAGCATAACTTTTAAGACGCGGTTCTGTACAGTTTGGGCTTTTCCTATCACATTTTGCCGAGTTCTCCCCCCCCCCCCAGCCTATAATCCCATAGAAGAGAATTGATTCGACTAGCGCATAGTAGACCGTGTAAAGTTGTCGCTTATTTAGTATCTGCCCAAGTTTGTACAGTATACAGGTGGTATATCTAATTTTTTTTTTTTTTACAATATAATCTATTCGCTGCGTGCAGTGCCATACTATAGCGGCTGAGAACGACTTGGAGCGCCCATAGTGGCGAGAATGCACATGTTTTGGTGGAGTCGCGTAGTGCAATTGAGGGCAATATAATAGAGAAGTCGCGGAAAGGAAATTTAAACTGTTGCGCGAAGTCATACAAGAATTTTTTCCGCTACGCAACTTCGGAAATTAAGTTTTACGCGTTTCCGACAGCAATTTATAAAGTTGAGCAGCGCAAAAACTAGATTCGTTGGGTGCAAAAAACAAAGAAAGTAAAATTCTTGAGGTTAAACGCGCATACATTGTCTGGTATGAAAAATTCAAATGTCAGGATATTATAATACAAATAAATTGATTTTTTTTTTCCTTTTTAGTAGCTCTCATGATTTGCTACCCGAATATGCGGTGAGCACTTTGCGGGTAATCGTTCATCTACGTTACAATCAAGTCCGAGTCGCGTCTTTCTTGTTCTCGATACGAGCCTTGTCGGTTCGCATGACAAGACCGACAAGGTTCATGCTTAGCCTCAAATTGAGAAGAAAAAGTAGCCGTAAACTTATTTTCATTACATCGTAATACGTCGATTTATTATTTTTTTTTTTTTCAACGCAGTCATAGTCAAGCTCACCTCAAAAAAACTCTACCCAGCACGAATATAAACGTTCGTTTATTAAAATTAATCCAACAAGGTTTTCGTCTATGTAAATAAATGAGAGCTATTCCAGCAAAATTTGCGGAGTACAGCCGGCCGCGGCGCCACTTGGCTTTCTGCACACAGCGAATATGACAATTCCATCTCAAGTGACTATCAATTATAACGCCTAAATATTTTATCGAGCTTTCTCTCACTCAATTTTTTCGGCACACACAATTCTTGTTTTGTTCGCACGCATTTTCATGTATTTTAATATATGCGAGCTTGAACATTTATTTACGTTTAAACTTTTTTTTCCGATCGAAAATTCATTAAGTAACTCAGAACTTTTGAACGGTAGTGTATAAATGTATATATATATATATATATATATATATATATATATATATATATATATTTTTTCGTATTACTTACTCTCCAGAGATAGTCAGTGCCGATCAAATCAACGTCATCCATCAGGAAGGTTCGTCTCTTGAGCTTGAGTTTGCCCTCCTTCGAGTTAACGGCTTTGAAAAATCTCTCGTAACACTTGATCCCACTTTCCGTGAGCAGAGTCGGATCGAATTGCAGTATATTGTTCTCGAAGAAATCTTTGTTTATCGCCGGATCCAGATCCGGCTCTTCGCCCATAAGCTTTGAGAACCATTTGAAGCAGGCCTCGCGATCGGAAACGAAGACTGCCTGCTCGGCGAGACATTGCCATATCTGTTTCGCTTGCTCAGCGCAGAGCCACAATTGTCCATCCTTAATTTTCGTAATACAACAAACGATTATTGATAAATTTTACAAATAATGAAAAAAAATATATATTGAATAGAAATGGCGGGTGGGAAAAAAAAAAGATCAAACTCACCTTCAATAAGAACCTTAAGAAATTGAGCCTCTCCTGTACTTGCATAATGTGATTGTATCGGCCGTCCGGCATGAGCGTCGTATCGTCGAATTCGAGATTTTGTTTCTCGAGACTACGCACCGTATCCATATAATTCGTTAAGCTGTTCGTCACGAGAATCACGACAGAATGTTGATTCTGCAGACGTTCTATGACTTCTTGCCTGATAAAATTCGTGAATCGATAAATGCGTTATTGAATTATTATTATTATTATTGTTTTTTTTTTCGATTTTAAGAAATATTCTTTCCAAATTTCAACAACGAATCCAAAACAGCTCCCGACCCACCTATAATATACATGATGACTGCGTTGATTATTGCCAATATTCGGATTGGGCTCGTAGAGACAACAAATTTCGCGTATCTGCTTCAATGCCGGCAATGCCCATTTGTCGCTCGTTTTCAATTCCTCGACGCATTTGTCGAGCCAAACGGTTTTCTGGGCGTCTCGCTCCTGGGAGCACGAATAATCGAGAATCTTCACGTGAGCGTTCAAAGCTTGATCCATTATTTCCGTAGGCACCTCATCCGAATGAGCCAAGTTCCAGAAAAGCGTCAATACCTGCGAATTGTTAAAAAAAAAAAAATTTTAAACACATTTTTCATTCGTTGCCAAGCATAACAATCAGCAATGATATAAAAATTTTTTTTTTAAATTAACAGTTTCGATAAAATACTGTATTTTCGAAATGATAATGGAAAAAAAAAATGATAATGTGAAAATTTTATCATACGAAAAACTGACTTTGTGTGCCATTACGCCATCCTTATCGTCCTCCGCGAGCCTCCGTATGAGTTCCAATAATTTCTCACGCTGCTTTTTATTCGCAGTCTTCCAGCTCGTCTGTAACGACACAATATGAAAATAAATCGTGGCAACCAAAAAAAAAAAAAAATCACATCCTGAAAAAGATTGAAATCTTTTTCGGAACGTTTATTTCTTTTTCGCAGAGAAATAGTACATTATGCTACTAGGGAGGAAAGTGCGTGATTTTTGCCGAGTGCGAGGTTTGCTGCCCTTGCTTCGCTCGGGCAGCACGAGCACGAGGTAAAAATCCGCTCCTCCCGAGTGGCATATACTTCTTTTCACCCGACTACGATAAAATGACAAAAAAATACGAAAAACAACACCGAAGGCATGCTCAAATCGCTTCGCATAAGGGAAGTGCGTTCCAACAGATCCCGCACAAACCCTACTTTGTCTATCAACAAATTTTTCGTTTTATCGACTGAAAACATAATATGGCAATCATTATTGCTATTTTCAATGAATTAGATATTTGCAAGAATTGAAAAATATTCTAAACAGAAAAAATACGATGTAAATTGCGTTGAAATATTGTGCGATTATCGAAAAAATTTGTATTAAATCTTTCATAAATCTCGCGTAGTCAGGGTTGAATTTATATTCGGTAGATAGCAGCGAATTACGTTTCGATGTCAACAGACAAGAAATAACGCAATCCTATGACCATATATATAATATATATCCATATATAGTTTCAATGCAGTGTTCTTTTTCAAAAACGAACTATTTTTCATTACTTTTTCGCAGCTACCGCGCTTCAATCACTAATTGAATTAGTGCATTTGATCGAACTTGGCTTTATGTATTATTAAAAAAAATAAATTAAAAAAACATATATAATAAAGATTTGTTAAAAATATATTGATGTTTTTATTTCGAACAAATACGTTTGGTGGTTGAAGAGAAGACCGAATGTAGTCATTTGCGAAAAATTTACTTTTTTGCCCGGAAATTTACTTTTTTGCCCGGAAATCTACTTTTCTTCCCTCTGGTCAGGAATTGCTGACTTTCGACCCGCGTTTCAGGTGCGAAATACGGTCATTTTATCGCAGTCGGGTAAAAAAATAATTTAAAAAAAAACAGCTTTTACGATAATGGAAATCCGTACCTGAAAACATTCGAACAGATGATCGAGTTGTTCGGGACTGAAATCCCAGGCTAGCTTGGCCAATAAATCATGAACATTTTTCACTATGGCCTCGTGTTTTCCCGCCTGCGCTGCCCAAACAGCGTCGAGATCCTCGAGCGTCAATGTTCTCTCCTTTATTATGAAACGCAAAATTTTTTCCAACTTCTCGACGTACTGTGGCTGATGCAGCGAGTCCCTCAGTACGATTTCCAAAACGCCATTTTCCTTTATCCATTTCTGAAAACGACGATTTCATTGTAGATTCTATTTTTTTTTTTTTTTTCTTTTATCGTAGAGAATTTTTTTTTTTTTTATTTTTTAAAATTAAATATCTATAATTTTTGGATATTACTTACGGCCATGCGTTCGGCCGTGAGCCATTCCTCCTCCTCCAAGCTCGGATTTCGAAGGGGATAATAGCTCACACCGCCGATGACTTTGTTGACCTCGTTGAGGGCATTCATTTTACCATTGAACGATGATATTTGCAAAAGCCTCAGTATCATTTTCAGTCTCAATATTTCCAGATTCTTGATCATGTCTTCCTGATAGGGTACACGAGAAACGAGGCATTTCGTCGCTTTTATAATTGCCGATATTGCGTCGTTCTTCGATTCGTTTTTCGCTTCCTTCTTCAGCTCCTCGTCCGTCAAATTGTCCAGTATAACGGGCACCATTTCCTAATTTACACAAACGTCGCGATTTATTTAATTTATTTTTTTCCCCCGTACGAGGTCTTGAAAGCTTCGATGACTAAGAAATTTTCTTTATTCACGGATACGCGCTCGAATTCAAAGCTTTTTAATGCGGGATCCTGCTTTGGAAGGTTCAAAAATTCGTTTTTTTGGGCCTAAATCGATGGAAAAATTATCCAAGAATATATTCACAAAGTTACAGATGACAATTCTAAGTATTTTCGGAGATACGAAGCCGAACGCGGAGAGGCGTCGAGCAGGTTCGCGCGCTATGGAAAACTTTGAAGCGCGTTTTCACGAGTTTTCATTTTTTTTTCGATTCTTCTGAATTGGCGGGCGTGATAGCAAAAAAAAAAAAACTAAACGACCCATCGACTCGAGGCAAAGTTTGTTCTCTTCGGTATTGAATTCTCCTCTGACTGAACTAACAAAATTGTTAAAAAAAAAAGTATTTTTAAATAACTTTGTGATTTTTTTTTTTAAATACACATTTTCCTTTTCAACGTGAAAAAAAGCTATGATTTCGTGATTATTTAAACTTTTCCTCAGTTCACCCAGAAGAAAAATATACGATAACTGGAAATTTTTTAGTTTTTTTTTTGTTTCTGAATTTTTTTTGTTTTTTTTTTGTTTCGCCAATTGGAAACTGCAGTGGCAAGGCGCTCACGAAAAGGGCTCATTGCTCTGCAGTTTATTATTGTATTTGCTTGAAAAAAATTATTTTTACACTTCAGATACATAAGAAAATATACCCCAAAGTTCATTGGGCTAAGCTGTTTTTTTTCCCTTCCAAAAAAAATCTCGAAAAAAAGCTTTTTTTTTTGGTCTTCCAAAGCAGGATCCTGCCTTAAAGCGGGATCTTTGTTTGTTTGTTTTTTTTTTCATTAATTTATTAAACTTTTATCGCGCTCATACTGATTTTTATTATTTTCTAATCGTGATAAATGAATCATCGTCGAATACTCACCACGATGGGCATGAGGTATTTGACAATCGTGTGAACCGTGAGTAGCTCGTAGCATAAACCAAAAGGTCTTAGCAGCGCGTGAATAACCTGTATAGTTAAATTTTTACCGCTCTGAAATCTCGCCAGTAATATGTTGAAACCATTACGGGCACCGAATCTGCGTGCGAGAACGAAAAAAAAATGTATAAATATATAAAAATATTATAAACCATGTAAAAAAAAAAAAATTTTTTTAAAGAAAAAATTTCAATTTAGATCGAAAAATCCCTTATAAAAATCCTATTTTAACAACAGAGCTCAGTCGATTCGTCGAAAGATAGTTAATTGAAGCAAATTTTGACTATTATTGCTTAAAAATTAAAATTTATTCATGACAGACGACTTTTTAAGTTTAAAAATTATTTGAATCGTAAAGTTTGTCCGAAAATATGTATTTCAATGGAATTATAAAAAAAAATCTTTCAACGTATACGAATGAGCTTCGTGAAACGTGTAAATTTTTTTAAAAATTTAATCCACATTCTGGAGATGAATGAGACATTGAGGAATTGCGATTTGGATAAATATGGAACAATTACGCACCCATTTATAAGATCGACGAGCCAACCTCGTGGACTTCGCGAATCCTGAGGCGGTCTTGCGTAAATCTCCTCGTCGGTTATGTTACTGCCGAGCGGCACGGTTTCCGAAACTCGCGCAGCGTTAAAAGTATGAAATCTTGAGAGGAAAGACAAAATTATAATTTAAATCGTGCTACTCGTGTTAATTCAATTTTTTCTATTTAAAAAAAAAAAAAAAAAAACCGTTATCGGCATGAAATTTAATGAAAATTGTAACATGATAAATGTTGTATATGAAAAAAAAAACAAAAAGGACTCACTTATTATTTGGATTAAAAACCATCGCCAACAGATCAAGAAGAGGAAACCAGTCCTCGTCCAGCTTGAGAACGCACAGCTCAATCAAACGTTCGCAATTGGCATTGATGCAATTGTGAATGTTGGGCTTCCAACTGTTGACTGCGTCGTCAGTGAGAATCTTGGTAAAAGATATAGTGAGACCTTCTCGAAAAAAGCGCTGACATGCCTCACTCTGTACATCAATTCCTGAAATGGATTTTTTTTATGTACATCGATTTCTCGGTTTTAATGGAAGAAAAAAAATTTATTTTTTTCTCTCTCTCTCTCTTTTTCTTTGCTCAATAATGTAAATGATTATTTTTGTTTTTCTGTCTGTAAAAAAAGATGTTTGAAAAGATGCGAATGAAAAATAGCGTTTCTTCGTTGATCGTAAATTTTTTTTTCACGATTTTTTTTTATCCAACATATTGGAAAAATAATAATTTGAAGCATCGAGTAGCGACGCATGAAATTATAAATACCGTAGGTAATTTTTATAAAATTGCTAATAAACGAATTGTAGAAAATACGGGGGGAAAAAAAAAACGCTTTTTTTCTTTTTTTTTTTTCGATTACCTTTCCTGCAAAGCTCTATACTCGCTTTCAAAAGACACTCCAACTCCTGCTCGGGCAGAACCGGCACCACCCATCTCGGACTAGATATCTTTTCATCCAGCATGGCCAGCTTGGCGTGAGGAAATTCCGGCTCGGAGCGTTGCTGCAAATTGCCATCTTCCACGGGATTTCCCGGCTCGTTGTTGCACTCGCTCTGAGCCACATTTTCGGTCAATTGAAGACCCGATATGGCGTCGGTCAATTGTTGCGGACCTTGAGGACTGTGCATCTGCGCGACGTGAGGGAGAAAAAAAAAAAAGTTTCGAAAAATCAAAGTTATTAACGCGAAATTTGAAAAAGTTTAAAATTAAGGAGTATGAATGAAATTTTTTTTCAATCTTTGGGGCGCATAATGTAGAGTAAGTAAAAATAATGAGGACGTATTTGTTTATTTTTCGTTAAAAATTACAGATGCATCTGTTATAGGCAATTTAATTTCATGGATTTTCATATATATAGATATAGCGTAACATGTGTGACGTCATAATGTTATATTTTTTTCAATTTGTTATATCAACGGCAATTTTGATTCAAATAAAAAAATACGTACTAAATATTTTTTCTTAAACTACCAGATTTTGAAATAAAAAAATTTCATTTATACTCCCAATTGAATTTTTATTATTATACTAGCTGACCCGACGGATGCTGTCCCGTCCAAATTTCAATAAATTTGTTTGCGATCGTTTTGTGAATTTTTTAAAAGCTATTGGAAATGCGTAAACAAAGTAAAAATGAGGGGAAAAAAAAGGTATTTCTGAGCGATCATTTTATCTATTAAATTTTTTTGAGCTAAAACGACGAGACTTGGTACATTTCATGAAAAAATTGCGATCAACTCACAACAGAATCACAATTTAACTGAAAATAAACGACTGAATCAATTTTTCAGTCGCTATGTAACCGATTGGCTTTGATTCACGATATTTGCGCGAGTAGCGAAATAAATTGGAATGGAAATGAAGGAACTACCTTTGTTGGATGGATCGCGAAACAACACAAAAGTAAAAACAAATGTAATTTTATTTTAATCAAGGCTTGAATGCATTTTTCCAGATTTTTCTCCAGATCTTCTCCGATTTCTTTTTTTCAATTGAAAACATTCAATTGAGTTATTTCCATCCCGGGAGCATAACGAACAAAGCAAAAAAAAATCAACCAAATATGTCGTTCCTATCGTCAGTTGTGATCGAGAGTGCATATAAAAAATTATGATTTTTGCAGTTTGTCCGAATTTTCCGACATTCCTTTGTAATTGTCCCGAATTTTTTTTTTTTCTGGAAAACTTTTCCAGGACCATAACGAACGAAACACAAAAAAAATATTACGCATATCTATAGTTCGAATCGTGAGTTACGGTCTTGAGTTCATACAAAAATCCCCATAGAAAAAAGCACTTTCACACGGTTGTTACGCATTATTGACTCAGAAATTTCCTGACTTTTCCAGCTTTTCCATACAGGTTTTGCAAATATTTCAGGGAGATTAGGGTCAAATAAAAAAATGTCAAGTATTAAAATAAAAAAATAAAAACTGAAATACAAAAAATAATTTAAGCACTGTAAAGTAAAAAATAAATACATTAAAAGCAAATACCGTACCTATTCTTCATTATAAACGGAAATTTTTATGTCGGTGCCAATAAATTAAAAATAAATATAAACACTTGTCTACAATAATAATTGCGTAGTTGCGTATCGACAAATCGAATGCAGAAGCGTAGCTTTAGAACTTTGGAGTAAATTAGTTTTTAGTTTTTAAAATTTTCATTGCTTGACACTGACGTAACTTTTGTCGTATATAATAAAGAATTAATATAAATATTAAAAATATACAAAAATATTTATTTTTATACTTTTCAGTTTTTTTTTTTCTCAAGTTGGTTTCATTTTTCGTAATTCTGGCAAAAAGTGAAATTCTGAAAAAAATTCCGGAAAATTTTCTAAATTCCCTGACTTTTTCCTGATTATTCCAGGAGGAAAGAAATTCCCCCGAGTTTATGCGTAACGATCATGTTTCAGTTTTTTCCAAATTTTCGAATTTTCCGGACAACTTTTCCAATTTTTCTTTCCCCAAAAAACTTGTTCGGACCGTTACGAATATTTAAGAAAAAAAATCAGCCGAATCGGTCGAGCTTTTCTCAGGCGATGCGCTTATCGACTAACGGCGTTAAATTTTTATTCATTCATAAGTTACAGGATTTAATGATTAATCGATCGTTACCTGTGTGGTCTGTTGGCTTTCGGGAGGGTCTATGCCTACTCCCTGACCTCTGGTGGCGATCGTCATTCTGCGAGCGAATCAGTGATCACTGATATCCAAAAAAAATCCTGATTCTGACAATTTCGCTCCACCGACAACGACCATCCAGCTCATCCACTGACATTAAATACAGATATATCCTAAAGGCCTTGTTCCATTAAACTATAGCTACATTATCTGAAACACAAAGAAGAAACCGATAGCCCTGTGGTATTATTTATTCAATTTGTGCGGTATTGATTTGTCAAAAAAAATCGGAAAAAAATGAGCAGCCAAAGGAGTTACGGGATCTTAGCTTTTGGACAAAAAATTATTTCACGATGTCATCGATGCCAACGAGCCGCGAACGAGCGAAAAAAAAAATTTTTTTTTCAACATTCCAAGGGTCGCAAGCCGGTAAAGATGCCGAACGGAACAAAATAATTCATGGCTGCTTGCCTCGATCCCAGAATTTTTTTTTCAATTTTTCATTTCCGCTAAACTAGACGAGTATTTCTCTCAAAAGTATTTCTCGCTTGTGCGCAAGTCGATGTTAAAACGTGTATAAAAAGTGATCGTTTCTCGTTTGCACCCCCAATATTCCATCAAAAAAATCGCAAACTCAAAACTAGAACAGATATTTCGAAAAAAAAAAAAAAAACGAAAATTCAAGTCTCGCGGTAAGACGAGAGGTGGAAATCGACGAGAGAAGCCAAAAAATAACAATTTATGGAAAAAACAAAAAAAAAAATCCAAATACAAAACCTTGTTTCGATGTCCCGTTCACAAATTAATTAATCGTAAATTGTTCCGCTAAGCTACGCTTTACTACTTAAAACAAAAGCATCGCCGCGAACCGAAAACTGTGCCAATAGTTGTGACTCCGACAAACGAACGAATCCCAAATTTTTTTCACGTTCGATCCTTCGATCGAATAAAGGCAATTATCATTAACTTTCATGCTTCCAAAATCTTTAATTTTTTTTTTTTTTGTTTAATTCAATTTTAACGTTTCTCCTCGAGACACTTGTGAACAAATATAAATAAAATACGCGAAATTTTCGGCGTGCGGGGGGGGAGGAGGGTAAAATAAAAATGTAAAAAACGCACGAGCGTCGAAGACGAGAAATTCGGTGAACGGGAAAACCGTTCGCAAATTAGATTAAAGGGGATGATTTCATAGTAGGACTGGTAACAGAGGGGCGGGCGTTCGGCGAAGAGAGAGAGAGAGAGAGAGAGGGCGCGAGAGAGAGACACATACACGGGGAGGAGAGAAATATATAACTATGTATGTACAAGAGAAGACAATGTCGTGCAACGACCCGTCCCAACGTTCGTATACGGCGTGGCGGTGGAATTGTCAAAAAAAAAAAACGTTAAATTTGACAGCCTCCCCGCCCAAAAAAAATAATCAACTCTCGTTCAACGGGGAATAACCGCAAAATATCAAATGACAATTTGTTCGAAGAGAAAAAAAAAAGTTCGAAAACGTCGCACAAAGTCTTTGTTTCGCGATGCGAACTCTCGGAGGTATATATCGAGATATATATGTATGTGTAGTTTTTTTTTTTTTTTTTTTTTTTTCTACGAAGCGCAGAACAGAGTTTTTGCGACAGCCGCCGAAACTTTGGCACGGTTCGATCAGGGTACAACAGGAGCAGCGTAAAAATTTACGAACCTAGACGCGCGACGTGTGTTAGACTAAAAGGAAAAAAAAACCCCTCCACCCCCGCCCCGATGAATATTTTCGAGGTTTTTTCCAACTTTTCGACGTTTATATATATAGATGTGTGTATATATTTTTCTTTTTTCGTAAAATTTCGTTCCAGAGAGAGCTTTACAACGAAACACCGGCCACCGATCGTACCCATGCCAATTTTCAACGATCTTCGGGTAGCTCACGAGGGTGCAAACCAACTTATTTGGTTCGCCCCGTTTTTTTTTTTCTCTCCTTTTTTTCGTTTTCGGTTTCTTTTTTTTTTTTTTTTTTTTTTTTTTTAATTTTGTTCACCCGACCGGGCTCTATCCTTTCGCGGAACAAAATGGCGACCAACCTAACGATTAGCACTGCCGAGAGCGTTATAAGAAGCCCCCCCTTTGATATACGTAAATATTTGTCGTTGCTTCGAACCAAATTTTTCGCGTATCGCACGTTCGCGCTGGACCCGTGATTCAAAGGATTTATATATAATCGAATAAACGCACCTTTACATACTAAATCGTGGTTGTAATATACCCGTGTTGCAGTTTTTTTTTTTTTTTTTTTTTCTTTTTTGACGTGACGTTACGAACTCACTGCGAAATCTGTAAACACGGACTTTCCGAGCCGAGGGGGGGCTACCGTCGCGCCACCTCACGGTAAACCGAGGCTTGTGAAATATTCATCGAGAGTCAAGACTCGAATGCCTCTGTTTGACGGAAATTCAGGAATTCACCGACAGAGCGTGCAACTTTCGCATTTTTGTAACGCTCCGAGCGGGAAAACGTGCAATTAAAAATAATGTTAATTCAAATGGGTTCGATTGGCAAGGAGCTAAAGCTCGCCTTGGAAATTTTCCAGATACGTAAATCAAAACTCAAAACGAAAAATGAAGATTGAACACTTTTATTCTTTTTGGGATATTATCAGTCTTACAAAAGTGTGTTCTCGAGGGTGGTCGGAATTGGTCTCTGTTCTTTCTGCTCTCTTTTACATTACAAAGGTCCAGACTTTTTCTTGAGTCTTCGCGCAGACTCCGTACGCATCACTCGCATGCATCCAATCACATCCCTTGCACTCTCCCCACCCAAAGGGTCTGACCCGTTGTGCGTTGGCCCTTTCATTCCCACAAAGATCGTTCTTGTTCTCAGCTTATCTTTACGATCCGATGATCGACATATCCCGTGTACGGAGAGTCGATTTGAAACACCGAGCAAATTCGGTAATAAGAAACTATTTATATTAGTCGAAAGGTTTACTCTACGTTGAAACGGTTACAGTGTTCTGTAAATAATAAAGGATATAGAAATCGAGGTGTATATATGCTAGTCACGTATTCATAATACTATAAAATAGTTATTATTTCTTGTTATTCTCAAATATTACTTCTTATCGTTATAATTTATTAGTTAAGCACCACATCCCCTATCACGTTCCTCTCGTGATTTCTCAAATAATAAGGCTACATATAAAATAATTATTCCACTTGCCATAAAATTACATGGATATCGAAGATTGAATTTTAAGGTTTCATACTTTCGCGGTTTTTCGCACAAAAGAAGGAGCCGCGCTCTAGCGACGAATTTCGCATTCGTCACACCTTTCCCCTTATTAAAAAAGATGTTTCCGTGAAACAACTTTTTGTAGTCTATGGAGAGGAAGGTGCGTGTTGTGATCGTGGGCAAGGAGAAGCTGTCGATTGCTGTCGATAACGAGTCAAAATAAAGCAAGTGATAAACAAGATTTATGGTATATAATTTTCTATATCCTTAGAAGAGCTAACAAATTTTCAAAAGCAAATTCAATTATTATAAAAAGGATTCTCAGTAAATGTAAATAGATTTATTCTCATATATGTATATATATATATTTAGAGGTTATGTTACTTAATAGATCTTTTATCCATTCGTTAACAGTACAAATTTAAATTCATGATGAATATAAAATACATAAAATAGAATTTAATAAATGAGAGCCTTTAGTCAAAATATCTTGCTCTAGTAATAATAAAGAAATTTTTAAAAGATTCGTCAACGATAGAATTTAAAATTAAGCTATCGTTCGATATCTAGCACAATTTGATACCTTTTCATTAATCGTATTCATCCAGCCTTATGAATGCATGTTTTAATTTATCCATGTGAACTATTTTCGTTTTATTTTGGCTCACTTGCAACTCGACATTGCTATCGTTGAAGATTTTATTTATTAAGAAGGGTCCAGTGTAATGATCGTCAAATTTGTTGGTTCTCGGCTCCTTGAGTAAGTAAACATATTGTCCGATTTTGAAGTTCTTTTCATTCAGTTTTCTATCGTAATATCTTTTACACCGTCTCTTTGCAGCTTCCAGTCTAGATACAACCGTTGATTGAGTCTCTGTTAACCTAGTCAGTAAATCGTCGACCAAAGCAACATACGTCAATGGCACATTTTCTTCTGCAAATTCGGAGGGCAGTCTAGCCTTATTGCCAAAAACAATCTCGTAAGGGGTGAATCCAGTCGACTCATGAAGGGAAGTATTAAAAGAAAACATAGCAAAGGGTAACCAAAGATCCCAATTAACTTGTGTGCAATAATGTTTTAGATACTCGATAAATGTGTGGTGACTTCTCTCGAGGGATCCTAACGATTGTGGATGGAAGGACGTTGACTTGAACTGTCTTATCTTGAAGATTTTTGCGATGTTAGCCATAATTGAACTAAGGAATTGGCTACCTTGATCAGTTTGAACGGATTCAGGGCATCCATACAAGCAAATAAAAGCTTCCGCAAATGCAACTGCGATAGTAGGTGCTTCGACGTTTCGTAGAGGGATACCTCCGGAATACTTCGACAAACAATCTTGCCAGGTTAGTATATACTTATTCCCTGTCTCTGTTACGGGTAAGGGCCCCACGATATCAATTTGAAGTTTTTCGAATACTTTAGTCGGAGTATCGGTGATTCGCATTGGTTGCCTAGTCTTTACTCGAGTTAATTTCTTTCGTTGACAGGAACTGCATGTTTTAATATAATTGTGTATATCGTCTTTCATATTTTTCCAATAATAAGACTGCCTTATTCTTTCGTAAGTTTTGGTTTCACCTTTATGTCCTCCGACAACAGAGTCGTGATTTTCAGCTATAATTAAGGGTCGTTCCGTTTCGGGTGGAGTCTTGACTGTTCCAGTGCAAACAGTTATCTCATAGTTATCTTGACCAAAATGAGCTCGAAATATTTTCTCGATTAAAACCCACGAAACATTAGCTAATCCATTTCCAACTTTCGATACACTAAAACTTTTCACTTTTAATGCTTCTGTGGCTTGTTTAAGAGCTTCTATCGTTAACTCAACATTTTTCATAAAAATTTTATCATCAAATTTTTCTCGAATGAATAAATGAAAAATACAGTTTTTCTTGTCTTTAGTCACAACCACTTGACCTAATTCTGGCTCTTCCGCTTTCAAGCTTTGCAAGCGCAATTTTCCTGCATTCATCAAATCTCTTCCAACAGAAGTTGTCAAAATACAATCTGCAGATATAAAATTTATTATATTATCATCTCTCATCATTATCGTGTCAGCACTGCTCTGGATTATGGGTCTCAATATTGATCTTGGATTCGTTATTAGGATAGGAGTTATTTTCGGAAATCGTGGTCCATTAAACAGTTCTTTTCTCATCTCGGTACAACTCTCATGTTCTACTATTCGTCTCTTTTTCGTCTTCGTCAACAAGTCTTGGCCAATTTCAATTTTCTCATTCTTACTACGTGGTGAAGGCACGTCTTCCCGGGGCAACAACTCAATACACGTTGCGTCTGGGTTACAGACGTTAAAACTCCGCAAGAGTCCTGCGCTCCCCTCAACGGAACCTTTCCCATTGGAATTCGTTCCTAGAGTTGATGCGCTTCCTCCGCGCGCACCTTTCCCGAAGGATGTGCCAAACATTGAGGGTATATCCTCTCTGTGTGCAGACTTCACCACCGCATCACAGCTTTCCCCAAGGGGAGCTCTCAAACTTTGAGACACAAAACTACTCGGTGAGCCGACCGAACCTCCCTCATACGAGGTTGTTACGCGTCCCCCACACGAGCCTCCAATTCGGGAGTTTTCACTTTCTTTTTTGTCTGTTACGTCATTGTCACAGTCTTTAACTATTTCAACATCCTCTGAAATCTTATTACACAGGAACACACGTTCGATCGGATATTCATCTACGAGGAGATCGGATTCTGCAGCGGGTGACGGATCATGCACGATCAGCACCCGATGATCAGTTTCCTCAGGATGTATGGTAGATTCTACAGGATTTCTTGAGAGTGCGTCAGCGTTTGCATTTACTCGACCAGGCTTGTATTGAATATCGTAATCGTATTCACTGAGCCATATTTTCCAACGTGCAAGCCTTGAAGCAGGATCTTTAAGATTGTGGAGCCAGATCAACGGTCGATGATCAGTGATCAAGGTAAATTTACGACCAAATACATAGGGACGAAACTGTTTTACAGCAAATATTATAGCCAATAATTCTTTTTCAGTGGTAGAATAATTTATCTCTGCGGCATTGAGGGTACGGGAAACATACGCTATCGGAAGATCCTTACCTACGGGACCCTGGCTCAGTATAGCGCCTAATGCAAAACCGGATGCGTCTGTCGTGATTACAAATGGTTTGGTAAAATCGGGATACTGTAATAATGGTTGAGTGCATAGAATTTTCTTTATTTCATTGAATGAATTTTCTTGCGCTTGACTCCAGTGAAAATCGTTTGTTTTTTTCAGTAAAATCGTTAAAGGCTTTACGATTGAGGCAAAATTCGGGATAAAACGTCTGTAATAACCAGCAAGTCCTAAAAGCTGTTTAATATTTTTACAATTTTTTGGACGAGGAAAACTCATTACTGCTTCTATCTTTTTCGGGTCTGGTTTAACTCCTTCTCTTGTAATAACATGCCCGAGATATAAAACTTCTTTGCATAAGAATTTGCATTTTTCTGGCTGAAGAACGAGTCCGGCGTTTTTTAATCTTTCCAATAGTTTTTTCAGTTTTTTCTCATGTTCTCTGAGGGAGTTCGCATAAATTACGATGTCGTCCATGTAAACAAATAACTCGTTGCCTTGTAATCCTGATAAAACTTGATCCATTAATTTTTGAAACGTGGCGGGGGCATTTTTTAAACCAAAAGGCATTCTATTAAAATGAAAATGACCATATGGGGTGGAAAAAGCGGTTTTGGGTCGATCGGCTGGTTCGACTTCGATCTGGTGAAAACCAGAAGCAAGATCTAATACTGAAAAATATTTTGCTTTACCGAGCTGATCCAGAATTGCTGTAATATTGGGAAGGGGATACGCGTCTCCGATTGTTTTTTCATTCAATCCTCGGTAATCTATTACCATTCGCCATCGGCGTTTACCCTGAGAATCGCATTTTTTTGGGACAACCCAAACTGGCGAATTATATGGTGAATCGGATACCGAAATGGCTTTATCTTTGAGCAACTCGGTCGATTGTTCGATGACAACGTCATTATGTTCAGGTGGATGTCTGTACTGTTTTTTATTCACGGGCTTATCATCGGTGGTATTTATTTTGTGCCTTAAAACTGATGTACATCCTAATTTATCTCCTGGTAAGCGAAACTGGTACAGGTAATCGGAAATTGATCCTAAGATACTCTCCTTTTCCTCGACATTATGTTTACTGAGATCGATATTTTTCAATAATGCGGTTAATCTTTCGCCATTCACAGATCGTGCATCTCCTTCAGGTTCAGCTTTACGAGCAGTACGGGGACCAAGTTTTATTACTTCGAATTCCTCTATTTCTAGCGGGGGAATCGTTAATTCTACGGGTCGAGTTGTTGTATTCGTACAATAAACTTTAGCAAAACCATCTATTTGTTTTACTATATTTTCACCAAGGAAAATTCCCTTGCCAATATCGACGAATGCCAAATATCCTGTCTCTAAGTCTGCGTTTTTTATGGGCACCGAAATAATTTGAGATGATCGAGCAGCGATCAGGAAAGTCTCACAATTGCGAAAGGGAAATGTTCCTATTTTCGTCGTCATTAATTTTCTATTTATATGGATTACCGCGTCTTGATCTTTGAGAAAAGTCATCCCTAACAGTCCGTCTTGTTTGATAGCGAAATTATCGGGAACCACGTGAAATTCAACCATTTCATCCTCGATTTTTACTTGGATAGCCCCTTGTGTTTCGACAGGTCCGGGACCTATTCCGTACAACTTGAGAATTTCTTGTTCATTTATTTTACCGTTCGAATTAATATTTTTTCTTTTAATCAAATTTACCTGAGCACCCGTGTCGATTACAAATGTAGTTTGGTGCGCTGTAAAGCTTTCGCTTTCAAGGGTTACAATGGGTGTCTCTGCCGTTTTTCGCGTCTTTATTGTTAATATTATTATTTTAATGAACGCTTTCGGCTTTGCTTCCTCGAAGTCGCGCTTGTTCTCCGAGTTTCCTTCTAGTTTAAAGCCCCTTTTCGATCTTTAAGAGATTTTCCAAATTTCACGGCTTCTTTTACTTGGGATTGCTTAGGAACACGTTCTGCAGCGTTCCCTTCGATTTCGCGGCTTTGAAAATTATTATGCGTTTTCTTGTTATTACAATCGCGAGCAATATGACCCACCTTTCCACATGCATAACACTGAATCCAATTATCTTGTTTTTTCTTTAAACATCCGCGAGCTAAATGCCCTGCTTCACCGCAATTATAGCAATTTGAAACGTTATATGAATTACTGTCGTGTTTCGAAGTTGTATTGAATTGTTTCGAATTCATGCTGCGTCTTATATTAAGATTTGATCCACGCGATGTTTCCCCAGCGTGCGCTGTGTCAAAGGTAAATACGCGCGATATTCTTTTTGGACGATAGGGGGTAAATCGTTCTTGAAAATGAGATTGGAATTTATTATTTTCTTTTGGATCCCTGTCCTTGTTCTCGGATGAATTATTTTCCCTTTGAAGTCCCTCCTGATAACTCACTTCCCATTCGGCTGCTTTAGCAAAACTCGTAGCTTCCTGAAGAGTTTTTGGGTTTTTGAATCGAACTCTCCATTCTAGGTCTTTCTTTAAGCCACGCATAAAGTTAACAATCGCGGAAGCTCGAGCGGCATGCACCATTCCGTATGAAATTTCAGGGGCATTTTCATGTTCTATTGCAGTTACCAACTTATTTAAAATCTTTCGCACGCGAACCCCATAAGTTTCGGCTGTCTCGTCAGTTTTTTGTCCAACAGTCGAAAGCATTGCAGTGAGATCTTGTACGTTTTCATGAGGTGAGAATGCGGCTTTTAAATCGTTTAATAAATTTTCTAATGAATTTATTTCTTGATCTTGCAAATAAAGGTCGGCATCACCACGCAATCTGGACCGTACCATGCGGAGTAATAAGGGTCTTTCCTTTGGAAGAATTGACTCTTGCGCAAATATGCAATCTCGCGCGAATTTCGAAACAGGAATATTCTGACCGTCATAAAATTTTGGCAAAAATTCTAGGGCTGATTTAAAGTTCATGTAACCTTCGGTATGGTCATTTCCAGCGCTAGAGTGAGTCACGATTGAACTTGTCGAGGTCGAGGGGTTGCAATTTTGTGAAAGAGTTTGGGTGGCGTGTTCGCTCCTTGGAATAGAGGGCAACATACCGGCGTTACCGGGCGGTAAATTGTTGCTCGTGTCAGACATCGTCGTGCTCGATCCGTCTCGTCTATTAATGACTGGTACCAAAGCTGAGACTTGCGATAAATCTAACGGATTATTTTCGGACTGATTTCTATCGCTACTATCGTTTTCATGATTAAGTTCGCGGGCTGTACCTTGCAAATTATTTAAGGAATTACTGCTATTTTCCCCGGAATTACCTGACGGTTCATCATTATCCATAGTCTCCGCGATATCAGTCATTTTGACTGCTATACGACGACTATATACCTTTATTTACCTTGTGTATATTCAATTTGAGAATAAAAATGAAATTACTATATTCTGAGAGGAACGCGTTACAAACAATTTGATGTGGTGGCTTACTACTTTAGAAGATCTTGATGGTGATATCGTTGTTCGATGGTTCTATCTCTCTTCCTCTCGTTTAGGTAGTTGAGTCTCTCTCTCTCTTCAATGGGCCGTCGCTTCAGATGCCATCTCTCTTTCTCTCGTACGGAGGGTTGGAGTCTCCCTTTTGCTCCGGTGTGTATACTCGGCGGTCAAGATGCGGTCTCTCTTCCTCTCGTACTGAAGATTGAAGCTTCCTTCTCGCTTCGATGGGTAGTCGGTCAAAGTGCCTCTGTCTTTCTTCCTCTCGTGCTGAACATTGAATTTTCGTTCTCGTTCTAATGGATTGTCAGTCCACTCTCTCTCTCTCTCTCTCTCTCTCTCTTCCTTTTGTTGTGCCTACGGTTGCGTAAGGGTACTTTTTGCGTGGTCCTATTAGCACCGTCAACAACCCCGATATATATATATATTTTCCATATATATATCCTTTCGCCTCCGGGTGGAAAACCACGCCAAAACCCTGGAGAAAGGTTGCGGCAATTCGGTCGTAACAATCAGTATTACAGTTTATGTTTACGATCTTTTTATCTGTCACTCACGTCAATTCAAAAACGACGATAAAAATATTCACATACCACAGTTTTAAATAGATATCGACTAGACTTTAAAATTCACGTGTCCAGTTTATTTCACTTTTAACAGTATCACTTTGTTTAAAAGTTTCACGGTTTATACAGTCATTCGCGAATCCACTCACGCAGTCGCATTGTTCAAAGTCCTCACTCGATATTCAAACTATTTTCACATTCGGAAGTTTCGCGACGCGAGTCAATAAAAGTTCACAAATTGTCTCAAACGGAAAATTAACAATTCCGATAAATGTCTCTCACAGGAAAATTCGCAAGTCCAATTTCGTATATCCCACCGCGCTGCCACCATAAAATGTAACGCTCCGAGCGGGAAAACGTGCAATTAAAAATAATGTTAATTCAAATGGGTTCGATTGGCAAGGAGCTAAAGCTCGCCTTGGAAATTTTCCAGATACGTAAATCAAAACTCAAAACGAAAAATGAAGATTGAACACTTTTATTCTTTTTGGGATATTATCAGTCTTACAAAAGTGTGTTCTCGAGGGTGGTCGGAATTGGTCTCTGTTCTTTCTGCTCTCTTTTACATTACAAAGGTCCAGACTTTTTCTTGAGTCTTCGCGCAGACTCCGTACGCATCACTCGCATGCATCCAATCACATCCCTTGCACTCTCCCCACCCAAAGGGTCTGACCCGTTGTGCGTTGGCCCTTTCATTCCCACAAAGATCGTTCTTGTTCTCAGCTTATCTTTACGATCCGATGATCGACATATCCCGTGTACGGAGAGTCGATTTGAAACACCGAGCAAATTCGGTAATAAGAAACTATTTATATTAGTCGAAAGGTTTACTCTACGTTGAAACGGTTACAGTGTTCTGTAAATAATAAAGGATATAGAAATCGAGGTGTATATATGCTAGTCACGTATTCATAATACTATAAAATAGTTATTATTTCTTGTTATTCTCAAATATTACTTCTTATCGTTATAATTTATTAGTTAAGCACCACATCCCCTATCACGTTCCTCTCGTGATTTCTCAAATAATAAGGCTACATATAAAATAATTATTCCACTTGCCATAAAATTACATGGATATCGAAGATTGAATTTTAAGGTTTCATACTTTCGCGGTTTTTCGCACAAAAGAAGGAGCCGCGCTCTAGCGACGAATTTCGCATTCGTCACATTTTACGTGCGTGAAAAAAACCGCGGGGAAATTTCCATCATGCGAATGGAGATAGTCAATTTTAGAAAATCGCTCAAAAAAGCGATAAATAACAATGAGATTTGCAAAATATTCGCATGCAAATAGCTCATGCCGCTTGGCAGCAAAAGTTATTGAAACTTAATTCGAAATTCCCGCCTCGCCCTACGACCAACCAGCTCGTAGCGCCACCGAGCGGAGCGTACAAGTACGATTGGCTCGCGGGAAAATTCAACATTATGGCCGGTATTCATAGTCGAGTCTTATTTCTAAGACGGTCTTAAGTCGTCGTTTAGGACGACTTGATTGGTCGTTGGCCGTCTTAAGACCGTCTTAAGAAATAAGACTCGACTATGAATACCGCCCTTTGAATCTCGCTGGTAAGGGCATAAAAGTTGCAAAACTTGCTCGGAAAATTTTTAATAGTCACAAAAACACGTGACTATTTCAATTTTTTCTTTCCACAGAGGAAAATAATTTCACGATAACGCTATATAGGCAAAAAAACAAGGACAAAACGAAGAGAAAAAAAGAAGACATTTTTTTTCCATTCCGTGGACGAAATATCGTTGATTCATTTACAAAAAAATTCGAAATTTTCTCTCTCGTGAGGATTCACAAATAGATACACGCTTGCGCGTGCATACGAGAAAAAAAATGATACAGACGGACACAAAGATGTACATATTCGAGCATTGTAACCGCATGAATGTTCACGGCAATGTTTTTTCTTCTTTTTTTTTTCATTTTCTTTTATGCTTCTCATTAATAGTTACATTCCTTCCCATTTCGTTCGAAAATATAATATTATCTTGATATATTTGAATCGTTATCGAACTCTAATGACAGAGTTAACGTGATCCAACGAATAGACCGTTTTTTTTAATTTTTTTTTATAAATCTCACGATTGGCCATTTCTTTCATATTATCCCGGCAATCTCGCGCAATGAGTCGAGATTTTTAATTAAAAAAAAAAAAAAAAAACCCACGCTCTTTGTCACGCGGTCAATCGTCAATTATCATATTTATGCGTGTATCGTTTCTGTCGTTTGTCCATCGTGACATATCCTAAATTCATCATTATTTATTGTCCATTGCGCGAATAATCTCTTCGTTTCTCGATCACAATATCAATTCTTGGAGCTGCTTTGCTAAACTCTCCTCGGTCTTGATCTTGTCCAGCTGATTCTTCTCGAGGTGCTCACCGGCTGACAATTTTTCCTTCAACTTTGCTATCTGATCCAATTTCTGCGCAAAATTAAAAAAAAAAAAAAACAAAAAAAAGTCATCATTGATGCAACAATCGCCAGACAAACGTTTCGTTCTCATAAAATTCATATAACTACTCACGCTCTTGATTTTCCTGATGCTTTTGTTCTTTTCCGGATCATTCGTGAGATCGGGATCAACGGCAGTTTGACTCTTTGTCTCGCGTCCATTGGTCGTTGCATTTTGGGCAGATTCCGTAACGGCCTCAAGTTCTTTCTTCGCTTTTTTCGCTTCCCGTTTCTTCTTCGCTTTTACGGCAGCCTTGGACGGAGTTCCCGCTGCGATTGAATTCAAAAAAAATTTCGTTAAAAAAAAAAACGTATATTATCGCCGCAATATATGAAAATAAACTGTAGCGAATGAATTTTTTGGTTTTTTTTTTCTTTTCTTTTTTCATAAATTATTCGATCGGAACGATAATTACCTTCGCGTCTCGGCGGTAAATCGCTCAAGTCGTGAAGATTGAACGTCATTTTGTGAGCTTTCGCCGAGGGTGGCCGATAAGCTTGTTTCGATGCTGCGCAAAACGAATGTTAAAAGTTAAACTTGCAAAATTTATCGAAAGAACGAACGGTACCGGCGACGAATAATCAACGAATGGAGGACTTTTACCTTGAGGCTGACTGGGAGTTATGCCTTCGACGGCTTTGTAGCTTATCGGCTTTTCGGCGAATGTATTTTTCTGAAATTTCTGCCACAAAACTTCCCAAAGCTCGTCCGGCTTGTCCAACAATTTTTCGTGCAACAATGTGCCCGTATAGTGCCATATTTTGTAGCTAAAGAAAAATTATTGTCGTACATTGGATTGTAATATTTTTTTTGCTTCATTTTTCACGGGATAACGTTTTGTAAATTATTAATTACCGTATTTTATTATTTATTAGTTAACAGGAGCCAGGATTTTTGAGCTTCAAGCGGAATGGATGATGGGCAGAGGACGCGGTGACTCACCCATTGGCAATTCGCAGTCTCGGGGCTGTCGTTGCGGTCATAAAGTGTTCTCCGTCGGGCGACCAGTGAAGCAGCGTCGTGTCCGAAGCTTCCTGACTCGCTATTATCTTTTTCTTCGACATGTCCCAGAGTTCAATGGCACCGGACAAATTGCCGAAACCTCCCAATAGGCAAAGTACACACGGTGGTCAAGTAAATAATTTTTATTTCATTTTTTTTTTTATACGGTATCACGTTTAATTTATATATATATATATATATATATGTGTGTATATTATATATTATATATTATATATATTTTTTTATTTATTTTATTTATTATATATATATATATATATATATATTATATATTATATATATATAAATAATCATTTGGAAGATAAACTTTGAACCAATCAAGATTATGGCTGCCCGGAAATCGACTTTTTATACGAAAAGCACAGGGCAAAACAGCGAAAACCTTTTATGGTGTTTTTTTTTGCCCAATTGCAGATTGCAGATATTAAAAAAAAGGATATTGGTCCCGGATGGATTGTAATAAATGCTGTTGCGATGTTTCTTGCCGAATTCAAATACGGGCTCGCATTTGAGATTGAAGAGCGTCGCTTTCGAAGGCATGAAACCATAAATTACGCAAAACTCGTCGCTCTTTGGTGACCATTCTAGAGCATGAATGGGTCCCTCTTCGCCTAAAAGTCAAAATTTTATGAAGAATTATATATTTGATTACGTTAATGAAAGAAAAAAAAAGCTATCGCGATGAAATTTATAAAGAATCTAATCTTATGAGGTATGCATAATTTAATCTTTATATAATTTAATATAATTAATTAATTAATTAATTAATATAATTAATATAATTAATTATTTAATTAATTTTTAAAATTAATTATTTAATTAATTAATTAATCATAATATAATTTAATCTTATGAGGTATGCATAATTAATTTTTAATAATTTTAATTAGCATTTTGTAGCTAATTTTTTTGTTCTTACTCAGAGTGACCAGAGTAGTGTCTCCTTTCGTACTGAGATAATGCAAGCCCTGTTTGCCATAATAGGAAGCACCGGTTTTGTCAACTTCCATCGTGGTCATTACAAGAACGCTGCTACCACGATCGTTCCACAAAATCTCAACGCTGTCCGCCTGAAATATTCCCGTTTCCGTGACTCCCATTAAAGATCGAAAGGTTTTTTTTTTAATTAGAAAGAAAAAATAAAAATTAACTTGCTTTACCTGGAAAAAACTCTTACTGGCCACAGCCTGAGTGATCTCGACTTTGGGATATTGGAACATAGTTCCGACAGAAGGTTGTCCGGGCTTGCCTTTAATAATTCCAATTACATTTTTTTTTTTTTCGTCAAAATAAATTTTTCAATCATTTCCATGGAAAGAGCCGAGAATCGAATCGTTCGAAATGCAATTAAATCAAAATTACCGGGCATATAACACAGAATGTGATAAGGCTCGTTGCCGGGCGATATCCTAAATTTTCCAAATTTCGTAACATTCATCCTCTGCGTGTATTTCTCAAAATCAGCATTTTCATAGAACAATATTTCGCTGTTGACCAACATTCCGCACAGTTTTTCATCGCTGGACCATTGTGGCTCCCTAAAGTCAAAGTTGCATGTAAAATATACGAAAATTTTCATATAAATCGAAAAGAAAAAAAAATATATTAATTTTTCGAGATACCAATCGCTTTGCCTCTTCTGAATAAAGGACTTTACGAGTTCTCCATTTTCCGATTTCCATATACACAGCTGGGGGCTTCCTTGGGGATTCTCTTTAGATACTGCAATTAAATTATTCATGACTCGATATTGAACACGAAATTTCAGCGATTTCTGCATGAATCGACCATGAACAAATATCATAAACGGTAACATATTTTTTTTTATTCAACATGAGAAGCTTATGGAATAAAGATACACGTGGAAAATGTAAATTTATACGTTAAAAACATATTTGAAATATATATGAAATGCAGAACTTTTTTTCAAGTATACATATATATTAGGGTGTTTCGGGAAAATTTTTTTTTTTTATTTTTCCTGCTCGCGCCCCTCAAAACTTGAGTTTTGATAGAAAAAAAAACATCCTCGCGAAGAGGTAGCTCTATAGCTTAAGTGAAAGCCGCCGCGCTCATTGGACGTTTATAATTATAACAGCCAATTAACGTCTATGGCGAACTTTTTGGAAGGAAAAAATTGAGACCATGGGCATTATATTTCAAACGAAAAGAACCTTTAATGATTCAAATGTTGTAAACGATATTGCTGAACGGAAAAGTAGCTTTGTGGGCGGAATTAAATTTATTATTAACTAAGGATGAAGATCAAGCGCTACACTTTTAGTCGCTGATTTTCACCGAAAGACGTATGCCACGTGTAAAAAAGCATCGGTGGCATCAATCTTTACCAAAAATAAACAAATAAATGACATTTTGCGTTTTTTTTTGCATAAAGTCATAGCGGAAAAATTGTTAAAGGTGAATAAATTTGCTTATATACGATCTTCTAATGATTTCCTATTTGAGCAAGAGAATAAAGAACCATGGAGTACGTATTTGAGTAAAGAAAAAAAATTATCACAAAAAAAACAAATTTCACCACATACAAATTGTTTATGACAATTTATAAACAATTTTAGATCGAAAAATTATTGTTATGAATATTGTTATGAATAAACAATTTTAGATCGAAAAATTATTGTTATGAATATTGTTATGAATAAACAATTTTAGATCGAAAAATTATTGTTATGAATAAAATCGATCTAAATTTTTTATTTAGAACACGATGGTGTCAGAAAAAAAAAATGTTCAACTTAAAATTGTTTAGAATTTTTTATAAAAAATTAGAAATTAGGAATAAACAAAATTTTATTTAAGGAAATATTTTTTTCTTGATTCGAAATACAATCCTCATGGCCTCAAATTTTTCCTTCCAAAAAATTTGTCCCAGACGTTAATTGGCCGTTATAATTAGAAACGTCCAATGAGCGACGGCTTCCACTTAAGCGACAGAGCTCCCTCTGCGCGAGGATGTTTTTTTTCTATCAAAATTCAAGCTTGAAAAATCGAAAAAATTTTTTTTTTTGAGTCACCCTAATATATATATTGAATTTAAATTTAACTGAAGTTAATTGATTGAAATGTTTTTGATATCTTGAATAAATATTTATTTCCATGGGAATCAGAATTTGATAAATTCATTGAACATGAAATTGAAAACGAAATTTTTCATACTGATAAACGGCTCCCAGGTCATCAGATATGTTCCCCTTGGCGAGAACTGAATTCCGCAAACTTTCGGCCTCTGTACAACAGCGACAATTTGCCAAGTATTGCAAAGAGCAATTTTGATTAATGGCCCCGATATCCACGAGAAGTAACGTCCCTCCGGACTGAACACCATCGCTTTGCAGGATTTGCCGGTATCTTTGGTAAATGCTGGGACATCGTCGTAATCGGGCGGCCCGTTCTTTAAACCGATACCGCTGGAACCTCGCACTGAAATACAATGAAACGTCGAAGCGTTGAAACATACGTACGATAATATTTTCTCTCGTTGAACGTTGAACACGTGATAGAACGTAAATAAAACCGGTAACAGCAGTTCATTGGATACATCGGAGGTTAAGTTGTGAAAAAAAATTTACTCATTTTGGGAAAAATTGCTGCTTCGAATGGAATTATAATACGGTACGATGGAAATTTCTTTTAAGTTTAATTTTCATGCTTTAATAGAGAGAAATAGAAGTTTAAATAAATAACTCACCAGCGAGACAAGGTAGATTCACCGCCATTTTACCTTCGTTACCATCATACCATGTGGTTTATAAGTATATCGATCAGCGGACGTGAGAAGAAATGTGTGTGTGTGTTGGCCGAGAAAAGAGAGGTTGGAGAGCGATAGGGAGGTAAATTTTTCGGAAGATAAAACAGTGTTTTATTTTCTTCATAACGCAAAAGTCATCGACATATTATTTATAATTTCTTTATTTTAATATTACTAATTTTTTCGCTTACATCGAACTCTTCGATATTTCTTCTTTCTTTATTACTACTCTTCTCGACTCTTCTTTCCCTCGATACAATTATTTTTCGTATTATTCTCTGTATTTCTTCGATTTTTAATAGAAGATAGAAAAATTTAATTGTTGTAAATACTCATGACGTATATCTTCAATATGTAAATAATGTAAAAAAATCTTATATAAAGAAAATATATCAAAAAGTGTTTCACATGTTTTTAGTTCACCGTAAAAACACCATTTAGTCCAGACGGCAGTGTATAACAATTTTTTTTTTCAGCACATGCACACGACGAACTCTTCGATATTTCACAATCAATGACTTAACCTAAAAATAATCCATGATGAAATTTCTAACCTCCATAACGTAACCGTTTTTATCGATAATATCCGTATAAGTGAATTATCCAGTGCCGGTCGCCGCCGAATAACTAAAAACAGGATTCTCTTTAAAATCGTTATGAGTTGATTATTCTCTGATATCGTTGCTAAAATGTCGAAAATTTCGAAGAAAAGTATCGCCGATACGAAATTGAGCAAGAAAGATACTCTTCAGGCTGTCGTTCTCGCTGACGAATTTACAACGAGCCTGAATCCCGTGCACAATGTTTGCCCGACTATCATGATGCAAGTCGCGAATGCGCGACTCTTGGATTATCTCGTGGAGACTCTGATACGATCGCAGGTACAAGAATTGTTTCTCTACTGCAGCAATCACATTGAATCGTTGAAGAATTACGTTGCATCGAAGCGTTACAAGGACATTGCCGTGTCCTTGATAATTTCGGACGGTTGTCGTTCGCTGGGCGACGCTCTGAGAGACATAGACACCAAAGGCTTGATACGCGGTGATTTTATTCTCGTCCGAGGGGATGCTTTTACAAATGCAAATCTCAAGGATCTCATGACTGCGCACAGAATCAAATGCGAAAAGGACAAAGGCGCTGCGGTTACTCTGATCTTTCGTGATCTCGGATCGACGGAAAATTCATCGCTGAGAGAACAATCCTGCATGTTCGTTGCTGATAAAACCAACAAAAAAGTCTTATTTCACAAGAAACTCTGCAAGGACGACAAGAGAGTCAAGCTTGAGATAAAATGGTTCTTGGAGCACGATCAAATCGAGATCAACTCGGGCTTCGTCGATACTCATATTTATCTATGCTCGCCATCCGTGCTTCCACTTTTTGCCGACAATTTTGACTTTCAGGTAAGACAAGAAATAGCCGAAATCCATTAATTTATTTCATCATTTACATTTAATTTATATTACTTATATTTAATTTATGCATCTTTAAGTCTCATCGGCTTATGAGAACTAAAAAAAAAAATTCATCAAACTAGAATTCCTTAACCCGATCACTGTAGGGCTTTTTTTTTTTACACAACTTAAGTGCGGGGGGGGGGGGGGGGGTCAAATCGACCTTATGCTCAAAAAGACTCAAAAACGTCTTCCTGAAAATCTGAAAAAAATTCATGCGTCATGCTTAAGGCTTCTACTTTACGATAAAATTTTTAAATATAAGGTTTGACGAATTAATTTATAAAATAAATAACAATAAACAAATCAACTCGTGGAAAAAAAAGTATTTTTCTTCAAAAATTCATAATTCGGAGAAAAATAAATTAAACGGAACGAGTCAAAATTAAAATTATGCCTTTTAATTTAAAAAAATGTTGCAAAATGATGTTATGAAATTGAGATCCATATTGAGACAGGGACATAGTTTTTTTTATTTCATATATAGTGAATTTGTACTCTTATTAGTACAAAAAACACAAAAAATGAAAAACTTACCTCAAATATTGTCTGACGCAATACAACCGTTAAGTTTAGGGGGGGGTCTAATCGACCCTAAGCGAAATTAGACCGTTTCACCACGGTGGACTGAGATGATGTTAAAATTTGCATCATTGGAATGCAACGAAAATAGGTTTTTTTTTTTACAAAATTATTTCCAGTATTGTCTCGAAGTCGAAAATCGTTTAAACCTTTTTTCCGTTTTTTTTTTTTTCGCGGCCTAAAGCCTAAATATGCCAGAAAAGCGTCAACAGTACGGGAAATGATTTTTTTATGTAAAAAAAACCTTATTTTCGTTGCGTTCCAACGATGCAAATTTCAACATCACGGACCGAGAGGGACCGGAGACTCGAAAGTTTGCACGAGTGTTCCATCCTAAAGTACAATTTTTAAAGTGGAGCTAAGGCCACGCTCCCTCGCTTCGTTTCAAAATAGGAAAAGTTTGAATCGGATTGAGGATACTTCGCCCGTAGTAGCGATCAAAATCATTTTATATAAAATCATCGAAGCATTTTTTTCAATGCTTTTTTTTGTAATACGAATTCCAAAAAACGACGTATTTCTACAAAACGGTCGTGTCTACAGCCGCTTTATCGATGTCTTTTCGCCATTGATATTATATATTATTCGAAATTGGTATTTCGAGTATCTTCGATACGTTTGATTTTTTTTTTTTCAAATTTTTCTCACCGCGATATACGCCAAATTCTCATTAAGGCTGGATCCTGCTTTAGAAGGTCCAAAAATTCGTTTTTTTTTTGTTTTTTCCCCTAAATCGATTCACAAAGTTACACATGACAATTCGAAGTATTTTCGGTGATACGAAGCCGAACGCAGAGGGGCGTTGACCAGGTTTGCGCGCTATTGAAAACTTTAAAGCGCGTATTCTCGAGTTTTCATTTTTTCGATTCTTCTGAATTGGCGGGCGTGATGGCAAAACAACTAAACGACCTATCGACTCGAACCAAAGTTCGTTCTCTTCAGCATTGAATTCTCCTCTGAGTGAACTAACAAAATTGTTAAAAAAAAGTATTTTTAAATAACTTTTACAGCGCGTCAAAGTGATTTTTTTTTTTTTTTTAAATACGTATTTTTTCTCTTCGACGTGAAAAAAGTTATGATTTCATGATTATTTAAACTTTTCCTCAGTTCATCCAGAAGAAAAATATACGATAACTGGAAATTTTTTAGTTTTTTTTTTGTTTTGTTTCTGACAAAATTATGAACCGCATCTTTCCCGCCAATTGGGAACTACAGCGGCAAGGCGCTCACGGAAAGGGCTCATTGCTCTGCAGTTTATTATTGTATTTGCTTGAAAAAAAAATTATTTTCACCCGACTGCGATAAAATGACCGTATTTCGCACCTGAAACGCGGGTCGAAAGTCATCAATTCCTGACCAGAGGGAAGAAAAGTAGATTTCCGGGCAAAAAAGTAAATTTCCGGGCAAAAAAGTAAAATTCCGGGCAAAAAAGTAAATTTCCGGGCAAAAAAGTAAATTTCCGGGCAAAAAAGTAAATTTTTCGCAAATGACTACATTCGGTCTTCTCTTCAACCACCAAACGTATTTGTTCGAAATAAAAACATCAATATATTTTTAACAAATCTTTATTATATATGTTTTTTTTATTTATTTTTTCGAATAATACATAAAGCCAAGTTCGATCAAATGCACTAATTCAATTAGTGATTGAAGCGCGGTAGCTGCGAAAAAGTAATGAAAAATAGTTCGTTTTTGAAAAAGAACACTGCATTGAAACTATATATGGATATATATACTATATATGGATATATATACTATATATGGATATATATACTATATATGGATATATATTATATATATGGTCATAGGATTGCGTTATTTCTTGTCTGTTGACATCGAAACGTAATTCGCTGCTATCTACCGAATAGAAATTCAACCCTGACTACGCGAGATTTATGAAAGATTTAATACAAATTTTTTCGATAATCGCACAATATTTCAACGCAATTTACATCGTATTTTTTCTGTTTAGAATATTTTTCACTTCTTGCAAATATCTAATTCATTGAAAATAGCAATAATGATTGCCATATTATGTTTTCAGTCGATAAAACGAACAATTTGTAGATAGACAAAGTAGGGTTTGTGCGGGATCTGTTGGAACGCGCTTCCCTTATGCGAAGCGATTTGAGCATACCTTCGGTGTTGTTTTTCGTATTTTTTGGTCATTTTATCGTAGTCGGGTGAAAAGAAGTATATGCCACACGGGAAGAGCGGATTTTTACCTCGTGCTCGTGCTGCCCTCGCTTCGCTCGGGCAGCAAACCCCGCACTCGGCAAAAATCACGCACTTTCCTCCCTAGTAGCATAATGTACTATTTTACACTTCAAATACATAAGAAAAGATACCCCAAAGTTCACTGGGGCCAAGTTGTTTTACTTTCCTTCCAAACAAAATTCTCGAAAATAAGCTTTTTTTTTGGTCTTCCAAAGGAGAATCCGTCCTTAAACCGAACCCCTGATCATGAAAATCCTCGGGTACGAATATCGAAGCTGTCGAATTTTTCGCTCGTTTCGTTCTCATCCTCAGACAATGGAAGACTTCGTCAGGGGTGTCCTGATGAACGATGAAATTCTCGGCGCGGGAATATACTGGCAGCCGCTGAGACACGACGAATACGCGCTTCCGGTAACATCGTGGCAGGCTTATCACGCTCTGAGCAGAGATATATTGCAGAGACACGGTTATCCCCTGACGCCGGATATCCTACTGCGAGATATCGTTTACATGTCGCGTAGCACGTACAAGCATCGCACGGCGGTACTGGCACGTGGCTGCGCGCTGAAGAGAGACACGATAGTCGGCGAGCGAAGTGTCCTCGGTAAGGATACATCTGTGACGAGATCGGTGATCGGTGAGAATTGCAAGATCGGTGAAAATGTGAAAATTGAAAATTCACATTTTCTCTCGAACGTAACGATAAGCGATAATTGCATCATCGACAGTTGCGTCATGTTTTCCAACTGTATTATCGATAAAAATTGTCAATTGAACGCTTGTATACTTACGCCGGGCGTTGATTTGCCAGCTAAAAGTCAGTACGATTATTCGATCGTTGATACGACGAGCGATGGAAAGATCATAGCTACGAGAATGTCGGATCACGATCCCGAGTCGTGCGAGGAGCTGTTGTATTATAAAAAAATTCGCGATAACGGCGTTTGCGAGGATTGCACGGATACGGAGGATACGACGAGTAAAACTAGCTCGCTTCGTGGCTCACCGTTGCCCGACGACACGAATATCTTTCTTTCCGAGGTCATTGACAGCCTTCTGCGCGGCTATCAGGACAAAATCAATTTCGACAATCTTATACTCGAGATAAATTCATCGAGATACGCGTACAACGTTGGTATACGCGACGTCACGTACAACGTTGTTAAAGCAATACTCGTCCTGCCGCTGCATTATCTTACCGAGGAAAAGACGACGATCGACAATGCGAATTATCACAAAATTCTCCGAGTCATGATCGCGTATTTCAATCCTATCGTATTGAAGTATATCAGAACCGAGGACGCGCAGGAGGATTGTTTGCGGGCCATACAGGACGTTGCCTCGACGACAATCGAGGTTCTGTCATTCGTTCAGCCGTTGATTCACGCGCTCTACGATCGCGATATACTTACGGAGGACAAGATATTGGAATGGTACGACGGTGTCGTCGACGACGAGGAGGAAATGAAAAAAGAAAAGATCAGAAAGGCCGTTGCACCGTTTATACTGTGGCTCCGAGAGGCCGAGGAAGATTCGTCGGATGACAATGAGAGCTGAGAAAAAAAAAGGGGGGGGAAAAAAAAAAAAACAATCAAATAAAAAGGTTCGTTGCTTGATTAACGATGGCGATGTGGAATTTTACATTATGTTGAAATTTGCATCCGTGGAATGCAATGAAAATAATTAAAATAAAAAAAATATATATATATATATATATATATATTAGAGTGGTCCTTATTTTGGTCATTTTCGAATTTTGATTGCATCCTCTCGTAGAAGGGTTCCAAATAATTTAAAAAAAATATTCCCAAAATTTGAAATTTTTATCTGAATATTAACACATGCCCCAGAGCTCCGGAAGTTTCCCTATTTGATTAACATTACGTTTTTACTGAACTTCATTCAAAAATCTGCCACACCGACAATAAGTACGAGAAAAATTTAATTCCGGTTGGAATCTCTTCAGGAATCCCGATATTATTTTATCGAATTTTGAGAAATTCAAAATTCAAAAATGGCGAACCCAGAATGGCGGCTTTAAAATTTCGAAAATGCTCAAATCCACTCAAGGTTCAGCTTGAAAAGGTTCTGGGGGTGGCTGATGTTAAATTTTGTGTCGAAAATATGAAATTCACAATGGTGGACCCGCAATGGCAGCTGTAAAAAATCACTTTGATTGAAACCCATAGTTTAACACCAGATATTTTCTATGATCAAGAAAAAATGAATTACTTATCAAGAATCACAGAACCCAGCCTCGATACGCATTCCATCTGAAAAATTGTCACTCACAATTGTTTCTTGAAATTATTATTATTTCTTTTTTTTCAGAGACAATTAAAATCGTTTGTTAAAGACAAAGCTTCATTCGCCAGCGATGAATTTGAGTACAACATTCATCATTGAGTGAATGAATCGGATCAATCATTTTAATTCATTCAAAATATACTATGACAAACAACAATGAATAATTTGAAATCAGGAGGCAAAAAACATTTACAGCCGTAATTTTGGGTCCGCCATTTTGAATTTCATATTTTCGACACAAAATTTGACATCAGCGACCCCCAAAACCTTTTCAAGCTCACCCTTGAGTGGATTTGAGCATTTTCGAAATTTTAAAGCCGCCATTTTGGGTCCGCCATTTTGAATTTTAAATTTCTCAAAATTCGATAAAAAAATATCGGGATTCCTGAAGAGATTCCAACCGGAATTAAATTTTTCTCGTACTTATTGTCGGTGTGGCAGATTTTTTAATGAAGTTCAGTAAAAACGTAATGTTAATCAAATAGGGAAACTTCCGGAGCTCTGGGGCATGTGTTAATATTCAGATAAAAATTTCAAATTTTGGGAATATTTTTTTTTAATTATTTGGAACCCTTCTACGAGAGGATGCAATCAAAATTCGAAAATGACCAAAATAAGGACCACCCTAATATATATATCATTTCCGGTAGCGTTTCGAAGTCGAAAATCGTTTAAACCTTTTTTTTCGGTTTTTTCTTCGCGACCTGGGACCTAAATATGCCAGAAAAGCGTCGGCAGTACTGGAAATGTTTTTTTTTTTTCGCTTTTAAACCTATTTTCGTTGAATTCCAACCATTCAAATTTCAATGTCATAATTTTACAAGATAATGCAAGAGAAATATCGAGTCTCTCGTGAGCTCGCGTGTAAAATAGAACTTTCGAATCACGATAAATTGTAAATCCTTCGTTCTACAAGGATTACATTTTATCGGATTTTTATATATTGGGGTGTTTAAAAACGAAAGTTTTTGATTTTTCATGCTCCTACGCCTCAAAACTTGAGTTTTGATGGGAAAAAAAACATCCTCGCGAAGAGAGAGCTCTGTAAGCGGAAGCCGTCGCTCATTGGACGTTTCTAATTATAACAGCAAATTAACGTCTGTGACGAACTTTTTGGAAAAAAAAATTTGAGACCATGAGAATTTTATTTTGAATTGAGAAAAAAGAATTTCATCGAATCAATTTTTTCTATTCCTAATTTCTAATTTTTTATAAAAAATTCTAAACAATTTTAAGTTGAACAGTTTTTTTTTCTGACACCGTCGTGTCCTAAATTAAAATTTAGCTCGATTTTATATATAACAATAATTTTTCGATTAAAATTTTTTATAAATTTTCATAAACAATTCGTATCTGGTGAAGTTTTTTTTTTCGTGATAATTTTTTTTTCTTGTCTCAGATACGTACTCCATGGTTCTTTATTCTTTTGCTAAAATAGGAAATCATTAGTCTCGGTGAAGATCGTATATAAACAGATTTATTCACCTTTAACAATTTTTCCGCTATGACTTTATGCAAAAAAAAAACGAAAAATGTCATTTATTTATTTATTTTCGGTAAAGATTGATGCCAACGACGCTTTTTTTACACGTGGCATACGTTTTTCGGTGGAAATCAGCGATTAAAAGTACATATTGCGCTTAATCTCTATCCTTAGTTAAATAATGAATTAAATTCCGCGCCCAAAGCTACTTTTCGTTCAGCAATATCCTTTACAACTTTTAAATCATTAAAGGTTCCTTTTATTTGAAATACATGGTCTCAAATTTTTCCTTCCAAAAAGTTCGTTATAGACTTTAATTGGCTGTTATAATTAGAAACGTCCAATAAGCGGTGGCTTCCACTTAAGCTACAGAGCTCCCTCTTCGCGAGGATGTTTTTTTTTCTATCAAAACTCAAGTTTTGAGGCGTGGGAGCATGAAAAATCGAAAAAAAAATTTTTTAAACACCTAATATATTTTGATGAGATGAGGAAATGAAAATTTGAATATAGTTATTAAAGAATATATTTTTGTTCGTTTCAATTTCACATGAAGCGCTGAGAGCAATTTTATACTAATGAGGTGTATTTTTTTTTTTATCAATTATTTTACCAACGCTTAAAACTCGTAAATCTCTCGGATTAATTATCGTGGGAATTTTGTATGTCTATATTTTTTATTTATTAAGAAAGTTTCGTGATTGTCCGTGATGACGAGACTGAGATATATATATATATATTATAACAGTACAGAAATCCTGTTTGGATCGAACATTTTTTTCCTGTAAACGTTTTCATCACTTTCAAAGGTATTTAGCATTAATTAATAATAGTTATATATATATATATTGGTAGTTATTAATCGATCGAATAACACTGATTCCTTTTGTGAATCAAATTTAATTTTTTTCGCATAAAAGTTTGGATATTTTATTTTTCCTCGTCGAGCCAATCTCACGTCTTTTGATCAATTAAAAATCCGAATTTATTTTTTTTAATTATAAAATACACGATAATTATGTGTAGATATTTTTATTGAATAACCTGAGATTTTAAATAATAGTTATGTTTCTCTCATCCATAGAAGCATCGGTATGTTTCACTTTCATAATTCGTATCGGTAAATAATTTCCTTTCTTCAGCAAACTAGACTTGTGAAAATTAGCTCCAATACATATTGCCCTCTTGTTCCGCAAATAAGCGAAAAATCGTTTTTTTTTTCTTCGTTCTTTATGTTTCAAGAAATATTTCATTAAGGGCTCCACGCTTTAAATTCAGGGGGCGCGTATATCGTATTTTAATTGGGGAAAAAATAAATATGTGTCGAAAATTCGAAAGGAAAGATCGTTCAAAATGCTTTTTCTGGTAATCTACAAAAAAAAATATTTCGAACAAAATTGCGAGAGCAGACTTGTTTTTCAAATATTAATTTTATTAAAAAAAAATCTACAGTTTTTTTTTTTAAATTCGGATGTGAAATTTTTTTTTACCATGATGGTTGAAGCATTTCCAACAATCACTCGTTTGGCATCTTCGATAAGATTTTTTTTTTTGGGCTAGTTAAGAATAAGCGTGGACGACCACTCTAATTTTTCAAATTGTCCTAGTAACATTGGCATATAATTTGATCGCCGGAGTGAGTAATAAAAGTTTTTAGAGGCAATAATTGTGAATAATTATTAGCGAAACAATCAGCGCTTCAACAATCCAACTTTTTGATATTAAAAGTTTTTTTTTTTTTAATTCTTATTACGTATCTCCTCTCTTTCTATGACTAGACAGTAATTTAACGATGTGCGCTTCTCGTAGTAGTACCTAGCGTATATTTATAACAATCAAGAGTGAATTTATCATATTTTCACGTCCCTTGAGATATTTTTAGCTGCGAAACATTCCACACCACTTCAGCTACTCAAAAAAATCACTTTACCTCTACATTTTCATATGCATCGAGGCAAAATATAATTTTTTTTTTTTGCAAGTAGTATGATAATTTTTTTGAACCATTTCTTCATTTTATAATTTTGTAGAAAATTCGCTTAAGGATTATAATTTATGAAAAAAAAAAAAAATGTATCCAAACATCAATGATCGTTAAGAATGAAATATTACATTTTTTTTGTGCTGAAACGAGCTCAGATTACTCGAAAAAATTTATATAGAAAGAAAGAAATCATTTCTAGTTGCAATTTTTATAGGCATTGATATTTCGACAAAAATATTGCATTCGTATAACGTCTGATGCATAGAACAATTTTGAGCTATAGTCATTTTTTTGTGTGATTAAAGCGGTGTGGGATTTCTCATATATATATATATGGAATAACTATATGAGATAAATCCAGTAGAAAAAAAAAAGAAAAGTTCTATATTGTAATTAACTTCATCGTCTAATCACAGAAATGAGAGTAAAAGAAAATAATCGTCGAGTTTCGCTGCTACTTGCGAATATTATACACCCTGAAAATGTGTGTGTGTGTTACTAAAAATTTTTTTTTCTGTAGAATCCTATTTTTTTTTTTCTATAATAATAAGGAATTAATTATACTAATTGGATATGCTCACGGTAATTGTCCGTTAATTGGTGGAATTTTTTTTTTTTTTCTGATCTTTTACCGATGAAGTCTTGGTTAGCACCTCAATTTATAGACTCTCGTAAAAGTAATCGAGCTCAATCGATTGGTATTTGATCCTCGATCAAATTATGCGTTCCTTGGTGATTGTGATCGGGATACTTAATCGCATCTATCCAGTGACGAAGACGTGCCCCTTTGCTGCTGCAACTCAGCGTGAGACCGCCTATGGTGGAATAAATTAATACGCTTTAATTTACTCCAACTCGATGGAATTGAGACAGTATGAAAGAAAATCGAGAAATTTCTCACGATTTTATTGCAAAATTTTCATTATACTTTCTCGAATAATGGAATTTAGTGAGAAAGAAGAGTTTTCAATTTTTAACAATCATGACTAAATGCAAATTTAGTCATTCCAGTGTCACAATTACGCAAAAATTGTCTCTGTAATTTTTTAACCATCGATCGACAAGAATTCCTCATATGTCTGTACTGCAGCATGTGTTCGTGACATTGAAAAACAATCGTCGTGATTTATTATCAAATTAGTGACCTGATTTTTACAAATTTCTGCTAAAAGTAAATTTACATTTAATTTTTAAAAAATTTTACCCACCGTTGGTACAATTTAAATATTCAACAGCTTGCTTCATTTGTTCAAAAATTATCCAATAATTTCAGAGTCAAAATTCAACCTCAAATACCTCGATGGGAGGACACATCGATTGTACTCGATGAGCTGACAAAACTAAATGCAAACATGACTTTTTATAAATTGGCGATAAATGAATTAAATTGCAAAATATTTCGTTCCAAGTGATTTTCTACATTAACACCACTTGCTCCGGTACAGTCCATATTTAAAAAAAAAAAAAATGAGTTCCCCAGCAGATCGATGGATCCGTAATAGCTCGAAAGCCGCATATGATTAATTTCCACGCGAGCTTTGTCTCTCTTATTAATACACAAACGTGCGTCATCTCAGTTGCGAGAGCGACTTTTCTCTCTGGCCATCTGGTGGAATTTTTCCGAACTATACCGAATTTACGCACTGGTTGAAAAAAAAAAAAAGTTAGCCAACTGGATTTGCGAGTTTCTCGAGATCTCCTCGCATCGTAACTTTACTTTATATTTTCAAAGTGACTATTGTATTATGTTTTATGTTTTTTTTTTTTTTTTAATTATGATTTTTGTTTTTGTTTTCAGAAGCCACGGATCATAAAATTTTTACCTAGATAATCGTTGCTCTTGCCGAAATCCTTGTCCCATACCGACATCACAAGAGCGAGTCCCGTCAGATCCGTTAGACGAGTCTCGAAAGCGAACTCTTCGTTCCATTCGGGATTCAGGGTTTTCCACTTGACGCTCGTGCTGTGAACGTTGCTGCTGCTGCTGCTGCTGCTGCTGCGTGGTGATATTGCGAGTTTTTTTGAAGCCTTCTTCGTCACGCTGTTCACGATTGTTGATTGACCGAAAGAGCTGTGCCGTTGCTGCTGCTGATGATGATGATGATGAGCTACACCCGAGTTCATGTCCTCTTTCTGTTGTTCCTTCGTCAGGCACAACTTGACGAATGGGTCAGAAAATCCGTTGGTGTCCATGGACAGAAGATTTATCGCGCGCTCCACCGTGACCAATAAAACGCGCCGACGAGTGCTGTAATTCAGTGTCAATTGAATTTGACCTCTGCCGTTGGTAATGTCCTCGCCCCATATTTTCTCCTCCTGTGACACCTGTGAAGCATCGAATAATTCATCATCGACAGGGGCCGGAGATAAATGACAATTAAAAAAGAAATAATGTTTTGATTCGTTTTTTTTTGTTTTTTGTTTTTTTTTTTTTTCAATTTTAATTTAACAATTGAGATAAAGTATCGATACGGCGATTATCCAGTAATACCTGGAAGTGGTCCTCCAGGAAGACGTTGTAATATTTCGTTTGATAGGGCGTTACTTCGTATAAGGGAAATTTGGCTTCTCCGAGAAAGTCCCGTGCCACATGATCGTCCTGTTGTATTAGAACGTGCAGTGCTCTGCCACTCTTCATCTGTGCGTAGAAATAAATTTATAAAATCGTCAAAAGCCCCCGAGACATGTTTTTTTTTTTTTTTTTTACGTAATTTTTAATGATTGTAATTTGAAAATTCTTTAAAAATATATATGATCAACGATAAATCAGCTTGAACAATGATTTTGATGCAAAAGTTCCAAATCTTCTCTTGTTGGTAGTAAATTTGATTTTTTTTTCGTAATTTTTGTCACTTGATGAATTATAAAATTTGAAAAAAAAAAAGCATTGATAAATCAAATATGTTTACGTCGCTCTCCGTGGTTCCGTAAAAGTTGAGCTGCTCGTTGAACTCGGGATCTCGTGTCTTGTGAACCGTTTTCGTTCTTTGAAGCTTCGTCGTCGTGCTCGACGCTAACGGCAGAATGTTGAGCTTGCAGAATGGATCCGCGAGTCCGTGAATGTCCATGGCTCGTAGACCTCGTGCACGCAATACTTTGCACTGGAGGCACTGAGCCGCTGACTCGTAGCGCAACGAGATCTCCAGAGTTCCATAGCCCGCCGTATTTTCTGGGATTCCTGAAATTCGATAATTGCGGAAATTTCGAAATTTTCCATCGCCTTGAATCGAAGAAATTGCTGGGACAAATTTTTTTTGTAGGCGAAACCAAATGGAAATGAGACTTTGGATCAATCTGATAAAAAAAAAAAAGAGAAAAATTAACTATCTATTTTGCATTTTTTTGTTGCTCCGCAGGGTACTAAAAACTTTTTGTTTTTCAGCCCGGCGGTGGAAACTCGAATTAATCACAAGTTGGGCTTCGAAAATGATATTGACGATGGGAAAGTTTTCTATAATTTTGGTGGTACCGTGTAAATTTATATGACACCTTACTGCCATTATTCCACCGGTACATTTTCTATCCGTAAGAGGTATTTATATTTTATTTATTTATTTATTTAAACCATAAAATATATATAAAGGTATAACAATATATATTGCATCCTACCGAGACACCCAGCAACATATTTACTGGGCCCCTGGGCGTAGGTTCGGTTAGCAAGGAAATCATAATATCGAAAATAGTATCCTATTACATCTCAATTGGGAGTATAAATGGAATTTTTTATTTCAAAATCTGGTAGTTTGGGAAAAAACATTTAGTACGTATTTTTTATTTTTTTATTTGAATCAAAATTGCCGTTAATATAACAAATTTAAAAATATAAAATTATGACGTCACATACGTTACGCTATACCTATATATATATATATATATATATATCAAAATCCGTGAAATTAAATTGCCTATAACAGCTGCATCTGTCATTTTTAACGAAAAATAAAAAATACGTCCTCATTATTTTTACTTTACATTATGCGCCCCAATGATTGAAAAAAAAAAATTTTCATTCATACTCTTAAAAGCGCGTAGTGTGTATACCTGTTACCTGTAACCTGTAAATATATTTATTCCCAATCAGCTGTATAATCCTGTTTAATGAAATTATTGTACAAGATATTTCTCAATTTTTTCTTATCATCGTACGCCAATTATTTTTAGATCAACCGATAAATTATTAAAATCTAATAGGGCTACAAAGTAGGCATTTCTTATCATCAGAGTTTTAGATATTTTCGGTACTGTAATTGACTTGTTCCTCGTAATACCACTAGAATTTTGGTAAATATCATGAAATCGTTTATAACAGAAAGCTAATGCTTCGCACATGGAAAGTTTGAATAATATTACGAAATTCATACTAATGGTCATACCGAGCAGTGAAATAATTGTCATTACGGTTTATGAGTTTAATAAGTTTTTTCTGCAACGCAATGATCTTATTCAAAGCATTGTTATGCGCACCTCCCCAAGCAATTATGCCATATGAGGCAATACCATTAAACAGAGCATGATAAATCATGATCATAGTTTTTTTTTATACATAAATTTGAGTTTTTTTAAAAACAAATTAAATATCTGGTGCGTGTAACAATACTTTGTACATGTTCATCCCATCTGATCCTGGGAATCAAAAATAACTCCTAGATATTTGGTTTATTCGACTCGTTTAACCCTTATGTGGGCACCGAGATTGATTTACGTTGTTGGACATCCGGGGTACCCACCTACATATTTAATGAGTTTTTATGAATTTAAATTGTCCTAATCGACTTAATAGGTTTTTAATGACTAAAATATACATTTAAGAAGGTGTATTATCTAGATTCTTGGTATAAAAATTTAATAGGCTCCTTTAACCCTTATGTGGGCACCCAGATTAATTTACGTTGTTGGGTAACCGGGTACCCACCTACATATTTAATGAGTTTTCATGAATTTAACTTTGTTTTTATTGAATTCGTATCCCTACCTAATTGTTTAAGCCTTAATTTATTAAATATTATCAGTATATAAGTTTATTTGACAGTTAATTTGATTAAAAGCGCTCAAATCGTGTATTTTTCCATGTGGGTACCCGGGCGCCCTACACGTGCTGTCGAATTAAAGTCCAAATTTTCATACTAAAAAAAAAATTATACAAATTATTCGGGTACCCGGGTTCCCACATAAGGGTTAACATTCTCATTATTGATCGAGACATTCAGGTCCATAGGGACACTGTTTGCTTACGCACCGAACGCGATAAATATTGTTTTACCAACGTTTAAAGAAAGCTGATTCGTTGGTAACCAAGAGGATATATTAATGACAACGGTTTTTTTTCATAGTATCCTGCACCTGATACCAGGATTTGTGCGAACAAATGACTGCAGTATCATAATTAAAAAAAAAAAAATCAAAACATTCAGGTCCATGGGGACACTGTCTGCTTACGCACCGAACGCGATAAATATTGTTTTACCAACGTTTAAAGAAAGCTGATTCGTTGGTAACCAAGAGGATATATTAATGACAACGGTTTTTTTTCATAGTATCCTGCACCTGATACCAGGATTTGTGCGAACAAATGACTGCAGTATCATAATTAAAAAAAAAAAAAATCAAAACATTCAGGTCCATGGGGACACTGTCTGCTTACGCACCGAACGCGATAAATATTGTTTTACCAACGTTCAAAGAAAGCTGATTCGTTGGTAACCAAGAGGATATGTTAATGACAACGGTTTTTTTTCATAGTATCCTGCACCTGATACCAGGATTTGTGCGAACAAATGACTGCAGTATCATAATTAAAAAAAAAGAATCAAAACATTCAGGTCCATGGGGACACTGTCTGCTTACGCACCGAACGCGATAAATATTGTTTTACCAACGTTTAAAGAAAGCTGATTCGTTGGTAACCAAGAGGATATATTAATGACAACGGTTTTTTTTCATAGTATCCTGCACCTGATACCAGGATTTGTGCGAACAAATGACTGCAGTATCATAATTTAAAAAAAAAAATCAAAACATTCAGGTCCATGGGGATACTGTTTGCTTACGCACCGAACGCGATAAATATTGTTTTACCAACGTTTAAAGAAAGCTGATTCGTTGGTAACCAAGAGGATATATTAATGACAACGGTTTTTTTTCATAGTATCCTGCACCTGATACCAGGATTTGTGCGAACAAATGACTGCAGTATCATAATTAAAAAAAAAAAAAATCAAAACATTCAGGTCCATGGGGACACTGTCTGCTTACGCACCGAACGCGATAAATATTGTTTTACCAACGTTCAAAGAAAGCTGATTCGTTGGTAACCAAGAGGATATATTAATGACAACGGTTTTTTTTCATAGTATCCTGCACCTGATACCAGGATTTGTGCGAACAAATGACTGCAGTATCATAATTTAAAAAAAAAAAAATCAAAAATTTATGATTCCAAAGAACTGACCCGTGTGTTCCAGGTGTTCGAGATTTAGATTGCCTGTCTCCGCTTCCCGGCTGTGACGATTTTGCTCGTAACGATGATGATGATGATGATCCAGCAGTGCGAAGCTCGTTTCGCTCGTGTTCGGTGACCCTAACGATCCCATCGGGCTCGATAATTCCTTTCTGCTGCTGCTGCTGCTGACGCTGTTCCTGGCGTTGTTCGTCCCGCTGCAATCGTCGTAGAGCAGAGAGAAAGAAAACCAAAAAAAAACGTACATAAATCCTCATTTTCGGGTCTCACATCTCTACGTACCTGGGAAGATGTACCTGCGTGACGCTCGTCGTACTGCGCTCGTGGATACGTTGCTCATTGTCACGCTGCTGCTGCTGCTCGTCGAGGGTCGCGCGACGTCGATTATTGCGCTGATGATCTTTGCTGGCCGCCGTGTTCGTGCCACTTTTCGCGCGTAACGAGCTCGCACCAACCGACGACGTGACGCGTCGATTGTTCGCCTGTGACGTAACATTTTCCACGGCCTGATGCTGCTCGGACGGATTTTCACTGCTCGAACGACGCTCAAGCTCGCTCGTCGATGAATTACTTCGCCCACCGTGCTGCGATGGATTCGTCTCGCCCGTATTATTCGGACCAGCGATCGTCGGCGTCGTTGCCGCAGCCTGCTCGATCGGCGATACCTCGACCTCGCAACTTCCGGAAAGGAGTGATCTCGTTCGGGTCATACGACGCGTAGCTTCGTCGTCGGATGATGAATCCTGCTCGGGTGGCTCGAGGGATCTCGTACCGCCCGTCAGAGTCCAGCCCGAAGCTCTGGATCCGGTCCTCGAACGGCCACCGCGTTCCTGGCGATCCACAACGCGGTAAAGATTCAAACGAAACGAAAGGACGTCAGAATGTTTTGTTTTTTTTTTTTTTAACATTTTCTAAGCTAGAAAATAGCTGTGGAAAGCTTTTTTAGCGACTACGGATATTATTATAATGTAATAAAGTATGAAACTAGAGCGAGCAGTGGCCCAGTTGGTCCGACTCTGGACTGCCACGCAGGCGGCCAGGGTTCGATCCCGCGGCCGGCACCAATGAATTTTTCCAGATGCTTTTTCCGCGAGCTCGGTGGTTCGAAACCCACCTTAAATTGTGTAGGTTCTCACAAATACACTGGGCCAATAGCAATGAGGTTGCAAAAATCGAGAGAGAAAAATAGTTCCGTAAATGAACAGAAAAACTAAAATAGTGGGCCCAGTGTAAGAGTGATATACAGGGTGTCCAATAGGAATATGTGAAAACTAATCGAATCTCCCCTCCCTCTCTAAAATTGTAAGGAACCCTGCGTTTCAGAAATTTGTACCTGAGACCTGTCAGTTATATTCTAGCTGTGGTAGAAAGCGGACAGTCTTCTTAAAAATGAGTGAGCTAACTATCGAAGAAAAAGTTTTTCTCATTGAATGTTATTATTCAAGAGGGAAAATTTATAGTGAAGCGTTCAGAGGCTTTCGTACGAAGTATGGAAGTAAAAAAGTCAGAAGCGAAACTACTCTTAGAAGGTAAGAATTGAATATTTTTTATATCAAGGTTTATGAACAATCAGATCTAAAGATCTCATGTTTCAAAATTTTTTAGATTGTAACTTTTTTTTTTTCCGTTTGCAGAGTAATCGATAATTTTAAAGAGTACGGAACATTACAGGACCGTAGAAAAGATTTGACAGGCCCTTCCACCTCGGTAACTACAGAGGAAACGATTAAAGCAGTTAAAGACTATTTTGAACAAAATCCTCAGTCTTCAATCCGTAAAGCCGCTCAAGCTTTAAAAATAAGCAAATCGTCGTTGCACAATATTCTACGTCATTTTTTGAAAATGCATCCTTACAAAATAACAACGCATCAATTATTGTCTGAACATGCCATGAAAACAAGAAAAGAGTTCTGCAACTCATTGTGTCAAATGTTGGAAAATGGAGAATTGAACGAAAAACAAATAATTTTCTCCGATAAAGCCCATTTTTGGATAAATGGCTATGTTAATAAACAAAATTATCGCTTTTGGGGTTCAGAAAATCCGAAAGTCGTAGTGGCAACGTCTCTTCATCCTGTAAAAGTATCCGTATGGGCAGCTGTCTCAATAAAAGGGATCTACCTGCATTTCTTTGAATCTACTGTTACCGGACAGAGCTATAAAGAGATGTTGGAGACACAATACTTTCCCTATGCAAAGAAAAAACATCTCGTTAAGAATTATTACTTTATGCAAGACGGAGCAGCACCTCATCGAACACAAGAAGTTTTCGAAACCATCAATAAAGTTTATGGTGATCGAGTTATCGGCCTTGGATATCCTCGATTTACACGAACAGGGATGGAATGGCCCCCTTATTCACCCGATCTCAATCCTTGTGATTATTTTTTGTGGGGTTATATTAAAGATCACTGTTATGAAAACAACCCAAAAACTGTAGATGATTTGGTCAAAGGAATAAGGAAGACTGTCGATGGCATTTCAAATGAAACTATAGAACACGTTTTTAATAGTTTTAAAAAGCGATTAGAGTACTGTGGTGATTCAAATGGCTCACATTTTGAAAATATTTATCATTGATTTTGACATTTTTTTTAGTATTTGCTTAAATATATAATTTTTTCTATGGAAACATCGTTTTTTTGTAATAAATTGACATAAAATAAAAATGACAACTCTCTTCTATTAAAAAAAAATTCCACTGATCTGGTTCCTTTATTTATTGCAAAATACCAATTTATTAGTTTTCACACCTTCCTATTGGACACCCTGTAGCGAATGAAAGTGTTGTAAAAAGCCGAAAAGGCTATGCAAGTAAAACTTACTACTGCCAAGTATGAAACTTACTTTTTTCTCAGGTAGAACGTACTTCGGTAGGCCCTTGAAGAACCAAGCGCCGCTCTTCTTCCACATTTCGCGTGTTTCGGCGCATATTCTGCACAGGAACCACTTGTTATTGCCGGTTCCCGGTGATTTAATGCGTAAATGATGCGAAACATTGCTGTGCTGATGCTGCTGTGGTGTCGTGGCACCGGAACCCGTTGACGAGTACGAGCAGCCTCCGGGAATCGTCGTCGTCGTCGTCGTCGTCGTCGTCGTTAGATACGCCGGTGAGGTTTCTATGCCGCATTTCTGGCATATATACTTGCGACAGTCGCGACAGAGACTCGGTCCGGCACCGAGTACGGCAAACTTTTCGCCGCAGAGCGCGCACGAGCAGACGCATCCGTTGCCACCGGAGCAACGACTGCCGCAGCTACGACCGTTCGATCTCGTCGTCGTTACGCTGCTAACGTTTCTCTTCATATTTTCGAGACGCTCCACGAGCCTACCGACTCGCTCCTGCTCCGAAACGTCAAGAGCCTCGGCTCTTTGTATCACCTGAAATATGTGACGATTTTTGCGCGTGCAAGAAACGAAAAGACCAAACCCAGATGAGAGAGAAAGAGAGAGATTGATTGATTGATTGATTGATCGTTTCATTTATTATGCCTTGGTAAAACCTTGAGGCAAATAACAAGACAGTAGAAAAATTGAGTAGTAGAAATTGACAGTAGAAAAGAGAGAGAGAGAGGCAGAGAAAGACGTGATCAGAAATTAAAAACGGCCATTTTGGAGATTTACGATGATTATGAATAATGGAATGTCGTAAGTGCCATTATACGACTTTTTCCCCATATTGCTAAAATCAGAAGGTCGCTCTAGCAAACACAAGAACCGTCGTTGGTAACCGCATGAAGAACCATACAAGAACCCGGTTGCTTTTGGGGAAAAAAAAGAACTGTAATTAGTTCAAGAACTAAAAAAAAAAAAAGAACTGTAATCAGTTTCAAGTGGTTCGGTTCCTTTTGCGGTTCTAAGTACGGTATTGAGCCGTTTTTGATGGACCGTTGCTTCCGTGGTTCTTTTAGTACGCTTACCAAGAACCTTCTCAAGTATTGGTTGCTTTTGCGGTTGCCAATATGGTTCAAAAAGATACGGAGGTTCTTTTTCGCGATTCTTATTTCGGTTTCAATCCACGCGAAGAACCATTTCGACAACAGTTGCTTTTGCGGTTTGTGTCCTATTAACAACTACTTTGAAGACGGTTCTTTCAAAGTTTCGTCTTCAGGTTTTTCCTCTATACTGACACCTCGTTCAGCGGCGGTTCTCTCAGTGGTTACTTTGGCGGTTTCTAGCGGTCAACAGGTCCGGTTCTTGGGACAATATTCTAAGGTTCTTTATTTTCCAAAACGAACGGTTCTGATCACAGTTATAATGACAGTTCTCAAAATTGCTAGGGCGTATATTTTTTTTTATTTATGTATTTGCGCGAATCACGTAAAAATAGGTTCGAAAACGTTGAAATTGAAATTTGGACACTTAAAAACCAGAGCGTTGCAAGTCCTCTGGGGTATACGACCTTTTGGATCTAACTGAAGGAGAAATAATCGCGTAAACTAATTCCAGAAGGTCGTTAATATAGCGACATTATACGACTTTCTGGCATTGGTAAAAGTGCAAACGTAGAAACTTTTGGAAAAAAAAACTCCAAAATGAGTCATTTGCAGTAAACGACCTTATAGGTTTCTAATTTGAGATGAGAGAAAATCACAATAAATCATTTCGTAAGGTCGTATGCACCGTAGAACCATTTATCATTATTATTATTATTATTATTTCCGTTTGAAATTTTTCAGCAGCACACGTGATGTTTCCCAAAATAATGGATTCAAAGAATCTTTTATTATACGAATCATAAAATGGTACATTTTTTCTCAGGAACCATCAAATAAGTACATCATTACGATTTTTACCAGGGAAAACGAGAATAAATAAAAAATTTAACGAGAAGGTCGTAAACACCTGAAAATAAAATAAAAACTTAAAACCAAAAGGTCGCAATTAAAAAAAAAAAGAAAACTTAAAACCAGAAGATCGTATCTTGGGCGGATACGTCCTTTGAGCATTATTAATTCTTCTTTAATAAGAACCTAAAACTAAAAAGTCATATCCACCAGCATACGATCTTCTGCTTTGAGGTTTACAAATTTCTAATTTTCAATTATTTGTGCATTTTAATGATTAACCTTACGGCTCTAAAATCGCCATTCTGGCGCTTACGACTTTATTCCATTTCACACGCGAAGTTTTGGCCATTTTGCCATTTGTCACGGCCATTTTGGATGTGCGTTCAATCATTTTGAAATTACGACAGCTGATTTTCAAGTTATCGACGTCCATTTTGAGATTACGATGGCCATTTTGATAACTTATAAAACGGCTGTTTTTCAAAATTACAATATCTTCGATATTATTTTCAGGGTCATTTTGACATTGCATCGTTATCATATTCTGTGATACGATAATGAAAAATTGTTTAAAACTTAAAAATTATATAATACATGGAGGGTGAAAAGCTTTACAAACCTGAATAATCGTTGATCTTTCGGTATCGCTCAGTGCAAACGGAGTCGACGATGACGACGTGGAATTCAAGTTTCCCGGACATGATGAAGAATAATTATAATCACTGAATCTCGAGTCAAAGGATCCACTCTTCACCGACCATCCGGTTCTCAATCTATAATATTAATATATTCAATGCTAACGTAAAACATACATAAAAAAAAAATATGGGACAATTATACAAAAGTTTATCTCCCCCCTTCGTGAGAAAAAAAAGACTCTCTTCGAGTGGAGATGAACTTTTGATAAAATTATATATAAATTATGAATAAATTGGAGGCTGTGTTTAATATCAGAATGTTTGTAACACGTTACAAAAAGTATAACTCTCGGCTTTTATAGCGATAATGGTGTATTTGTTTCGAGATCAGAGAGAGCGAGAGAGAGAGAACTGGCGGGCTTTCAGAATATCGGGTAAAGAGAGAGAAAGGAAAACGAGAGAAAATTTATAGTTTGTAAGCGAAGCGTGCGATGCTGAGGGCATATCACACGCGATGCCCGGGTTACATACGCAGCCAGAGAGGACATATATATTTATATATATATATATGAGAACAGGGTAAAAGTGGGCTTGCTATGCCCCTTTTCCCGTCTTCGTGGAAAAGGGAGAGAGAACATGCGTATCGATCCCCTCGTCTATCGTGCACAGCCACTTTCCCTCTGCCCTCTCCAAAAAAAAAAAAAAAAGAATACAAATTTACAAATTTCTCTCGCTCTTGTTCTTTCTCGTTTCTTTACTCCGTTATCTCGCTACCTCTTGTGTATAACTTCGCTTTTTGATTGGGCACACACGCGAAAAACTTGCATGCAGTCAAGAATTTTTTTTTTTGTATACGTTATATATCGAATGCCAACAAACAAGAGAACCCACAGAAACGTCATTTCGGGCTAAGTCCTTCTTTTTGCTAGAAATAGTTGTGTACATTTATGTAAAATGATTACTTATATATATATTTTTTCGTTAATTACAGAAATTATCATGCTAATCTAGACTTCAACAAGGGCAGTCCTTCTACACACGAAGAAACAATTGGGGATATACTCGCTGTACAGTGTCGTAGCCAAAATTTAGCAAATTTTTGAAAAAAATATATATTAATATATTTTAATAATTAGGGTATTTAAAAAAAATTTTTTTTTGATTTTTCATGCTCCCACCCCTCAAAACTTGAGTTTTTATGGGGAAAAAAACATCCTCGCGAAGAGGATGCTCTGTAACTCAAGTGGAAGTCGACGCTTATTGGACGTTTATAATTATAACAGCCAATTAACGTCTATGACGAACTTTTTGGAAGGAAAAATTTCAGACCATGCATTTCAAATAAAAAGAACATTTAATGATTTAATAGTTGTAAACGATATTGCTGAACGAAAAGTAGCTTTGCGCGCGGAATTTAATTCATTATTAACCAAGGATAGAGTTCAAGCGCTATACTTTTAGTCGATGATTTCCACCGAAAGACGTATATGCCACGTGTAAAAGAGCGTCGTTGGCATCAATCTTTACCGAAAATAAATAAATGACATTTTGCGTTTTTTTTTGCATAAAGTCATAGCGGAAAAATTGTTAAAGGTGAATAAATTTGCTTATATACGATCTTCCCTGAGACTAATGATTTACTATTTCAGCAAGAAAATAAGGAACCATGGGGTACGTATTTGAGTCAAGAAAAAAAATTATCACGAAAAAAAAAAATTTCACCAGATACGAATTGTTTATGACAATTTATAAAGAATTTTTAATCGATAAATTATTGTTATAAATAAAATCGATCTAAATTTTTATTTAAAACACGATGGTGTCAGAAAAAAAACTGTTCAACTTCAAGGAAATATTTTTTTCTTAATTCGAAATACAATCCTCATGGTCTCAAAATTTTCCTTTCAAAAAGTTCCCCTTAGACGTCAATTTTGGCTGCTACAATTAGAAACATCCAATGAGCGATGGCTTCCACTTAAACTACGGAGCTTCCTTTTCGCGAGGATATTTTTTCCTATTAAAATTCAAATTTTGAGGGATGGGAGCATGAAAAATTCAAAATGTTTTATTTTTAACACCCTAAAAAAAATATATATATATATATATATATAATTAAGTTTTATGCAAGAAATATATATTTAGATTATATTTCTCTCTAATATATACGGAGAAGAGAATTGGGAGTATCTATTTAGTAAGAGAAAGAGCGTTGAGGTTCATTAGAGAGGTAATGAGAATGGGGGAGATAAGATGGCCAAAAATACACTTGTTGGAAGAGATAAGGGCGATCACAAATGGTGAACCGTCAAAATATGGGGGAAGATTTTATAGTTAAAGTGCTAAAAGATATGGAAATAGAAGACAATAACGATGATAAGGGAACAAAGAGATGTGGAAAGAATGGTAAAAAGAATAAAAGAGGGGCTAGGAAAATTAAAAAAGGAAATTCTGAGGAAGGAAGAGGAAAAAATAAGAAATTCATCGTATAATGCCATGTGCAGACACATTTTTGAGACAGAGGAGAGATATGCTCTGGAAATATTGGTCTGAAGAGTGGGTGAATGGAAGGGACAAAGAAATGTGGGCAAGGTTAAGATGTGACAACATAGGAAGGGTGGAAAAGAAAGTAGAGAAGGATTGGAAGTGCGAGATATGTAAAGAGCAAGATGACACGATGGAGCATTTATTAATATGTAAAAAAAAGGTAGAGAGTTAGTGACAGAGAAAGCAAGAAGGAATGAAGAAAAATGGATGAAAGGAAAATTGATGAATGGGCAATAAAGGGAGAAATGATAAATATGCTGTGTGGGGAAAATACAAAAAAGGGATGTGTGATTACTATAGGGAAATAGAGGTGGCCTGTAAAAAAATGAGTAAGGGGATAGAGAAAGACTTAGGGTAGAGGGATAAATAAAGACTGAGCGATAAAAAGGTGCGATAACACGAGGTGCATTTTGAGGATATTATTAGCAAATAAGAAAAGGAATAAATATGCTGTTGTACAATAATAGTATTTTGTAAAAAAAAACTTGACAAAGTTATGCAAATAAAACTCCACTATTGATTGTCATATTTCTCATTAGGTGAAAATTGAGCATTTTTAAAAGACTATTTAATTTTCAATTTCAATTAAATAGCCATTTTCGATCAAACCCAAAACTAACGCAAAAAAAATAAAGATCACAGCTACAGATTTGTTTTTTTTTTTTTTGCAAATGTATCTGAAAAAAATTGTGCAATTGCATAAACGGAATTTATTCTTTCATGGCTAATGAGGCAATGATGAATTTATTAATACATTCACCTGGAATTACTTACTTTGCCCTGAGAGCGAGTTGCCGATCGTTTGGACAGACCCATCTGGCACCTTTGCTCACCGGGGTCGTACCATACGTCATATCCATCTCGTTATACGTTATTCTCGAATTGTCTCGAAGAATATCGAAATTGAAGCTAACAACGACTGAGCTTCACTGAGGTAAGATTCATGAAGAATTTTCACGTTGATACTGAAATTCTGCATCGCACGCTTCCGTCCATTTTCTGCAAAATTAAAATATGCACTTTTTGTGAAAAAAAAAAACAACTATGGAATTGTACAGGATGGAATAATTTAAGCACAAGCGTTTGTAATTAGTCGAAATTTCTTTCGGGATTCAATTACAATCTGAAGTGCGCTCTAAAAAAAAAAATATATAACTCGTTAATTGACTCTCGTTATGATTATCCTTTAAAAAAAAGAAAACAAGAATTCTTGGGTCTTTTAAAAAAAAGTCTCACAGATGCTAACAAAACGAGCAGTGGATATTTCAGTATGAGGACCAATCTAATTGTGGTAATTATTATTCTAATTATTGGGCTTATCATTTATTTACTAAATTATGATATTATTATTTTGCCAAATTTATGTGATACTGCACTTTTTTATTGCTGGTTTTCCCAACGATTTTATTCAATAAACAAACGTTAAACTCAACGCGAAGCACTTTTTTATTGCTGGTTTTCCCAAGTTTTTTTTTTGTACATTATTTATTCCTGCCACAAAAAAAAACCTGCGATAATTCATCATCAGGATAATTAGGTGCTGCGAAACAGGTTGCTGTCTCTCGCTTTTATTTTCTCATAAAAGGTGACCCTAAGGGGGCTTTTTTAATATAAAATGAAGAACAAGACCGAAGGGGCAGGAGCTAGAGGACGATGTTGATGGGTCTTTGTCATCAAAAATTTTTGGAGTACCATTTAAAAAAAAAATGATTTAAGTAATTTGTGTTTGACTCAACGAGACACACACAAAATTCTTTCTCAATGGCTACGAGCTTCCTTGCCGCATTAATTATATTCCCACAGGATGAAATCTTTTGTAATTAATCGTCAGGATAATCGGAGCCTGCAGCAGGACTTTTGCTAACTATATACAGTTGTGTAGTTTGTTTTGTGCTTTGTTTTAATGAAAAAAAAAAAAATTCGCGATTTTCATGCCAGAGTTCTTTTAAAATATGTCAAAATTTCTAAAAATTACATTTTTTCAAAATGTCTGGACTTAGGTGTGGGTGTGTTTGAAAATTCAAACCTCCTTGAGAACGGTTTGAGCTACACCGCTGCTTTTTCGCAAACAAGTTAATCAGTACAACCCCTCTTTGTTTACTGCAATTTTTGTCACAATTTCTCGAAAATTACGAATTTTATGTCATTTCGAAATTTCCAAAAAATGTCCATGGTCACTCTAACTTCCGCAAATTTTGAAATATTGAGCTGAATTTTTTTTTTTATAAAAATAGGCTAGGGGAAAAGGTTGTTTGTCATTAAATTTGGCGAGCATCACTCAAGGGGTTGAAATTAAAAATAAAAAATTTTAATTTTCGAAAAATGTTTGTTAGCGCTTGAACTTTCGTAAAATGTATAGATATTAAATTCTTTTTACAAAAATAAGCCAGGACCTGGGTGATGTTTGGTATTAAATTTGGCAAGAATCGCTCAAGGGCTTCAGATTTCATGGAATTTTGGAAATATTCGAAAAATATCTGCTGATCGCGCTCTGACTGTTGCGAATTTGAGATATTACTCGACTCGTGAGAAAATTCACACAAGTGCGCCAGTATGAGAATGGATATTAAATTTCGCAAGAACAAATTGAATTTGGGATAGAAGCGTGCAAATTGGAAGCTTGAACATTATATTGGCTTCTTTCATTATACAAAAGCTGTCTTTATCGAGGGAAGCCAAAATTGCGAAAGCCATCTTCACATTTACGAAACTACGAAAATCAGCTCCTCGCAGAGGTAACTTTTTGATGAGGAAGCGATGTGGAAGTTTCCAATTTACTTTTTTTTTTCATAAAAAAGAGGAAAAAGTAACAAAGAGAGAGAGAGAGAGAGAGAATGAAAATATGGAGGTTGGTGTATGCCTGTAGCAATATTGAGACGAAAGTGAGTATCAGAGGACTCTCCGGTAAACATGGTCGAAAGCACACACGTAGCGTGTGGAACGTAGTAAATGAGAATGGAAAGCTGTTATAGAAATGTGAGGATCCATGGAGCTTCCAGGAGAAAAAGGAGAGAGAGAGAGGATAAAACAGCAGGAGCTGAACTGAATTGCCGGATGCTGCGAGCTGGCATCTGCGCCCGGGTGACCCAATTCCTCCCCGTATATGGTGACCGGGAATATAACGGGGGAAAAAAAAAAGCTCGCAAAGGATATATATATATATATATGTATATGGCAAAAAGCGCGGATTCCCGTCGACCCTGGCCCTATAACCATCCTGCGATGAGGCCAGGGACAAACAGGCGTCCTTTCCCGCACCGTTGTCGCAAAACTCTCACTCAAGGTCAGTCCTGGATTGTGCGCATGAACCTTCCTGCGGATTGCCCGATTCCTTCTCCCTGCCCCGAAGCTTTTTCTCTTACGACATTCGCACGCACACACGCCTCTGGTATACCTTCAATTTGAACTTTTTCCACTTAAAGTTGAACAAGTTAGAGTTAGATCTTGCCCTTTTTCTACTTAAAGTTATGAAAAAGATGGTAAAATGTCAAACGAAACAACGTAAGATGCGTCCACTAAACACTTTGAGGCTTTACAATCATTTTTATATTTTTTTTAAAATTAATTATAATTCACAATACGTTTAAAGGAATTTAAGCACTTTTGCGAATTTGATGATTGATCGAAAAGATTGATTTACCAATTTTTTTAAATAAATTATTCTCAAGTGAATAATATGAATAATATGGGGAAGGTTTTTTTTTACTAGAAAATAAGCTGCTCACGTGGTTTTTTAATTAACTTTCAAACGATAATGAAAATAGTCGGAAAAATGTGTGTGTGTTTTTTTTTAAATTATAGCAAGCGAGACATGAAATTATTTTTTTAATTTACCAGAAAGTGAAGTTCAGTCGATACAATTTCAGAAAACTCGATATATTTCAATTTTTCTTTTAAAGACTCATCGAGTGCTTGCAGATAAAAAGCTTTCAATTGGAACTCTGAGTCTATAAACGCGCCTGGTAACATTCCCTCAAAATCCGGAGAGCCCTAATATACTTCAATAGAGGAGCTATTTTATTGTCCTTTGTGTCTGCCATGCATGGAGTGTTGTTTGGTCGACCTCGTTCGATAGACTCTCTCGTTAATTAAGATGACGATTGTACCGGATAAATTGAAGAGGGACACCCTGCAGCTTCAACACGAGAGACACTGACAATGAATGAGAAAGTTCTCGTTCATTCGAGCTGAATCGACTGGGGTGAATCGAACGGAAAAAAAAAAAAAATATACGTGAAACGTTTGGAATTTGTTTGAAGTTGTACCGAACGTAAAGTCATCAGAAATTTTTTTGGTAGATAAAGTAAAGTCCTTGAAGAATGTAAAGTTCTTAAAAAATTTTAAAGTCCTTAAAGATTGTTCTTTTTTTTTCTTGTTTTCTGAAAAAATGGACAAATATAATTCAGCCTGATTCGGGTAAATTTCTTTTTTTTTCTAAATTCGAAAACATGGATAAATTTGTTAAAAAAAATCATTTATTCGTCCCTGAAGGTTTATCATTCAATTTTTAGCCTTTCAGCATACTTTGAACTGTGCAAAAAAAAACACGACTCCTGGGGCAAAAACTTTCCGAAATTTCAAACATCAATTTTCGTCACCTCTGCGTAAATTTGATAAGAAATCTCACGCTGGCTGCGAATTTGACGCTGCACAAATGAGAATTATATTTAAAAAAAGAATCCAAACGTTAAAATAAAAATTTCAATATTTTACTGATCGAGTAAAAAAGAATTTTTTTTTCCTCGTACGTTCCTTTGATAATTATACTCCAATAATTTCCGTAGAAATTCTTGACGCAAACCTTTTCCATGGCATCTCGAGAAATAAGAAAAAAATGGTTGATTTACTTAAAAAAAAAATGTTGCGTGTCAAACTCGAAGCTGTGGCGAGTGGGCAGAGAAATTGTAACGAAATAATACATGCGATTATATCGTAATTTTTTTTTTTTTGTAAATTGGTGTGGTAAATTCCTCTACCTTATACAGGATTTTCGAATTTTCCTCCCTTTTCAACTCTGGCCAGGGACGAAAATAGACTCTATTAGGTTTGCTGTAATTTCAGTACGCGATAAATGATATTCAAGGGTGCATAAAGCTTTCGTGCCCTTTTTACGCTTGCTTGCCCTTCTTAGGGTCGATCTGCATCGACCAAGAGAGAGAGAGAGAGAGAGGTCCCTCTGATCGTTATAGATGAATTTTGTGTTTGATGCTCCAAAATAGCACTAATTACAAATACACTGTAAATAAATAAACGAGCAAAAATTCTGCAAATACGAAAATTTTTAGATTCATTCGTCTCTTTTTCACAAAGTATTCTCTTCCTTCAAAACAACTCAACGTACCATAAAGTTTCGATGCCTTTATCGATTGGCATAAAACTTAAAAACAAAAATCCTCCATTATCTACTTTATATATACTTGCAAAACTTTTAGCTCGATAGCTCCAAATTTTTACTGAATTAATTTTTCTTTTCTTGCTCAAATTAAAATTTGACAAACGCTCAATGTATACTTGGATCGATCGTGCATAAAATCATCGCTGCAGATTTTTTTTTTCTTTTTCGTCAAAGAGCTTTGGATTTTATGAAATTTTGATTTTTTTTTCGTAAATTTTCTGTGGTTTTTCTAGCTCCCATACAAAGTTTTAGATATCGGGCTACATTATTTTTTTTTTCCACAGAGTATCGTGAAAGAACAGTCGTCATTGAACTTGGCAAGAATCTTTGCGAGTATTGCAGTTTTTTTTTAAAGAAAAAATTGAATTTATTAGAAATTCTTTGTCATTATGAAAAAAATGCAACGTACCCTCTAAATTTTTGTAAATTTGCTATACTTTAATAAAAATCTTGATCGCGTTGGTTCCTGATTATATTATAAAATTGGAGAAAATCCATTTGCTCGTCGAGGAAGCTCTGCTGTGATCGAGATAAAACAACGACGAATCAATGTTTCAAGTTATCAATTTGCAGGATTTTGTTTGTTTGTAAATGACCACTTGCCGATTGGCTATTAAAAAAAAGTCGTTGGCAGGCCTTTTTATATTCCTATATGTGTTGAACTTTATCAAACAGCTGAATAAAGTAAAATTAAAAAATTTTAAATAAAATACAAAAAAAATCGAATTTATGACCTTTTTTTTCTTAATCGTGGGATATGTACATTGGTAAATAAGTGGTACATATCCGCGTTATATGAAGGCGTCGGAAGAGTGCAATTTCACAGGGCCGCGAGAATGTTTTTTTTTTTTTAAATTTTTTTATAGCTTTATACCTCGATATTTCTCGTCACTTTTTTTCTCTCTCATTATAGCATTTATTTATAGACAGCAGGGCTTTCTCTCTCTCGTGTGTCAATCTCAGAGCTCAACACACATACACATTAGCTCGTTCAACTATTATAATGATTTTTTTTTCTCTTCACCGGCCTCCTCATTCCGTATGACATACTTTTTGATAGTACTTGGTGTACGCGCACGTACTAAAGTTTTTATAAAATAGGACGATACAGTATATGTGCGCGATACCGCGCAATGCGAAACAGTCGATATCTAATCGGGCTGACCAGGCAACGTCCAGCAAAACGATTTTTTATTTCCTATATATTTTCGAAAAATTAATTACGGCGTTAAAAAAACAAATATCATTCAATTAATTACGTCGTAATATGATAATTAATGAGTTTTTTTAAAATCATTTATGCAATGGTTAATTAAATATTTGGTTCTAGGAGGAATATAGGATGTGTATATATCCGAGTGAAAAATTCACTCATTGTTCGGTCAGATTTTTTTAAAAAGCTAATTTTCATCAATTAAGAAATATTTATTAGAATTGTGTAGACAGTAGCCAGCAGTGAGGGAAAAATATTCGAGCGTAGAATGAACTTTTCCGGCGGATAATTAAATTTTATGAATAACCTCTTGATTTATTGCATGAAAATTGATTAATAATTCTGCAATTACATTTCGACGAAATGTAATGAAATTTTTGTTGCTGTCTCAAAAAAAAAAAAAAATTTCCATATACAGAATCACGAAATCATTCTGACTTGTTTAATGAGATCATGTACAGAAATGTCAAAATTTTATAACGAACCTTTCAATTAATTTCATACTGTTTTATAATTTATATTAATTAATTGTTTAATAATTAATCAAAAACGTATTTAACAACAACGAAAAGTTATTTACATCGATAAAGCTCGAATTTGCCATTATTAATTGTCACTAATTAATAATCTCAAAGATAATAATAATTTTTTTCATAATTCAATAAATTTGGCTTATTTTAAACGTTTTTTTTTTCTTCGCCAAAATCAAAGTGTAAATTCTCCAACAGCTGTTCGACTGTAAATTCCGTTCAACGATAATGAAAATTTATTCACTCGGTGGTGTGAAACGAGCCTCGTTTGTTTCCATCATTATAGCGTCGTGCTAAATTCCCCGAGAGACCATAAAAACCGCAAAATTATATATTATTTAACACCCCATAAACCGAGACCACAAATTCATTTTTATATATGAACGATGACTCGCTTCATGTATGCGTTAATTAAATTGAACGTTGAAATCGAGAACAATCCCAAACTGGGCATATATATATATACATCGCGTCATTGAGAATCTTGCCACGAATTTATATGAAGCTTATCGAACATCCGTTATATACCCATATGCATGTCTGAAAGTACATAACTGCGGCTGATATAACTATCGGTTTTCCGTCACGAGAGGTTCAGAAATGTGAAAATTCATTTTGAAAATATATATATATATAGTAATTAATTCTCATTAATGTTTCACGAATTCTCCCATTATTCTTATCGTAAATCTGTGTATCGATATTTTGTGTGAAAAAATAATCAATTTCGTAACGATAAATTGGAAAAAAAAAATAAAAAAAATAGCATTGAAATTAATTTTTTTTTAATCGTTGAATAAAAAATGTATATTTTAATATTTTATCACGCAATATTATTTTTTATTATCAGTATCATTCAAAAAATTTCTCGAATTCGAACGTTAAGATAATTTTTCCCACGACTTATAATCGTGCAAATTTTTCAAAATCATTTTTTTGTCGATTCTCTCAAAATTTCTTATCAATCATATGGTCAACACTTTAATTTTCAATTGTCAAAAAAATTACTGCACCGTTATAGCTTGCGAGTATACTCAAGTTGGATGGTCGACGAGAACTTAAAAAAAAATCGAATAAAAAATTTCACAAAATCTGAATCCCCATGATCAATTGTTTTCAAATATGATAACAAATATCCTCGTTCTATAATAAAATGTTGTGCCAAATTTCAGCGATATATATCGAAAAAATTGCTGTAGTAAAATTGCTAAAGTAAAATCGTTAAAGTAAAATTAGTAATTAGTAAAATTAATAAAGTAAGAATGCTAAAGTAAAATTAGTAAAATTGTTAAAGTAAAATGAGTAAGGTAAAATTGCTAAAGGAAAATTAGTAAAAGCAGCATACATTAATTCGGATAAGTTTCAAAAAATGTTATTTCTCATCGTTTTGGAATATTTCAACGACATTATTGACAGTGAAAATGCAATTTAAAATTTTTTAAATGGAACTTTTAAAACAAAAACTGTCTCACCGAGAAAGCGAAAGCTTAATTTTTATGGGAAATAGAAAATTTACAAAGAAAAAAAATTATTCACGAGAAAGTACTCACAGACATGCTGATTTTATTCTCTTCGTATTTTCTCCTTTTTTTTTAATACAAGTCTTCTTTCGATTTACAATTGATCGATCAAACTTTCGACGAAGATAAAGTCATTTCGTTGCTCATTTTTCATAATCACAGATTGTGCACGTTTCGAAATCTTCGAGAGCAATGAAAAAAATTTTAATTCAAAAGAAAATTAAAAAAACGAGCCAGGGCAATTTTTTTTTCTCCTTTTTGGTTCACTAGGGATTTTTTTAAAAGTTAATTATTATATTTTTTTTAAATTATAATTCTATATTGTCGTTTGTATAACGTTGAAGGAAAATTCAAACACTGCTGTGTGTGCGTAGACGAAAAACTACACTGTACTAAAACTCTCTACCCGGTGACTATATATACGTGGTGTGTCTGACTATACCGGCGGTGTCTAGACTACTGTCCGATCGACAGGTGGCTGTTACTACTTCAGGGAGACGACTACGCGAAGCGAAAGCTCCTGTTTCGACGACGACGCATGATTGCGGCAAAAAGGAAGAGAGAGAGAGAAAGAGAGAGAGAGAGAGAGAGAGAGAGAGTAAGGACGACGAAAGCTTTCGGGCGTCACGACGACAGACTTTTCAGGGACGTAATTACACGAAGGGTCTCGAAGGATTTTTTTTTTTTGCAACCTTTGATTGCCTAATGATTTTTTTTCCAGCCTATAAAAAATAAAAAGTAAAAAAAATCGTAATCTCCCTCGTTCTCTGATCCGTTAAACATGGCAGGTCACATATGAAATCGACAGGTCCTGTCTGGGATTTTTGGTCCACAATTTTTAGCATTATTTTTACGGACCCCGAAGGCATGCAATTCTTTTTTTCTCATTTTTTTTTTTCATTTTTTTAGAGATCGAATAATGAAGAATGAGATAGAAAGAGAGAAAGAGAAAATAATTATTTTTTTTTCAAAGAAAACAATAATAATAATGAGCTTTAATAATAATAATGTTCAAGCATTGTAAAAAAAATTATTATAACATTATTTTTTTTACTAAATTTAAAGCAAAATGTATTTTTCTTTTTTTCATATTCATTGGAGACGCTGATATTTTTGAGTAGACCCGAACTATTGAGAATTTTCAATATTTTAAAATTTGCTTCGAGGATCTTAGTCAGTTTCACAGCTGCCACCTTCGAATAGAGATCGAAAAATTCATTGTTTTTCGACAAAGAATTTGTTTTATGGGCAAACAAAATAATGTCGAATTTTACAGTTTTTTTTTTTTTTTTTAATTCTATCGGGTATTCCACGACATATTAATTTTCGAGTATAATCGTGGACTACGAGGCCAGGTCGTCTTTTTGCATAGAATTCCCCTTATACAAGAGTGACGATCTCGCGAAATGAATAAATAAATAAATTTAAGTCCAAGAGCAACTTCATCGATTGTCCCTTTGTTCGCTATTCTTCTCCCCGTCTTCCATGATGCATTTACATCTCCATACGAACTGTTGAATAATTTTCCATTGTCGTCTTTATTCCCCCTCCCCTCTTTCATTTGAAAATTGTATAAAAGAAAAAAAATTACTCTATCGCCTTTAGTGCATCGCGTAGTGAATAAAAAATTTTACAGAATTCAACTGTACTCGAGAAGTTCGAAACATATTAATCTTCAACAATATGATAATTCCAGAAAATTATCATCAGAACAATAAAAAAAAAATTAATTACTCAAATCTTGGGAAACAAACTTTGCTACATATTATTATATATATATATATATCCCGTATATATATATATAAAATATAGTACATGTAGAATTCTGTATATACATATATCATTGGAGACTTGAATGTATTGCCATATCTTTCATTTATCCGAAACGACAAAAACACGAAACTCTATTTTAGTTAATATACAGATAAGTGAACTGTATATAGATCATATATTATATAGAGTGATTACGTGGCCCATTGACGTGGCTCGATGAGGCTGGTCGAATGAATATATATATATATATATATATATATATATATTGACAAGGGTCAAGTTCATAAAACGAGAAAATATTTTTTGTTTCCAGGCGAATAAACCTTTTATTCAAGAAGTTCTAATGTAGCAGCTGGTGTAACATATGCAAGGTTTATATAGTGATCTCGTAGCCTTTTCAATATTTCATAATCACATTGGAGTCCTTTTAGTGCGTGGGAGCATACAGCATTCATATATTATTGCGAATTATCTTTTTGTTTGAGAAAATACTTGACATTGACTCTTATAGGAAAAAAGTGAAACTTTTTGGATACACATCAAAACTGCAATTTATCAATCAATGAAAAAAGGGAAGAGCTCGAAGTTAGATTTTTACTCCGGAATCCTTGATGATAAATAACGCATCATTCATTCGATTATTTTCAAACCCGTTCGAAAAAAAATAAATGATAAAATAAAAGTCCGAAATAGTTGCGGCATGTACAATGGAAAAAAAGAAAAAGACTATCAGCAAAACGAAAGCGAAAGGATATAACAGCTGTTGTATCTTGTATCAGCTTGAATAAGTGGCTTGAAGCGCTTGAAGCTTTTCACTCCCTATATCCGGTTTGCGCAGAATCGTTCGTTTGTTATATGAGAGCGCGGGAAAATTTTTAACCAAATCAAATACCTGAACCACGATTTTAATGTTAATTCCGTTATTTCTTGAATAATTTTATACCGAAAGTTGGTTTGTGTGACAACAAAGTGCGCTCATAATAATTTTTTTTTTTCATAACCTTCGAATAATGCAACAAATTTTTACCATAAATTTACAAGCCACAAGTTGAACAATTAAATTATTATTTTCATTTAACAGTCGTAAAAAACTATACGAAAATATTAATAACGCTATGATCTACAAAACTGTAGAACCATTAACCACCAAAAAATTAATTAATGAAAAAAAAAATTCAAAGTGAAATTTGTCCGGCTAACATCACATAGGTCAAAATCACAGTTGTTCGATCAACTTTCGGCTAACTTAACACTGGTCGATTCTAGTTTTTTTATTTTTTTTTAAATTAGTTTGCTGTTTGCTACACTGGTTGGCCTGTGCCGACGGTCGTCGTGTCTCGTGTGGTGGCCACCGCACACACACACACACACACAGCGAGCAGGTGCGATTATTTACCGATAAAGTTTATATACAATAAAACAATAAAAGACTACCCACACTTTTCTATCTGGTCACGTCACGCGGATAATTCGTGTCAATCGCACCACTGGCGGCCTGATTCTCTCTCTAATAGCGCTTTCCACTGGGGAACTCAGTGCAGATTTTTACATGCGAGTGAGTGAGACAAAGATGCACTGAGTACATATGTGTCTTACTTACTCTCATCCGAAAAACTTGAGTCGGTGCGCACTCGGTGCACCAGTGGAAAGCGCTATAATATCTCGTGATCCGAATCATATATCGGCAGCGGGGTAGCGAGATAACAACGATAGAATATTTTATAGTGATATTTTTAATGTGACAGAGTCAAGTGATCGGAGTTGAGAGACAGCGAATTTGTAGCATCAAACTTTAAATCTATATTGTGACGAGTGGCTAACCTTCTCTCCCGCCCCTCGAAGAGAGTGCACCTGCAAGCACACACGTTATGGAAGCTCCACGACTCAATTGTCAATTTAATTCAATTTAAAAAAAATACTATTAAATGGTGTGTGATTCGTCCGAATAATCGCCGGAGAACATGTAAGAACGATCATTATTTTTTATCTCACCTTGGAAAAAAAAAACTTTCTTATCATTTAAACAAGAAAAAAAAAAAAAAAAAACCGATTGTCGCGTTACTCTTTCTCACTACGGTTTCTGCTTACGTGGCCCATGATTCGACATTAACGTTAATTACCATCGACTTTTATTCAATCCTCTTTGTTACCTCACATTTCTCTGTCAACGTTCTCGAATCCTAGCACGTTTCTCCTATTATCCTTGATTTTTATAATATTTTATCTTACTATTTACCGATTTGTTACACACGTGCTCGCTACTCAACAATTTTATATCGTTTCCTCATTCTCAAACTCGTTGAGTGAATTTACATTTTTTAGTTTAAAAAAAAAAAAAAAAACGCCTCAAAAAATTCAAAGAGCCAACGTCTTGCATGTTTCCACAAAGGATCCCCCTTACTCCAATCTTTAAAGTTTGTTTCAAATTTTTTCTTGTCCAGGGCTCCGATATTCGCATGATCTTTCTATTCTCTTTTATTTTATTTTTCTCTCGGTGCCCTCGACGAATAATCGGATTAACCTGCCTGCCATCGCACTGTCCTTAACAATTATAACTTAGAAAATTCACGAAATATCTATGTATATACATGAATATAAAATATATGTATAACGTGTAAATATATATACATATATATATATATATATGCGTGTATATATACAAAAGTATGTATTTACATCTATGTACATATATTTTTGTTTGTTCGATCGTTGCACCTGCTATAAAACGTTGATTTTCGCAAGAAATAATCAGTTTTACTTTTCCTCCGAAACGTTCGAGCAGACAATTTCTGAGAATCCCGATCGACGCGAAAGCGTAAAATTTTTGTCGCGCATAAACGACAAACATGGCGCTCCGAGCTTGGCCAATGTGGTACGCGCTTATTTAAAGCTGGGAAATAGCCCCATTGACCTCGGACGAGAGGTAGCCGCTCTCTAATTATTTCAAGATAAACGAGTCGACGTCTCGTTCCGTTCGATTTTCCCCCCCGACGGGGCTCAAAGAAAGAAAGAAAGAAAAGAAAAAAAAAAAAACAAAGAATCGCTTCGTTCTCTTTTGATTCTGGAAGAAAACGCGAACCCTCGGGGTACGACGATATTTCTTGCACGACGAAAATATAGCTGGCGATATGGTCAGAAGAAAAGTAACACGAAAAACGAGCACCGGCACGATTGCCAGCGTCAGCGCAACGGAAAATTCAGAGGGCAGCTACGCTCGTCTCGACGGCGGCGTATCGACGAGCGCGACTACTCTCGCTCCCGCTCTTGGACGCATGACACGCGAACAACTTAGAGGCTTACTAAGGGAGCGGGGACTGCCTATTTGGGGGAAAAAGGCTACTATGGTACACTCACTTGCACTAACAATCACAATTAGCAAAAGCTTATTAAAAAAAAAAAAACCTCGTAAATATTCATCGATGGTTTAATTTTATTTTTTCATTCTCTATACTCGATGCGTCGTGATATTGGATGTTATCTTGTTGAATAAACGACGCAGATTGTATAAGTTTATAACTTTTCTATCGGTAAATTCCAGTCTAACGATAATTCTTGAAATTTTTTCTCGAAAAATATTACATCTATACGATTTTTCATTTTTGATAATTGATTCTTACGATTTTTATAAATTTTTCATCAATACTATTTAATTTATTTATTTATCAATTCTATACCAATGAATTATCTCGACATTGTAATTTTTACACTAATAACGATAATTCTTGAAATTTTTTCTCGAAAAATATTACATCCATACGATTTTTCATTTTTGATAATTGATTCTTACGATTTTTATAAATTTTTCATCAATACTATTTAATTTATTTATTTATCAATTCTATAACAATGAATTATCATGAAATCATTGTAATTTTTACACTAACAACGATAATTCTTGAAATTTTTTCTCGAAAAATATTACATCCATACGATTTTTCATTTTTGATAATTGATTCTTACGAGTTTTATAAATTTTTCATCAATACTATTTAATTTATTTATTTATCAATTCTATAACAATGAATTATCATGACATTGTAATTTTTACACTAATAACGATAATTCTTGAAATTTTTTCTCGAAAAATATTACATCCATACGATTGTCCATTTTTCATAATTGATTCTTACGATTTTTATAAATTTTTCATCAATACTATTTAATTTATTTATTTATCAATTCTATAAAAATGCAGTATCACGACTTGATTGTAATTTTTACACTAATTATTACGTAACAAACACTCTTTCGGTTATGAAATTTCTTAATATCATCCAAAAACTCCTGAATACCAGAAAACAGCATGAACGCATGATCGTCAATATTTCACTACTCATTCACCATTCATCTTCCAATAACAATTCACAATATTAGTCCACGCATAGGAAAACAAAAGAAAAAAAGTTTTTTTTTCACGTTTGCTTTTTCTTTTGCTTCGCTTTTGCATTCGCTGAGTGAGCTGCTTTAACACAAGTACGGTCGCCAATAGCTAGAGCGCAGGGAAGACGGAGGAGTCTCATTGGTTCGTTAATTGAATTTGAGCAAAGCCGTCTTCCGGTACAATGTAATCCGAACGATTCTGTACTACGGGAGGATTTTTTATCGTAATAGAAGTGCCACAGAGTGGGAGTTGAGTTTGACCCTTGATTCAGGGTGACCCCTCTCTTTGGCATGTCCACTGTGGCATTGATAAGCTATACATGCGTATGAATACACAGACGAGCCAACAGAGTCAGTGGTCGCTCGGATCTATAGTTGTCGACTCGGTGATTTTTCTTCCATGATACGCGAACACATGGCCAATTATAGAATCTTGGGAAAAATTATATTTTTTTTTCAATTTCTGTCTTCCATGTAAAGTGTGGCGAAAAAAAAAAAATTCAAAATATTTCATTTAAAATGCTGGATAATCGTCAGCTGAGACCGCACAAAGATTACCTAGTCATTGAAATGAACCTCGAACATCTACTCGAAGTAAAATCAACGTAAATATATATCTATATACATATATATATATATATATATATATACTTATACGTATCTTTGCACATCGTGGCCAAGTCTATTTGTGGATTCAAGCTCTCCCTTGTATGAACCAAACGAATTCATCATCAAATGCTTTTTTTTTTTTTTTTTTATAAACTTAACGCTGTTTATGGCTTGTACTGCGCTTTTTATTCCCAAGTAAAATTGCTTTTCACCTATCGTTCCCGAGCCCCAACGAATCAACAATTTTAGTAGTATCATATCCTCATCTAGAAAATTTAACTTCTACCATTTATACGCCATTTTTATAAATATTTATGACCGATTTTTACGTTACTTGGTAAAAAAAAAAGCATTCTTTCTTTATTTTCTTTAAAGTAATTGATTTATCATGAATTATTTTATACAGTCGACCTGTGAAGTATTCATAACACTGCGTGTACTTAATTTTTACTCCATTAAAATTTTTCTTCTGTATTTCATGAAAGAATGATCTTGAAAAAGAAATTTAGAAGAAAAGCACAGTCATTTTAGATTATGAAGTACAGAATTTAACTATTCAGTTACAAATGAAGCATTTTTTTTTCTTTCAAATAATTAAAAATATACAAATTATCGAAAAAGTAAGCAAAGAATGCAAAGAATCTTTGCACTACGTTATAAATCTTATTGACCAGTTTACCCGAATTCATATGATATTCATCGTAGAATTATTAAATTATCTGTAAAAAAAAAAAAGCTAGAAATCGTCAAAGCTTCGAAATTTATTTTCGTCAATTTGCGCGACAAGTTAAATTAAATTTTTAATAAAAATTCGTGTATTACCGGATTTTGCAGATTAATCGATTAAGCAGCAGCATGTCGGAGCAAAACAGCGGCGGTAGCGCGATTCGACGCGCAAAAGACGCGAATACGTCGAACGGTGCTCAGAGAAATTTGCACGATAGAACGAGCAATGAAAAGACAAAAAGTTCAAACGCCCGCGACGATATTACAGATGCGGACAGTTTGACGCTTTGGGCCCATCCAATAACTACGTTAAATTATTTCATTCGTGAATTGCTCATCGATATATCAAATTTAACGAAAAATACACTGCGATATAGAAAAACGGTGTGGTTATCAGTATTAATCATCGGATTGTTCCTTCTGTTGAGTCGTGTCAGCGGACCTCAACAAAATGTGAGCTCCAAAAAAATTGGGTTTTTTATTTATTCATTTATCAGAGCTATTCATAGCAAAGTATTTAAGAATAATTTTACTTCCCTTCATAGAGCAAATTTCGATTAAAGAATCTTGAATTTTTTTGTTTCTTAAAAATTACCCGAATTGCTCTTTCTTCAACAATATTCATTTCATAGATCAAAATTTTTCACCCCATTGATGAATCAAAAGACAATAAAACCATACGTACATTGAAAGTAAAAAAAAAAATCCAAAAGATCAGAAATTTCAACATTTTTTTTACTCGCAAAAAAGAAAAACTTTTTATTTCGAGACAAAGAAAAATATCAAAAAAAAAAGGAAATCCCTGATGTACGAAGCTGAAAGAAAAAAGAAAAAAAAAAATCCAGTCTGTTTTTCATCGTTGATCAATGAAACAATCGTTTATCTGCAGATATTTAAAAATTCGGAAGCCAAATTAATATGGTGGGCATACTGGGTAGGCCTCGGTGTACTATCGAGCGTTGGTCTTGGAACGGGACTTCACACATTCGTACTTTATCTCGGTCCTCACATAGCCGCGGTCACAATGGCCGCATACGAGTGCGGCGGTTTGAATTTTCCCGAGCCACCGTATCCCGATCACATAGTTTGCCCGACGACGATAGATCCCGCATGGACAGCGGGTATACTGAATATAATGAGAAAAGTAAGAGTCGAGGCGATGCTCTGGGGTGCGGGCACGGCTTTGGGTGAATTGCCACCTTATTTCATGGCGCGGGCAGCCAGAACGAGCCGACGAACCGACAAGAGCCAGGACTGCGATCAGGAAGATCTCAAGGAATTGGAGGCTCTCGAGGCGCTCGAGAGCGGCGAAAACGTATCGCTGATCATGAGAGTTAAATTGGCGATGAAACATTTTGTCCAGCGAGCTGGATTTTTGGGAATACTCGCTTGCGCATCGGTATGTCAATATATATATATCCTTGGATAAAAATTTCTTCATCCGCTGCGAGACGAAAAAAAAAAAAAAATTTCGATCTTGCGGAAGCGAAGAATTTTTTTTTTTTCCCTACGCTTCATTGAAAATTCGTCCGATCGAGTCTAATGTGATTTTTTTTTTTTTTTTTTAATTTACAGATACCGAATCCGCTTTTTGATCTTGCGGGTTTAACGTGCGGTCACTATCTCATACCATTCTGGACGTTTTTCGGTGCGACGCTCATCGGCAAAGCCATTGTCAAGATGCACATACAACAATTGGCGGTGATAATAGCCTTTAACGAGGAACTACTCGACAAGGTTATCGGCCTTTTGGCGCTGGTACCGTACATAGGTAGCAAATTGCAGGAGCCACTCAAGAGATATCTCATCGAACAGAAGAAAAAGTTGCATGAGAAATCGTCGATGGTGAGCGATTGGTGAAATTCGGAGTATAAATGAAATTTTTTTTTATTTCAAAATCTGGTAGTTTAGGAAAAAAATATTTAGTACGTATTTTTTTATTTTTTTTAAATTTGAATCAAAATTGCCGTTAATATAACAAATTGAAAAATATAACATTATGACGTCACACATTCTACGTTATATCTATATATATATCAAAATCCGTGAAATTAAATTGCCTATAACATTTCTGTCATTTTTAACGAAAAATAATAAATACGTCCTCATTATTTTTACTTACTCTCCATTATGCGCCCCAAAGATTGAAAAAAAAAATTTCATTCATACTCCTAATTCGAAATTGAGGATTTTTCGGACGTACCTACCCAACCAAAAGTGACTTTCGTCGATAATATTGCACACTTCGTGATAAGATCGAAATCGGAAAAAATTCAACCGCAATAAAGACGATACGAAGATTACTTTTTAATAATAATAATGCCCAAAAGTTATCGATAAATTGTTCAAACGAAACATTGTTTAACAAATTTTTAGGGAATGTTTTTTTTTGTCATGTGAAATGAATTCGTTGATTTTTCTGACTACGCATGAATTTTTTAAAAAAATTTCTTGTCATTTTGAAATTTGTAAAGGTTGTATTTACGAAACTATTTTGTTCAATGCCCTGGAAACTTCTTAATTGTAATATACAACGTTTTTACAAAAACATATTCAAAATTTACGATTTTTCCATCATTTTTCAAAATTAAAGTTTTCGAAAACCGAAATTTCAAAATGATAAGAAAATTTTAAAAAAATTTATGCGCAGTCAAAAATATCGAACGAATTCATTTCACGTGTCAAAAAAAAACTTTCCCTAAAAATTTGTTAAGCAATGTTTCGTTTAAAAAATGTATTGATAACTTTTTTGGCATTATTATTATTCAAAATTAATCTTCTTATCGTCTTTATTGTGTTTGAATTTTTTACGATTTTTATCTCATCACAAAGTATGTCAGTATTGTCGACGAAAGTTACTTTTGGTTGGGAAGGTACGTTCGATAAATCCTTAAGCCTCGATCAATCGCGATATACAATTCTTGTTATCTTTTAATTTCTAGGATGGAGCACCGATGATCTCGTGGCTTTTCGACAAATTCGTCATTCTCATGGTAATTTATTTCCTCAAAACGATTGTCGAAGCGCTTGCGCGCAATCATCATCGCAGACGCGCAAAGACATCGGCGGATTGAGATTTTTACGAATTTATTCATCATTGATGAGCTCGAATCATGAGAATTTTGAGCGCGCGACGAGACTAAAGCCGAGGCGACGATGGAACGAAGAGAACGAGAAGAAAAAGAAAGAAAAAAAAAAAAAAAATAAGTGAAACGATAATGAAAACGACGCCGAGACAGCCGACCATGAAACGACGAATAATGCGAGAAACCTTTTTCATTGATGTGCGCTGCGTGAAAAACTAACGAATTGGAATTTTTACAAAGACTTATTGATCTAAGGACAGCCGGAATCGAAATCTAAACTTCAATCAATGTAAATATGTACAATGCTCCGTAAAAGAAAAAAAAACCACACACACACACCCACACACATACACGTACCGTAGAAAACCATACCGTACAAAGAACAATCTTTATCGTCAATCGCTAATGATTTTTTTTTTTCCCCCTTTCTGATAGTCGAAATAACAATTTTTTTTTTTTTTTTTTTTTTCGATAATCGAAACGAGACAAGCATTTTTTTTCTCCCCCTCAAACTCTGCTCGCAGCCCGAAATAAATCGAATTTAATCATTTTCATCGAAATACGTGGACTGATCCAGCGAAAATAATAGGCGAGAGCGTGAGCGAATCTCCAAAAAAAATGTAAAAATCATGTTTTCTCACGAAGAAATGCGATGCGGAAGAAAGAGGAGAACAATTTTGACCTCTTTCTCCATTGGGATGTTCCACGGGGCAAAAAAAAAAAAGAACAATACTTTTTAATCTCAACAATTTGGAGAAAAAAAAACTGAAACGAAAAAAAAAAAAACCTAACAGGTTCACAGGCTCGTGATAATAATAAAAGAATAAAAAAAAAAAAAAACGTTCATTCGATTATTTTTAATCGACTGAATGAGAAGTTAGAATTATTGAATCTTAGATACGAGGATTTGGGGCAATTGAAGAAAAAAAAAAAAAAAACTGATGCCAAAGAAATTTTAGCAAGGAAGCGAGTATAGCGAGCTATCATTTCTACAGGATTGGAAAAAAAAAATGATAAAAAAACGCCTCTTGCATAACTGTCCTCGCTGATATAACGCGAATCGTTAAAAATTGTTCTGCTTTTTTTGGCTAATCAAAAAAAAACATACACACAAACACACGCATTTACACATTCACGTATTGTATTAATATTTTGATACCTGCATATAGCTAGGGTGAAACTATAAGATGTACGCTGAAGAAAGGAACTATAATGACGACTTTCTACCTTTTTACATTGAAATGTTGCAAAAAGGGGGAAAAAAAAACCGAGAATTAAGCTCGTTCGTTTTTTTTTTTTCTTCAATCAAACATAGGATAATTAGTGAAAAAAATAAATAAAATTACGTGCGAAAAAAAAATCGAATTTTGCGCTGGAGCATTGTATCGCGAATTTTTCAACGAGGACAATATTTTGTTTCGATTTAGCACGTAAAAAAAAAAAAACGAAACGATAATTATTGGTAATGGAGGAACTATTTCAAAATTCAAGAATTTCTCTCTTTCTCTCTCTCTCTCTTACTATTTATGCCTGGGCAATTTTTTTAGCATACTCAAACGTGATGAATAGTCAAACGAAACGTGCATAGGTAATATATTATCACCGATTCGTAATATCTTGATCAGGAATTTTTTTTTGTACAATTGCAAATGAAACGACGAAATTAGCTCTCGACGAAATATTTGTGATATTTGTGTTCGAGTACGTCGAGCATGTCGTTCGAACAATTGTTAAAGTTGACAATTTGTCCCCCCCTCCCCCCCCCAACGAAACAATACGTATTTCGTATGTAAAAGAGCGAAACAGATTCACAGTTTTACATGCCACCCATTGAGCCGTTTGTCTTGCTAATTAGGTGAAATATTATTATTATTATTATGTACATTGGAAAAAAAAAATAAACATTCACGAAAGTTTCGTAATCATTGTGGAAAATACCGGAAGAACGAAGCAATTTTATCGTGAATTTTATCAATCGAGATATTTGGGTTCGACGTTTTTTTTTTTCTCTTTTTCCTACGTGAAAACTTTTGGATCGATCGTTCGTAAGGATATCACGTGTTGCGAATTATATTTAAAAATTCGGAGAGGTACTTACGGAGGAAAAAAAAAAGGCTTACCTTGAATTTTTATTTACAACTTGCACTTGGAGGATAGCGGAACGATACAATTTTGCCCGTGCGTTTTCGCTACGGGCGAATTCTACTCCGATTAAAGGATAATCGGTTATTTCAACAAATGCAGCTCTAGGTATCGCATCTCGCGTAATTTTCGATAAATAACGCACCTTACACGTACGACTAATCAATTCTTCGGGGGAGGGGATCGATTTTTTTTTTTTTTTTTTTTTTTTTAAGTTTCATTCTCAACGATAAAGATGGTCAGCGTGGATATTCGTCGCTATTTCGGATTCCCACTTGTCACCGTTGTTCAAAAGCTTTTCCTTGTTGTAAAGCATCTCCTCGTGTGTCTCGGTCGAGAACTCAAAATTGGGACCCTGAATTAATAACGAGGGAAAATCGTTTGAATCTTGTAATTTTTTGGGTTTTAGATTGAAGAGCGGACGAGCTTCGGGGATAATACAAATGATAATTGATAAGAAAATTATTTCATCGCTCTTTTACATAAATCGGAAAATATTCCTTTTGATTTAGTAATTTTTCAAAATCGGTGCATCGCAACATCGTTAAATAAAGCTCTAAAAGTACCTCAACGATCGCGTCTACCGGACAAGCTTCCTGGCAAAATCCACAGTAGATACACTTGGACATGTCGATGTCGTATCTTGTGGTCCTTCGAGAACCATCCGATCTTTCTTCCGCCTCTATAGTTATAGCCTGCGCGGGACATATCGCTTCGCACAGCTTGCATGCTATGCATCTCTCTTCTCCGGATGGGTAACTGCCAACGAGATTCAACATTGTTCCAAACAATAAGTTTTTGTTTTTTTTTAGGAAAAAAGAATCCTTCGATGGGATAAAAGATTCTTAAAATCTGAGCTCTCGCGTTTATTTTCTTAAAATTCGATACCAAACATATCTTGCGCTCTTTACAAGTTTTGTATCCAATTTTTTAACTCGATTTTTGAAAAATTGCACGCATTGTGGCAATTTTTGAGATATCCAGTTGAAATTTGATGGAAAATTATATATTTTACAATTTGGATGATAAGCATCTCTCTTCTCCGGATGGATATCTACGAACGAGATTCAACATTGTTCCAAACAATAAGTTTTCGTTTTTTTTTTTAAGGAAAAAAGAATCTTTCGATGAGATAAAAGATTCTTTAAATCTGAGCTCTCGCGTTTATTTTCTTAAAATTCGATACCAAACATATCTTGTGCTCTTTACAAGTTTTGTATCCAATTTTTTAACTCGATTTTTTAAAAATTGCACGCATTGTGGCAATTTTAGAGATATCCAGTTGAAATTTGATGGAAAATTATATATTTTACAATTTGGATGATAAGCATCTCTCTTCTCCGGATGGATATCTACGAACGAGATTCAACATTGTTCCAAACAATAAGTTTTCGTTTTTTTTTAAGGAAAAAAGAATCTTTCGATGAGATAAAAGATTCTTCAAATCTGAGCTCTCGCGTTTATTTTCTTAAAATTCGATACCAAACATATCTTGTGCTCTTTACAAGTTTTGTATCCAATTTTTTAACTCGATATCTGAAAAATTGCACGCATTGTGGCAATTTTTGAGATATCCAGTTGAAATTTAATGAAAAATTATATATTTTACAACTTGGATGATAAGCATCTCTCTTCTCCGGATGGATATCTGCAAACGAGATTCAGCATTGTTCCAAACAATAAGTTTTTGTTTTTTTTTAGTAAAAAAGAATCTTTCGATGAGACAAAAGATTCTCTCGCGTTTATATTCTTAAAATTCGATACCAAATATATCTTGCGCTCATAACAAGTTTTGTATCCAATTTTTTAACTCGATATTTGAAAAATTGCCCGCATTGTGGCAATCTTTGAGATATCCAGTTGAAATTTGATAGAAAATTATATATTTTACAACTTGGATGATAAGCATCTCTCTTCTCCTGATGGATATCTGCGAACGAGATTCAACATTGTTCCAAACAATAAGTTTTTGGTTTTTTTTAGGAAAAAAGAATCTTTCGATGAGACAAAAGATTCTCTCGCGTTTATTTTCTTAAAATTAGATACCAAATATATCTTGCGCTCATTACAAGTTTTATATCCAATTTTTTAACTCGATATCTGAAAAATTGCACACATTATCGCAATTTTTGAGATATCCAGTTGAAATTTGATGAAAAACTTGAAAAAATTATAGAGGCTAATTTCTAGGATGTATCGTATTTTATAATTCATCTAAATTCAAAAAGTTTCATGCGTTTCGTTGTGAAAATGATACATTTCACGATTCGGATGATAAAACTGATGATTAATCCGCTTACCGTCTTAAAGCGTGCTCGCCTCTGAATCTCGGACTCAGAGGTCCCTTCTCAAACGGATAATTGATCGTCGCTGGTTCTCTGAACAAATGCGACAATGTTATTCCCGCTCCGCGCCATATCTCGGAAAGGAGCAAAAACTTTGCCGTACGATTTCGCACGTCCGACCATTCCGTTCCCTCGTCGGGATTAACAATGTAATACTTGTTACGAGCCGGCTGTTGAGTAACTACCGGTCTGTACGACGATCGGAGTAACCGGGAACCTTGAAAATTTATTACAACACATCGATGCATCACATTTATTTTATGATAAATTCAATTTCTTTAATTTTTTTTTTTTAATATCAACGCAGACTTATTTTCATTAAAATTCCGTAAAATTTTTTGCAAGCACAGCGGATGCCTCAGCTGTGTGTACTTTTGACAAAAATTGTACGTTTTATCCTACGACCGAACGAAATGAAATTTGAAGTAAAAATAATCGCAGGATGTAAATTCGACAAAGTCCTATTATGAAACTTTGCAAGATTTTGAGGTTATAATCTCATTTGATGATCTATGACGATGAAATATTCATTGTCGGCATTCGTTCCAAGGTTTAAAGAGTTTGCGATATTTTTTTCATCATTTACGATTCACTCGACTATAGATTCATGCGTTTGATAAATGAGAAACGATAATTTACCGTATTGCCCAACAGTTCGTACACCAGCCATTTTGCCTAAAAAAAACACCGCACAGTGACTGGACGGTGGCGCTTCGGCGTAATGACACTTGCGGCAGTTTTTCGAACTAATACTTCCTGCGGAATTACATTATACGTAACACGCAAAATCTTGGCAATACTTTTTTTTATTTTATTGAAATTTGTTGTTAAAAAACATATATCGGATGGTTATTTTTCGAATTGCTTATTGATTGTAAAAAATAAAAAAATTCTGCATCATCGTAAAGGCGTCGAAAAATTAAAAAATCGGGGATTACAATTATATATGAAATAATTTCAATTGTCCAATTCTTCAACTTTCACACATTTTAATGTACAACAATGTTCATACAATATTAGACATGATTTAATCGTTTAGGCATTCATCGTTATATCGCTTATCACGATTGCTCTTCTTTACAAAAACTCAAAATAATATATATGTATATCCGCTGCGACGAAGCGGAAAAACATTTTCAGGGTAGTAAGAAAAAAAAAAAAGACAAAACGTGAAATAAATGTAATTTTGTCGCTCACTCTTCGAAAATTGAAGAAAAAAAGGAAAAAACGCGTTAACAGAAATAAAAAAAAAAACGTAAACGTGTCAGTCTTGTAAATAGACGTGAGCCATGGAATTCATTTGAGAAAACGTTCGCGATTTCTCATTTTTCTCTCATATCATGATTGTTGTCGTCGTTATTTTGATAAATCACTTGAAAAAAAAAAAAAAAAAAAAAACAATAAAGAATTTTCCCTCGTTACTTATTGGCTGTTGGCCTCGAGATCCATGTCCGACCATACAGCCTCGGTTTCACTCTCGTCGGCTGCCTCGTCGTTGTCCGAATCCGGCAAACCGTCACCCACGTCGTACGTCGTATCGGCGTGCTCTTCGCCGACGGTCATGTAATAACTCGAGTCTAATTTACTCGCTGTACTGTCCAAACGATGCATTCCCTCCAAAGCTCGCCTGTTGCTCGGATCCAAGCTTGAATGAAGATTTTTTTTTTTTCGTTTGTTTCAAATCTCAGATCTATATTTAATTAATTTATATTGCGCAAATTTAACGAAATGAATAAATGAAAAAAAAAAATAAATATTCGAGTGAACTCTCATCGAGGCATCTACTGGCATTGATGATAAAAAAAAGTTTTGAAAAATTATCAATTATGTAAAACTTATGATGTTAAAATTTGCATCGTTGGAATGCAACGAAAATAGGGAGTTTTTGTTTTACAAAATTATTTCCAGTATTGTCTCGAAGTCGAAAATCGTTTAAACCTTTTTTTCAGTTTTTTTTTTTTCGCGGCCTAGGGCCTAAATATGCCAGAAAAGCGTCAACGGTACTGGAAATGATTTTTTTTATGTAAAAAAAAAAAACTTATTTTCATTGCATTCCAACGATGCAAATTTCAACATCATTAAAACATGATGTTAAAATTTGCATCGTTGGAATGCAACGAAAATAGGTTTTTTTTTTTTACAAAATTATTTCCAGCATTGTCTCAGAGTCGAAAATCGTTTAAGCCTTTTTTTTTGAGTTTTTTTTTTTCGCGGCCTAGGGCCTAAATATGCCAGAAAAGCGTCAACGGTACTGGAAATGATTTTTTTTTTTTTTACTTTGGGCAGACAAATAAAATCACAGAGCTACGTTATTGGGAACATTGGTAAAAATTATTTTTACAATCTTTTATCGATCACAGAAATTTATTGGCCTGTAAATACCTCAGGCATTGAAGAATATCTATAAAAAAAATTTTTTTAATTAAAAAAAATTTTTTAAAACATTGCAAAACTTACTTCAGAGCTATGGCATAGTGATCAAGAGCTTTTTCCTCGTTGTGAACTCTGGCCCACAAATCTCCCAGCATCTGATGCAATTTACACGTTGGCTGTATCTCGACTTGCCTCTCTAAAAGCTCGATCGCTGCTTCCAGATTCATTTCCTGCTCGTATATTTCAGCCAGAAAATATACAGCCGGCAAATACGATTCGTCCTGGGACAGAGCTTTTTCCAATAAATTCTTCGCTTTTCCCACGGAAACCGGATCTTTCATCAAGACCGAAGCGTACAGCTGCGAAGAACGAAATGCTTAAACGTATCCACGAGGAAGATCCCCGACTGGACGGTCATATTATCAAAAATTAGGGAAATTTTACTTAAATATATTGCGTGAAATGTGAAAATTGAATAAATTTATTAATATAAAGATTGTAGAAATGCGTTTTTTTTTCATAAATTCGTCAATTCGTGAATAATTCGTTGAAAATTCCGGAAAAAGTATTTTTTTTTTTTTTCATCTTTTCTTCTCTTTTTACCGATAAAACTCTGGGAGTATGACCGAGCTGTTTGCAAGCGCTGCTAGCGATATTGAGAGCTTCCCTCAAGCGATGCATCCCGATGAAACAATCGACGAGACCTTTGTGAGGCTCGTAACGATGAGGCCGAAGCTGCATTGCCTGCCGAAAATGATGAAGAGCTTCCTGATATTTTTTCTGATCGACGAAAATATTTCCCCGCAGTATTATCGCCTCGACGTTGCTGGGACTGAGATTTATGGCCTGAGCCGTGAGAGTATTGGCTCTGTTGAGCTTGCGCGAAGCGTACAAAGCGTAAGCCATGGCTATGTAAATCTCAGCTGTACACTCGCTCGTCGACGTTATCACGGGTATCAATTTTTCGAGTTCTTTGGTATATTGCGTTTTGAAAAGTACCGCAGCGTAAAGATCCAATCTGCGCGAGAAAAACCGCATGTGAAAATATTCGTTCCCTCGGAATCATCAAAGATCGAAGGATAGAAAAAAAAAAAAAAAAAAAAACGAGGAAAGAAAATCTTAATGCACCCTTTGGTAATGTCCGGATCGATAACCCTCGCTCGACGCAGGCACAATAGGGCATTTTTATCATCGCCAGCGTAATAATAACACTCGCCCATTGTGACCAACAGATTGAAATTGTCGCGAAGAAAGTTAACATTGTCGAGCGATCGCAGAGTCGTTACCGCGTGACTGTATTCACGATTGTGTATATGAGCGTGAGCCTTTATCCACGTGTTAAGCCAGTCTGAATTTGGCAAATTTGCGGTAAAACCGACTATCAGTGAATTCACCTCTACGCCCTTGACACCAAGGGCAAGCAGTCCTTCGGCCGCCTCAAGCGCCAGCGGACATTCTCTCAAAACTTCTTTGTACGTGGTAATGGCGGATCTCTCCATTCCTTGCTCTTGAAATATTTTCGCTAGCGCCATGTTCACCTGAATTTTCCGATAAATTTGATTTTTTTTTTTTTTTTTTTTTCCTCGACGCACGGATTTTTCATTGTTACAGTTGCGAATAGTGAAATTTGAGTACTTTTTTTTTCAATTTTCTTCTACATCCATATTATGTTTATTAGGGTGTGTCAGTTTGACTTGTTTTTTTTTTTTCAATTTTCATGGTGCAACTTTTTAAATCACCGAGTCTTATCGAGAAGAAGATTCTAAGAGCGAAGGTTTTGATCTTCGAAATGCTTAGAAACTTTATTCAAAAAATAATTTTCCATGGACGTTTAACCGTTAAAAAATTGAATATACAGGAAATTTTTATTTTATCAAGTTTTATTACTTGGAGCTATTTGCGATTCTTTTTTTTTTTTTTTATAAAGCGATGAAATTTCGAATATTGCATTGAGTGAGAGTATCAAGACGATGCCGGATTATGAAAAAAAAACGAAAAAGAATCTTAATTCTTCTGAAGCCATCGAATTCAAAATTGACTCCAGAATTTCATGAAAAATTATTAATTTTTAAATAAACAGAAATTCAGAAATCGATGAGATAATATAGAATGTACTTCGAGCCAGAAAATGGATATTATTTTGCGCTAGAGTTTATTATTGCTAACCATTTGTTCATTGGATATCTGAAAAATTCATGAATCAAAACAACTGGATATGTCAGTGCAGATGTTTTGCTCTTGCAAAACAATTGAAAGGAATTTCGCAACGGTGAAGCAATTTAATGGTTCTCTTACTAAAGACCCTGTCCAATGACAACATCTTTTATTTTGTTCGTATCAAAAGAAAAAAAAAAAAAAAGAAAACATTGACCTGTAAGCAATTTTTGAAATTCCGTATTCGAAAAAAATTAATAAAAATAATAAACTAAAATTATAAAAATAATCAAATTTAAATTATAAAAATAATAAACTTTCAGCTTTTAGAAACTTTCCACACATTTGAAAATTATTAAACAAATACGGAGTTATGAAAATCCACCGGGAATTTTTTTCAATTCGTGAGCAACTTAAATGGAAAACTAAAAAAAATTTTCGGAACTACTTAGCCTTGAGATATGAAATTTTTTGAGCAGGGAATCTTTTTGTGTTGACGAGAATCATTCGTTCAAAACGTAGCAAACAAAATTTTTTTCGTGATGTAATTTTTACTTATCGAATTTATTCAATTATTACCTCAACCCATTCATGATAGAATGATTATTATTATTATTATTATTATTATTATTCGCACGTGGAGATAATAAAGTTGAAAATTATATAATTTATTCATAAATTGAGTGATTAAAGAATCTGATATTGCTTTATGGATCTCCATTTTAATGTCTTTCCTTTTTTCTGGCTTGTGAGGCAAAAAATAGAAAGACCGAACCATCGAATGGGAATTCTTTAAAAATCGTATTGATGAAAATTCAAAAATAGTTCAAATTCGAACAGAAGCATGAAACATAGAAAATGAACTTCAAACGTTTTTACATATTTTTCATATTCTCAGTAACGCTGGCTCTTAGGTTGCAAAAAAAAAAAATGATCTACCTTTGGCGTTCTCTGTTTTCCCGGTATGCTCTGCAAAACTTGAAGGGCTTCCTGCTGATTTTTTAATTTCACCAGGCAAAGATGTATCTGATATTTGATATCTATGTCGGAAAGAAGATCCTTGTGACCCTCTACCGGTGGCTTAGTGGCACCCTTGGACTTCAACAAACATTTTCGAAACTGCAACGATTTTTTGTACAAAGATTCTGCCTTTCTGTACTTTCCAAGATGAAAGTGAGAGTCGGCGCAGTGCACATAGACGTGAAATTTTGCATGGGCCGGCAAGAGATCGCCGTTGTGATCGCTCAGAGACAAAATTAAGTTGGCCTGAAAATAAGAAATTCAGGATTTTTCATAGTCGCGGTAAACGGATATTAATGAATTTTTTTTTTTTTTTTTTAAAGCAAATAACAAATTTGTGACATTGTCGAACAAAAATATGGGGTTAAGATTGCGTGAATAATAATTATTGAGTACTCACGAGACCGATAACATTGGAGTAGAGCCCTTGATCATAAAGGAGCTTAATTTGATCGTATAAATTCGACATTGTTTATTATTAATTCACGAAAGTCGATATTGTTTACTTTTGACACCTACGGATTGAACCCAACTTTGTTGAAGTTAGGGATCGTGTCATTTGTCATTCACGGAAACGGAATCATCATTGGGCGCCATCTACGTGAATTGTCACTAAGCTTGTCCAATTTTTTCCAAGAATTCTGCAATTTCTTGTAAACTTGAAAAAAAAACGAAATAAAACCGCTTTTTTATTGTTTCATTGTAATGTATAATTTGCTAAAGCCGGTGACACAATACGAGGAAGTAGGAAAAATGAAATAAGAAACAGCGATTTGATTTGTGTATCTTGTCTGAGGTGTGATGTGATCGACTGATTTTTATTCCAATTTATTATTTCCTCGCATTGTGCCACGGGCTTGAAGAGCTACGATCATTACGACGAATCCAACTTTCGGACTTGAAATTTTTATATTTTTTTGACGAATACTTTATGCGCCTATTGCCAAAATTTTAGCTATATTGACCGTTTAGTTTTTTCGTAATAAATTTGCAAAGTCGAGCAGTTTGAGTTACCAAAGCACGTCGTCTTATGGAGACGGTCAACCGGAAGTGCGATGATCACGGTTTTGCCGCTCGCGTATCCGACTACATCCGTTGGAAAACTGAAATTTGATAGATCAGATATAATAGATATTGTAAAAAAAATTGAAAAATTACTCTTCACCGTGTAATTCAAGCGCTACACCATAAAAAAGTTTCAATTTCCGGTTGAAAATGGTCAGAACTTCGACTCTCTTTTATTTCATGCGTTCTCTCCCGGTCGCCACGCTCACCCGCGCCGACGTACCGACATTTCCGCTTATCTTAAATCTCCAAGATTCATTAAATGTTGCAGAAAAGCTTTGGCATTCGTATTTATTTTTCCTTGAAATAGTTTTTTTCTGCATGTACACGGCATGTCTTTTGTGCTTTCAGTGACTGAAATATTGTTTTTTGGGACCGGAACATATATATTTTTTCCACTATCCTTTTTTTTTATCGTTCACCGAGCCTATTTCACAAATATGCTATTGAATTTTTGGTTCTTCACAGAGGAAGCAATCACGAAAGGACGTGAAATTAATTATTTCGTTATGAGCAATTAAAATGCGTACAAATAGTACTTGAAAGCTCGTCCTATTGTCTGGTACTCATTATTTTTTATCTTATAAATATGAAAAAAGAAAATGGAGATTTTTTTTATTGGATTTCAGCTTATCACTAAACTCTGCTTTGAAAATACAAAATTTTCCGTCTAATCAGTAAAACTTTGCGACAATTTTAACGATCATATTTAATTTCATGATTTTCCAGGTCCTGAGGTTCTAAATCCTTAAAAGTGGACTTTGCTTATTAGAAATTCCTTATGTTTAATGGCAATCATTGACGATTCGAAAGTCTGCGCATAAGTATCAGAGATTTTGGTGGTTCAATGTATTTCAGAAAAACGTTATTCTTACAGGCTGTATAAAAGTACAGGAATGAATTATAATTGATAAATCGACGATGAGAAAAAGCAAATTTATAATCGGTAGACGGTAGTTCGAGGAAAGTTAGCCTCTTCCACGTCCACCCTGAGATCCGCCGGGTTGATTCTGTTGATTGAGCCAGGGCGCAGATCCGGTGCCTCTTCCTCTTTGGTTCTGACCGCGTCCTCTGCCTCTCGCTGAATTCACAGAATTATCATAATTTATAATTCCCTCATGATAATTACAAAAAAGCTCTTGCGGATTCAAGGTAGTTCTATCGCATAACGATTTACCGTTTAGATTTTGACAAAAAAAATTGGTGTACGGGTCGATTGTGATCGAAACATGACTGAATTACATTTTTATGAAGTAAGATGGAAAAGAAAAAAAAGTTATTCGAGTTTTTGATTTTTATACATTTAACACGCTGTCCATACGGAAAATCCGAGCTTTCGACGGATTCAATTACAAAGTTAACGGAAACTACCGTTGATAATATAGATGAAACTTTACGAGATACAAGTAGAATGTTCGAAGAACATTTTTCATGTTTGAAAATATCGATCGATGGGCCTATAAGCGCATAAACAAATAAAGCAATGCCAAACTTAATTGACCGCCGATCAATATTTGGCGGATGAAAAGGAAAAGAGGCTTGTAGCGGAATGATTATTTTATTAAATTAAACACGAAATAATAATCGTAATTCTGAAATAATGACGAAAGAACAATTTCACCTCGAGCATGCAGCAGACAAAAAAAAATTGATAATTTACTCAAAATTATCACGCATCAGCCCAAGTTTGATTTTTCATATTTTTATATTTAAATTCCGTTGTACTTACCCGACCATAAAATTATGTAAAATTATTTCATGCCATGATTCAAATATGAATAATAATCAGCGTTATAATGGTAATCATCGTGACGCGATTATAATTATTAAAAATTTCGAATTGAGCCATAAAGAACAATAATGTAACGATTAAAAAATAAAAACTCGTTGTCGAATAAATGTATCCTTAAGAAAAAATGAAAAATACTTGAAACGAACCTTGAGCCCGCAGAATGGCAGATTTTCCTCTGCCCGCTGTACCGGAGCCTTTACCGCCTGGTCTCTTGAACATTGGTGCGTTTTTTAACATATCCGGTAATATGAGAAAACGTACTTTCGAGCCTCTTATATAAACGTTCTCGAGCTGACCGACCTGACCGTCTCTGTACGTCACTGTGATATTGTGCATTTGACAATTCATATTGTCCTCCGCTTCGATCAATTTACCACGGTAAACTTCACCGGTGTTGGTCTCGCAGGTTATGGTATGACCCTCGGCTTCGTGAAGCACTTTTATCGGCACGCCTATCGACATTTTGTTTACCCTATTTCTTCGAAGCTAGATAAAGACTGTACCCTCACAGATATATGTATTATGGGATTGTCGAGAGATCGCGATTTTAATGAAAAAATTATTACGTTTTCGTTTGTGAATTGAAACGTTTTTCGACGAACGCCACGCACTGGCCGCGGACACTGTTTTTCAAGAGATTCTCGCGTGGGAATTTGGTAGTTCTCAATTTCTCCACAAGATGTCACGTCAACATTTTTGGCGCCATTTTTAAATAACATGATATGAAAATATACAGGTTTGCGCTATATCCGGAAAATTTACTATTGTTAACGACAATAAGAATCAATAATAATGATGATAATAATGAATGCGAAAAAGTGATGGAGGCTTAAACAAATTTTCTAAGCGTCTCCTCGATCCTAGGCTCCCAACTTGAGCTCTTTCTCGAACCTCAAAAATGATCGGAGCCATATATATGTGTATGTTTGTGTGTGGAATATTTCGTATACTCCCTCACAGACGGCAAAGAACACCTTAAGGTGTTCTTTGCTCAATTTGAATGATTATAGGGAAATTTCCCTATAATCATTCAAATTGAGCTATCAAATAGTCGATATTTGCGATCATGAACGCATCGTTTATGCACCCTACTGTCTCTGTGCAGCACCATTCACCCTTTATATATTCAGTAGCGGTTGTACGAGTGAATATACCCATTGAACCCTCCGTCAAAACAAATTACTTTTACCTCCAAATCGATCAATGTTCAAAGCTATACTTTGGTGGGTATCAACTTTGTATTCGTTAAAGTTTGAGAGAGAACGGAGAGAAAACGAGCTACAGTCTGTGAAACGAGAGAATAATATACTATATAGTTCATGGTGAGATATATATGCAACGTTCTTTTCTTCTACAAAAACTGACAACAGCGCCACACAATGCGAGGCGTCGTGGCATCGAAATGTACTAATATCTACTCATTTAGGCTTTATCGTTGAGTAAATGCTCTATTTTTTGTCAACATTTTATAATTAGCCAAAAAAAATTTTCAATTTCTTACAGTATATACAGCCAGATAAGGTCTTCAAGTGTCAAACATGATTCTCAATACCGAGAAATAAGAACCTAGAGTTTTTACCAAGTTTTTAAAATAATCAATGTCAATACTATAGACTTTGCCAGCTGTGACATTGAAGCTCTTGTGATTACGCATTATAATAAAGAGGACGTCTCTGGCTTGTCTCGATGGCATCTCGTACCAAGGTAAGAAATAAGCTGATGCACTAAGATTGGCGATTTGCGATGACAAACGATCACCCGCATAACAGTACAAAAAGAGCTGAAGACCAAAAACAAATAGTATTATGATCGTATTTACGATCGCCACCGTATTACCCGACTTCAAGCTCAGGATCATTTGAATTCCTGAAAAAAAAAAAAAAATAACAAACTCAAAAGCCACACGTGTCATGTATTACATGGATCGTATCTGTATAAAGAGTTATATCAAAAGTGGGGCAATACATATATAATTAGGGAAAAGGTTACATCTGAGTCACCAGATACAGCAGAATCAGAAAGCCTTCATGGACTAGGAAATTGGCATTAGAAAATAAGAAAGACAATCGGAGATGTTGCAAAAGGAAAGTTGATTAAAGTACCTATGGGAATAGCATTAAGAAAAACAACCGATGACACTTTTGGAAAATAGAAGAGCAGAGGGTCATAGCATTGCGTTGAAAGCAAAAACAAGAGGGCAGGGAATTATTTAGTCGAGATACTGAAAACGATCAAAGGCAGATATATGGCGTACGTACAACATGACCGAGGAAAAAGATATGGTTCAGAGGAAAATCATCGAATCAAAATCATAAACTATCACAAAGTACCATCACAAACAAAATATTTGAAGAAAAACTGTATGTTATCTTGACAGAATGATGATGTATAAATACCCATTAAGCAAATTTGCAAGGTATTTGCGAAAAATTGCACGAGTATGATGATGTTGAAAGAGTCTTCGAGATACTGTGCAAGCTGGCTGAGTCTGACGTGTCTCTCGATGATTTCAATGAGTTTGTCACGTTCCTTCTTCTTGTCGACTTCGATCGAAAAATTTTCCAAATCCTCGCCGAGTATTTGAAACTGACCGCACAGATGCATCGTAATGCCAAAGAAGTAAACGTCATTGCCAACGTTTCCCGCTGCTGTTGAGAGCAGTTGTAACGCTTGAACAATGAAAATTATAGCGTAGAAGATATCCGTGACGTCCCCGAAGGTACATGATGTCGCGAGGGGTAAACCACCGCGAACTGCAGCGATCTCACTGACATTCGTGTCGGTTGCATTGATTTTTGGCGCGAAAAATGGCAAAGCTCCGATGATCATTGGAATCGTCGTTGCGTATGCCGATGCCATTTGAATTATGAACACGGATCTACCGAGCTTAGCGTATTTTTTCATTATAACACGTGCACTCGGAGTCTTCACGTTTGACCAATCTTCAACCGCCCAGGCTATTATCATGAGCATCTTTGAATTGAATATACGTAGAACAACGACCTTCAGGATAGATATAATGGAACAGCTTATCAGTGATATCAATTCGACGACGCCATACATGGTGGAGCACTCGGTTGTCGTTTCGGCTATCAAGCTCATCATCATTGTTACCTATACTCCCATGAAAATATGAATTTAAGCGGTTATATAATTTTAAAAATTATACTATCTAATATATATCTTTTATATTTGTTATATATTTCAATATCTACATATGGATGTGTGTGTGCGTGTGTGTTTACACGCACATAACTTTTTAACTCAAACTATATATGAAACAAAAACTAAAACATAATTTAGGAAAAAAATGTTTTAGGGCTAGCTGTATATTCTTTATTACTTGATCCTGATATTTTTCTGGGAAGCCTAACGATTTCATAAAAAGTTTAATTATTCGATGAAAACAACCGGACAACACAGCATTAATGGGGGGAATCCCCGAAACAACAGACGGAATCTTAATACATTATTCCATATTGTCAGTGGCCGGAGAGCTCGGTAAGAAAAGTGACTTCACGATTAAAGTCAGAAAATATTGGGCATTCGATCAAAATATATTTTAACAATTATTGAAATATATTTTATTCCAAAGTACTCGATTATCGTGTTGTATCCCATACTTTTCATTTTTGATTACGCAAAATGAAAGTATAAGTTCAATTGAAAACCGCGAGGGATGATACTTCTTTTTCTATCAAATTTTGCAAACTCTCACCTGAAGAAAGACCAGAGTATATGATCGAGTTTTCGCAAACACATCCTGACACTTGGGTGGCCAAATACCGAGAATTCGTGTGAGAAGTCTGTAGAGCCCGAGGGCATAGGTAGTATCGGAGTTCCACGCAATACTTTTGGTCGTAGTTTCCTGTTCCATGATGGAGCAAGGTATGAATAACGCTCTTCTGTACTGTTTGTACAGTGAAGAGGTACACCGAACCAGGAAGCAACAATTTTGAGACTCGCTTGCTCCCACGAGCCCAAATTATCTCGATGCTGTTCAAGCATTATACATCGACCTCTCTGGCTTTTTTAACAACCGGACAACTTTCACATGCAGACTATAATCATCTACATAGGGCAGCCAGAGAAAAAGTCATATCATCGATCATACAACCCTTCCATCAACCATCATTACGTGACAAAACTTTTCAAATTTTCTTCCGGGTATAATCGAACGTTCAGGCAATTTTTTCTCTCTTTTCTTGGTGCAAGCAATTTTTTAAATTGCTTTTGTACGGGAGTTTGAATTTCATAAGGTCGCGGTTGCCATGGATCCGTCGCGATGCAAAATTTTTTTCGATGTCTTTTATTGTTCCTCGGGTCATCGAATCGATAAACAAAGACCATTTCAAAAAGCTCCGAGAGACAGTCGCGATCATACTCGACGCTTGAGTTGATCAGCCCTAGCGTCGACCATTTTCAATAAGCCACTTGGCAATAAGATGCAGTATATGAGTAAAAAAAAGTATGCCTCGACTGGTGTATTTTTAGTGAAAATCTTGATAATTTTTTTTCGTGCAAACTAAAGTACATTTTACGTTTTGTTAAATGAATGAACAAAGTTATAAATTGTGCGATAATTTTTTTCGACGATGAACATATTAAAAAACGTGAAATAAAAAAAAAAGATTTCTTATGATAAATTTGTACCATTGGTGGCAGGTAAGTGATTTTTACTTTTATTATTTCATTTTCTGCGTTTTACTCAGATCAGATTTTTAAGAAATTTTATTTGAATGAAATAATCCCGAAAAATGTAAATAAGACAAAGTAATTTTTATCCATTCTTATGAAAATTATGGAGCAACTATGGCTATTTTGTAGGATTAAGAGCAATTATTCATTTACCTGGTATACATTTTTTTAAATACTTATGGTGTGTTCTGTTCCTCTGGCAGAAGTAGTGTGCATTGACGCAGCCGTTGGAAAATACTGTTAGTATAGTAATTAATCTCTTTACTCAATGTTTTTTTTTGTCGTTTTTTTAGGGTGTACGGAAGAGTAGGACAAATGAACACCCAAAACTTAATTTGGGCATAAAAAATAAAATATCGACCTAGCCTTAGTTCTCTAGTTTAAAAAGAAATTTTTAGTGGATCCGTGTATATGATCAGCAATCAAATTAAAATACATCTATGTAGGGATTTAACGAAAAAAAAAATGGTTGCCAACAATTTTTCGAAATTTGAGAATAAAATTAGTTGCGGGTTGCCTGTATATACCTTCTTCGATCATTATTCGTTGGTTGCTGCATGCATACATAAAGTAAAACGTCATTATTCTATATATTTTTAGTACACTTACGGTGTGTTATTCAAAAATTACACATTTGAACTTTTGCAATTTCTATGTTTTTACGTTCTTACTCCATCTCTCATAATCGAGCAATGCTTATATGCCAAAGATCTTTCGCAACAACTTTTTTTTTTTCAAAGCAAAAGTTAATTTTCAAATGAAAAATTTGAAGCAAACTTTTATACTCATCTGGGCGGAAGAAATCGACGACAGCGCTGCTTCGAGATGTATCACGAAGCTCGGCCTTTATTTGCACTAAAGTATTATATTTTACACTCATCCTGTCTCGTGAACAAAAAATTCCAGCCCCGAACACGATTCTCAATACCGAAAAGTACGAGGCAGAGGGACTTTGATGAAAGTTTTGTAATATTGATAATTTTTTTGAAAAACTTCTTCCACCACTTCACATCAATCACCGTATTTTATATTTGTACTATAAAATAAATCAATTTTGAGAAGACTAATTTAGAGGCGATGAGGCCTACAAACGCTCATGAGCATGAGCATGAGCGCTCAAAAAATAATTATTTTCCATCCCTTTTTCAAAGAACTTCAACAAATACACGCTAGATGTCAGATGCACTCGGACAAAATTGGGTGGATAAAAGTCAGTCAGCTGTTTTAGTTACTTAATATTTATTTAGTATAATCAACGAAGATAACGGCGGCTCTATCATATGTTGTCAATTGGGTAACCACCACTGAACTCTAATAATACTGGAACGTGCGCTGGCTATACTGCACATGGAGAAGGAGCGTATCGAGAGAGATAGCTCGCAAACTATCTTTCTCTCTGTCTGATCGTGTGACGCACGCGCACTTGAAGGTGTTGTATAGGCGCTTCAAAAAGTTTATCCCACTGAATTCTATTACTCTATCGAGAGTGTAAGCAAGATCTGAAATCGAGGAATAAACTTTTTGACAATACTGTACAGACAGAGACCAAGATACTAACAAGCGTCGTTCGTGGCTATCTCTCTCGATACGGTCTACCAGCGGCCAGTGCACGTTCCAGTATTAGTAGAGTTCAGTGGTAACCACTATAATGGCCGGTTTCTTCACCTCTGGTTATGTTCCAGTTAGAGTTATCCACCAGATATCCTATGCTTTTAGCATGGGTTATCTGGTGGATAACTCTAACCGGAACATAACCAGAGGTGAAGAAACCGGCCCTTAGTTTGCTTATAGTTAACGTTTAGACACAAATAAGTTACCTTACAGGCGGACATTAGTGATACTATTTGTGATACAAAAAGCATCTTTTGGACAGCTAAAAAAGATATCCGAAACTTTTGTTGGTTGTCTTTCTGATATCTTTTAGATAACATATATTGCTACCTGGGTATGTGCTACCTGGGCTATACCGTTTGAAAGGGAACGGAGAGAAAACGAGCTACAGTCTTTGAAACGAGAGAATAATATACTATATAGTTCATGGTGAGAAATATGCAACGTTCTTTTCTTCTACAAAAACTGACAACAGCGCCACACAACGCGAGGCGCCCTGGAATCGAAATGCACTATCTACTACTAATGTAATATCTACTCATTTAGGCTTTATCGTTGAGTCAAATAACACAGTTTATTTCCACTGTTGCTCTATTTTTTGTTAAAATTTTATAATTAGCCAAAAAAAAATTTACAATTTCTCACAGTATTCAGCCAGATAAGGTCTTCAAGTTTCAAACATGATTCTCAATACCGAGAAATAAGAACCTAAAGTTTTTACCAAGTTTTTAAAATAATCAATGTCAATACTATAGACTTTGCCAGCTGTGACATTGAAGCTCTTGTTATTACGCATAATATTGAAGAGTACGTCTCTGGCTTGTCTCGATGGCATCTCGTACCAAGGTGAGAAATAAGCTGATGCACTAAGATTGGCGATTTGCGATGACAAACGATCACCCGCATAACAGTACAAGAAGAGCTGAAGACCAAAAACAAATAGTATTATGCTCGTATTTACGATCACCACCGTATTACCCGACTTCAAGCTCAGGATCATTTGAATTCCTGAAAAAAAAAAAAAAAAAAAAAATAACAAACTCAAAAGCCACGTGTCATGTATTGCATGGATAATCGTATCTGTTTAAAAAGTTATATCAAAAGTGGGGTAGGACATATAATTAGAGAAAAGGTTACATCTCGAGTCACCAGATACAGAAGAATCAGAAAGCCTTCATGGAATAGGAAATTTGGCATTGGAAAATAAGAAAGGCAATCGGAGATGTTGCAAGGAAAGTTGATAAAGTAGTTATGGGAATAGCATTAAGAAAAATAACCGATGACACTTTTTTAAAAATAGAAGAGCAGGGTCATAGAATTGCGTTGAAAGCAAAAACAAGAGGGCAGGAAATCATTTAGTCGAGATACTTAAAACGATCAAAGGAAGATATGGCGTACAACATATGACCGAGGAAAGAGATATATGGTTCAGGAAAATCATCGAAAAAAAAATCATGAACCAACACAAAGTACTATCACAAAAAAAATATTTGAAGAAAAACTGTATGTTATCTTGACAGAATGATGATGTATAAATACCCATTAAGCAAATTTGCAAGGTATTTGCGAAAAATTGCACGAGTATGATGATGTTGAAAGAGTCGTCGAGATACTGGGCAAGCTTGCTCAGTCTGACGTGTCTCTCGACGATTCCAATGAGTTTGTCACGTTCCTTCTTCTTGTCGACTTCGACCGAAAATTTTTCCAAATCCTCGCCGAGTATTTGAAACTGACCGCACAGATGCATCGTAATGCCAAAGAAGTAAACGTCAATGCCAACGTTTCCCGTTGCTGTTGAGAGAAGTTGTATCGCTTGAAAAATGAAAATTACCGCGTAGAAGATATCCGTGACGTCCCCGAAGGTACATGGTGTCGCGAGGGGTAAACTACCGCGAACTGCGGCGATCTCACTGACATTCGTGTCGGTTGCATTGATTTTTGGCGCGAAAATGGCAAAGCTCCTATGATCATTGGAATATTCGTTACGTATGCCGATACCATTTGAATTATGAACACGGATCTACCGAGCTTAGCGTATCTTTTCATTATAACACGTGCACTCCGAGTCTTCACGCTTGACCAATCTTCAACCGCCAAAGCTATTATCACGAGCATCTTTGAATTGAATATACGTAGAACAACGACCTTCAGGATAGATATAATGGAACAGCTTATCAGTGATATCAATTCGACGACGCCATACACGGTGGAGCACTCGGTTGTCGTTTCGGCTATCAAGCTCATCATCATTGTTACCTATACTCCCATCAAAATATAAATTTATGCGGATATATAGTTTTAAAAATTATAAGTATTTGATATATCATTTATATTTGTTATATATTTCAATATATACAATATAAATATGGGTGGGTGTGTGTGTGTGCGCGCGCGCGCATGCACTTAACTTTTGGCCTCAAACTATGAAACAAAAACTAAAACATAATATTAAAAAAACGTTTTAGGGCTAGCAATATATTCTTTATCACTTGATCCTGATACTTTTCTGCGAAACCTAACGATTTCATGAAAAATTTAGATATTCGATTAAAACAACCGGACAACACAGCATTGATAGGGGAATCCCCGAAACAACAGAAGGTATCTTAATACCTTATTCCATATTGTCACTGGCCAGAGAGCTCGGTAAGAAAAGTGACTTCACGATTAAAGTCAGAAAATATTGGGCATTCGATTAAAATATATTTTAACAATTATTGAAATATATTTTCTTCCAAAGTACTCGATTACCGTGTTGTATCCCATACTTTTCATTTTTGATTACGCAAAATGAAAGTATAAGTTCAATTGAAAACCGCGAGGGATGATACTTCTTTTTCCGTCAAATTTTGCAAACTCTCACCTGAAGAAAGACCAGAGTATATGATTGAATTTTCGCAAACACATCCTGACACTTGGGTGGCCAAATACCGAGAATTCGTGTGAGAAGTCTGTAGAGCCCGAGGGCGTAGGTAGTATCGGAGTTCCACGCAATACTCTTGGTCGTAGTTTCCTGTTCCATGATGGAGCAAGGTACGAATAAGTCTCTTCTGTACTGTTTGTACAGTGGAGAGGAATACATCGAACCAGTAAGCAACCATTTTTAGACTCGCTTGCTCCCACGAGCCCGAATAAGCATATTATACATATCGACCTCTGGCTTTTTCAACATCTGGACAACTTTCACATGCAGTCTATAATCATCTGCATAAGGGCAGCCAAAGAGAAAAAATAGTACCATGGAGCATACAACCCTTTCATCAACCATCATTACGTGACAAAACTTTTCAAATTTTCTTCCGGGAATAATCGAACGTTCAGGCAATTTTTTTTTCTCTCTTTTTTTGGTGCAAGCAATTTTCTAAATTGCTTTTGTTCGGGAGTTTGAATTTCAAATGGTCGCGGTTGCCATGGATCTGTCGCGATGCAATTTTTTTTCGATGTCTTTTATTGTTCCTCGGGTCATCGAATCGATAAACAAAGACCATTTCAAAAAGCTCCGAGAGACAGTCGCGATCATACTCGACGCTTGGGCTGATCAGCCCTAGCGTCGACCATTTTCACTTGGCAATAAGATGCAGTGAGTAAAAAAAGTATGCCTCGACTGGTGTATTTTTAGTGAAAATCTTGATAATTTTTTTTCGTGCAAACTAAAGTACATTTTACGTAGTTAAATGAATAAACAAAGTTATAAATTGCGCGATAATTTTTTTCGACGACGATCGCAGATTAAAAAACGCGAAATAAAAAAAAAAGATTTCTTATGATAAATTTGTACCATTGGTGGCAGGTAAGTGATTTTTACTTTAATTGTTTCATTTTCTTCGTTTTACTTAGATCAGATGTTTAAGCAATTTTATTTGAATGAAATAATCCCGAAAAATGTAAATAAGACAAAGTAATTTTTATCCATTCTTATGAAAATTATGGAGCAACTATGGCTATTTTGTAGGATTAAGAGCAATTATTCATTTACCTGGTATACATTTTTTTAAATACTTATGGTGTGTTCTGTTCCACTGGCAGAAGTAGTGTGCATTGACGCAGCCGTTGGAAAATACTGTTAGTATAGTAATTAATCTCTTTACTCAATGTTTTTTTTTTTGTCGTTTTTTTTAGGGTGTACGGAAGAGTAGGACAAAACGAACACCCAAAACTTAATTTGGGCATAAAAAATAAAATATCGACCTAGCCTTAATTCTCTAGTTTAAAAAGAAATTTTTAGTGGATCCGTGTATATGATCAGCAATCAAATTAAAATACATCTATGTAGGGATTTAACGAAAAAAAAAATGGTTGCCAACAATTTTTCGAAATTTGAGAATAAAATTAGTTGCGGGTTGCCTGCATATACCTTCTTCGATCATTATTCGTTGGTTGCTGCATGCATACATAAAGTAAAACGTCATTATTCTATATATTTTGAGTACACTTACGGTGTGTTATTCAAAAATTACACATTTGAACTTCTGCAATTTCTATGTTTTTACGTTCTTACTCCATCTCTTATAATCGAGCAATGCTTATATGCCAAAGATCTTTCGCAACAACTATTTTTTTTTTTCAAAGCAAAAGTTAATTTTTAAATGAAAAATTTGAAGCAAACTTTTATACTCATCTGGGCGGAAGAAATCGACGACAGCGCCGCTTCAAGATGCGTATCACGAAGCTCGGCCTTTATTTGTACTAAGGTATTATATTTTACATATGAACAAAAAATTTTTTTGAAAAACTTCTTCCACCACTTTACATCAATCTGGGTCTGTTTAGCCGAACTAAACGTTGAGCAGAAAGGCTCATCACAAATGGCGGCTTGTAATCAGTAGCCGCTATTTGTGATGAGCCTTTCTGCTCAACGTTTAGTTCGGCTAAACACACCCACTGTATTTTATATTTGTACTATAATATAAATCAACTGAGAAGACTAATTTAGAGGCGAGCCCTACACAGCGCTCATGAGCATGAGCATGGGCGCTCAAAAAATAATTATTTCCCATCCCTTTTTCAAAGAACTTCGACAAATACACGCTAGATGTCAGATGCACTCGGACAAAATTGGGTGGATAAAAGTCAGTCAGCTGTTTAACGTCTATTTAGTTCAAGAATTTAGTTTATTAGTTTTCTTGGGGGTTAGTATAATGTAATAGCGTGTAATTTCCGTAACGCTTATCACACAGCGATAATTCTGGAATAAAGTTAATCTCCTCTTTTTCTACGATCACCAAATACTCGTGATTATAATTATAACAGGAACGAGAAAATTTACAAATATGGAGCGAAATATTGAAAAAACATTGGAAAACGTGTGAGTTTTTTTTGACGTTTTGGGTTATGTTTACTAACATTGATAGCGTTTTTTTTTTTTGCTTCGTCTGATTAATTTTCGTTATCAGGAACAATACCGAGGGTATCACAGGCTGTATACTGGCAGATCAAGCGGGTCTCTGTCTCGGAGGTATGCACAAAATGCGAAAAACGTATTTAGTTTTTTTTTTTCCCCTCCATTAAAATTACGAAAAGTGCCAAAGTAGCGAAAATTTCATGATTTTGTAAAAGTTTTGTGTGAATTAATTTAATTGAAAAAAAAAACAGAAAAATTTATAATCAAGCAATGACGTAACCGCATTCCATTCAACTTTCAGTTAAGGGAGCTGCTTCCAGCGATAGCGCAGGATTGATCGCAGCTATCGCTGATCAAGCCGCAAAACTCCAGCCAGGATCGGAGGCTCCCGTGATTACTTTGCAGAACGACTCGAGGTATATTTTTTCGCTAAATTAATTCTTCCGACGCGCCACCAATATCTTTCGATCCAAAATCATTGAGAATCGACAATTTTTATAAATTTTAAAACATTGAGGTAAAAGCGTCGAATCAGGGCTGGAGCTCAAAACTGCTTCAAATTTTTTTTTAGCATTTTTTATCATTAAAAAATAATATCCCATGTAATATTGAGGAGGGGGAAGACTTCCAACGCCAAAAAAAATTCGAAAACCCAACAATACTAAGTAATGCAGATAATGAGTGGATATCATGAAAAAAAAATCGATAATACGTCCCCGATTATATTTTCTTTTGCCAAACTTGGCTTCATCGATTTTTACAATTTTTTTTTGGGCCGCCAATCTGAGGTGTCGAATTAGGAATGAAATTTTTTTTTTCAATCATTGGGGCGCATAATGTGGAGTAAGTATAAATAATGAGGACGTATTTGTTTATTTTTCGTTAAAAATGACAGATGCACATGTTATAGGCAATTTAATTTCACGGATTTTGATATATATATATAGATATAGCGTAACATGCGTGACGTCACAATGTTATATTTTTCAATTTGATATATTAACGGCAATTTTGATTCAAATAAAAAAATAAAAAATACGTACTAAATATTTTTTCCTAAACTACCAGATTTTTAAATAAAAAAATTTCATTTATACTCCAAATTGCGAATGACCCCGATGCTTCGGTATTTCACGAATAAAATTGGTCCAATCACACGCAGTGCGTGAACTCACTTTTAATTCGTTCATAATAAAATATTTACGCGGTGGATGCAAAAGGATATAATAGGCAATTAATGTGAAGCATCTTTCTGGTGCCAAATTACTATTTCGGAGCCACTTTTTGATTCGCAAATTACACATTTTACGAACAACTTTATTCCCAATTCCGTTGCTCGTGTCGTCTCTGACAACGCCAGGTAAGACTACTCTCATTGAGAGTATCCAGAATTCCCACAAGTTGCACAAATCACTTAGCGTTTTAACGCGCCATGATTTTGTAAAAAAAAAAAAAAACAATACTGTCTTTTCGATTTTTAAATTTTATAATAGCATCGGTAAGCGATATTGTAGGGTAGATGTACCAGTTGTGGCCACAATCGAACTACTTTTGGTCATCCGAAGTACCGGTTGTGGCCACCAAGCTTTGAATTGGGATTGGCCATGTGCTGGCCACAAATAGAACAATCGCATTTTGAATGTATACCACTTTAGGCCACCGCGCGTATTTTTCATATATTTTAGCTAATTTGTCATTTTTCTGTAATTCCAATCGGCAAAATGAGCTTTAACTGATAAAATTTACATTTTTTATGGGTCGAAATGACTTTGGATAATGAGAAACCGTAGTCTTCTCACCTCTGGATCACTCAAAACTTCTGACAATAAAACTACACAAACCGCTCAGCGCTGGCACATTTCGTCACATTTTGTTGAAATAAATTGGCAGATATTCGATAAAGCAATCGATATTGGTACGGAAAAATCTTGAATATCGAAATATTACGCTCGATGAAATTAAACTTTAAGAAATTCGAGGGAAACGGGGAATGGCCACAACTGGTACGTCTATCCTACACTCGTCTCACAATTCATTGTTACGTCGATACTGTTATTGCCTCATCAAAATTTTATTATTCGGTGTCGCTATTTTCATTTATTCTTAAAATGCTACTGTCCGATTATTTACATTCCTGCGTTCAGTTCAATCAGTTCATAGTTTATAGTGTGTGTGTCTCGTATCTTCATACCGACTCGATACCTGCTATTATCTCCTAATATTTGTATTACTTAATATTGCCAGTTTTTAATATTTTTTATGGTGTTGGAAATCTTCCACCACGATAAAATTACAATTAATAATATAATTGAGTAATAACGAGCGTTAGAGAAAAAAAAAATTCCATACATTTTGAGCTGCAGCCCTGTTTCGACGCTTTTACGAACATTAAAAATCGTTATCGAATAATTGATCGATAATTTGCCAATAATTATAGAAATATAATTTTTTAAAGTATTTTTTTTTTATTCAAACAATTTTTACAGTTAGCGATAAATCTTTTTTTCTTTAATTTTGAAAAAAAAATAGCAAGACCTAAAAGTGAAATAATTTACAGACAATGCCTGATACGACGCCAAGGTCCTGTGGTCGGTGTTATATACAAAAATGTCACGCACTGAACATTCAAATCATCGTGCGAGCACTACGAAACAAAAACAAAAAACAAAACAAAAAAACGATGCTTTATTTTTGTATAATATATCCCGCTGAATTGTATCAATATGATCGAGATTGCATCCACGAATTATCAAATCTCCCGATCTTTCGCGCCTGACTGACTTGGGAAAAAAAAAATCCTCATGGTTACGCGTTCCATGAAAGAACGAAGGAAAAAAAAAAAAAGGAGAAAAGAAAAACCAAGAAATGTGCAATTTTTTTCGAAATAAATATCATGGTTACCAATTATTACTCTTAATTCTCACGGTTACAGTATGGATGGATTGTTATTTTTTTTTTTCGCGCTCAACGCGATTAAAAACATTCCGGATGTTACCGGATCGTCGTTCTTATCACTGTCGCACGAAAAATTCACTAAGTATATACTTCAGGGTCAATCATTTTTTCTACTTCCGCTCGGGACGTTTCGACGATTTCGCCTCTCGTACCATTTGCTCACGGCTATCTTTACGAGCTCGTCGTGCTCGTAGATCCACGAGAGCAAAACAACGACGAACATTACGACACCCACGAGGAGATGAAGGAGTTTCTCATCGGGAAACAGATATGCCTGAAGCGAAGAAAACAAATTATCAAAAAAGATAACAAGGGGTAAAGAAATTAAAAAAAAAAAAAATGAAACCAAGTTCAGTTGAACAGTAAACATAAAACCACAGTTATCACATTTTAGTTACACTTTTTTTTTGTTCCTTTTTTTTTTTTCTTAAAGAGGTACGATCATTACGACGAATTCAACTTTCGGACTTGAAATTTTTCAATTTTTTTGACGAATACTTTATGCGCCTATTGCAAAAAATTTGAGTTATATTGATCGTTTAGTTTTTTTTTAAATAAAATTGCAAAGTCGAGCAGTTTATGGAGACGGTCAACCGGAAGTGCGATGATCACGGTTTTGCTGCTCGCGTATGCAACTAAAACCGTTGAAAAACTGAAATTTGATAGATCAGATATAATAGATATTGTAAAAAAAAAATTGAAAAATTACTCTTCGGCGTGTAATTCAAGCGCTACATCATGAAAAAAGTTTCAATTTCCGGTTGAAAATGATCAGAACTTCGACTCTCTTGTTTCATGCGTGCCCCCCTCGCTCGCCACGCTCATCCGCGCCGAATTTTCCGCTTATTCCCCACAGTTTTGATCGTACCCCCTTAACGATCTCAATGAATTGGGAGTATGAATGAAATTTTTTTTTCCAATCATTGGGGCGCATAATGTGGAGCAAGTAAAAATAATGAGGACGTATTTTTTGATTTTTCGTTAAAAATGACAGATGCACCTGTTATAGGCAATTTAATTTCACGAAATTTGATATATATATATAGTTTATTGTAATATATAGTTTATTATATATATATTATATACTATATATATAATTATATAGTATATATAATTATATATACTATATATATTATATATATACTAAATATAATATATATATTATATACTATAATAATATATAGTTTATTATAATTAAATATATATATTGATATAGATATAGCGTAACATGTGTGACGTCATAATGTTATATTTTTCAATTTGTTATATTAACGGCAATTTTCAAATAAAAAAATAAAATACGTACTAAATATTTTTTCCTAAACTACCAGATTTCGAAATAAAAAAAATTTCATTTATACTCCCAATTTTCTGCGTGTATCCTTACTTGGGATAAATTTGTAATCAGACCCGAGATTATGAGAGCTCCCGTAAATACTGGTTTGGGAATGATACCGCGAAGCGGTCGATAAATCGTCTCGCTGTGTCTCCTGTTGATAAACGCGATCGAGTGCATTATCCTGAGTACCATGTTGACGCAATTGCCAAATATAAAGCCAACGGGACCGAACCACGTTGCCAGAAGATAAGAGGCGCACAAAAAAGCCACCGACTCGTAAATCATAATGAGATTGCTCTTGTTTATCGTCGTACTGTCGGCGGTTGCATTTGTGTAACATTCGGTAACACCGTTTATACCGAGAAGCAAAACCGCCAGGCAATGAGCGCGCAACAAAAGTACGGGCAGATAAGTTGTCAATTTAGCGCCACCGTAGAGCCACAGAAGAGTGGACGAGTACGATTGACCAAAGACAAAAACAACGAGGCCAATCGAAGCTACGCTCGAGCACAGATGCGTCAGAACATTGACGCTCTCACGTATTTTCATCTATCATCGAGAAGAAATGATATATTTTTAATGAAATTAAAAAAAAAAATAATAATAATAATAATAATAATAAATTATAATATTTAATATTTCAAAAATTTACTGAATCGACTCACCGGATTTTGATCCGATAAAGATTGATCGCGTTTGACCATCTGAGTAAAGTAAAAATAGCCGCTATCCTCTATGGGACGAAAGATAAATCTTGCCGCTAATGAGCCCAAATTATTCACAATTTCGTAAGTACCCTGCGAATGTTTGAAAAAAAAAAAGCGAAAAAAGATTTAAAAAAAAAGTAAAATTCGATGAAATATCTTGAAGGAAGTGAGAAATTTGTAAGGTTTTCACCTGTTCGGTGAACGTCAATACTGGAAGAATCGTCATTATCAATCTCTCGCCCTCCGTCAATATCTGCTTGAGTATACCTTGCCGAAAGAAGCTCCAAGTCAGTACGGTCAATTTTTCATCGAAACGAGTATCCTAAATTTGGTACATTTCATTGATTCATCAACGATAAGAGAATAAAATAAAATATTCTTTTCATTCAATATACGAATTTTTCAACATACGCTATTCTGCAAACGTCCGGGCAAAAAGTCTTTCACAGACTTGAACGGAAATTCCTTCGTCACAAGCTCGTCCGAGCTGTCGCGCACCGACAGCTTTCTCTTTCTGCTCGATTTGTTCAACGTTTTTATGTAATAATGAAAATAAACGTAATGACCGACCGTGTAAAATATCGCAGCGACGAGCTGGGCAACGCCAAACGCTAGCAGAGCATTCTCCGGTCGATGTAGAATCAGAGGAACGAACGTTAGAGTTCGAAAAGCGATCATTGCTGTATCGAGAATAATCTGAAAGTTGCAAGATTATATTACCATATACATATACTTTTTTTTTTTAATGTCAAGACATTGGGCCAGAGATATGGCTGAAAGATAAATTGATATTTATTATATAATTAAGATTGGGAGAAAATTGAATCAGAGCGTTTTTTTCTTTTTATCGTTTTAGTAATAAAAAAAAGGTGGCCGGTCCGTGTCTCAATGGACTAATTCTCCCCGGGAAAAAAATTCCCGGACGGAATCTTCTTGGACGAAATTTCCCCTCCGCTAAAATTTTCCTTGAACAAAATCTCATCTGCTCAAAATTTTCTCGGATTAAATCTCCCCTGTTTGAAATTTCCTCCGACAAAATCATCCAATGCCGTAGTAACCATACGGCAAGGTACGCTCGGTGTACCGTAAGATATACACGGACATAAAAATATGGGTATCAGTTTGCTCCAATATTTAATTATGTTATTCTACTTGATTTTTCGTGTAGGTATAATGATAAAGGAAACGGGAATGGAGAGTGAGATTAGGCCTTGGAAATACTGGTCCGAGGAAAATGTAAAGGGCAAGGAGAAAGAAATGTGGGCCAGGATAAGATGCGGAAATGTAGGGAGAGCGGACAAGAAAGGTGAGAGAGAGAGAGATTGGATGCGTGCAGAATATGCGAGGAGCAGGATGAGACTTTGGAGCATTCGCCGGTGCGTAAGAAAAGTAGATAGCGCGCGAAGGAAGATGACAAGAAAAGAAGCGGAAGAATGGCTGGAAGGAATTGATGAAATAGCGATGGTGGGAGAGGTAATAAATAATGCTTCAGGGAAAAATACAAAAAGGAATTTGCGCATATTTCAGGGAAATCGAAGAGGTATGGGGGAAAAAAGAGGAGTTTGGAGATACGAGAATGGGAGAGCAGAGGAATTAATGGGATGCGGGTGTGAGAGTTGATTGGAAATGTAAGACATGTAGATTTAAGGATGAGGGAGGAGTTAAGGAGAGGACAAGGAATGTAAACTATGAGAGAATTGTACAAGTTTTGTAAAAAGCTTTTTAAAAGTTATGCAAATAAAATTTATTTATTGATAATAAAGGAAACGGATCATTCTCATGCTGTAAATATAGCTGAGGCTGAGACTCGAGTGATAATATATTATTGATAACAGTATCGATCTTTCTTTTATGTTTGTCGTGTATTTATCGTGACTGCGACTCCTGTAGACGTCATAAAGTACGTTTTCCCGAGAAAGGCGATTTTGTCAAAGGGGAAATTAAGATTCAATCCAGGGCCCATTCGGGCCGAGGAGATTTTGTCCTAAGGGATATTTTCCGGGGGGAGATTTTTCCGGGAAATTATTTCCGAAGAGAATTGGTCCTAGAACCATTAAAAATGCTTTTTCCTGTTAATTAATACTGTCATTAAAATTACACGAAATAATTGGAATTTGTTTTTTTTTTTTCAACCAATTACGAGTATACTTTGAATATTTTTTGTACTTTAGTAAAAATTATTATTCAATCGTAACTATTATTTTTATTTACTCATTATTAAATTATTGTTAAATTATTTTGTCCGTTTGTTGCGCATCGCGAGGGCTCTCGCAAGTATTTCCAGCGATATGAGACTGAATCGATGCGTCATATATTCGTGTAAAAATATGAGTATATTGAAAAATTCGTACTTTAAGCCTGACAAATAAGAAGGCGCTCGAGACAAGCTGAACGACGAGCGACGACAGTTCGATGATACAAGATATTGCGACCGCGAGTACGGCAAACGTGTAGTAAGGTGGTAGCGCCTCGGTGGTCGCGAGCGCAAAGAGCCATATGTAACCGAATAGAAATGACATTGCGACGCATATGGGTACCCTGGAAAATAGTCTCGGTACTCCTTAAAGCCCCAAAAGGAAACACCATAATTAGCCGCCAATTTTTAAGCCAACTAACGTAAGCCACAACAAATTAACGACTTGCGCCCAATTATGATCAGCCGTATTTGTCAGACAAGCTTTCATGAACGGCTCCCTCGACAGGAACAATATCATGGATTCCAGGAGTAGAAGTCTGACGTTCATAACGCCGAGTACCGCCTGACCGACGTGTCGAACCACGAACGCATTTAGGACGAATGTCACGCAGCGGCATAATATCTATGAGAAATAATGCGCGTCGTATAGCTGCCTACGCGCAAAATCGATATTTCAAAAAAAAAAATTGAAAATATTACCAAAATTAAAAAAAAATAACGTATCACGCAAAGCAAAAATTTGTTTTTTTTTCCATTCAAAATCACAAAAATTTCCGAATATGTAAGTAAATATGTATTTGTATGTATGTATGTATGTAAAGAGAAAAAGAGACAAAAATTTAAATTGACAAGTGCGTCATTTTTCTCGAACTAACCTGAAATATAATGTTGAAGGATGCATTTTCCAAGCTACTCTTCAGAATGTTCTGTGCCATATTGACAATATGAAGGTGCTTATTTTAAGAACTCTCGTGTGTCAGACTAATGTAAAATAATACTTTAGCGGGGTGGCTGGACGTGTTTTCGTCGACATATTTTAATTTTCTCGCGATCCTAACCTCTATCTTCCCCGCCCCTCAGGAGCTGTCGCGTCAGCTGATCGGGTGCCGGGAAGTAGCGCTATAGCGGCGTTCTAACGAATTATCACGCACGCGCACTACCCCGAAACACTGTACAGCGATAAGATAAGGTCAAAAAGCTCTTTTGCGCGTCCTCTTTATGGATCGGAAAGTATCAAAAACGAAAGTAAAAAAACACGATCCTAATAATGACAGCAATAAATTATATACGGATTATGTCAAATTATTGTAACATGTTAATAATTTTTATCAATATTTTATAAAAATTGATAAATATAATTACTTATTCCGAATATGCAGACACGAGGTTTCATTATTTATTGTAGACATATATGTATATGTATCGTGTTTAACAAAATGTTTTATATATTTGACGAATAGGCATATATATACAGCGGGCTGTTATGTCATCGTCCATGATCGACTCGCACGCCGTGCATGCGGCTAAAGCATTACAAAACCGCGGCGCTAAAAGGTCGACGATGATATTCCAAAAATATATTGTAGTAGGGGCTTCGATTAAATGAATAAATTACTAAAAAAGTAAATATAATTCCTGTAATTTATCATTTGTGTGTGTCTCTTATAATTACTCGGGAAATCTGGACTTTTCTATCAAACACTTTCCGCTCGCACACCACCCAGCTGTGATAAATTTTCTCTCCCTCTCTCTTTCGATCTCCGAACGTTTCGACAGGGAGAAACGACTTTAGAGTTCGGAGTTCGGAGGACTTTTAGTTCGCGCACGTCCTTTACACTTTACACATGGTGTATCGACTTGCCTTAAATTTTCCCACCCTGCATGTAGTCTCGATAAACTTAAACTATATATAAAACATAATTCATTCGTACAGGTAGAAATATCGATTCGTATACTTTAGCCGGCAGCAAATTTCCGAAAAACAAACCGATATAACTCGATTTAAGCCAAGTGTTTTAATTCTTCACGGAGTGCGTAGTACGTAGGATCAACTTGTACATGCCTGATAGCGGAGAAAAGGGGGCGGGGGGGATTGGACCTTTCGGAATTAACAGCAAAGATATACGAGATAACGACTGATAAAAAAAATAAAATAAAGGAAAAATCTATAAACGTGTTCTCTACAACGAGTTTTCAATCTCGTTCAATTTCTATTTATACACCGCTTTCATGCTGTTCTCGTGAAATAAAATAGTCTCCACCTTATCAACGTTTACATCGCTCTCTTTTTCTCTCTCTCTCTCTCTCTCGCTCGCTCTCTCTCTCTCTCTCTCTCTCGCCCTCCAGACCACCTTGCAGGACTTGCACACGAACTGATCATTCTTTATTTTTTTTTTCATTTCTTCAAGATTTATCAAACTCCTTGAAAATTCAACAAGCTAAACAATGCCTTATCGTGGAAAATTACGTTTCTTCGCAAAGGCGTGCCTCGTAACGTCACGAGTAAGCTGCGCGGGTGATACGAGCTCGTTATTAATCGCCGGTCTCGCGACGCGTATTGCAATAAGAAATTTTTCCTCCACCAAAGCGTTAAACATGAGGTGAGCACTAAATTATACACCCAGGAGACGTTTATTATCGATCCAATAATGTTGCGATTTTTTTTTTCTTCCAATTATACATACGTCTATTCAGCGTGTTTATACGTGCTTAGACACTTGCTGTGACTTTTAAACTTTTTTTTTAAATTGAATTATGAGACTATCGATTATGTAACTATCGATGTTACGATAAAATGAGGTAAAAACGAAATTTCTCATTGAATTCGGGATTGTCTCTTAATTGGTAAAAATCTTCATCGGTTCAGACGAAACGGTCGAAATTCTTGTCAAACAGTATAATTGCATGCATCAATGAGTGCAGACTTGCAAAAAATTCCAAGTCACGCTCGTACCTACAATTTTTGCTGTATTCAATAATTATTTTTTTTTTCTCGACCTTCGATAAATTTGCATGCACGTATATATGCGAGTGTTTTGGTCCACATATTTTTGTACGCGCCAATGGATTTTGAGGATCGTTGCAATAATCTATTTTTGAGAATAATATTTTTTAGCAATTTTTTTTCACGACTGACAATTTTTTCAAAGGTTTGTTCAATTTGTCAAAAAAAACGGAGGTCCGCAGCACCTCGGCGTTCAGTTACAGCCTGGCGGCGATATAATCGACGTGTCTGCCGTTAATTCAAGAATTCCCAATAATCTGAAGAAATTCCTCGAAGGCGGCGAGGAATTGCTGAAAAAAGCTAAGAGGTAAAAAAAAAAAAGCTTGCGACCCATTTCCTTCGTTCAAATATGTATATTAGGATGTCCGGAATTTGAAAAAAAATTTTTTTTTGCGCTCCATCGATGGTGAACATTAATTTAGATGGAAAAAAAAAATTCCCCTCCAAATTTTAGCTCGGTACGAGAATATTTAGAACTTTCTCAATCGATATAATAGGTCATTATATTTGCGAATATACAGACGGGGCATTGCTTCAATGACTGATTAAACGTTTTAATATAAAAAATTGAGAATTAGTAGGTTTGTTCTTCAAATTCCAACAATTATATTTTACCTCAATCGCATTTGTAATTGACCGTGAAAAGACATTTTTGCATATTTTGCTTTCGAAAAGCCAATTAATTCGTTAATTTCACCGAAAATACGAGAGAAATAATAATTGATGACGAAAAAATTGTATACGTATTTTTCATGGTAAATTCACTTTGACAAGATTTTTTTAGCATTTTATCGTATCTTGCTTCGTTTTTTTTTTTTTTTTTACATAGGTCAATATAAGAAGAAAGTTTTTTCTGAAAGTTCATTTACTCGAACGAAAGATTTATTTTCTTAAAAAAGTTTTTTTTTTTTAAAGGTTCAACAATATTAATAATTAATTATTACTTTCAGTAAACGTTATTTCTTCTAAATTACTAAAGCCTTAAATAAATACAAACATTTTCTTAATATTTTGTTGTGTTTCGCATCCATCACTCAAGCCAAATTATACAGATGTATTTTTATTTCCTCAATTAAATTAACGAATTAATAGCTATTTGAAAGCAAAATATGCAAATATCTTATCACGGTCAATTAGAAATGCGATCGGGATACAATATTATCGTTGAAATTTTCAGCACAAACCTACGAATTCTCAATTTTTCATATTAAAACGTTTAATCAGCCTCATCTATGTATTCGCAAATATAATTAGCAGATCAGGAATACCGATCTATATGTCGATTGAGGCAGCTCTAAATATTCTCTTATCGAGCTCAAATTTTGAGGGAATTTTTTTTTTTCTATCCAAATTAATGTTTTCCGTCGAACGAGCGCAATAAAAAAAAAATAAAAATAAAATTCCGCACCCCCTAATATACATATGCATATATTTTTTTTTTCCCAATCGATCGATCTGTAGGAATATATAAAATAAATTTATGGTAATCGCTGAAAGTTCGGTACGTCTGTAAACTTTTAATTTCTCCAGGAGCGACGATGAGGATTTAAGGGCTCTGGTAGAGAGGTTCGTCGCATATTCCGTGTGACCCCAAGTAATTTTTTTTTTTTTGTGGCTTTGGATACAATTTGTACGCTGTTTTGCCCTTTCCCCTTGCACATTGTATAGTTTTTATTTTATCTCAGGCAAATTTTATTGGCACTGATAATGAAAATTCTGTTCTCTTCGTACTCGGCACGGAATTTTCGTTGATGAATCGTTTTATCGCTATAATTTTTGTTTTTCCATTAGCAAACAGCCTTGGTAAATAATTTTATCGCATACTCACCGCGATAAGCATCATTCATAAGAATTTCAATGTTTTTATCGATTTTTCTAACGCAAAATATGAAAAAAAAAAAAAGAAAATTTACCAACGTTCTTTTTCATCCTGGAAATCCCGTTTTGATAAGAATCACATTTGTTTTTGCAGATACAATATATGTAGAATTTATTTCCTGCCTGTTTTGAAGTGACGATTGTTCGCCAGGAATAATAATAATAATAATAACCGATACGCGTAAATTGTCACGAAAACCTTTCAGATCTTGATTATGCGATCGATATGCGTTTGACTTTTCGACAGAATCGTTGCCGAGGGACGCAGCATTATACCGGAATCGGAAGTAAACTTTCTCGCCCCAATAAGCAAAATGGACAAATTGGCTTGCGTCGGACTTAATTACAGCGGACATTGCAAAGAGCAGGGAATCGAGCCGCCTCAGAGTCCCGTGATATTCAGCAAATTTCCGAGCAACATTATCGGACCCACGGATAATCTTGTACTGCCATCGATATCCGATGTATGCATCATGAAAAATCTTCGATAAACAAAAAAAAACGAAAAAAAACGAAAAAAAAAACAACAAAAAAATCGATTATCCGATCGCGCATAAAATTTTAGCTTGATATCTCAAAAATTTGCGCAAGTTAAGGCCGTATTCTGCTTTGAAAGACCAAAAAAGAAAAAAAAAAGCTTATTTTCGAGAATTTTTTTTTGGGAAGGAAAAAAAACAACTTGGCCCCAGTGAACTTTGGGGTATCTTTTCTCATGTATTTGAAGTGTAAAAATAATTTTTTTTTCAAGCAAATACAATAATAAACTGCAGAGCAATGAGCCATTTCCGTGAGCGCCTTGCCACTGCAGTTCCCAATTGGCGGGAAAGATGCAGTTCATAATTTTGTCAAAAACAAAAAAACTTGAAAAATTTCCAATTATCGTATATTTTTCTTCTGGTTGAACTGAGGAAAAGTTTAAATAATCATGAAATCATAACTTTTTTCACGTTGAAAAGAAAAAATATGTATTTAAACAAAAAATCACTTTGACGCGCTGTAAAAGTTATTTAAAAATACTTTTTTTTAACAATTTTGTTAGTTCGCTCAGAGGAGAATTCAATACTGAAGTGAACAAACTTTGGTTCGAGTCGATGGGTCGTTTAGTTGTTTTGCCATCACGCCCGCCAATTCAGAAGAATCGAAAAAAATGAAAATTCGAGAAAAGGCGCTCTAAAGTTTTCAATATCGCGCAAATACTTCGAATTGTCATGCGTAACTTTGTGAATATATTCTTGGATAGTTTATCGATTTAGGCAAAAAAAAAAAGAATTTTTGGACCTTCCAAAGCAGGATCCGGCCTTGAATCGATCGAGCTCAGCGACCGAGGATAAATTTGTGTTTTTTTTTTTTTTGCTTTTAGAAAGTCGACTGGGAGGCCGAGCTCGCGATAGTTATCGGCAAAAAGTGCAAAGGTCTCAACAATCACGAGGCGGAAGATTGTATATTCGGTTATACGGTTGCCCAGGACATATCGGCTCGCGACTGGCAGAAAAGCAAACGCAACAATGGCCAATTTCTTTTGGGCAAAGCGATGGACACGTTTTGTCCACTCGGACCCGCTGTCGTCACCAAAGAGGCGATATGCGATATAAATAATCTGAGTGTTAAAACGTGGGTCAATGGTGATCTCAAACAGGACGGCAATACCAGCGAATTGATTTTCAAACCTCACGATATCGTTGCGTACATCTCCCAGTTAGTATTTTTAAAAAAAAATTAAAAATTTCGTAATAATTAGTCGGAGTAAATCGGAAAAATCGCTTCTAAAATATTTCGTCATCGAATGGGTCTTTGCATTGAACAAAAAAAAATGATATTCATTTTTCATCAAGCATGTACACTGGGGTGGTCCTTAAAAAGGTCATTTTTTAATTTCGACCGTCCAAGACCCCCCAAAATCGGCTCCGAATAATTCAAAAATAATTCCCGAATTTTTTCAGATTTTTATCTCAAATCTAAGCAACCGATTTAAATGAAATTTGGTATAAAGGGGTTTCTTGGATCGCCGATTACGAATTTGAACTCAAAATTCAAAATGGTGAGTCCAATATGGCAATGTCAAGTGACTTTTGGAGCTTTGGTTCACCATATTGGATTCGCCATTTTTAATTTTAAAATTTTGAGTTCAGATTCGTATTCAGCGACCCAAGAAATCCCCCCTATAATAAATTTCATCTAAACCCGTTCGGTAGATTTGATGTGCCCCTGAAAGGGTTGAATGGGGAAATCCACCCTCTTGGAGGGCACGGGTCAGAGTTGAGATAAAAATCTGAAAAAAAATTAGGGAATTATTTTTGAATTATTCGGAGCCGATGTAAAAAAAAAATCTGTATAAAAGATCAGCTGTCCGTCTCAATGAGAAAGGCCCCGGAGGACCAACTTTGTCCAATTGTAAAGAACATGCGTTTTTATGATGCTTCCAGTTTCGATTTTTTATTATTACGTACTGGACGCTAAAAAAAATTCAGGGAATTGGCACATTTCTTGAATATTTCATTATTACGCTTTAAGCAATTATATTTGATATTAATAATGATTAATATCAAATATAATTGTTATTTTTATATACATATTTATATTTTTTATTTATTTATTTTTATTTATATATTATTTTATATATATATATATATTATTTTTATTTATATAATTATATATAAGTATAATTATATTTGATATTAATAATCATCATTAATCTCGCAGATTCATGACTCTGCTCCCGGGTGATGTGATCCTCACGGGTACTCCAGGCGGAGTAGGATTTGCACGCAATCCTCCAGAGTTCCTCAAGGTAAAATAATCATTTATTTCAAATTAATCAATGTCGCGGTCGTAAAATTTCATTTTCGTTCGATCACATCGGAAAAAAGTAGGAACTTTGTTCCATTAACGTATTTTTTTTCTTCATTTTACAAGAAAGGAGACGTTCTCGAGACCGAGATCAGCAGTCTCGGTCGTTTGAAAAACAACGTCGTCTGATTGGCGAATCAATTTCTGTGCAATATGTACCGAAAAAAAAAAAAAAAAAAAAAAATTGGTCTACTCGCAGAGCGGACATACACAAATATGAGCCGACGCGTCGATGAACTTGCGGCTTACTCCGAAATGCAAAATGGTCTGCACAACGAACTCGTAGTCGGGTGAAATAATTTTTTTGTTTACGAAAAAAAAAAAAAAAAACAACAAAAAACAACTATAAACTCAGCGCTGTGTATGTGTATGCGTGCGCAAAGTACTTATAACAATATGCGTCAGTACAAAGTCATCCACTTCATGCATCACTGCCATTTTTTAATACCGAAAAATTTACATTTACAATTTACCGAAGAATTTATATAATAATAAAAAGAAGAGCCTCTGTTATTTTCGATTAAACAAACATTTGTTCGCATTCAATAAGAATTCTACTTGGAAAAATAATGCATTATTTTTCAACCTGAAAAAGTCCTTCCTGATCGACCAAAATTTACGTAATGAAAAAAAAAAATATTCTGTTCATTCTCGTATAATATAATAGAGAACTCGCGTTATTTTTAACTTTTCAATTATTTAAAAGATAATTATTCAAAAATAACATTTGCATAGGTTTTTTTCCCGTTACTCATCATTATTTAATTAATTATACCAGCTTGAAAATTGAATTGCATTTCAAACGTACATCGCGTGACAGTGACGTCACAACACCCTAGTGCAGCAGCGCCTATAGCGGTAAAATTAAGAAATTCAAGCAGCTAATCCATTCCTAAAAAAAATCTTCGTAACAGAGAACTTGAATTATTTTAAAATTTTAAATTATTTAAAAGATAATTATTCAAAAACATCATTTGCAAAGGTTTTTTTCGTTACTCATAATTATTTAATTAGTTATGCTAGCTTGAAAATTGAGTTGCATTTCAAACGTATATCACGTGACAGTGACGTCACAACACCCCAGTGCAGCAGCGCCTCTAGCGATAAAATTAAGAAATTCAAGCAGCTAAATCATTCCTCGCCGAGTGCGTAAATTTCTTACAATTTTTACATCATCAGGTATAATAATTTACCACCTTAAAGAAATTAATGCAATGTTTGTTGACTTCAGAAAATATTTAATTGTGGCAGAAGACGAAAAAAAAGAAGAAAATCGTTTACATGCAAGTGCTCTATTATAATTTTGAGGGAATTTGAGGAGAAAAAAAATACGCTAGATTTTTTTTCGATAGATAAAATTACTATAAACAATGTGCATTACAGCAGGGCAATGAAAAAAATATATATATATGTATACATAATGATATAAATTGATTTTGAAGAAAATTCGATCTTGCCGATCGCCTTTTTCGTATGAGCTGCACAATTTGTCCGTAAAAGAGCGCCACCTACATTCTTGTTGAATAATCGTTGAAAAAAAAACCAATATATAAAAATTTAAACCCAAAGATCGTTATCGGTGCATAATAAATACGAAAACGATAACACGGGGAATTTTTTTTTTATCAAAAGCTCAAAACTCGTGCAATCTGTATTTATTTTTGTTTCTAGCCGCCATTTTGTTGTCCCGTGGCTACGTCATCAGACTTTTTTTTTTACTCTTTCGTCTCCGTCGGTTTTGTTCTTTGTCTTCTCTCTTGTTTCTCCGTTATAGCGTTATACCGAGATCGTAGACATAGGCTTACACGACGCGAGAATGAATACGCGTAAATTTAACTCACACCAACCGAGTCTGCCTTCGTTGCTCACACATCCAGACACGTCTGTTGTGTCCTTTACCGTTTCACCTGTCGTCAAGTGACGAGCCTATATATACGAATTTTTTTATTACCTACAAAAATTCTCCAAATGCAATGTGGGCTTCGACGTGTGCGAGATAATATATACAATGCGATCTCGTCCAAGATCGTTCAATCGCGTGGAATAATATTTCAATCACTCTGAAAACAAGTAAAATCCTTTATCGAATCCTTTCACGGTCTAACGGGAAAAATTTGTGACGAGAGACCTAAAAAAATAAACAAAAAAAAAGCCTCGACGACGGCTGTCGCGAACGTGATGTGGAGGGGGAAAAAAATTTTTGGTGTCCTCAGCCAATCACGTTTCGTCGACAAGTACGATTTCACCAAAGTTGCAAAATAATGCCGTGGCGCTGTACGCATATTCCCAAACATTTGACCGTTTGTTACTCGATTTGAGAGTATCAGTTTTTTTTTTTTTTTTCCTATATATTTTTATTATTTTCGCATAGTTCGTGGTCAGTTTCTAGGGTTAGGGGAGCGCGCCCGAGAGTGAGAGAGACAGAGCGACGGGGAAAATGTCGGTGCGTTGGTGGGGTCCATCGTGCGACTAGCGACTTTCGCCCACTGTTTCTCTCGCGATTCTATCGAACATACTTTTTTTTTTTATTATTTTTCCGTTTTCAACGTGAGAACGAGCAAATAAATTGTCCCATTCAGTTCGGAGTTTGTTTGATCGAGGAATATAAAATAATCGAAATTAAAACGGGTTTTGCGTCGAGAATTTTTTTGTGCTGTACACGCGCGTGAAGAGAAGAGCCAGGGCCTTCGATCGTTATAAAACCTATATATATATATATATATATGGATATATAGATATATACATATACATATATATCTATATACACTTGTGTTTTGTGCGTTCCGTGCGTTCGGGGAGCGCGCTGTGTGCTGTGTTTTGTGACCAGACGGCCATACAGACGAAGAGAGTTTCGAAGAGCCCGAGCAATCCGTGCATAGAGGAGAGAGCCGTATAAACGGAGACGAGAAAGCATGGCGGCTCTCGGGGTACTCGGAAAAGTTGAGTTCGTTGTCGGTAGCAAGTACAGATTAATGAGAAAAATTGGCTCCGGCTCGTTCGGTGATATCTATCTCGGCATCAATATTACAAATGGCGAGGTATGAATTTTTTTTTTTTTTTTTTTCAACAAATCCCTTGGTTTTCATTATTATTATTTATTATTATTATTATTATTATTATTATTTCACGCACGTATCTGTGAGCGCCAACGGACAGTTTCCTAGTGTCCCCCCCCCCCCTTTTTTTTTGTTCTTTCGTCGCTTATAACGCTATATATTACGCATAAATTTATTCCTTTATATATACTTGTAGGGTGAAACGCATTATATCGTTCGTATTTACAACATCGTTATATGCGCTCTCTAACGATCTCATAATCGCTCGATTTCATCCTATTTGACTTTTATCACCCTGTCAAATTCGTCTCACATACGCGACCAACACCCACACACGTATCTATATTTTTTTTTTTGTTTTTTTTCTTCCCTTTTTCATGTCTATAATGGACAATTATAATGAACACGACAACGACGAAAAGTCAATTGGTAATTACGTATTAATCGATATATATATATATATATATATATATATATATATATATGTATATATATATATATATATGTATATATATGTGTATATATTTATTAATATATCGCGAGAAGGATGCATATTTTGAGCATGAAAACAAAGAAGTGATTTCAAAATGATCAAATTCTTGTGAAATATTCAGCTAGCATATTTAGCGCAATTCATTTCTTGCAAGTTTGCTTAACATTATTTTTTCGAAACATCGGCTGAGCTATGATTTATGCCCAATTTACGTATGTTTTTGCAATTTTTTAAATTCCTCCAACGATCCAACAGTAAATTCAGAGTTTTCCCTGACTCCGAAATACATTACGTACATTTCCGTGCCGCAATAAATATTTCAGGACAATATTCGAAAATATATATGTATATATGCCATTTTACCGGGACTTTAGTGCCTTTGCGAGCCAAAACGGCTATAATATTAAATTTATCACGAAATTTTAAATCCGCGCGGAGTATTTTATTTAACGAATCCGAGGGGTCGGACTCAAATTGTATTATCGTTGAGCAGGAAGTGGCGGTCAAGATGGAGAGCGTAAGGGCGCGCCATCCTCAGCTTCTCTACGAATCAAAGCTGTACAAGATATTGCAGGGCGGCATAGGGATACCTCACATGCGCTGGTAATTGATGGAAAAAAAAAAATTTTTTTTAGCATGAATTCGATTGAAACGATCGAATGGTAAAAAAAAAAAAAATTTCTCCCCAAGGTACGGCCAAGAACGAGAATGGAACGTTCTTGTGATGGAACTGCTCGGACCCTCCCTCGAAGATCTCTTTACTTTTTGTTCGCGAAGATTTACCATAAAAACGGTTCTCATGCTCGCCGATCAGATGATAGGCAGGATCGAATTTGTACATTGCAAACACTTTATACACAGAGACATCAAGCCGGACAACTTTCTGATGGGAATCGGTCGTCACTGTAACAAGGTGGGCGATGAGGGGAAAAAAAAAAAAAAAAAAAAAAACCATCTCGTAGAAAAAATCTCATCGTAATAGCTCAATTTAATTATTATTATTATTATTATTTTTTTTTTCTACGAAGCTCTTCATCATCGATTTTGGATTAGCCAAAAAATATCGGGACGGACGTACGCGACTTCATATAATATATCGCGAGGACAAAAATTTAACCGGCACTGCCAGATACGCGTCGATAAACGCTCATCTCGGTATCGAGCAGAGTCGTCGAGACGACATGGAGTCGCTCGGTTACGTACTGATGTACTTCAATCGGGGCTCATTGCCCTGGCAGGGTCTCAAAGCCGCGACGAAAAAACAGAAATACGAGAAAATTAGCGAGAAGAAAATGTCCACGCCCGTCGACATACTGTGCAGGGTAATATTTTATATTTTTTTTCTTTGTTTTTTTACTCAAAATGCAATTTTCGCCGCAAAATGTTTAGATTTTTTCAAGATACTTCCGCCTGAGTGTTATAACTGTTCCGAGTATATTTGAAATATTGAATAATGATAGAAAAAAAAAAAATGATCAAAATAATGTGTCCCATGAGACGAAAATGAATCGTTAATTACAGATATTTAATATATAAAAAAGTTCATTCGCTTTTTTTTTTTTTTTATTCGAGTTAAATTTAATGTGAATATCGTTATTTTATAACATTTTTAAAATTTCCGGGCTTATTAAGATTTCATTGAATTTTAAACTGAAAAAAAATTAGCATAGACACAACTAACAAAATTTAAGAGGGGTAATAAAAGTTGTATGCAATTTTTCGGTTTTTTTTAATTTTTTGAAATGACTAGAAATGCTTTTGGCCCAACAAACATTGTTTTATCGAGCTAAACTTTTCACATCGATGAATAAGTGCACGAAAAAGTCAAACTTTGAACGAATTGAGTTTGATTAGGAAAAAAAAATTTTTTTTCTTAATCGCGAATGTAATTTTTTCTTTTTTGGGAAGATTAGGGCCCTGAAGGGCGAGGATTCGAGCTAAATTTTTTACATTGATGAATAAGTGCACGAAAAAATCAAACTTTGAACGAATTGAGTTTGATAAGTAAAAAAAAAATGTTTTCTTGATCGTGAATGTAATTTTTTCTTTATTGGGAAGATTAGGGCCCTGAAGGGCGAGATTCGAGCTAAATTTTTCACATTGATGAATAAGTACACGAAAAAGTCAAACTTTGAACGAATTGAGTTTGATTAGTAAAAAAAAGAAATGTTTTCTCAATCGCGAATGTAATTTTTTCTTTATTGGGAAGATAAGGGCCCTGAAGGGCGAGATTCGAGCTAAATTTTTCACATTGATGAATAAGTACACGAAAAAGTCAAACTTTGAACGAATTGAGTTTGATTAGTAAAAAAAAATTTTTTTTTCTTAATCGCGAATGTAATTTTTTCTCTATTGGGAAGATTAGGGCCCTGAAGGGCGAGATTCGAGCTAAATTTTTTACATCGATGAATAAGTAAACGAAAAAAATCGAATTTTGAACGAATTGAGTTTGATTAGTAAAAAAAAAAGTTTTCTCAATCGCGAATGTAATTTTTTCTTTATTGGGAAGATTAGGGCCCTGAAGGGCGAGATTCGAGCTAAATTTTTCACATCGATGAATAAGTACACGAAAAAATCAAACTTTGAACGAATTGAGTTTGATGAGTAAAAAAAAAATGTTTTCTCAATCGCGAATGTAATTTTTTCTTTATCGGGAAGATTAGGGCCCTGAAGGGCGAGGATTCGAGCTAAATTTTTCACATTGATGAGTAAGTACACGAAAAAGTCAAACTTTGCACAAATTGAGTTTCATTCGTAAAAAAAAAAATTTTTTTTCTTCATCGCGAATGTAATTTTTTCTTTGTTGGGAAGATTAGGGCCCTGAAGGGCGAGATTCGAGCTAAATTTTTCACATCGATGAATAAGTACACGAAAAAATCAAACTTTGAACGAATTGAGTTTGATTAGTAAAAAAAAAAAAGTTTTCTCAATCGCGAATGTAATTTTTTCTCTATTGGGAAGATTAGGGCCCTGAAGGGCGAGATTCGAGCGAAATTTTTCACATTCATAAATAAGTACACGGAAACTTTGAACGAATTGAGTTTGATTAGTAAAAAAAAAATGTTTTCTCAGTCGCGAATGTAATTTTTTCTCTATTGGGAAGATTAGGGCCCTGAAGGGCGAGGATTCGAGCTAAATTTTTCACATTGATGAATAAGTACAATAAAAAGTCAAACTTTGCACGAATTGAGTTTGATTAGTAAAAAAAAAAAATTTTTCTTAATCGCGAATGTAATTTTTTCTTTATTGGGAAGATAAGGGCCCTGAAGGGCGAGATTCGAGATAATCAAGATTGTTGCACGTAATTGGCTTCTTTTTTTTACGCGACAAGCGTAGGAAAAAAATCCCGTAAAAACCTTGAATAAATTTAAATAAATTGTACCATAAAATTAAAGACTTCGTCAAAGAGAGGCAGAGTCATGAAAAAAAAAAAAAAAAAAAAATGATCTATTCGTGAAGAAAAAAGTCCTCAAATTTCATGACAATTCGGTCGCTCACGAAACATAACAGACTCATTCCCGGTGAATGCTTTTTTCCCTTCGACCCCCGGATACAATAAAATCCGATTTTTCTCAAATATCTTCAGGGATTCCCCGCTGAATTCGCGATGTACATAAACTACACAAAGGGACTGCGCTTCGAGGAGAGCCCGGACTACATGTATCTTCGTCAGCTGTTTCGAATTCTCTTCGGCACGCTAAATCATCGATACGATTACACGTTCGATTGGACGATGCTTAAGCAAAAAATGTTGCCGGGCGGTCATACCGTGGCCCAGACTACGCCGACCGCCGGACAGCAAGGTCAAGGTACGAAAACCTAAATTTCACAATTTTTTTCCTTCTCTCGGTTTGTTTTCATTTTTTTTTTCTCCTACAGAAACATTTTTTCCTCTCTCTCTCTCTCTCTCGCTCTTTGTCTTTCTTTATTTTACTCTTAATCGTCGTGTCGGGTAACGGTGAATAGCAAAAGCGTTCACGAGAGGCATCCTTATCCGGAAAAATCGTTCAAAGTCGCACGATTATCTCTTTTTTTCTCCTCGATAATGTTTCACGAAAAAAAAAAAAAAAACTGAAGAAAAACCACCCCCTCACCCTCATTTTCGATTGATTCGTTCGTCTGTCCTATTTTTTTTTTTTTGTTTCTTTTTTTGTTTTTTTATTTTCGTTTTTTCTCTCTTTTGTTTTTGTTTCATTAGATTTCTCTAACAGATTCTCAAATGACGGAGAAGCATGGTCTTGAATATCGCAACTTTTTTTTGTTTTTTCTGTAATTCCCTAGCAGCTGCAGGCGATGCCGCAACGAAAAAGAATGCTTGCGGTAGTGTTACTCGGCAGGCGGTCAACAACACTTCCAAGAAAGGTTAGGGTTAATCTTCTGTCATCTGTCCGTCCGAGAAAAGAAAAAGAAAAAGAAAGAAAGAAAGAAAGAAAGAAAGAAAAAAAAAAAACAAAAACAAAAACAAATACTTCCCTCTCAATCGCCATCGATAATTTCGCCCGCAAAATCATTGCCACCGCCGTCGCTATCTCAAAAGACAAAAATTATTCCTCCTCGTTATACACCCCCCCCCCCCCCCCCCGTATTGCTAATATCCGTAATGGCGACTTGGTGGTGGCTATCGAAAAAACAAGAAAAAAATGGCGTTTGAAAAACAACAACAACAACAGAAAACAAAAAAAAAAAAAATCATCGACTCGACAATGAAAGCGTCCAACAGTCCCACCGTTGTGTGTGCCCGATTTCCCACTTTACCTCTCTCTCTCTCTCTCTCTCTCTCGTCATTCCCGTATAATTTTAATTTTTTTTTTTTCCCCGGAAACAAAAAAAAAGAATAAAAATAAACCGGATATCATGTACGTTCGTAATCGTCCAAGAATAAATCAAATTTTTGCAGTCTTAATCAAACGCCGGTCAAAATTATCGACCGAGACAATGATGACATTTTGGAATGAAATCGATGTAATCGAGAAGTTTTTTTTTTTTTTTTTTGAAAATTCACGAAATATTTTCTGGCCTCTTGTGCTCCCCCTCCCCCCTTGCCTCGGGTCTTGATCCATAATTTTTTCGTCGTTTATCTCAATGTAACTATATTGTATCCTATAATTCTTCATATATATATATATATATATATATATATATATATATATATATATATATATATATATATATATATATATATATATATATATATATATATGTATGTGTATATATACGAGAAAATAATTCTTCGAATCGAATCTGCTGCTCATTAACGAATCCCAGAATAATTCCCACGCAGCAAGACGTCTCTGAGAAAGTGGAAAGATAATCCCGTATACGCGCGAGATAGCTTTGACGCGGAATGAGTAACGAATGAATGGCGATGAAAGAAAATTTTTCGACGATCGTTGGATCCAAACAAGAAAAGAATGAAAAAAAAAAAGAAAGAAAAAAAAAGTCCCGTGACATCGCGAGAAAGAAGAACGAACCAATGGCCCACGGTTTCGATTTTATATTTTTTTTTTTCTCTTGAAATATTAACAACGGGTTCAAGAAAAATCAATCAGCTCTGTCATTGAAAGAAAAAAAAAAAGAAAAAAAAAAATCAAGATTCTTCATTCTTTATTTTTTGAGGATTTTTTTTTTTTTTTTTTTTTTCAACTAACCAGACGTTGTTATTTTTCTCTTGTCAGCTGACGACGAAGAGGCCAAGGCAACTTCGACTTCTTGTTACTCTTCGCCGGAAATTCCAGGATAAAAAACTTTAACGTCTTCAATAATTAGAGTGAAAGAGAAAGAGAGAGAAAGAGAGAGAGAGTGAGAGTTTAGGTCAGCAGTTCGTAAATTATCATTTTTTTTTTTCGTCATCACTCCCCGTTTTCATTTTCTGATAAAATTATCATTCTGTGAGAGCTTTAAAACTTTTTTTAGGAATTTTTTTATATTTTTGTCTCAATATGAATTTTCAAGGTTTTTTTTTTCTCGCAAAATAGTCGCAATTACAATGATTTTCGAAGAATCAGCAATCATTCCTTAATCCTTCCTTGAACCTCTTTCACAATATCTTTCCCCTCCACGGGTGCACGAAAAACACACACACGAATACACAAAACGTACGGAAAATTGGGCGATCGGATTTTTCAACGCTGATCGACAACTTGCCGATGCAAAAAAAAAAAAAAAAAAAAAAAAATCTTGACGAAAATCCCAAACGAGCGTTCGTTGAAAATTGAACGACAATCATAATGACAAAAATATTCAGATTCGAAACTAAAAAATTCTAGATCATTTTTTTTTGTAAGCAAAAAAAAAAGAGAAATGTTCATTTCACTGGTCGTAAAAAATTTTCATACTTCCGGTCTGCTTATTTTTTTTTTCACACGACCAGAAAGCTATTTCGCTCGTTTCGAATTTTCTGCATTTTTTTTTCCGGCAAATGCATTAAAAAAAAAAAAATTCGGATCGATCGTCCCTCGCGATATGGTTCCTAATAAATTTTCTACCGCTACAAATTTAAATTTATTCTAGAGCTTTGCTTTAAAAAAAAAAAAAAAATCATACTCTCGTGTACTAACCCAAATATGAATGACGGAAAAAAAAAAAAAAAGAGAAAAATGAATATATACAAAAAGGAAAAATCCTTCCCAAGTGTAACATCCGTGAGTAGCGGATAATTCCTTTTTTTTTTTTTTTTGTTTTTTTTTAATCGAAAACGTTGCTTCGTATCTGTTACAGGTGCACCCTAAAAAAAAAAAAACAAAAACAAAAACAAAAACTCGAAACGTACCGTGCGTGACAAAACAAAAGCACCAATAATCCTGAAATCTCTGGAGTATCACGAAAACGAAAGAAAGAGAGAAAAAAAAAAAAAACAATACAGACGAATCCAATTGCTCGCAAAGGCTCGAGCGATGTAACGATGTAAAAAAAAAAAAAAAATCAGAAGGAAGGGAAAAAGAAAACACGACAAGGATTAAAAAAAAGCAAAAAAAAGCAAAAATCGTGTGTCATGTAGAGTGAAAGAAAAAAAAAAAAAAAAGAAAAAAAATAAAAATGTTTTGTGCGACTGAGAAAGGAAAGAGGACGAAACGCGAGCAAGCTATATATTGCATAAACTATTAATATTACAGATATGGGAAATGAAGGACGGACTTGGATTTGAAATCGCGATATTGTGCCAGATTATTATTTTTCTTATTTTCCTTACGCTCTGGAGCTACACACACAAGAATCCTCGTTTTAGCGTTTCCTCTTATCTCTCCTCTCTCTCTCTCTCTTCACACTCACTCACTCTACTGTCTAACTAATTTTATCAATATACACAGTTATTCTTTTTTTTCGTATAAAAATTTCATTTATCCATCATGACTCGCGTTCTTAGTTCGTTAATATCTACGAATAATTATGTTAGAAAAAAAAAAATGAGCAAAATCGAAGGAAAAAAGGTTTTATTTCGTTAATTACCGAAGACTCTTGATATCGGTTTTTTTTTTTTTTTTTTTTTTTTTCGTTGTAAATGCGCGCGCGTCATCAAAGTCAAGTGTGGCAAGTGATATAAATGAAATAAAAAGTAAAAAAAAAAAAAAAAAAAATCATGAAACTAAAAAGGAAAATTTTTCTCTTTCTCTTTTTTACTCACCGACGTTTCGAAATTGCAAATTCATATTGTAAGTTGCAACGAGGTTCATACGGGGTATGCCGCATTGAGCGAATAACAATTTTTCTTCTCGTTTATCGTCGACTTGTAATTTTTTTTTTTTTTTTTTTTTTTTCTCGTTCAAGAGTCGCGGTAGCGACTCGAAACAAGTACATTTCCTCCTGTACCGAGACATGTCGAGAGAATATCGAAAAGTGAAGTTTTATTGTCGAATTGCATCCAAAAAGATGTATTTTAATTTTGAAAAATCCCACCCTTTATGAAAAATTTGAGGCCAGACTTGTTTTTTCTTTTTTCTTTTTTCTTTTTTCTATCGGAATTCACCTTTTGCGGTCGTTCCATCTCTGGCGTTTAGAGAGTCGTCATAATAGTGTCACGTATCCTAGCTCCGTTTATTTTATTTTTATTTTTATTTTTTTTTCTTTTCCTTTCATTGTATACATAGGTGGAACATAAATACAGACACACATACTCACACAACGATGGGGGGAACGACACTTTGTTGTTCTGCGAAAATGGAAAGTAGAAGAAAAGAGAAAGAAACGATACGCGGGGCAATTTGATAGCGATAAAAATTTGAAAATGATGCAAAGATGCATGGAAGAGAAAAAAAAAAAAAAAAAAAAAAGGTAAAAGGAAAGAGAATGATCTAGATTTATCTGAAAGATTGTCTTGATATGGAGAGCCATTTGAACGATGCTGCATTGAACGGATTTTGGCAAGCGTGTCTCTTCGTGTCTGCCCCGCGCCCCTGCGAATGGGACTATATAATAATGATTATCGTATTAAGAAAGTAAAAAAATTAAAATTAAAAAAAAAAAAACATTAAAGTTAAGTATGACGGAGAAAAATATATATATGAGTGTGAATTTGTGATTGGCTGGGTGAATGCGTGTAACGAGTATAAATTAATAAAAAATAATTATACATACACATGCTAATGTCAAGTATATTATATACATTATATATATATATATATATCTATATACATATGCATATGTATGTATATAAAAATTATATTATTATGGGGAAAAAAACAAAAAAAAAAAAATGTTATATTAATGAGACGGAGAAACAAAGCTTGCGCATTATTGCATCGAATAATGCAAGGGAAACTGCGTCGAAGGTTTATTGCCCTCCAACTCCTTCTCTTCTCCACCCCACCCGTTTTTCTATCTCTATTAATAAAGACTCGGATGGTCCAGTAAAATTAGCATCGGAGCCCTATGCGAAGATCCGGAAATTGGAACCTGACATTTTTCTTTTTTCGGCTTTTGCCACCCTTCGCAAGACCTCTTGGAAAAAGCCTCGGGGTGCTTGCCAGTTTTAGACCTCGAGGAAAAAATTTTTATTAACATAATCTTTTCTGCTCATCGGCCAATTTTTATTAACAAAATATTTTCCTTGCTCATCGGCCTGCCATTTGAGAACCATTGGTCAAAATGAGGCTTTTTTTTTTTTAGAAAATTGGATATTTTCTGCTGTACGCGAATTTGTACGAAAAAATATCGTAGTACTTGACGGTTGCATTTTACGGACTAACTTGAACGAAGAGTGCCAAAAAAGCACGTTTTTCTTTTCCGAATTATGAAAAATTTTAATATCCGGCAATTCTTTCACAGCAAACAGGGATATTAATGAGCTTAAGCGCGATTTTCTTTTTTTTTTTTTTTTAAATTCAATTGATGAATAAAAAGGAGTTGTTTTTTCAATCGCCAGTTTTTTGGGAATCCAATATGATAGAGATTTCGTTTTGTGCTCAAATTATTGAGGGATGAATTAAATTTTATTGTGATACGCGTGTTTTTTTCAGTTTTGTAAAGGAATTCATTATTTTAAGGCGTTGGGGGATTGGTGAAAGAAAAAAAAAAAGGTAAAGTTGCATGGCTAACTAACGGCTCATTTCTGATAAACATCAAATATTAATTGAAGTTTAAACTTAGTACAGCCTATCTCACAACGACTTAATTATAAGACTATGCTATCTCTCGAGTAGCATCTTTCGAATCGTTCGTGCTTTTTTTTAAACCAATATTAGGTTGAGTAAAACATATTTTCCGGATATGGATTCTTGCAAAAGTATTCTGTGTTTTCTGCAAGACGAATTCTATCGCATAAAAAGGAAGAAGGATTGATCGAACATGCTGCGTAAAGGAAACAAGAAATGGGGAATATGTTCGCGAGATTATGGATTTACTTCGTGTCGGTGAGGTCGTATTGGATTTACTTGGAGTCGGATTATATTCGGTTTATTTTGAGTTGGTGAGGTTATGTATTGGGTTTACTTTGGTTTACTTCGAGAACGAAGACGTCTGACTTCGTTGCTTCGGGTCATATTGGTCATATCTCTGCTTGATGGTAAGGACAAACGAACGTTAAAAACTGACTCGGTTAGACAATTTCATGCGGTCATATGACCGTTCCTCGTAAAATGTACCAAAAATGCTTTCGAGAAGCGCAAATAAAAAATTTCCGACTAATAAGTTTATGCCATTTTTTAATTCTGATTTTTTAAAAATAACTATAAAATTAGAAATTTTTTAGATTAAAACAGTCGATTAGACAATTTCATATGGTCATATGACCGTTTCTCGTAAAATGTACCAAAAATAGTCTTTCGAGAAGCGCAAATAAAAAATTTCCGGCTAAGTTTATGCCATTTTTTATTTTTTTTGAAATAACTATAAAATTAGAAAATTTTTATATTAAAGTGACAAGTACCCACAAACAATTTTTTTAAGCTCCGGAAAGTCCGGTCAAGTTCATAGTGCTGCGCTATGGAAGCTTAAGCGGCGTTTTCGCTACGCTATAGCTTCCCCCACTCTCCTGGCTCAAGCTGAAGCTTCATTTACATGTTGCGTGTGCTGCACAAAATTTTGTCCAGGCGCGCGTGGTAATGCTGCTACTTTCATGCTGCTCACTTTTGTGTGCACAGAGAGTCTTGCGTGTGTGTGCGGGTTGCTCTGCGTGCGTGCCCCTCTTCGGCGAAGGGTAAAATGTCGGTGCGTTGGTGGGGTCTGTCTATCTGGTGGCAGTAGTGAACTTTCGCCATCGTTAAAGTATCGCCTATACCCCCTTTTTTCTTACGTATACCCCACATTTTATAATAAAAAAAAAATCTTCGAAGAAAGGGTACATATTAAACGATCCGATAGGCACACACGGTGAATAGGATTAACCCTTTCCCCTGCAATCCCAAATCCCTCGCCCTTCTTCGGTTTTTTTTTTAAATTTGATCTTGGAAAAATTCCCACGTCGATTTCTTCCTTTTTTTTTTCGTTCTGTTTTCTTTTTTTAAATTCCTTCTACGTCTACGTGGGATATTATCGTAAACCCGTTATTCACCTGTTAATCTTTCTTTTTTCATACCGAAGAGTTGATCCTTGTCCTCGTCGTCGTTGTTCATTTTGCTCGAAAGAGGACACACAGCAGGGCCAGTTATCATTTTTTTTTGGATAATTTCTCTTTCACGCAAAATTTTCTTGACACTGCCATACACGTCGTATCCCACGAGAATCCTCGTTCCGTCGTAACGATATATAATTATAGTGGTGCAACAAAAAAAAAAAAAAAAAAATAAGAAAAACGTCAAGTGCGTGTGTGTGTGCGTTCGTGCGTGCGTGTTTTTTTTTGTGGCAGCTTGAAAAAGCAGCCACATCGGGGGGGCCCCCCTCGTCGCAGCATCAATCATAATACATATAGGGACGACAAGTAAAAGTGACGAGATTGCATAGTGGCAGAGCGAGGCGGAGGTGGCATGGCGAGGGCCGGAGTACTCGGCAAAGCCGAGTTCGTTGTCGGTACAAAATACAGGCTCATGAGAAAAATCGGTTCCGGATCTTTCGGTGATATTTATCTCGGGATCAACATCTCCAATGGCGAGGTAAGTTTTTTTTTTCTTTCTTTTTTTTTTCTTCCCATTTCTTCTTTTATTTCTTCCTCGAGCTCGCTCACGGATTACTTCGAACCAACGAGTATTCGTATACCTTGGGGGGGAAAAAAAAAAAGGAATTCGTTGCGAAATTATCCGTTTCCTCAGACTCTGCTCGACCCTACCCTCTTTCTCACGACTATATACGTCGCGTGCCCATTAACGTCTCTTCCTCCCCTCTTCCTCGTCCCCGTTCGCCAGTATATCGTTTTCTAAACGATTCTTACGATTTCGATTTATTGCGCGATCTCCCTCCCTCTCTTTCTCTCTCTCTCTCTCTCTCTCTCCACGATCACCGATAATTCGTAACGATGAAGATCAAAACGTCGTCTCTCGCGACGATTTATGACGAAATTTTCAGATATTTCTTCAAGAATCCATGATTCTTGTGGAAGAAGTAAATTTTTTTGGTTAATTGAAGATATATTGATGCTGCGAGGTCGTCCAAATTTTATTTCAGCTATTCGTGTTCTCGCGAACGAGCTTTATAATCTTTTCTCGGCCATTCAGATTGGGAAGTGGTCATTTTTCTAGTTTTTTTTTTTCTTCTTTTTTCTCAAATAACCTCAGGAAGTAGCTGTGAAACTTGAGAATATAAGAGCTCGTCATCCTCAGCTATTGTACGAATCAAAGGTGTATAAGATATTGAACGGACCGCCCGGGATACCTCACGTTCGATGGTAATTAAAAAAAAAAAAAAAAAGAGAACGTAAAAAACAAAAAATATCTCAAAATTTTTGAGGAATTATTGCAAATTATTCTTGAATCCCCCGTAATCTGACGATTAAGGTACGGTCAGGAGAGAGATTGGAACGTTCTGGTGATGGATCTTCTCGGCCCTTCGCTGGAAGATCTCTTTACTTTTTGCTCGAGAAGGTTCACGATAAAGACCGTTCTCATGCTGGCGGATCAGATGATTGCCAGGATCGAGTACGTTCACTTTAAGCTCTTCATTCACAGAGACATAAAACCTGACAATTTTTTGATGGGCATAGGACGTCACTGTAACAAGGTAGGACGAACAAACGAAAAAAAAAAAAAAAATGTCACCTCGATCCGGCGCAAAGAACCGAGGGAGGGGGTGTCTAACGTTGAAAAATTAATTTAAATTCTATGAAATTCGACGCGGATCATCGAGAATCAAGCGTCGGATGTTGGAAAGCTCCAAAAGTTTTAATAATAATAACAAAAAAATTCAATTTGCGCATGTAAATTAATACATTATGATCGAAAAATCAATTTCTCAAACTTTCCCAATTGTTTCGTCGACAAAGATGCCATAATTCATGGACGCGATTTCTCATTGGCTCGGCGAATGACGAAGAAGTACAAGGAGAACAGTCCGGAGATTACATTCGCGGCTAGTTTAATATAATTTTGAGAAAAATGTATTGAAAGGTCCTGGGAAAAAAAAAAATCTCGAATTATGTTACTTCGGTGGCCAAAAAATATTAGACATCCCCCCCTCGACGGAAGATGATATTCTTCTTTGCTCGAATTTCCACGTTTTTTGTTTTGTTTTGTTTTTGTTAATTTTTTTTTTTTTTTTTTTCTTGGCCAGCTCTTTATCATCGACTTTGGTCTGGCCAAAAAGTACAAGGACGGTCGTCATCGAATGCACATATCGTATCGGGAGGATAAAAATTTAACGGGTACGGCGAGGTATGCGTCGATAAACGCGCATCTCGGCATAGAGCAGAGTCGCAGGGACGATATGGAGTCGCTCGGCTACGTTCTCATGTACTTCAACAGAGGCTCGCTGCCATGGCAGGGTCTCAAAGCCGCCACTAAGAAACAAAAGTACGAGAAAATTAGCGAAAAAAAAATGTCCACGCCTATCGAAGTTTTGTGCAAGGTAAGATTTAAAAAAATTTTTTTCTTAAATTTTCTTCAAAAAGATCATTGCTGAGATAAGCTCAAATATATTTTTGTTGTATTCCGCGAAAGCTGCTTTTTACAATTTATTTTTTTTTTCATCAAATTAATTCGGTTTTATCGAAGCGAGACTTTATTTATTTATTTATTTATTTATTTATTTAAACCAATCTAAATTTATTCACTCTAAATTTCACTCTAAATTTCACTCTAAATTTAAATCAATCTAAAGGCTCAGCAAAAAAAAAAGCAAATTGGAAATAAAATTTTATGCAAAATTTGAAATAAAAATGTTATATAATGCGAGTATATTTCTCAATATATTTGCAAATATTTTGTGAATAGATATTGACAAATATACTCGCCCTATATAACATTATATAGCATATATAGCACGAAATTTGATAGATCAGATATAATAGATATTGTAAAAAAAAAAAATTGAAAAATTGCTCCTCACCGTGTAATTCGAGCGCTACGTCATAAAAAAGTTTCAATTTCCGGTTGAAAAATCGTCAGAACTTCGACTCTCTCCTGTTTAGCGCGTGCTCCTCGCTCGCCGCGCCTACGTTTTCGCTTATTCCCCGCCCACAGTTGTGTCCGTACCTCCTCAATGCCGTACTGAATTCGTAATAGTACGTTACGCAGCAACAAAAATTCATACAGCCTATTATAAATAGACCTTTCAAATACTTTAAGAGCTGTGTTTGATATTAACGATGCAAGTCTATAATTACTAGTATTAATTCTATCAGCGGCTTTAAAAATGGCTACTACCGCTGCTGTTTATTTATTTTTTTTTTAATTTTTTTTTTCAACATTGAATTGACTTTCTTGGATTGTCATTTCAATGATTTCATTCGTTTCAGGGCTTTCCCGCTGAATTCGCGATGTACCTGGGATACACGAAGGGTCTGCGCTTCGAGGAGCCACCCGATTACATGTATTCCCGCCAGTTATTCCAGATTCTCTTCCGTACCCTAAATTATCAGTACGATTATACGTTCGATTGGACGATGCTTAAGCAAAAAGCTGTGCCCGGTGCTCACGCGTCGTCGCAAAATCCCCTAGGATCGGCGGCTCAGACGCAAGCGCAGGACCAACAGCAGCAGCAACAGCCGCCGCAGCAGCAGGAAGTACAATCATTGACGCAGGAGGAACAGCAGGCGCAAGGTCAGCCAACATCGTAGGGTCTTGCCTAATCGAGCGGGACCAAAAATATCGATTAATATCGTTTCATTTCCTATTTCTTCATTTTACCTCGATCGCTTGGGTTTTTTCTTCTTTTCTTCTTTTTTTCCATTTTTTTTTTTTTCGTTCGCACTCTCGTGTCATCGCTGCCTATCTCCGCAGACGTGCATCGTCAACCGAACCGAAGCTTTTTTACTTTCGATCTTTGCTAATAACTTTAATCATTTTCGTTCCATCTTCTTTCTCATGAATCATCATTATCATTAATGATTTCTCTTCCCGGCTCTCGCTGATCAGTCGCATCATGATTTTTTTTTTTTTTTTTTATCGTTCGTTCATCGCTGTCGTGCATTTGCACTTGCATCGTCGTAGCTCACACCGCAAGCGAGAACGAACGAACGACGAGAAGACGAAAACGATATCCGTTCTACGACTTCCGGGAGTCAGCCTGAAACGATTCAATCCTTCCGTGTTTAAATTTATAGGATGGTTTTTTTTTTTTTTTTCGTTTTTTTCTTCTTTTAACGTCGTTTTTTTTCCGCGCCTCGAAACTCGTTGCTGCCATTCGCAGAGCTATCGGGATCTCAAGGGAGGGAGAGAGAGAGAGAGAGAGAGAAACGAGAATAGGGCGATTTATTTTTGTAGCAACGCGATATAGAATAATTCTAATACCGAGTTCTTGTTCCCAAATGCACAGATGATGAAGCGATATTGGACCCGCGCTGGCACGCACGCCGAGCCATCCCCGAAAGGCTCAGGAAATTATCGTGGAATGGGGCAATGGAGAGGAAAGGCGAGGTAAAGGGAGATCTTGGATTTTTTTTTTGTTTTTTTTTGTTGTGTTTTTTTTTTTTTCCCCCCCCCGTTACGATTCCGAATATTTCGGATAAGATTGCAGAACAATTCGATTGCATCGAGGCTGGTCGGACAACGTTTGAGCATTTTTTTTTTTTTTTTGGCTTGTACAAGTTTCGTTGAAAAATTTTATATTTTACCGAAAAAAAAAAAACAAAGTTATCGCAAACAATTTTTAATATATATATTAAAAATTGCTAATCTCACGATAATTGTTTGCGATAACTTTGTTTTTTTTTATCTATATATTTATATATATATATATTTGAACAATTAGAGATGATTATTTTTCTTTTTAATTGCTGCACCGAAGTGCAATTTATACAAAAATTCTGTGTATTCAGAAAGTTAAGCGATTTTTTTTTGTTTTTTCCTTTCTCAATGTTCTTCGACTCGCGAATTTTCTTAACATTTTTATTTTACTCCGACGTATTAAAATTCTCAAGTAAAGTTTGATTTTTTCATGCGACTGTAGTACAAGCCGAGAATCCTTCAATGCGATTTCTGAAATATTCGCGAATGATTCATTTTATTTTTTTATTTTTATTTTTTGTCGCGATTTCTTGACGGATGAGTTTACTCGCGATATTCTACATCGTGACACTGGGACGGTATTAAAAAAAAAAAAAAAAAAAAAAAAAAACTATTGATAGAAAAATCTTCTTCGTTCTCCGCTCGTTTGCATTGCGCCATTGTCCCAGAGTTTTCATAACACAAGCATAACGCACAAAGCACAATACACATAATAATATCAATTGTCATATCCATATCGCTATACATAGTTCGTGCATCATATCCGACCTATAAATCGTTCATGTTTTTTTTTTTTTTTCAATATTACCGGTATAAATTCATTATTCGCAAATAATTTTGTCACCAGGAAACGTTTCTTCGTATCTGTTTACAGGAGCACCCTAAAACATACCCAACCATGCCTACCACTTCATGAAAAAACAAAAAGCATCATAATCGAGCGTTGAATTATCGAAAAAAAAAAGAAGAAATGAAAAATCATAGAGAAAAGAAGAAAAAAAAAAAGTCACTACTCTTTTTAACCATAACTCGACTAACCGAGAGAGAGAGAGAGCGAAAAGAGAAAACATCGTGCGGCGTGATGTGGGAAAAGCGATATATTGAGATATTTACAAAAAAAAAAGATAATAATAAATTAAAAAAAAAGAGAAAAAAAAATCGATATGCTTACCACTGCGTCGTGATTGAGGAGAAGAAACTCTTGGAAGAAACGACGAAAATGAGGAAGCGAGTTGTGTCAAGATTGTGAGTGATAACGGCGAACGTTATAGACATTTTTCATACTATGAATATATATATATATATATATATCCATAGAAAAAACACAAAAAAAAATAACAAAAAAGAGTATATAAACTATATGAAAGATTTTTTTTTTGTTTTCGTGCTCGTATCAGCAAAACGTGACTGCTGAGACGCATAATAGGAGAATGCAATGAAATCGATATTGTGTATACATATATATATATATATATATATATATATATATATATATTTATCGACGACGATAAACGATGGATGGAATAACCCAGCGTTTCGGTGTTCCTCCAACGGTACTTAGGACTCACGAATTCATCAATCACCGCGATTGTTGAAAAAAAAGAAGAAAAAAAAAAAAAAAATACGGTTCACAAATAATACGAAACACGCGTACACGGATTTTTATATTCAGATTTATTTCTTTCTGTCCCTTTTTTTTTTTTTTTTTTTTTTTTTTTTTCATCGTTACTTACCTATTTAATTCATTCACACGTTAATCATTAGTGAAGTAATGTTTTTTTTTTTTTTTTTTTTTTTGCACCCCCGCTCTGAATAACGATTATTCCTCGTGATCCGTACGACGCGGACGGTACCGATCGTTTTTTTTTTTTTTTTATTTAATTTTTTTTTTTTTTAATTACATTCGTCGGTGGTGTTGACGACTCTACGTGTGATTTTATATAGAATATTGAATTTATCCTGCCGCAATGTAAGCAAAAAAAATGAACGCTTGAGCTGTCTGTGAAGAAAAAGAAAGAAAAAAACAAAGGATTAAAAAAAAAAAAAAGCGAACAAAAGCGAGTCAGTGAGAGAATGGTCACAAATTTTGTACTATCAGTCTCTCGTGTGAACGCAGGGACACGCCCTTTTGCCTTCAAGTATCATTTATGCTCGTGTAAGTGAAAAAAAAAAAAAAAAAAAAAAAAAATTACAATTATTGTTCGTTATATCGCTCGGATTTAAAAATAGGAAGGGGGGGGGGGGGGGATAATAATTGTTGGCACCGATACGTTTTTTTTTTGTTACGAGCGATTCGACGATTTTAATATGCGCCGCGATATACAGCACTTTGTTATATCGATCGCAAATGATAACGCTCTAACACGCATTGAGATTTTTTTTTTTTTTTTTTTTTTTCTATATATACATAGTAATTCGCGTTACGTTATGTTGATTAAAAACGAAATTATAAAAATGAAAGGGGAAAAAAAAACGAATAATCTATTGATTAGTGGGGAAAGAGAGGGAGAGAGGAAAAAAAAAAAGATATAAAAATGGAGATTCGAGTCCTTGCGTTAGAAATTTTTATCTTCTTCCGAGGTCTCTCCGACCCTGCCTCGAACAAATTTTAATTAGTCTAAAAACTAGTTTGTAAATCGTGGATGATCGCCCGAAATTCATCAACGATAAAAAAAAAAAAAAGAAAAAAAAACAATCTGTACAAATTTTTGCAATGTTCTCTTTGCGAGGATCGTCCAGAGTCGGAGAGCCGTACTAATTCACGTTTGCGAGACCGTGACGAGAGAAAAAAAAAAAACAAAAAAAATACATGTATATTGTAATATTGTTGGTCGATAAATGGGAATCGGCAAGATGAAAGTAGAGGTCGACTTTTCGAGTCTTTTTATTTTTTTCGTAACAAAAATCAAAGTTTGGTTGCAAACCTGACTGATTATATTCACTGATTAGCGATTGTAGATATTTTTTTAAAAATAATACAATGTTCTTTCTTTTCGCGCGAGATTTCGTCGGTAAAACGTTTCTTTTTTTTTTTTGCTTCCCCCCCCTCTTATTTTTCTGCTTTTCAAAACGAGCTCGGTTATAATTCTCGTCCTCCTTTCACTCTTACGTTTCCCACTCTGTGAGTCGTCGCGACCGGCCTTGATATCTGCAAAAAAAAAAAAAAACTCCACTAAACGTAATAAAGAAATGAAAAAATAAAAAATAAAAATTACAATTAGTATAATTACGAAATTTGCTGACGAGGCGAACGAGATTGTTTACCTAGAAAAAAAAAAAAAAAAAAAAGAGAAACGAAATACTACGGAGGAATAACTAAATATCGCGAAGGAAACGTATAAATGAGGCAATTTCTAGAGATAAACGAAGAAATAAAAACAAAATAAAATTTAGGGGAGAGGTGATCTAAAAAAATGAAGCAAACTATATATATATATACATATATATATATATATATATATATATATATATATAATAACAAATATAGTGTATGATAAAAAAAAAAAAGAAATTGATGAATGGTGTGTTACGATTATGCGCGTGATTGTTTCGAGAGGTACGGATGCGCCGATCGAACGGTAAAATTCTACCGTACAGTTGAATATTATTTGTAAGTATAATCGAGAACACACATGTGATTGAGTGCAAGCGAAAGAGCATAAAAACGAGAGCTGCGAAATAAAAATTGAATAAACGAGAAAAAAAAAAGAGTATGTAATTATTAAGTTAAAAATAATTGATAAATAAAAGAAAAAATTAACGACACATGCACATACTGTCTGGTTTATCATTGTGTACCGAGTATATGTCTATTGTATCATGAAAAAATTGAAAAAGAGGTAAATCAAGTTGAAGAAGATATGACAAAAAAAAATAAGACTGCTATAATTTTTTTGGCCGTTGAATCCAGAAAAATTGATGATGTTGAAATTTGCATCGTTGAAATGGCAACGAAAATAAGTTTTTTTTTTTACATAAAAAAAATCAATTCCAGTACTGCTGACGCTTTTCTGGCATATTTAGGCCTTAGATCGCGAAAAAAAACTGAAAAAAAAAAGGATTTTTGACTTCGAGACAATACTGGAAATAATTTTGTAAAAAAAACCTTTTTTTTCGTTGCATTCCAACGATGCAAATTTTAACATAAAAGTTGAGGCAAATACACGATCATGCAATCTCGAAGATTTCAGTCATTCATAAATTTATATTGGACAACCGAGAAATTTGAAGAAAAAAAAATCGAATATCTCGCGATTTTTAAAGTTAAAAGTCATTTACAAATGTTTGAGTATGAAATTTCAAAGTCGCAAAGCCTTCGGCCTGCGCAAACACTCCCGAGATCCCCTCCTACCTGTAAAGTTGACGCGAAGGACCTAATATTCATTTATTTTCCATCGAGGATTCTAAAATTAGAAAAAAAAGTTAAAAAAAAAAAAATTTTAAACGTAATTCGATTATTGATCAGGTAATTCATCCATAATTTACTCATTAGTTGTCGAACAACGATAAAAAAAATCGAAAGTCGTAATTAATAATTGTTTTTTTTTTTTTCTTAATTTTTAATCCTTCAAGCACTTACAGCCTCAGTTTATTCAAATTTCGTTTATTACAACCGTTGATTCATTTCGCGAATTTGTTTCTCTTCGCTTTTCCATTTCTTCATTATTATTATCATCATTATTTATTTTATTTTTTCGAATAAATAGTATATTTCACGTTCAGAGCCCTGGATGTACAATGGGGAAGAAACTTTTCACGTCGACCATTTTCCTTGCAGTCAACGCACGATCCACCATTTTGTGCAACCGATATCCATCTCGCTTCACAATTCCGACTCATTGCACTCGAACTCCGTTTACCCAGTCCATGGAGTAATTCATCGTTAGTTTTTATTTTTCACTTACGAGAGTATTTGTTACCAAAAAAAAAAAAAAAGAAAAATATCGAAAAATCTTACTGAAAACCGACGAATAAGATTTGAAAAATGTTACAAAGACCAAAATAGTGGACCCGAACCGTTCATTAAATTTCAATGCAGCATTTCAATCGATCTGTTATGGACGAGTACATTTTTTGTTTTCAACAAAGTTTTCTTTGATACTTTCATACAAATTGGACAGGGCATTTATATTGAAAAGAAAAAGAAAATAATTTATCGATCACGTTAAACAAAAATGGAGTAAATTAAAAAAAAAAATAATGGTAGATTTGGGAATCTGCTTCGCGACATCATCGGATTCGTTAGTTATAAAAGCGCAACGATTATCTCAGCGAGAAAAAGAAAAAAACTTTCCCCCCCCCCGAGATTTCTTCGATCCCCATCGATCATACGTTTAAAATAATATCACCATTGAGAGTCAGAGCAGCTAGCATAAAAAAAATTAAAAAAAAAAAAAAAAAAAAACAAATCAAATATTAGACGAGACAGTCTAGCAGCGACGTTGTACCGGGTCATCGTGCTGTAGCCAATTCCACTCGTGATAAAATGCAGAAAAAAAAAAAAAACAAAAAAACAAAAAAAATATTGATCGGATATACACGCACCTTGTTTTGACCACCGGTCATGATCATTTTCCTATAAACGTACAGATTTATCCTTTCAATGTTTTTTTCGGACAGCAATTGCCATTGGACTTTCGATTTTGATAATAAAATGGCCAAAATCGGTACGTTAATCCTGATCGAAAATTAATTAATTCGAATAAAATGAAACAAGACATTAATTTCTCCTATGAACGAACGAATCTCGAGGGGGAAAAAAAAACAACTTTTCCGCAACGAGAGTCCGTTAAAAAAAATTAATAGCCGAGAAGAGCATGAACTTTTCTCAGATCGTTCGTGCCGACGTTCACAGCGTGGGTCATTACGTCGGCACTATTGCATGGAATACTTATTTCGGCTGCCATTATTTTGTTATTCGAGCGTAACGCAGCTGCCATTTCGCGACTGAGGAATATTGCAAAATTAGCCTCGGCCCGACCGCCTATCGTTCGTCGCACGGTTTCCTCCCTGACGGCGTCCTGTCGTGTAATTAAGAAAAAAAAAAAAAAAACATTAATATCTCGCCGCATTAATTAAGTCGATTTTGTTTTCTTAGTTTCCTTGCTTTGGGCTTACCGTCAATTTTTCGGCGCGATCCTGCAGCTGTTTTATCTCAAACTGACGATGCAACAATTGATAAGCGGGCAATGCTTTGTCCAGCATTGGTGCTTCGTTCGTTATCAGTTTGCTCTTTCGTAGATCGGGAACGGTTGGATGAACCATAACATTGTGAATTTCCTGGTGAAGAGTCGGACAGAAAAAAAAAAATAATAATTCGCACAGAAATCTCAATTGGACAATCATTTTTTTTTTTTATTTATAATTATTTTGCTTCTGACGGAAAAAAAAAATTCAATGCTGACATTTTTCTTTGATACCACTTTGCGTCTATATTTACATTTTTTTTTTTTTCATTTTTCGTCCCGAAATTTAATACAGCTGAATTTGATCGAAAATCAAAATTCTATCAAGAGTTTCCAGCTTTCGATTAGTTTCGAGCTCCTGGTACTTGATTATTTAACCGTGTGAATGATTTGATATTAATTATCCCTATCGTTACGAAAATCTTTCGGTGTTATTTTATCAATTTTATTTGAATTATTTCTCGATTTTATGTATCGCTAGGATAGGATATAAAAAAAAATTATAATCAAATTAATTGATTGATGGAAGAGTTTAGAAGAAATTTTTACGTAAATTTTTTAATTTTACGTAAAAAAAAAAGAAAGGATATTTACCTTGAGAAGCTTGTCCCGTTCGTTCTGCAATTCTTCGAGCTTCGCGTCCGTTCGTTTTTTATACGACAAATCGGGCAACGGTTCGAGCGCATTGAGCTTGCTTCGAAGATCATCGGCCAAGAGTTTTCTCTTCTGACGATTCTCGAAATTCAGTGCCTCCTTCAGGGCGCTTATTTCTTGTGCGAGAAGCCGATTTTCGAAGCTCGAGCTCGTGAAACCCGACGAGACACCGCTCGTGGGAATCGACATCGAGCCATCGGCACTCGGCAGAGAAGAGCCCGGACCTGTCGGTGTCGTCGACGTCTTTTTGCCAAATGTCTTTAATTTTTCCTTCAATTGTCCTCTCTCGGATTCCAGGCTCTCGATGTCCGTTTGCAAATGATCCATCGTTTCCTCAAACTCTTTTTCCTAAAGATTTTTATGAAAAAAAAAAAAGAAATTATTACGCGTACTTTTGCAAAAAAAAAAATTGTGAAAATATATGGTGATCACAGAGCATCGAGCTATCTTTAAGATTGAAGAAATAATAACGAAAAATATCGTTATATCAATCGATCAACAGTGGAGTTTTGTTTGCATAATTTTGTCAAGTTTTTTTTACAAAATTCTATAATGTACAACAGCGTGTATATTGATTTACTTATTTTCCAATAATATCCGTAAAATACACATCACGTTATCACCCCTTTATCTCTTAGTCTTTATTTATCCCTTTACTCAAACTCTTTCTCTTCCCCTTTACTCATTTTTTTTACAGAACTTCTCTATTTCCCTACAGTAATCAAAAATCCCTTTTTCTATTTTCCCACACAGCATATTTATCATTTCTCCCTTTATTGCCCATTCATCAATATTCCTTTCATCCATTTTTCTGCATTCTTTCTTGCTTTCTTTTTCATTAACTCTCTATCTTTTTTACTTTTTTACTTAATTTTTTTTAGAGTTTTGTTTGCATAATTTTGTCAAGTTTTTTTTTACAAAATTCTATAATGTACAACAGCGTGTATATTGATTTACTTACTTTCCAATAATATCCGTAAAATACACAGCGTATCACCCGTTTATCTCTTAGTCTTTATTTATCCCTTTACTTCAACTCTTTTTCTTCCCCTTTACTCATTTTTTTACAGACCTTCTCTATTTCCCTATAGTAATCAAAAATCCCTTTTTGTATTTTCCCACACAGCATATTTATCATTTCTCCCTTTATTGCCCATTCATCAATATTCCTTTCATCCATTTTTCTGCATTCTTTCTTGTTTTTTTTTCATTAACTCTCTATCTTTTTTACTCTTTTACTTTATTTTTTTTAGAGTTTTGTTTGCATAATTTTGTCAAGTTTTTTTTTACAAAATTCTATAATGTACAACAGCGTGTATATTGATTTACTTATTTTCCAATAATATCCGTAAAATACACATCGCGTTATCACCCCTTTATCTCTTAGTCTTTATTTATCCCTTTACTCAAACTCTTTCTCTTCCCCTTTACTCATTTTTTTTACAGAACTTCTCTATTTCCCTATAGTAATCAAAAATCCCTTTTTGTATTTTCCCACACAGCATATTTATCATTTCTCCCTTTATTGCCCATTCATCCATTTTTCTGCATTCTTTCTTGCTTTCTTTTTCATTAACTCTCTACCTTTTTTACATATTAATAAATCCTCCATCGTCTCATCTTGTTCTTTACATATCTCGCACTTCCAATCCTTCTCTCCTTTCTTTTCCGCCCTTCCTATGTTGCCACATCTCAGCCTTGTCCACATTTCTTTGTCCCTTCCATTCATCCCACTCTTCAGACCAGTATTTTCAGGGCATCTCCTCTTTTTCAAAAATTTGTTTGTACATGGCATTATACGACGAATTTCTCATTTTTTCCTATTCCTTCCTCAGAATTTCCTTTTTTAATTTTCCTAGCCCCTCTTTTATTCTTTTTTCCATTCTTTCCACATCTCTTTGTTCCCTTATCATCGTTATTATCTTCTATTTCCATATCTTTTAGCACTTTAACTAAATTCTTTCCCCGTTTGGGACGGTTCACCATTTGTGATCGCTTTTATCTCTTCCAACATGCAAATTTTTTGTCATCTTGTCTCCTCCATTCTTTTCACCTCTCTAATCTAACTTAACGCTCTTTTTTTTTTAATTAAATATTCCATATTAGGCACTCCCAATTTTTTTCTTCACATTTCTCCATTGTTGTATTATCCACACCTAGTGCCATCTTGGAATATAACTACTTCTTTCAAATATGCTTATATCACCCATTCCCCATATTTCCATGCCATACATTGTCCCCGCTTTTACTATCTTGTCCAAAAAATGGAGTTTCTCCTCCATTACAATTCTCCCTGCCCTTCTCCAAATTCTCCACATCGTATTCGTGGCTGTTTGCGTTTTCCCTGTCGTTTATTTTTTATTTTTTATTTTTTTCATGGGCCCAGCTCGAATTTTTACATGCGAACCGGTATCCCAGATATCTGAATTCCATTACCATCTCAACCCGCTCTCCTTCAATTTCCCATTTTTTTCCCGTTTTAATTCTTCCTCCATTTCTAAAAATCATTATCTTCATTTTCTCAGCATTTATTTCCATCTTATTTTCCCGTGCTCATCTTTCTGGGTCCTTTAAGATACTCTTCGAACCTTCCACCGTCACAGCAATTTCCGCAACATCGTTCGCATATTTTATCATATCGATATAAATATCATTACCTTGCGTTTCAGCTGATTCTGCGCCTCGTCCAATTTTCTCTTCAATTTATCAATATCAAGCTCGTGCTCGCGCTGCTGTTGCGTGAAACGTTTCTCCGCTAGATCACGTCGCAGCATCATTTCCGACAATTCTTCATGTTTCTCGCGAAGCGCGATTCGCGACTCCCGTATATCGCTGTCCCTCGTTTCAAGCTTTCTCGCGAGTATTTTCGTCTCCTCCGATTCCTTTATCGCCGCCTGCGCTCTCATCAATATCGGCGTTATCGTGTCATTCTCGATCGTGCCGATTTGAGCGCTCGTCTGTTGACCAGCGATCGCTAGCTCGTTCTCGCATTCGGCCATTTTTTGGGCCAAATTCGCGGCCATCTGCTGTATAACGGTTAGACTCGATTTTATCGTTGCGACAGGACCGAGATCCTCGGTGTCGTATATACGCTCGCTCGAGATCGCTGCCATTTCTTTGAGTTTGCTCGAGCTCAGTCCGGTATCAAAGTCTGAAAAAAGAAGAAAAAAAAAAAAACGTCGAGCGAGCACACAAATTAATGTCGCAGAAATATACAAGAGAATTATACGAAGAAAACAAACAAAAAAAAAAGATGGATATTTAACATATCGCGTGTGTGCAATGGAATAAGGTCGTTAGCACCAAAAAAGCGATTTTAGTGTCATAAGGTCGTATAAATTTTTTTTTTTCCCGTCATTTATCGTAAAAATCATTAAAACGCACAAATTATTGAAAATTAGGTTTTCATTTTTTTTAGAATTTACGGCGTATACGACCGATTCAAGTTTTCTTTTTAATTCTCATTTTCCCTGGCAAAAATCGTTCATATATAATTATAATAAAACACTAAATTTTTTATATATTGTTTAACCATATTATATGTATATAATATAATTGTAAATAATATTCGAGTACTTTGTTTATCCATTTACTTTAATTAATTTTTAGTTTCAATCAGATTAGTTAGTTAATTATAATAACTATAATGGAGAGGCAAAGATATAAGTATATAATGGGAAAAAGTCGTATAATGGCACTTAGAACCTTATTTCATTAGACACGCGATACATATATTCGTTGGATCGAATATCCTGCGAATAAATAAAATAATTATTTGAAAAAAAAAAAAAAAAAAAACTTTCATATATATTTTTCATACCGCCATTCGTTGTAATTGCTTGCAAAGCGTTCTTCAAGAGATCCTGCAGGGTCTTTGTTATTTTCACCGAATGCTGATAACAATTCGTAAATTGTTCCGACCAATCTTTTTCCAATCCCAGGCTCGTTCCCGGACCGCAAGAATTCGTTATTTGTTCACGCGGTACGCGTCTCCTCGCCGAGTTCAGATGCTGCTGTATGACCTCGCAGGTAGTCTCGGCATGCTGGCACAGTAAGCCTGAATAATTGAGAGTATAAATGAATTTTTTTTTATTTCAAAATCTCGTAGTTTAGGAAAAAAATATTTAGTACGTATTTTTTATTTTTTTTTAAATTTGAATCAAAATTGCCGTTAATATAACAAATTGAAAAATATGACATTATGACGTCACACATGTTACGCTATATCTATATTAGGGTTGATCGAAAAATTAAAAAACTTTTGGCTACTAATAATAATAAATAATAAATCTTTATTTTGGAAATTTTTATATTTTATCGATTCACACCATTTTTTCGTGAATATGAAAATTTCCAAAGTAAAGATTTATTATTCAGCAATTTTCGCATTGTAAGCAATACCGATACCGAGTTTCACAAGAAAAAAAAGATGGAACAAATACAAAAACGTTTTAGAAGAAAAAAAATCAACATTTAACGATAGGTATAATTGAAAAATAGTTAAAATATTGATTTTCAGAGATTTTTTTCGAAGATATGAACCATCCGTTAATGTTCCGTGAATGTGGGTTTGAAAGGGTACATATCTGGGCACCTTATATAAAAAAATCAGAATTTTCGGAATGAACTGTTTCCGGTTATCAGTGATAAAGTGAATTTAACGCTAAAAATCGCGTTTTTAAACGTCCCGCGCGCCCCCTATATATTGTCAAAAAATCGAATCATTGCACGGAGACCTTTATTTCAATGATATCTTTGATTTTTGAGGGTAGCCAAAAGTTTTTTAATTTTTCGATTCACCCTAATCTATATATATATCAAAATCCGTGAAATTAAATTGCCTATAACAGGTGCATCTGTCATTTTTAACGAAAAAATAAAAAATACGTCCTCATTATTTTTACTTACGCCCCTATTATACGCCCCAATGATTGAAAAAAAAAAAATTTCATTCATACTCCTAATTCCATGAGATACGTTAACATTTATAAATTAGAAAAAAAAATAAAAAAATAAACAGACAAAATTAAAGATAAATCATGAGAATGATCGAACGAGATATTTCGACGAATAAAAAAAAAAATTGAATACCTATATCACCGCCTTCACCGTCCAAGAGCGTCTTGATCGCGGTTGCCTCGGTCGTTATAGCGTCGCACGAGCTTCCCAGCGATCTCGTACCATTTACGACCATACGAGCCTGATTTGCAATCGTACTCTCGCCAAAGAGCACCGTAAACATCATCGAGAAGTAAGCCGAACACTTTTCTATCGCATCCATAGATACGTTCTCGTCGAGCTGATCTCTCTTGGCCAGCTGTATCAGCGAATCGAGCGATTTCTCTTGTGCAGCCATCTCGGGATAGGTAGCGCCGACTTTAAGCAACATTTCCGGCGAGCAAACGTTCAATGCCGATTCGAAACAGCCCAGGGCCGTTTGCAGAGCGTACATGTGCGAGCACAGACGAGATCTGAAGGCGTACTGAGCCACCGAGTGTCCCTTCAATACCGTCGATCTTGGCGAAGAAAAACAAATTTTTCATTATCTCAATGCTTTCGTCGAAAAAAAAAAAAACCACCTTTGATTATACCCGAATGAACAAGATGCAAGCTGCAATAGTACATTATGCTACTAGGGAGGAAAGTGCGTGATTTTAGCCGAGTGCGAGGTTTGCTGCCCGAGCGAAGCGAGGGCAGCACGAGCACGAGGTAAAAATCCGCTCCTCCCGTGTGGCATATACTTCTTTTCATCCGACTACGATAAAATGACCAAAAAATACGAAAAACAACACCGAAGGTATGCTCAAATCGCTTCGCATAAGGGAAGTGCGTTCCAACAGATCCCGCACAAACCCTACTTTGTCTATCTACAAATTTTTCGTTTTATCGACTGAAAACATATAATATGGCAATCATTATTGCTATTTTCAATGAATTAGATATTTGCAAGAATTGAAAAATATTCTAAACAGAAAAAATACGATGTAAATTGCGTTGAAATATTGTGCGATTATCGAAAAAATTTGTATTAAATCTTTCATAAATCTCGCGTAGCCAGGGTTGAATTTCTATTCGGTAGATAGCAGGGAATTACGTTTCGATGTCAACAGACAAGAAATAACGCAATCCTATGACCATATATATAATATATATCCATATATAGTATATATATATCCATATATAGTTTCAATGCAGTGTTCTTTTTCAAAAACGAACTATTTTTCATTACTTTTTCGCAGCTACCGCGCTTCAATCACTAATTGAATTAGTGCATTTGATCGAACTTGGCTTTATGTATTATTAAAAAAAAAAAAAAAAATAAAAAAAACATATACAATAAAGATTTGTTAAAAATATATTGATGTTTTTATTTCGAACAAATACGTTTGGTGGTTGAAGAGAAGACCGAATGTAGTCATTTGCGAAAAATTTACTTTTTTGCCCGGAAATTTACTTTTTTGCCAGGAATTTTATTTTTTTTCCCGGAATTTTACTTTTTTGCCCGGAAATTTACTTTTTTGCCCGGAAATCTACTTTTCTTCCCTCTGGTCAGGAATTGATGACTTTCGACCCGCGTTTCAGGTGCGAAATACGGTCATTTTATCGCAGTCGGGTGAAAACTGTTTTTTCATAATTTATTTTTCAAATTTTCAAAGAAAAAATTAGAAAAAAAATACAAACACTCAACGAGTCAATAATTATTTTTTCGCCTCTTCCCCCCATAAAGTTGCAAGCGATTGAAAAAAAATTATTTGTCAACCTTTTCATTAAAAAAAAAAAAAAAAAAAAAAATCGAAAATTCCTTACCTGTCGATTTTCTCGATGGCGCGATACTTGTCTCTCACTTGAGAAATCAATATCTCCGTTTTGTGTATCATCCTCGGTATGAGAAGCAGCGTCATAATTGCATCGTGATCACCGCCGCGCATGAGGAACGCGGGTGGCATGAATGATAGCAAATAACGCACGTGAAGTCGCGCCTCATCGGCGTCGAGACGCCGCAGCTCGAGATCGACGGCCTTCGTTTGTGCCCTCGTTTCGGCGAATGTTTTTTGAAAATCGAGAATTTCAGCGAGCTGCTGCTCGGCGCCTCGTTCACCGATCCTCGTCGTTTCCGTCGATTGAACCCGCGCCTGAAGCTGAACGCATTGCTCCTGCAACTGTATCGTTAGCTCGCGAAATTTCGTAATTGTCGTTTCGCGATCGGCGAGAGTCTCGAGGGCAGCGTCCCGATGACGCTGAGCATCGCGCGCCGAGCCAAGAGCGAGATCCAATTCTTCGCGCAATTCTAGCTCCAGTTCTTTCGACGATTCGGCCAATTGATCCGACATATCCTGAGGGGAGGGAGAAAATGAACAAACAAACAAAAAAAAGAGAGAAAAATCGTCGTTTTGTGATTAAAACGTTAAAATTTATGCAGTTCCGAGTCCTCGATGTGCATTGTCTTCTTTGTTTGATTTTTCCTTTAATATAGATGAGACGTACCTGCAAGGCTTCCAAATCTGCCACGGCTTCCTCCAGCTCGGCGACTTTTTCTTCAAGAGCCATTTTTCTTTCGCCAAGTACCTCTACCATTTCCTCGGCCCCGAGAGCCGCATCGACCTTACAGAAAAAAAAAAAAAGGAAATTCGATGCATATTGTTGCATGCGCAAGTAGCCTCGAATTTTCTATAGAATTACATCTTTTGATCGATTGTGGATTCACGCCGATTCGACCAATGATTTTTTCTCGCCTTTCCTGATCTGATTCATAAATTTTCATACGATTGTCCTTACTGACATAATCAATGCTGAATTTTCTCAGATTTTTCGTTCGCCAAACCGTTACCTTATTTATCGTCTTTTTGCCAATCCTCAAAGTATGCAATTACTTTTTGCAATATTGGAAATAAAGTTTTTTTTTAATCATCAAATCAATGGTGCCGTTAGTCATTATTATCAATTTCTACAAAAAAATATAATTCAGTAGCATTGAAAACATCTTTTAAAGTCATTAGCACCATCTTCGCGAAATATACATTCATTTTTTTGAGAACTTTTTTAAAGAATTTCCAAAAATGATGATCTGTTTGAAGTTTGAAAAAAAAAAAAAAATCTTAATCAGAAGTGATTTTAAGGGTGAGGAAAATGATACAAATATCCAGAAATTAGATCAGAAACAGTGAGAGAAAATTAATGGCCGAGTTGGCGTGGAATGCCTCGCATATCAACCACTTTGACTCAAGGGACACTTTGATTGTCTGTTTTGTATTTTTTTTTTTTTAATGTTACGTCTTTTCTGAGTGAAATTTCGAGATTTTACTATCGATATGTCTCAATTAGTGGCAATTTGTGAAAATTAGAGGCTAAAAAGTGGCATCGTTTGGAAAAAGTGGCACCTTAGTGGCATTAGTGGCAGAGTCCTGTATATTCGGAAAAAATACGAGAAATCGGTAGAAAAAAATTGCAAAAAAAAGTTCATAAAGTTGCGATAGAATATCCGTGAGACGTCGCCGCAAAAATAAGACGATTGAAAATCTAATAATGTCATTTGATAGTAATAATAATAATAAATACTAACATTTAATATTAATTTTAAATTGCCATTTATGATATTAATATTAGTATTATTTAATATATATTTTTTTTCTTGCATCACGGATATGGAAAGTTTTTTTGAAATCAAGATCAAGGCGAAATATTCGATACGATGAAAATAAATTTATCGGCAATCACCTGTTCTTGCAAATCCGCAATTTGATGTTCCATCTCCTCGACCCGCGCCGACAATTTTTCCTTCGTACGCCCGAGCTCGAGAATTTCCGATTTCTTCTGATCCAAGTCTTTCTGAAGCTTCTGAAATTCGTGCTTCTCGTGGGCCGACAAATCTCGCATTTTCACGAGAGTCTCGCGCAAACGACCGTTCTGCTGCTCGAGCTGTTTAATCTCGTAAGTCGAAGGACCATTTCCACCGCCGGATATGCCGTTAGTTCCGCCAGCCTGTAATTTAATTTAATTTAATTTAATTTAATTTTTTTTTTTAAATTACGAGTAAAGTCTGTAATATGTAATTTTATAGAGTAACTAATCACTTTAGTCAAAGTGTATAATGTTTTTCTATACTTTCTATACTTTCTGTTTCTTCTATACTTTCTGTTCTTTCTATACTTTACGTTTTTCTATACTTTCTATCCTTTATCTATAGTTTTCTATAGTTTTTCTATACTTTGTCCAGTTATTTTATAGAATAACTAGTCATTCTATACAATGACCAGCTGATATAAGTTAAAATGTATAATGCTATACTTTTTCGGTTACGATTAAATCAAAAGCATTGAATCGTTTGAATACCTGCGAATCAATCTTTATATTGTCACATATTTAAGTACAATGAAAAGCTTTGGATAGTGTGAATACTTGTGTATCAATAGAAGGAACACATCAAGGACCTGGATAGCAACTTCTTCTGCGGTTTTTTTACTTCAAAGGTCGCGAAATAACAAATTTTGTCAAGTTATCTTGGTAGACAAAAATGAATTTATATTCATTATCGGGCTGTGATTGAAAATCAATTAGGTCTATTTGGCATCTGGAATTCCAATGAGACGAGACGATTGGCTTGACGACGATTTTCTTTTTTTTATGCCTTTTTTTCTGCTGGCACGGTTCGCAGAGATTTAAAAAAAGTTGTATATCGTTTTTTCTAATATTTTTAAAACGCCGATCTACTTCGTTTTTCATACGAACTCGGCCACCATAACCAATCTCATATAAGATGTCAAGTAACTCATCACTGGAACGGTAATACTTCGGGATTCAAATCTGTCACCGGCGTTATCAGTTTTTCCTGACTTTGAACACACAATAAATCATAGTGCTGTAGGAGCCAATAATGATGAGGAGTTTTCTTCCTTAAAACGACCTTTTCCGCCTTGACTTCTCGAATTAAATTAAATATTCTCTTACTAGTCATGAAAAACACTATTTTTCTTTGGACTTTGATCTTTTATTCTTCTGTCAATCTTTGCCTTCATTATAAATTTTCTTTCAGAATCAATCATACGCGTTTCGCTTCATGCATCACAAACACTTAAAATGCGTTTAATATCAGCACGAAGAGACAGAACAGAGCAGTATAATTTTGAATCTGGTTTTGTTGGAAATAAGTATAAACTTTTAAACATTTATTTCATACTTTAACCGATACTCCGACATTCTATACGATACCCGGTTAAAGTATGCAATGCGTAAGTATTGTATACTCTGACGGATGTCTCTTGGTCATTTTATATAATAACCAGTCAAAGTATATAAATATTCATTTATTCCGTACTTTGACTAACCGGCTTGGTTTTTTTTAAATAGAATTACTAGGCATTCTATGCAACAACGAATTATAAACTTTGACTGTGACATATATATTCGAAGGTAAACATATAGTGTACGTAAATTAGGAGTATGAATGAAATTTTTTTTTTCAAGCATTGGGGCGCATAAGTAAGTAAAAATAATGAGGACGTAATTTTTATTTTTCGTTAAAAATGACAGATGCACCTGTTATGGGCAATTTAATTTCACGAATTTTCATATATATAGATATAGCGTAACATGCGTGACGTCATAATGTTATATTTTTCAATTTGTTACATCAACGGCAATTTTGATTCAAATAAAAAAAAAAAATAAAAAATACGTACTAAATATTTTTTCCTAAACTATCAGATTTTTAAATAAAAAAAATTTCATTTATACTCCCAATTATAAGTTAGCACAGAGACTCGGACTTCAATCACGCGATCGATTGGCGAGCGACCACGAAGAGCCGAATTTTTGGATAAATGCTTGTAACGGAAACGAGAGCAGTCCGTCTCCGACCTTTGTCGATTATACGCGAAATATTTACAGGAATATTTGTCACGCGTCTGAATTTATTTAATGACCAATCTCATATATCTCCTCGACACAATAATACGTAAAGAAAATATAACGAGTAGTAAAAATGTTTTTTTTTTATTTCTCACTCTTTCGGACATCTCTGTGCGCAATATTTCCAGATCAAGCGTCATCTCTTCGAGTTTTTCCTTGAGCTGATCCAGCTCGATCTGCAGACTCTCGGCTTTTTCCTCGGCCATTTCTTTGTCGAGAGTCGCCATTTCCACGGTCTCGGTGAGATCGGCCATTTCGTCCTGAAATATTCCACGGGCGAGCTGAGCTTCGCGAGCCTCTTGCCTCGCACGTTGAACCTCTCTCTGCAGACTTGCCTGTGCGCGAATATTAAAAAAAAAAAAAGAAAAAAAGAAAAAAACAAAAATCTTTTGTATCCAAAGTAAATGTCAAAGTTTTTTTTTTTTTTGGTATTTAACATCAAACTCACTTGACTCTCCATGACCTTGGATTTGAATTCCAACAACTGTTCCAGCTGAATCTTCATTTTTTCGTACTCCTTCATTCTCTCCTTGTCCTGCATTCGTTTTATTCGAAGAGTCTCCAATTTTTCGTTAAGATCGACGACCTTTGGGGGAAATTTGAACGAAATGGGGGAAAAAAAAAATAAGAAACTCATTTCACGACCACAGATCCAAGATTAATTCGCGAATTCAATTTTTTTATTTTTTTTTTTATTTTACCTGAGACTTCAAATTGTCATTTTCCTGCGCGAGTTGCATGTGCGTGAGCTTTTCCTCGACGAGATTAGCGGTGTTGGAAATCGTCGCCGACATCGAGCCAGCCATTGCTTGTCCTGGCACAAAGTGAGGCTTCAGGGTTTCCACGAAACCCGTCTTTGATCGAAAATTTGAAAAACAAGAAAACAAAAAAAAAAAAAAAACGTTTTGTAAGAATCTTCACTCGAGCTCGCTCTACTAAGTGTTCTTTTTTCTCTCTCTCTCGCTCTCTCGATTATCCTTGTGCAAAGTAGAAAATAATTATTTTTCAATTATTCTAATACTCTGAACATTCGTGTACCGTAAATTAAAAAAAAAAAAAAAAATTATACATATTTACAACGAACGATAAACGAAGAGAAAAAAAAAAACACTTTGTAGCTTTCGTGCACTGTCATAGCTCTTATTCGTAGATAAGTATCGAGTTTTCGTTAGGCTTCCGTTAACGTCGAGCTTAATAAGTCATATAAAATCGAGCAGACACCAAAAAGCTACACCCAACTCTATTAGATCTATGCCAAAGTGTATTTTTCTTTTTTTCCCTTTTTTTTCTCTTTTTCTTCTTCTTTTCTATTTCAATGCCCAAAGTTTCAGAGATAAATTTCCCAATAAAAATGCTGCGTTATTATTATTTTTTTTAACGGTTAGTCAGCTCAAACCGTACTCTCTACCCATACACAGGGCGTTAATGCTAAATTAATAAACGTTAATCTATTACATATCAGAAAGTAATTGACGAAAACTATTCTAATCGAAGTTCAACGTTAACGTGTCAGGATCGAGTGAGAATTTTTATTCGTTCTCGTGTTTATCGCAAGCAACGTATCAACGAAGTTATAATTATGATAAATTCGCACGCTTCTCGGATAGTGCAGGAAAATGAGAAATTTCATTAGTGGGGAAACGTGAGAAATTTTTTTAGGCAATCGAACATTAGAATTCTATCGATTTTTGTTTTTGTTTGTTTGTTTGTTTTTTTTTTTTTTCAATTATCAAATTTTCACTCTCAATTGCGTTAGCGTGTATAAAATTTTTTTTTTTATCCTCGTTATTATTATTACCAAGCAACGATCGTATAGGAAAAATCAATCGAAGAAGCGAACGGTGATATGAGGGATTTCGGGGTAGATGGATGATCGATGGCTCGTGTCAGACTCCCTTGAAGCTATGAAGAAGAAAACCAATTTTTTTCTTTTTCTTTTTTTTTTAATAACCCATTCACAGCAATCACATATATAGACAAAAATGTTAAGGTTTTTGTTTGTAATTTTTGTAATTGTTTCGAGGATGAAAGTATAGTATCGTGTTATGATTACCATGATCGAACAAACAACTAGTATGAGAGAGTATTTTTTTTTTTTGTTAATATAGTGTAATAGTAATATATATATATAGTGTGGATGAGTTTAAAGAAAAAACTGAGATATTACATTAATGAATATTAATTACATTATTGCGATCATCTTGGGCCTTTGGCTTTTTGCCGGGAGGCGAGCTCGTGCTAGGGGATTTCTGAAACACGTACGTGCATATTCCCATGTGAATCCCACATCTCAAACATTACACTTAATTTTCATAATTTTTTCCTCACAAATTCCCACTCCTTTGTTTCTCACTCATATCTGAGGAATTTTTTTTCTTTTTCATTATCCAGTCTCGTTTCGTTTAGAGCGATCCTCCAGATGAGCTTTTGCGATCAAACAAAAGCTCAACCATGAGACTCGGCAAAACACATGTCGTGCAGCATGAAGTAACGAATTAAAAAAAAAAAAAAATTGCCGCACAGTCATGCCCAAGTATTGGTAAATTTTGGGACACATTGTTTTTACAACTTTACACAAGTCAGGTGCGTTAATTATAGGTTTTTTTTTCGGTCCAACAAAATGAATATAGAAAAAAAAAAAATGTATAATTACAAAATTTTCGTACAAATTGACAAATTTATTGCAATCATCTGAAGGGAAAATTTTAATATCGACTTTTTTATTGAACAATGATTCAAGGTGAGAGGTTTGTTGACATTTTTTTTCGTAAATGTAAATTTACGTTCGTTCAACTTTTTCTTCGTAAACGATAAATGTATTGCGGTACTTTTAGTGCTTTTATGACACGACTGTGGGGCTTGTACATTTTTTTTCTTTTTCAACGTATATTATTAGATTTCACTTGTTTTTTTTTTAATTCTCTCGAATTTTCGTAAAATGGAGCAGTATTATTAAGAATACGTTATAAATCGTCAGTTTTTATTGAAACAACCAAATTTTTTTAAATTTTATCCTCCGATATATTGATCTTGAAGTAGTTTACTGACAGTGAATTAAAAAATGTACCACAATGGGCGAAACATTTGAAAAATCGTTTAACGCGATCGGACTCTCAATTCAGCCGGTCGAACTTCATCAAAATATAAATAAAACATTAATCGAAGATATACGAGTTTCAACCGAAAGACTTTGTTCTTTTTTTTTTTTAATGCTTGAGCTAACGTAATCAACGTGAAAATACGGAATCATGATACTTATAAAACGGTAAAATTTTGAAAAATTATTTGTCTTTTACCTCGACGAAAGACGCGCGTTTCGTTGACGTTGGCGCGGGTATATGCGACTCTCCGCTGTCTTTTCGTTCATGCTGCGATACCGTGAGATTCTCGACGCTCAGCCGAGTTCTACTGCCTGCCAGAGACAGTCGAGACCTGCAGGATGCAAAAAAAAAAAAAAAAAAAATAAACAAATTGTAAATTGCACAATCTTTTTTTGTTTGTTTGCAAAATTCATAATTGTACTATTCGATTTATAATTATACTAACGATGTTGTACTATCGTGATACTACTTTTTCAATTGAATTTATTACGGGCTATCTTATAATTGAAAATAAAATGTAAAATGAACCAGCGTTTTTTTTTTTTTTCCATGAAATTCCTATATCATACCGATAAATTTATAATTATAACAATGATGTTACATGGTTATGATAATATCGTATGATTAAAAAAAAAAAAAAATAATGATCTTTTGAGGTTGCAACAGCGTTTGATACTAGTAGAATGAATGATAAATTTTCGAATGTTGCGACGAAAAAACATTTATCAATGAATCGACAAGAGGTCTGACCTGTACTACAAGCATGTGTTCCAAATATTATAAATTGTGTGAATTTCTGCAATTACATTGCATACATTATTCGTTGGAACTAGAAGTGAGTAAATAAAAATTTTCCAATTACATTTAAAGACTGAAATATCAATTTTTATCATTTAATTTATTTGCTCATTTACATGTAAATAAATAAATAAATAAAATGATAAAAATTGAAATTCAAAATCTAATGCGTTACCCATCGCTTGTTCCAACGAATACGAGTTGTGGAAAATAAGAATTATACATAAATATGAATACAATATATTTATTTATTTGTTCTGGATTCAAGCAATTCTGTCGTTTGAAACAAACATTTCTAACGACAAATGATCGAAAAAAAATTTTCAACACAATCAACTACCGCAAAGTGCTGCAGCTACTTCAAGACCGTGAAGAAAAAAAAAAAAAAATAAAAAAATAATGCAAAAACAAATTTAACGATCACAGTCTACGAGGTATCCCAAACAACGAGACAGGCCATTGAACCCAAACACATTCTATTTACCGGATAACTAAATACTGAATCTTATCTATAGACCTTACCCAGACAGCTTATCCGACTGTTGACGTGTTACTTGCGCAGGGGATGTTTTTCTTCTAACGCTTGTTTTACGAGCAGCATATACATATCGATTAATTATATGTGTCATTCGTACCGTATAAAAAAATTAAAAAAATCAACTCATACGTCAGACGGTGAAAAAAAAAAAAAAAAATATGATTTTAACGATAATTTTCAAACTTACGCGGTCGGTTCGTTCCTTCTGCGCACGCTCATGCTGCGTACGAATTTTAATGCAAATGATACATCGGTTAGTCGAGAATGATTGAGGAAAATGACGTACTACAATGAGGTTCATTGGGTATGAGATGATTTCGTACATGAAGATATAAATATTTTAGGATTTACTGGCCGTACAGTCATGCCCAAAAAAAAACTAGTAAAATTATATATAAATATATTTTTACACCTTTTTACAGTAATCATGAAAAAAGATGAACTATAGATTTACATTGCCATTGCCTGGTCTGTTGCGATTGCCTATGATGTGAATATTCATTAAATGTCTTTTTAACGAAAAATTTATAATAATTTCACGCGACTCGTGTTTTTTTTTAATTTTCTTTATTTCCAATGAAAAAAATCTCGATAATTTTCACAGATTAAATAATTTTTTGACTTCAAAATTGGTATACAAGCTGCAACGATTGAGCAATGAAAATTTTACGTTTATCCGCTTAATCGGATCCACAGAAAATCTTTGAAAGTACAGAACGAGTCATGTAAAATTGAAACAGACGAATTATTATGAGCCTAAATAAAAAATCCAAGTAAAAATTCGCGTCTCGGGGCATTTCAATAAACCAGACGGTGGCTAGAAAAATCGATAATTGTATTTTTTCATGCTCGTTATGGATTTGTCGGATCGAACGAGGGATAATCGACGCGGACGGCTAATGGAAATTTGGATGAAAAACATATTTTCAAACATTTGATACTTTTTCAATATGACTGTACAGACGGTATCGAGCGACAAAGCGGCGTCTTCAACGCCGAGTATTAAAATAGAAAGATATGAAGGAGGGGGCTCGAATGCATCGTCGATCCTAGGAGTACGGATATTTTTTTATCGCCGATTCATCGTACACGACGGCTTTTCGCCGATTCTTCGAATCGTCGAAAAAAGAAAAATTTCTAAAAATAATGCAGCTCTTTCGAAGGGGAAAGCCGTAGAGTTTTGAAAAAATAAATTATACTTTTTTTTTCAGCCAACTTTACATTTTCGAGGGGTTTGAAATTTTTTCTATAACAAATGAGAAATTTTGATTCATATGCGTACTCCTAGGGTTGAATAAGGATTTTTTTTTTTTCCATGCTTTTCCCCGATAATAAACGAAAGATTTTAATGTATAACCTGTTGAGACGACTGCGAGCTCTCGCAGCTCCGCTGTCATCCGGCGTGGTAGCGCTGCTACCCGCCGATGACGGACTAGTCGGATCCGTTCGATTGCCAGCCTCATCGAGCAATACAAGCTGAGTCTGTCGCACGAACATTCCATGATTTTCCTGACACTGAGGAAGATACGATTTTTTTTTTCTCGTCTTTCTCAACGCACGAGAGTGGATATTTTTTTGTTTTTTTTGGAGGATTTTATCGTTTTTTCTGTTTTTTTTTTTCTAATTTTTCCCCGACACAAACGTGGATTTGTGAAATTTTCATGGTAAACATTGTGAACTGTCAAAAGCTTACCTTGAAGTACGAGTGTCCCTTGATGGTGCCATTATTCTTTCCCTTTGGCTCATCGAGAATAACACCGATCCACTTGCCGGTCGCAAATGTCGGATGTCCGATATATGCGACCGAGCCCTGACACTCTTTACCCGTTATTTCGACCCTCTGACCAATTCTCAATGACATTTTGTCCACGTAATTCGAGACCTCATGAAAAAAATAAAAAAACACGCACCACCTAACGATCAGCTGCGATCGTTCTCAATGTCGCCATATTGAATTTACTGAGCCCTGAAGAACGACGAGAGCGCCGACCACGTATCAGTGAACTACAAAAACGTTTTTTCGCAACATAGATGGCGCTACGTGATAATTCGAATGGGAGAAACGCGCGAGAGAATATTGTGCACTTTTATTTCGATCGTAGGAAAGGCAGGAAAATTTAGATATGAGAGAGTCTGGATGCACAAAATATATTTAAATTTGTTTATTAATATCGTACAGATTTAAATCGCAGCAATTTCGAATTGCAGAGAAATTTTGCGGAAGATTATGGGCAAGTTTCTGTCGTTCGTAATTTGGTGCAAACTCTTTCGAGGTTTTAAGGTTACGAATAAAAAGCTTCTTTTATAAAGAAAGGAGCTTTCGAGGTTTTAAGGTTACGAATAAAAAGCTTCTTTTATAAAGAAAGGAACGTACTTTATTTCAATCAATTTTTTTTACACCCTATTATAGTTGGTATAGTGGATGAAAATTTGTTTTTTTATTTCGTTTATTTTCTCAATATTCATTGTAGAAAAAAATTCCATGCAGCATTTCGAGATAAAAGCAATATAATAGATTTTTAAAATTCAAGCTGGCCGACCAAAATTTCTAAATACGGGCTTTTTCGCATGAAAATCGGTACTGAAAAGGTTTTTGAGGCCAGCAATTACAAATCTGATGTGAAAAAAAATACCAAATTGAAATGTTACGCTCAAATAATTAAATGCAATTTCGCTCTGCCAATTTGAATTTTTTAATTCTGACTTTAGATTTAAAACCACCTTCGTTTCCGGAACATTTACTTATTTTATCCAACGATAAACTTTTACCTTTTAATTTCATTTTTTTTTTCCTCTTCGACTGTATAGTTAGGTCTCTCGAAATTATTTTAAAAAACCAAAAATTTTACTCCTTAGCCGTATGAAATGAATTCGTCGATTTTAACGCATGAATTTATTATCTTCTTTTTTAGTTTTTGATTTTTTTTTTTCAAGTTTCGAGCAATCGATGAACGAGTAGCAAATCTTTTTTTTTTATTTTCTAACGCATTAAGCGGGAAAAGTTTTCGGGCCATCGAAGCAAGAGTCTTCGTAAGAACAGCCCTGAAAAATTGTAAAAAAAAAAAATTGAAACTTCCAAAAAGGAGAGAAAATAAAAAAAAAATCATACGGATGGAGAGAAAAGTAAAAAAATTTAATTCATGCAACAAGAGTATCAGATTTCTTATGATTTATTAAACAATTCGTTTTTTTTTTCAACCAATTCATTAATAGTTATTCGGTATTGTTATTATCATTATGAACAAAATCAATTTTTTCATCATCCACATGGTTGATTTTTGTTTTTTTTTTTTTTTCATATTTTTATTCGATCGGGAGCCACTAAAAGCCATCACGGAATATAATTTTTCGCTACGCTTGAAATGTACACAACATGAAGCATGGTCAATTAAACTTGACGTTATAAAAATCATGATCGTATAGGATGGCGTTTCGTTGACTCAAAGATCGAACTTCGATACAGGGCTATATATATTGTTTAAATTATGGAAAATAATGGACAATCGATTATACCTTGAAGAATATGAATTAAAGTATCGATCCTAAGGCAGTCGTCTGGTGTAGAGGACTAAAAAAAAGTGATTTTTGGTGATTTTTTTTTTATAAGGAATGAAACAACGGACTTTCTTGAAATTTTTTTTATACTCTTCAAATGTGAGTTAAAAGTACAATAAAATTTTCAAAAGAAGGTCCGTTGTTTCTTTCCTTATAAAAAAATCACCTTTTTTAGGCCTCTACACCAGACGACTGTCTTAAGCACCACATGTTCTTTTTTTTTTTTTTTTACTATTTTCTGCATTAATCTGATTTTCCTCGTCGCACCGATAAATCTCACAGTCATAACGTACAACGATATCCAGAATTATCTAAAGGCGATCGAGAAACAGCGTGTGTGTCAGTCATTGCAATATTGCATTTTTGTTTTTTTTTTTCGAAGATTAATATAATAAGTAGTCACGTGCGTATAATCGTTGAGTTTTTGGTTTTTTTTTTGTTGTATTTCGCGCGTTTCTAAAATCACTACGAACGGATACATATGGGGCGAGTATCACTTATTTGTCGAATGTATCCGTCAAGCAGCATATTCAGGAATGATTGTTCGAGTTCTCGGTGTTATCACCGAGCAAACGCAATTTCATCCCTTCGAGGGATTCTTTCTCCAGTGTATCGACTCGGCGTATTGTTTCCTATCGGCAAGTGCATTCGATGCTGCACGTGGCACATTCTTGAAGCACTTTCCGCATGTCAAACGCCAAAAAGATAGTCTAAAGTCGGCCGAATAGAAGGCGTAGATGAATGGATTTATCGCTGAATTGATCCAGCCTGATTGAGCAGAAAGATTGGACTTTAGAAGAAAAAAAAGGAAAAAAAAAAGTTCTAGATTCCATGATGATTTGAAAAAGGCAAAAGTCGATTTTTTTTCTTTTTTTCTTCGTAGCCTTTAACATAATTTTTGGAAATTATTCGGACATGGTGAGGATAATAAGGTATTATTTTTATTCAACGATTCGGCGGGAAATAAATAGTTTAGTTATTTCTTAGACCTATACATTTTTGAATAGTCACAGATCCATCTAGATCTGCGTTGGATCTGCCTAGATCTCAGCAAGATCTATCCAAATCTCTGTTGGATCCTACCTGGATCTCCCGTAGATCTATACTCAGATCCAAGTGAATCTACTTAGATTTTAAGTAGATAAACGGAGATCTAATATAGTAGCAAAAGCATTCGATCATAATTATGATTCAGCTGATATGCGCGCAAACCTACCGTTATATACGGAGATCCAGGTGGACTTGCCAAAAATTAGATCTAAACCATTTTTTTTTTTCGCGGGATCGATGGACATGGGGACGGAAAGTGTAAAAATTTTCGAAGGTTTCGAGGATTCAATGAAAATCCGAAATAAGTCCCGCCAGTATATTCATACTGTGACAATATGGCGATGAGAATTTTGCGAAAAAGTTATCGTAATATTCCGACTCGAAAGTGTACACTGATAAAGGTACCATTGCAAAAAATAGCGAGAGTTCCTGAAATGCATCAAAGGAAAATACTCAAAAAGAGACTGATGAAGTACAACCGTTCCTTCTTAGGTCCCCCAACTCATCGTTCCTATACTGGCCCGTTGAAACGGTTATAGTTTTGAGCAATATTCCGTATTTGAAATCCATTTGGGACTGTAAGAAGGAACGGTTCCTAGATCCGCCAGGGAAAAACGATGAACGACACTGAAAAAAATGGTTCGGGATTTACAATAATACTGTTATTGTTGGCCAGTTATAGGTATACTGGTGAAAAAATATTGCCCACACAGAAAATGCAGTAGCCCTTTTGGAAAATCCCGATTGCCGTAAAGTTCATACAAATATGACTAGTGAAGTATTTCTAATTCAACAATAATATCGCTGGTGAAGGCAAAGCAGTTTTGTCTACGGCGCCTATACTGCGCCTTTGTGGACGACACTCAATCGTCTGGCTAGCTTAGTCATTATAAACCCTAGCGGTAAAAGCAACCGGTTGTCCCGTGTAAAACAACCCTACAAGCAACCGGGCAGACAACGGTTGCTTTGTGCAAAAAAGCAACCGCAAAAGATGCAGTTGCTTGCGGTTGCTAGTTGCTGGTAGTTGCTCGTGCAGTTGTTAGTGGTTGTCTTAATCGATTGGGTCACACGTTTTTCTCTCGCAAATATTTTTGCATAAAGGTAAGCAATTTGAGGGTTTTCGATGTCGCTGATTACGAATTCGAAGTAAAAAATACAAAATTCAATATGGCGGATCCAATATGACGGAACCAATTTTTTAAATTTAACGAATTAGCGTGAAACGTGTTTTAAGGGGTTTTTGGGGTCGCTGATTACGAATTCGAAGTGAAAACGCTAAATTCAAAATGGCGGATCCAATATGGCGGAACCAATTTTTAAAAATTAACGAATTAGCGTGAAATATGTTCTAGGGGGTTTTTGGGGTCGCTGATTACCAATTCGAAGTGAAAAATACCAAATTTTTAAAAAACTCATGTATAGTCAAAAAAATCAACGAATTCATTTCACGTGTCAAAAAGGAAACTTTCCCTAAAAATTTGGTAAACAATGTTTTGTTTAAACAATTTATTGATAACTTTTTGGCTCTATTATTGTTCAAAATTAATCTTCTATCGTCTTTATTGTGGTTGAATTTTTTCCGATTTTTATCTTATCACAAAGTATGCAATATTGTCGCGACGAAAGTCAATTTTGGTTGGGAAGGTACGTCCAATACATCCTTAATGGGTTAAATACAAACTCCTGGATATTGTATTTTTTCTAAAATTACGGTTTTTCTTATGAAGTATTTAGCAACTTTCTATCTTAACAGAGGAGCACTACGTAATACTACACGTATGATACAATAAATAACGTCCCCGATTACCTTACTCGATCCCAGCGTATTCAGCGGACTTTGGAAAATAACAACAACCGCATGATCGGTTGATCGCGATTGTATGAACTTAAAGCAACCATCAACAACTGCATTAGCAACCACCAGCAACTAGCAACCGCAAGCAACCGCATCTTTTGCGGTTGCTTTTTTGCACAAAACAACCGGTTGTCTGCGCGGTTGCTTGGGTGGTTGTTTTTCCCGCTAGGGAATAGCTGGAAATTTATCGTTTTTGTAAATCAGCCATGCTAACATAGCTCGCGAAACTACACTGTATTGTTCAAACAGCTGTAGTAGCTGATTTTTACATGCCTAGCTATTTCAACCATATAGTATGGCTGCGAGAATAACGTTGTGACACATAGCTATACTAATATGGCTCGCGCAACTATACTACGTTTTTGGAACACCTACAGTAATCTGTTAACGCGTGGTGTCTATGCCTCTGCCTCGCGCGAAAACGAGACCTCGCTACGCAAAATTTGATAATGAACGAGTTTGTGAAGAAGAAACTGAACGAACGGAATCTTGATGAGCTTATACCAACATTTGAAGGTAAGTCTGTTCTCACTTATCTACGGAATATGTAAAAAAAGGACTATTTTTCCTGTTATATAAACGCCAATCGTATAACAAGCGAATTTTTGTAGGTTAGGTCAACTGTCATTTTCCTGCAAGGAGAGTATCATATGTCTCCGGGCCATGGATTCTCTCAAACTTCCAAGTGTGTTTCATTAGCTCTAAAAATCAAGTCTCTTTTGCAAAATATTTATGTATGAATATAATTATCGATAACAGATGATTAAAATAAATATTCATGATTATGAAACATATTGGCTGAATTTTTACTGTGACCCGAATATCCCCTACTATATATACTTACCTATACGAGTATAGGTAGGTACAATATCCTGTAATTTATCTATGTAAAATGAATTTATAATTCAGCCATATTCTTTTGGTAGTATAGCTGGTACGTCTACCTCGTATTCTAGCGTTTATAAAACAGCTCTACTAGTATTGTTGGTATACAAAGAATTCTGCCTACACTGACAAAACTGCTATCTACGAAACAACATTGTATATGTTTTCTTCGGCTATAGTATGGCTGGTGTTCGTCTACCTCGTATGCTAGCGTTTATAAGACAGCTATACTAGTATGGTTGGCATACGCATAACTCGTGATGGTGAACTCAACCATACTATGGTATTGCTGAAATAGAGATACTTGTCAGATTCGCGGAGCTATTGGGTATATGTTTGTCATGACATAGTGATATGCTTACGCCAACGATATTGTGTCAGTCATATTTGTATGGCTTTATTACCTAGATGGTATGGCAGTAGCGTATTTTCCCATATAATATGGCTGAAGCAATAATAATTATGGCTCGAATCGGGAAACTTTTTTTTCAGTGTATATACCTTTGAGCAATATATTCCGTATTTGAAATCCATTTGGGACTGTAAGAAGGAACGTTTCCCAGATCCGCCAGGCAAAAAACGATGAACGAGCGCAGTATAAAAGTATTCCGGGACAAAAATATTACGTACCAAGCCACGTGAGCGCTGACATCAGGCAATACGGTGGTTCGAACGGTATGAACGGCGTTGACAGATAAAGAATGAAGAATGGTAGCCAGCAAGCGATGAAACCACCAACGACGACCGCAAGTGTACCCGCTGTTTTCGTTTCTCTGGTAACGCGATTTATCGAGCTCTGATGGCTACCGCGCTTCTGGCATCTCGCTGACGATGACGGCACTGCGAGAAGATTTTTTTTTCCTGCCGATACCGAGGCCGGTGATGTCGAATCGGCAGTTATGGCACGCTGTTCGCCGGCAATTCTTTCGCTCGACGAGCCAGGCCCCATGTCCGAGACGCTCGACAATTCATCCGAGCGTTTTGTCGTTCCCGCCTGCACGTAACAGCTCCTCGATCTTTCGCGTACGACCGGATTCGGTGCTTTGCCACGATGCGAGCCATAATCGTTCTTGGCATCGGGTCCCTGCAGGCTTTTGTGTCGTCTCGCGATAACGCACGATATTCTCGCGTAAACGTAAATCATGACTAGCATCGGCAGAAAAAACGAGCCCATGGATGAAAATACAACGTACGAGCTGTCCATGTTGTAACTGCATTTCTTACGATCGCGATTTGTCGCGCGAGGAAAGCAACCCAACAAGGGCGGACTCATTATTATACCAGCGAGAATCCAGACGACAATGATCATTAGACCAGCGAGCCTTTTGCTACGACGTCGTCGACTGTAGACCAGTGGCTGCGTCACCGCAAGATACCTTTTACATTTTTATTATCATTAATATTTTGGGATTTTTGTTTTTTGTTTTTGTTTCATTATAATAAAAACGAGAGATGGACAAAGGGCTTCATAATTCTGCACACATTTTGTCTGGTAATATTCAAGAATATTGTTTTCTCGGCAATTAAAGTATAAGCCTAGAGAATTTACTCCAGTCGGATCATATCGTCTGGAACCGAAGCATTATTGCTTCGGGTAATAGCAGTATTTCCTGAAAATTTTGACAACAAAGCTGCGAAAGACTCGCAGCTATGTTGGGATGTCAATTGAAAATATTTTCTATCGCAACCAACAAATTGTGAAGCTCTCGTGAGCCTTTTTCTCTTTGGCTAGATCACTGAATTGTACTAATCCCCCAGGTGGCGCGACGGGTAGAACAATATCAGCTTTTGCCTTCTGTTTCTGGCTCGCGTATATCTTGAAGGCATATTATCTACTCTGTGAAATTAATGCCTGAATCGGGCTAACGAAGAAACTTTGCATATTCGTGTGCAATCGCTTGATGAGAAAAAAAAAAAGATCCAATTGTATGTGCCGAATGCGGTGGAGAAGAGAAAAAATAAAAGATGCGAAAGGGACAAGGACAAAGAGAAATAATGGGACGAATGCAGAGATATGCCAATGGGACGTCATCCGCGCACCTTGCAACACGTAATCCTCATGGGTTGTGTAAACGTGACTGGGATACGGAGAAGGCATGCAGTAGTGTATAAAACGAATGATGACGACGAATGACTGCGAAATTGAGTGAACGAAGTCAAAAGGAATTGACGAACAAAAGTCTTCGCGGATATCTATTTTCTTGCGCGCAAACTTGTTTCTTTTTTTGGTTTTGTGGCTCACCTGTCTATCGATATGGCGCACAGCGAAAGAATACTTGCTGTGCATAGTAAAACGTCCAGGGATACCCAGGAGTCGCAAAGAAATTCACCCAGGGTCCAGGTTCCACCGTTCATCTGCGAATATGAACATGGTGATGGGATCAATATCTGCGTATGCTCGCGACACTTGGCAAAAGTTAGTTCGCGATGAAGGATTTTTGCGGACGCAACGACTCTGGAAAATAATCTTTCATTTGGAACAACAAAATTTACGGTTCACCGGAATATAATTTGGTCCACACTAAACCTAATAATAGAATCAATCAGATATTTCTTTGCTCTTGTTGCAAATCAAGTCAACCCAATCGCTTTGTTCTCTCAAACTATATACCGATTGTTAGCAAAAGTAATATTTTTCTGTAAATTAAATTAATCAGTTATTTTTTTTTTGCCAATAATAAATCTCCCAGCTTACCGATGAAAAATAGAATGCACTTGGCAAAGAAATCTGAATCAATCGATAGGTGACTCGAATCTTATTGGCCCTCTCTTATTCCTAAGTATTTTTGACGTATCGATTCTACCAGCAGAGGCAGATATCGCTCATGGGGAATAAATGGGACAAAATTGAGACGTGAAAGCGCCCGAAACAAGCGAGATAGTAAAAACGAGAGAATATATAAAAAAAAATAAAAAAAAAAAAAAGCAGCGTATATATCCGATCGTGTTCGGGTGTATATATCACATGGCGTTAACGATATCCGGGATTAACTCGATTCACACAGGGGCAATCGCTCAGTTACTCGATGAGGGATATAAAGTTACGTATATATATGGTATATATTGTAATTCTATATGTTGTATTCGTGTTCGTATAAAATTTCGATAACGATGCAGTTTTCATATGCCAGAAAGTCAGACACATATATAGTATAAGAAATGCTGTTGTTTTCATATATAGATATGTACACGAAGCGTCACGAAATATAATGAATTTCGCGTTTGCTCTCGGAATAATCCCAAAGTTCATACAGCACTCTGACGCGACATCGATCGATGTCTAATTAACTGGTGGAAGCATGCGGACGCATGTAACCGCGATACAATACCGATACCGTGAATGAAAAACGATGCAAAAACCCGTGAAAACGATAACGATTATAAATAAATTAAAAACAAATAAATAGTCGAGAGCACCGAACTTGAAATATCGTCACACTCGAAATATATATTATATATAAAAAACAAGAAACAATTTCCGCTCGACATACGCAGAGTATAATTTGTTGGAGAAATTGTAAAAGCATAAAAGCATATAAAATACCTCATCGACTGATTCATAAAAATGGAAAAAAGTACGTCGTAATTATCGTAGAATTTCCTGGCAAAATGTAATTAAAAGTATATGGCTTTGGGTTATGGAAAAAAAGTGTTTGAAAAAAAAAAAAAAAAAAAAAAAAACGTTAAATACGTACGTGAAGCAATACAGCGGGTGGCATGACCGCAAGACCGACCAGCAAATCGGCAGCAGCGAGGCTCGACACGAAACAATTAGTGACCGAGCGTAGTCGCCTTGTCGTAATTACCGAGGCGATCACCAGGGTGTTGCCGACCTGAAATCGAGTTCAGGAGTTAATAACGATAATGGCCGATCTTTATATACATAATGTGTACATATATATATACATTGTCTCCGTATCAATGCTCGCGTCAATTATTCGGGTATATATGTACGGGTACGTCGTCGACCAGGATATTTCGGCTTTCTCCGCAGATATCGATGAATTGCCGGCTTGTTATTATCGTACAGACATATCACGTTTATGCGTGCACAAGGAACACTTTACCATCATATGTATACCGTGTACATATTGACCGATCTCAATGGCTGAAAGCCAAAAGGACGTATATGAGATACAAACGCGAGCACGATCGGTAGGCCCTCTTGACTCTGAGTCATCGATACCATATAGCCTACATGCTTGCGTCTGCTGTCCGTCTGTGTACTCGAACATTCCATTCATTTATAGGTATCCATGGTCCAATAACCTGCGATCAGTGTGCATAACTACTATGTGGTATGCATCTCCACATAGCACACACATACACACATCTGTATCTTTCGTGTTGGACAAATATACCTGTATAGAAGTATGAGCAGTTCCGAGAGTTGATGAGTTTTCATTGAGTTTTCTCGCGCACAATGGCCGTATCATCTGTCAGCTGGTAAAAAAAAATCTTAAAGCCAGAAAGACAATGATTAAAAAAAAACTTTCCGCATCGCCTTTCAGTTTTCTGCCATTGTATTTGAACCAGCACGTGTGTGTGTGTGTATGTGGTCAATCCAATTCACATCTGTCCTCTGATTCCGAGCCAGAAGTTGAGCTGTTTTTTTTCGGTAAAATTTTCTCCAATATAACGCTTCGTGTCTCGACTTGTTTCCCTAGTGGAACAATTTTACGAGTATGATTGTTGACTAGCTAGGGTGACTGAACCAGTGAATGAACGCATAAGCCTTTTTTCTATTTCGATAAAGCCGTATAATTTAACTTATTACGAATTTCTTTATGAGCTAATTAGATCTTATAGAACAACGTTCACAGAATATTAAAAAAAATATTCGAAGTGCCCTGTTCGCAAGGATTTTGTAAAAAAAAATTATAATGAACGAAATTACCAATTTCCCAGTGAATGAACAAAAATTCCAATGAATGAACTCTTATCTTTCCAGTGAATGAACGTACAATGGAACCAGAGATGCGTACGCATACTCGTGCGTTTTGAGGTTATGAAAAGCCTTTTCAACGCTCGTTCAATCACTGGAAATAGGTTAAAAAGCTGGACCAGTGAATAAACGGCCATATATCGCAAACAATATTGGGTTTTTGACCAAAAATTCATTAATATAATTGAAGCTTAGCAATGTATAACGTTGAAAAAATTATTGCATATCTTTTAAAAAGATTTATCGAGGTGATATGGAATATTCTGGTATTCGATGCACAGTCAGATGGTTATAACAACATGGCTGTCTCTTATGAATATGCGCCCCAAGTACGAAAAAAAATCCATAGCATCGCGAATCTTTCACAGCGTCAAATAATATCACTACTAGATGTTTTCTCAGAATTTTCACTTCATTATGAATACAAAATTCTTCATAATAATAGAATCATATCTCTGCCGTTTAATTAAAATACTAAGCCTGTTCATTCACTGGTAGGTGTTCATTCACTGGTTCAGTCACCCTACCGTATCCTTCCGATTTTTACCGGCTAAAACTTGACTGGAAAACACACACAGTATGATTTTCGATTGATTGATAGTGTTATCGATAATCGTTCCTACCAAAATCAACGAGTAGCGTTATCATTCCGCATTGTATATGTTCCAATTATTCCTGCCTACTTTTCTTAAAAGGAGCCGTACTATCTAACATTGCGGGCACAAGTGCTTTATCGCACTACACTCTCTACTTATTTCGTACGTGATATATGCATCCAACGATATTCCACCAGAATTTGAGGATGCAAAGTTTCACAATTGCTATAACGATGATGCGCACGAAGAAGCTCAACTGTTACAATTAACGCTTTTATCAGTGTTGAATCACAGACATCAATAACTCCGGGTAAACTGGATATATATAGTCGATGCCTTGATTGAATGCGGGATATTATTCCGACACTGGGCGGTGTTACAGTCACTCTCTGGTGAATGTGTGGCATATATCACGTCAATGACCCATATATAATCTCTGTGCCCTGACGAAGTTCTGCCAACGCGCATTCTCATGATATCATTGTGCCCTCATGACGAGAGTATATATGAGGGTATAGAATTCATGGAAACTAGTACATAAAGCACAGACACCTGACGCACTCGAGAGTATATCCGATGACACATGCGCAGAGGATATATTTCGTTTTGTCCGATTGAACGAAGGGTTAGAGAGAAACCAAAAAGTTCGGATCATGAAAAGTTTTTTTTTTTTAATTTGAAGAGGAAAATGTATTGGATTGAAAATATGAGCGATGCGGCAAGAATTTCTAGCCAATACTGTGTACATATATAAACGTTTATATGTTCGTTATAAATCATCCTGTAGGATGCTTCACGGAGACCTTCTATCGGTTCATATTTGTCTGCATGTCCATGCATAAAGTGCAATACCGAACATCATATAGTTTCGTGGATTGCGCTGTGCATATATATATATATATATAGACACGTAACACTTGTTCAGGCCAGTATCTCGTTCAGCAGTCGACCCAGCGACGTATATATAGGACGCGGAGAATGGGATGTTTCGGTACACTCGAAGTGGCACACAGAGTGTGTTCCACACGTCCCTTGAGCACTCGGAGACGTGTACTTGATCGTAACACACCCACACAATAGACGTGAGAATAGAACCGAGCGCAAACAGAGCCGAGAACACGTGGCTCATGTTCGCAGAGGACGGATGGGTTACCGGACCACTGTGTAAGAGTTTAACAAGTGCCTAAAAAGAGAGAGCTCCGAGATCGGCAAGTGACGCGAGAGACAGTTCTGGATGAATATCGCGCGAGAAGCTTAACAACGGTATAATACGTCAATCTTCTTTATGACTGGTGAAAAATGATCAAAGAAATTCCAAAGGAAGGAAATTTCGAAATTCCATGAACAATTGATCCACGAGGAATTCGTACTGCATTCTTAAGCTCTGTGTGTCATACATAACAAGTGGACGCGGGTCGGTTCTGTAATCCGCTCGACGTGTAAGGTGCGAACGAAATTACGGCACATATTTTGGCGTTAAATTATATAGGTGTTTCGGTACTCACAATGGTGACGACAATGAGGACGGAGAACAGGGCAGCGAGAACGAAATCCGTCCAATCTGGCAGGTATTCCGCGGTTGAAGCAGGAGCCGACGGAGGGTTAACAACACCGTAATCCTCCAGGCTTGCTCCTTTCGGTACGTTGCTCCCATTAACGCTGTTGTCGTTGTTGTTGCTGCTGCTGCTGCTGTGCTTGTAGTATAGCCAAGCCGGTGAATCGACTGCCGCGACGTAATAAACACCGGTACAATTCTCCATTCCAACGGCCATTAATGTCCTTTAGTCCCCTTATTGTCACGCTCGAAAACTTTTTTTTCTTCCTCTTACCGCTTTCATCTGAGTTCTCGCTAGTTTCGGCCATGCGTGCTTCTCAGTTTCTGTAAAGTGATGAAAAAAAAAAAAAAATGTTCACCTCGATAAACAGATTTCGTAAAATTTATCCGCCTTCCTGACTCGAGTGTCGAATTATCCTCGGCAGATGATCAAACTTGGATGTCTCTCTACGGTAGTTTAAACTCTCGATGCAACAATACTGACTATATGCATATGCATTGAACTGCGTCGATGTATATACAACTATATGTTTATCTGTGGCAAACACTAAAATAGCTGAGTAAACGGTAAGAAAGGATCATAACGGACCAGCCTGGGCATTCGGCTGTTGTCCATTTGACGGGATTAGAATAACTGGCAGATATAGATGATCACGTATTCCGGCTTTTTGGGATGCACGAATTCATCATCTGCCTTGGTTTCGTAAACGTTTGCTTATGACGCCTACGGACGAAGGTTTATGAAGGAACTTGGCCAGCACAAAGCGGAGAATATAGTTGTAATGGATATATATATATATATGTACATGGAGTATTATATCAGTGTAGAATAGCATAGTATGTGGTTTGACATATTTGGATTTAGGTCAGTCATAAACCGTTTCTATGTGATATGCACACAGGATAGATATATACGAGCAACATATTTGTTAATTTTAACGAAGAACTACGCCGAAATTCTTTAGTAAAAGCCGATCGAAAACGAACGACATGACTTATACCGGGTCTTCCACGATAATGGCTCTGATATTCATTGCTCGCAATATCTTTCGAGACTATATAGCTCTCAACTTTCGCTCACGGTATTCGCATAATAATAATATTTATCCGAATTCGGGGAGAGGCCAGAGGAATCGAACTTTTATTTCCTTTATGATAGTTTAGTATTGTAAGCTCACGTAAGTGGTTAATAACTATCAACGATCAAAAAAATGGTCTCCTCTTCTTTTCTTCATCGAAAATTCCGGCTCAACCCGTGAACAATCCTAGACTGGCTTCTGGCTATTTATTTCAGCCAATGTTTTGAGAGGAATCTCTCTCTCTCTCTCTCTCTCTCTCTCTCTCTCTCTTTCTCTCTCTCTCTTTCTTTCTCTCCTACTTTCCTCTTATCGAAAAATTCCTTTCCAATTACTGTTATATCTCCCACTTTAACACGAAACCTTATCCTCAGAGCATACAATACTGGATTCGAAGGTGGAAAGGCTATCTCAAACGTGTATTAGCATATAGACATGGCGTTGTTCCGACTCTATACACGCAGCATGTGTCTGTATTTATACAGATAACAGGACATATCTGTGGAACTACGGAATACATGTGAAACATGTATTCTCGAATAGTGTTATATCCACAAAACGTTGATTATGCCGTGTGCCAAGCTCAGGTATATACGACAATGTGTTCAGAGTAAACTCATTACATTTTCCACGAGCTTGAATATTTTAATATCCACGTATAATAAAAGCGTGCGGAATTGAAACGAATTGAATGAATTATTCATTTGCCGAAATCAAACCAATCTTGGTCCTATCATTCGTGAATAATTGATAGAGGATTGAGTGCTCACTAGGGACTTATTTGTAGGTTCATTGTATACAGAAATTTATTAATACCCAAGGATACATATTACCGTGCGATACTGGTATATGTGGTACATATTTGATACTCGCAACTTCTATATCCGGTATAGCGTGGTAGGGGATTATCGATGGTATTCATGCAACTGCATACAGCGATTTTATACATATATACAAAATATATATTTTACATATGCACACATCCATATATATATATATATATATATGTGTGTGTGTGTGTGTAGTCCAAACCGATACTCCAATCCTGCATCGAAACGCAATTTCTTTTGCCTTTGGTCAGAACGTTTTTACGTCGAGATTGTATTCCTGGGATATCCTCTGTATGTCAAGGAAATAGGATTTCTCGCGAAAAGCTATTAACAAGAGTCCGTGAAGCTCGAAAAAGGTTAGAAAAGTTACCGGGCAACGCAATTCATTCCGCCCACTGCAAGATACATTGCATACATGGCAACAATTCATTTCAAAATTCTCTGACCGGTATTCCGTGGGAAGCATCAACAATTTGGAAAGTTCCGAGCCTCCCGCGAAGCATGAAATATGCTCTGAATTTTTTTTCATTGAAACGAAAAAAAAAAAAAAAAAAACGAACCGGGGCGTATAAAAGCGTCATACATTACTTTTTCTTTTTCTTCATATGCCTTCTATTCCGGGGAATATAAACCTTCGAAGTGTTGAAAGCTTCGAGTCATTTTTTTTTCTTTTTGATAACCTGAAACTTGATGTCATATTCGGAAATCTTTACGATCGTCCAAGCGAAGCTTTCGAAGAAAATTTTTTACGAACTATTAAACACACGTTGGTCTTCCAGAGGCTCTGCCAGGAAGCATCGGAGATACCTCCGGGCATAAACGAAAAGGACGACGAAGAGGCGAAAGACCGAGAGCTCGTAATTTTCGTCAAATAGCTTGCATTCGTGGCAGTCGTGAGGGAGGGTGCTGGGGTCAGAGAAAGCTCGAGCGGGCAATCGTTCATATATGGGGTCGGTATAATATGTAATGCCCTACGGGCATACGGTATGCGTTGGGTCGTACATGAGACACCACGAGCTTACATCTCTACGAAACGCGGTAACGGGTTCAGTAACGTATGTATTCATGTACATCAGGATTATAGTATGTATATGGGACATTCCACGTCAACTCAGCCACCCCGTTTTTTTTATTGTCTCGAAAAAATTATTCAGTATGGGCATTTCAAAGGACAATATATCCATGACATTTTACCAAAATTTCATCCCCCCACTATTGTTGGTTCTCGAGATAATCATTAATGAAGTCTCAATTTTGTAAAAATCATAACTTCGTAACTACTGATCGGATTTAAACGATTAAAAAAAGAATCTTTTTTATTTTTTTTGCTCTTTTCGAAAAAAAATATGTCATCATCGGATAAAAGCTCATTAGACATTTTTCGGAGTAAATTAACAAAAAACAATTTTTCCCTCTTCACTGATGCCTTGTTCCATTTTGAAAAAATTCTGCGGAGTTGTGTATTGCCTCCTTCTATCAGAAAAAAAAATACTGAGTAGAATTCCGATTGGCCCTTTCGTGGAAAAAAAAAAAATCGAAAAATTTCCCCGAAAACTGTCTAATGAACTTTTCTCCAATGACGACATATTTTTTTTCGAAAAGGGCAAAAAAAATAAAAAAGATTCGTTTTTTAATCGTGAAAATCCGATCAGCCGTTACGAAGTTATGATTTTTACAAAATTGAGAATTTATTAATCATTATATCGAGAACCAACAATAGTGGGGGGATGAAATTTTGGTAAAATTTCATGGATATATTGTACTTTGCCTATACTGAATACTATACTGAATAATTTTTTCGAGACAAAAAAAAACGGGGTGGTTGATGAGTGAACGCCGTGGAATACGACACGTCAACGCAGCCACGTCAACTCAGCCACCCCGTTTTTTTTTTTGGTATCGAAAAAATTATTCAGTATGGGCATTTCAAAGTACAATATATCCATGAAATTTTACCAAAATTTCGTCCCCCCACTATTGTTGGTTCTCGAGATAATGATTAATAAATTCTCAATTTTGTGAAAATCATAACTTCGTAACGGCTAATAGGATTTTAACGACTAAAAAAAGAATCTTTTTTATTTTTTTTGCCCTTTTTGAAAAAAAATATGCCGTCATTGGAGAAAAGTTCATTAGACAGTTTTCGGGGAAATTTTTTGATTTTTTTTTTTTTTTCCACGAAAGGGCCAATCGGAATTCTACTCAGTATTTTTTTTTCTGATAGAGGGAGGCAATACACAACTCCGCAGGATTTTTTCAAAATGGAACAAGGCATCAGTGACGAGGAAAAAATTGTTTTTTGTTAATTTACCCCGAAAACTGTCTAATGAGCTTTTATCCGATGATGACATATTTTTTTTCGAAAAGGGCAAAAAAAATAAAAAAGATTCTTTTTTTAATCGTTTAAATCCGATCAGTAGTTACGAAGTTATGATTTTTACAAAATTGAGACTTCATCAACCATTATCTCGAGAACCAAAAATAGTGGGGGGATGAAATTTCGGTAAAATGTCATGGATATATTGTCCTTTGAAATGCCCATGCTGAATAATTTTTTCGAGACAATAAAAAAACGGGGTGGCTGAGTTGACGTGGAATGCGACATATATATAACGGTTCCCTTCCCACAGGCACATTTATGAACCACTGGAAGAAACATAAGGGCATAACCTGCCATATTTAATAGGTAAAGTCATGTGGGTTACGCCATTTTGTTTATCGAAAATTGATATGCATATATGTACGTAGCTTTTGTGTTCAATGCTGAGAAAAGATGCACTATCTGAAATCTCGTGTGCTTTGCACATGCTCGATAAATAATCCATCGTAGTTGAGGGTGGCTTATGCGCGTCGAGGAAGAATATAGCAAGTGCATGGAACGTTCCCAGCACATTTTATACAGTCTCTATTGTCGTTGGATAGAATTCAAATTGGTGATATGGAAAATCGAGATACGCGGATGAAAGTATACGCATAGAAGATGAACGCGATGAGGAAAAATAAGATGAACATGTTGGGGGAGGGGGGGGGGGGGGCGAACGAAGAAGTGGAACGTGAAAGACTGATGGTGAAAAAAGCCTTCAATATTTTATATTCCCGTGAACGTCAATGCTTTCATATATATGCCATGCATAATATATACATCGCGAAGCAAGTTTTCTCGTTGTCAATTTTGACTTTTAAACAAATCGAAAGTCCTCTCCTTCTTCATTTTTAATTAACATTATACATATATTAACATTACACATCCTACATATGTAACGCGAGGTTAAACGTGAAAAACTTTTGTCTGCAGACTATAGGAGGTTTATCGAGAAATTTTTATCCGTCATTTAACAACAAAGAAGTTGATAGGAAATAGTGCACGAGCATACGCAGAGCGAAACATTTGTACAGGATTACATATGAGGTGTGGGGGGCTATCGCAGTAAAGAGTTTCGGATTGTCCACAGAATCGGCGTGTATTCTCTACGTTGGATGCAGTCTGCATCGTTGGTTCGTTACCCAAATCAGAGAGAACGCGTGTATGTGGATGCTGGAACAAATGGTGAAACATTTGGCTATTCTAATCGTGGTTAGACGAGACAACGAGTCCACTATAGTGATAGTTCTACGAGTCCTCAAACGTATAACATAATATAGTTTACGTATCCAGAGAGAAAGCGAACGGTTCACAGAGGGAATTAGTTGAAATAGACGTCAAACGAATTGCGGGGTCGTTCGTGAAAAGTTCAGAGGTGATTTTACAGAGAATGGATAAACCACAAAGGAAGTGGAAAGTCGGCTGTCGAAGCCATACGGTGAAAGCTTTGACTTTGAATGATAGCAGAATCAATCGGCCGCAAGGCTTCGATTTGATAAAAAAAAGGTGTAGAATACCTGCGTTAAAGTAGTAAAAAAAAGCAGTTAAACCGTATATGTCGAATAAAAAAAAAAAACAAAGAATCGCTGCTGATCAAAATCTTGAAAGCTTAATTACGTCTCTTCGCGTCCTCGTTTTGCTAATCCCGGGGGCCACACGAGCTCGGTATATTTTTCACGGGAGACGAACGATCGAGCGAAAGAAGATCGCACACGGGCCGCGAATGTGGGCAACGCGCACACACACTCAGGGTGAGATATGTTTGAACGAGAACGATCTCTCGTTAGAATTTCGAGACATCGCTGGTATAAAGGGTCGTTAGAGAGCCCAATAGTGTGCCCACACACGAACGAGAATTATTCACGAGGTCGAACACACTGTGAGAATATTGCAGTCGGATACGACCACACACGACACGTTATATGCCCGCTTTATCTCTACCCCTCGTCGACGAGCCTTCAAGTGCTCGAAGGTGAGAATCGCAAGTCTTGAATCTCCGCATACATTCTGATTTATGTATATTCGACACACCTGTGGAAATTTTATACTTGTGGTCGTCATCCTGGGCAATTTCGTCTAATGACTTGACGGACAATTTCAATAATTATTCGCACGAGGCTGACCCGAAAAAAATTGGCAATCTAAGTCCTTTACTATATCTGTGCACGAAGATCGATAGAACTCTCAGAATCCGACAAGTTCAGTGAAAAATGCATTTTCACGACGCTGCAGCCAAGCTCGTAAAAAAAGCAAAGTCATAAAAATTGCTTTTTATGAGAATGAAATTTGTTTTAGGGTATAGATGCATCTGTTTTGATTACACTGTATATACGGATCGTGATCATTTTCATTTTCACTGACGATCAATTTTTATTTTTGTCACATTCGCATGCCCATATACTTCGATTTTATTTATGGGAATATACAAATTTATCTACTCCGATGAAGCGTGTCGCGTGTGTGTGACCAAACTGAATAGCCAAGACTCGAATAATATTAATCAATAAAAGAAAAGTTAGAGGAATTGAGCCCGCTAAAAAATTATTATCCCCGACTGTAAGTTATAGATATATATTATGTATCCTCGAGCATCAGACCAATTTTATATTTACTCTCAGTGTATTCAACCCTTCTTGGATTGATTGATTTAAATTAAATACATTTTTTTTTTTGGTAGATTGAGTAAAATATATAATTCCCACTTAATCGGTGACGCGTGTCATTATTGCAACGACTTAATTTTATTACTGTTATTGTCATTCCCTCTCTAACACGATACTATTGGATTTCCCTTCGATAAACGCTCACTTGCATCATAGATGGGAATTTCTACCATTGATGAACAAAAAAAAAAAAAATTTGAAATGAGCGTATCCGAGCTGGATTGCCAGGCGGATATTGCACACCACTCTAATCTACGAGCACTAATGACCAGGTCAGACAAAAGATGTAGATCGAAACGCACGCTATGGGCTGATTAATCTCGACCTAAGTTATGACATACTCACATGTCTGACTGACTGATGATGTTTTTATATCAAGGCTCTTAATACATATATATATATATACACTAGGGTGATTCAAATAAAATCGATGTTTTTTTTTTTTTCGTATAAATTTGATAGCTGTTAGTACTTGTCAAAAAAGTAACTCTCTCCAAATTTGAGCTCTTAAAAAAATTTTTTAGAGGTCGCGCAAGTGACTTTTTTATTTTTTTTTTTTCGATCGGGGCTAACAATCACGATTTAAAAATTTCTATTTTTCCGTTCTGCATAGAAAAATATCAGTACCTGATGAAGCAGTGGTTGTCCCAAAATTTGGGCTCATAAAAAAAAAATTTAATGGCCGAGGAGGCGATATTGAACTTTTTCGTTTTTCAAATCAGGCTGAAAATCATGATATAGATGTTTAGATTTTCCGCCACACACCGAGTACCGCCGCGCCTAACTTTCCGCTTCTTCCCCGCTGCCACTCGATATAGAACTACCTTAAATACTTAAATATATTGATTCGTTACTGGAATATGTAATCCTAACAACTTGGAATTCTAAAACACGTACGCAATGTATTATATCGCGTGTCAATAACGTATAAATAACGTATCAATAAAAATTTAAAAAATGTTGTTTAACGCGTTATTTTTTAAATTCTTAGCCAAATGAATACACTTACATCATTATAAATTATCATGAAAAGTTAGTTGTTAGTTGTTTTTTTTTTAAATAAGTGCCAACATCCTTTGCTGCAGCAATGAAAAATCGAAATATCTATGCTACAAATTTCAGCGAAAAATGAAAAAAATAAATTTAAGTGACATGCACGGCCATTAAATTTTTTTTTTATGAGCCCAAATTTTGGGACAACCACTGCTTCATCAGGTAATGATATTTTTCTATGCAGAACGGAAAAATAGAAATTTTTAAATCGTGATTGTTAGCCCCGATCGAAAAAAAAGTCACTTGCGCGACCTCTAAAAAATTTTTTTAAGAGCTCAAATTTGGAGAGAGTTACTTTTTTTGACAAGTACTAACAGCTATCAAATTTATACGAAAAAAAAAAAACATCGATTTTATTTGAATCACCCTAATATACACACACGTGTATGTGTGTGTGTAAAGAAACGAAATGAACGAGGAAGAACCAGGCCAACTGGAAGCTCTGGAACTCGAACGACAAGAAAGAAATAACGCTTTTATCCCGAAGCCTTTATGTTAGAGACTCCTTCAAGAAAATCATCGCTTCATTTCGTCTTTTATTTTTCTCCAGCGCTCTTTCTTTCTAGGTCTCTTATACTTCTCCCCTTTTTCACTCGAGATTCGTTGCTTTTCCGGATTCTTCAACCCTGAAAATTCTCTTACCAACAACTCGCTGATGTACGCGCAATGATGTTTCTCTCTCTCTCTCTCTCTCTCTCTCTCTCTCTCTCTCTCTCTCTCTCGCTATTTCTCTCTTTCTCTCTTTCTCTCTTTTTCTGTCTCTCTCAAAGTCTCACTCTCTTTCCGGGTTCGATATTAAACGATTAAGCTGACTTAATTCACTCGAGTGTACTCCGTGCGCAGTGTGTAGTGTGGCAGGAAACCCAGCTGGAAATTAAAAGGAAATTTATTACCGTATTTATTTCCAGGGAAAGAGAGAGAGAGAGAGAGAAAAATGAATTGAGAGAGAGAGAGAGAAAGTGAGTGAGGAAAGGAAAAGCCCGAGTCCAATCTAGCATGCATCTCATGGGTCAGGCACGAGCCACGCACGCTCCATTTTCCTACAGCGCGTCTATATAGCTCGATCATTTATTTTCTTCGAATTCCATACACTTTATTTTTTCAAAAATTCTTTCTCACGTCTTTTTCTTTATTATCGTTAAATGGCGATGCGCCCGTTGCATCGTCTTGTGTCGTCACAAAACGAACGGGAATTTTAACCAGACCTCTCGGAGAAAGTGTCGGGGAAACAAAAGAGAAATGAAAAATTATTAGCACTTGATTATCCGCGCACATTTCCGAGAATATGAAAATAGCCTTTCATCGCGATATTCTATCTCGCGATTGTCATTATTATTATTCATTCCCTCGTTCTGGATTTTCGCCAACCCGATTTTATCCTCTTTTTTTGGATTTAATTTTTTTTTTTTTACTTCTCATTTTCTCTCTAAATGCACCCTCCAGTGGTCCATTCTGGCGAGGATGGATTATGTATGCGCTTTTTATTTCACTTATTTCTCGTTTTTTTTCCGCACGACTCGACTCCTATTTTCCGTAACGAAGAGAGAAAATGAAACAGAAAAACCCCCCTGAAAGAGAGAGAGAGAGAGAGAGAGAGAGAGAGAGAGAGAGAGATTCATTTGCGAATAAATGTTTGAGTTTGAGGAGCACATCCGTAAAGATAAATTCGTAGCAAAACGTCTGCGAGATACGAAGCCGATATGTATTTGCGTACACGTCCGTCGTACAAATTGTACTTATGGGGTATTTTCTGTGAAGAAAAAGGATCTTTCTTGAAGGAGGCAATTTTTCCCAGAGCCACATCCTAAAAACAGTGGCTCGGAAAAATATATTCAACCATAAAGGCCTGCATGAAAAATTAATTTGCAAATTCATTTTTCACAATTCTCTCGCTCGCAGAGCCATGAATCGTGAATTGGAAGATTTCTGGCGAATAATCATTTCGGCCTATATAGAGCCCAAATATATTGCAAAACATTCAAAAGCATGCTAACTCAGGTACAGTCATCAGGAGTATTAAATATGCATTTTGGAGTAATCCAAAGTCGAGAGAACACACGTATAATTATGGTAGTGAACGAGCCTCGATATACCCGGGAGCTTGTTCATCTTGAGGAAACCGAAATGGATTTGGCACGGTAACAAGATTAACCGATGTTTCCCGTAGTCTGCTCCTCTGTGTTGAACCATATATGATATCCATGTTTGCGGGAGAGCGCACTCAAAACGATAATTAAACCGCTAATGTCAATTATCAAACTCTGAATACGTTATTTAATGTATAAACCGAACGGATATCGTGCCCAACAGCTGTTCGTGGCACTTGTTGAAAGGACAAATTTGAGAGAGGTGGACAGAAAGATATACTGACACCAGCTACGAAAATCTAAAACGTTATCCATCGGGAAGGAATGAATGATAATAATGAAATTTGACGAGAAAACTACAATAAGGGGCTGGAAATGACGCCAAGCAGAGAAAGCGGTTGATAAAAATTGCAGGAAAAAAGAAACGAAAAAAAAAGGCGGACGATGCTGACCTGTGAAAAAGATTCCACGGATAAATAAGTAATACGAACAGTGTCAACTCTACTCACCCATGGTGTGACCCATGGATGATCTCGTTATTCAGGGGCATCCGTATATGCGGACATGTTCCGCAAAGTTTAATTGTATGGGCACGAGTATTATTCAATGGAGTAAAGTTTAATGGAAAAATCATTCCGCACTCAACGTGGAACAGCCCGTACGTATAAATACGAGAGTGCACGTAACATATATCTCGTATAGTTTTGGATAAACCCACTCGGTTACGTACCGTATACATTGTATACGTGTACGTTATTATCAGACTTGCCAGCACGACGTGCGGAATGCAAACTCGTTGAAGCTCTCGCAGGATTCAACCTCACATATTCCCGAATTTCCAGAGAGACCCCTTCGAGTACACGAGCTACGAATTACTTGCTCTCTCACTCTCTCTCTCTCTCTCTCTCTCTCTCTCTCTCTCTCTCTCTCTCTCTCTCTCTCTCTCTCTCTCTCTCTCTGGCATTCTCTTTAAAAAAATATAAATCCTATCCAGTTCCCAAACATCACAGCTACATGTTCGGCTTTTTTTATCCCTATTTTTGCTCTTTCTCGTCATTCGGCTTGCGCTTTTCCTTGTCTAGGCTCTTTTAACTTGCCCTCCGGACGTCTGATGAGTGATAGGGTGACTGAACCAGTGAATGAACGCATAAGCCTTTTTTCTATTTCGATAAAGCCGTATAATTTAACTTATTACGAATTTCTTTATGAGCTAATTAGATTTTATAGAACAATGTTCACAGAATATTAAAAAAAATATTCGAAGTGCCCTGTTCGCAAGGATTTTGTAAAAAAAAATTATAATGAACGAAATTACCAATTTCCCAGTGAATGAACAAAAATTCCAATGAATGAACTCTTATCTTTCCAGTGAATGAACGTACAATGGAACCAGAGATGCGTACGCATATACTCGTGCGTTTTGAGGTTATGAAAAGCCTTTTCAACGCTCGTTCAATCACTGGAAATAGGTTAAAAAGCTGGACCAGTGAATAAACGGCCATATATCGCAAACAATATTGGGTTTTTGACCAAAAATTCATTAATATAATTGAAGCTTAGCAATGTATAACGTTGAAAAAATTTATTGCATATCTTTTAAAAAGATTTATCGAGGTGATATGGAATATTCTGGTATTCGATGCACAGTCAGATGGTTATAACAACATGGCTGTCTCTTATGAATATGCGCCCCAGGTACGAAAAAAAATCCATAGCATCGCAAATCTTTCGCAGCGTCAAATAATATCACTGCTAGATGTTTTCTCAGAATTTTCACTTCATTATGAATACAAAATTCTTCATAATAATAGAATCATATCTCTGCCGTTTAATTAAAATACTAAGCCTGTTCATTCACTGGTAGGTGTTCATTCACTGGCTCGGTCACCCTAGTTGGGAGATTGACTCGTAGGTAGGAAGTTGGAATTTACATAAATATAGAGTTGCGCTCGGGTGAGATTTTTCTATCAGGAATTATCGACTTTTCAACCGAATCCCATCGAGATATAATGTGATATCTATGACAATGTAATATCCTGCCAATCCTAGCCAACGGCGAGGCCCGCGTTATCATAACCTCGCGGGATATCTAGATGAGGATTTTGGTTGCAAAGCCGATAATCCCTTGGAAAGATCCTATTCTGCCCAGCGCATCTATATACATCATCTTTTTCTACTTTGCACTTCAAGTATACTCTTGTACTTTCTATACGTCAAGTTTATACTTCAAGTACACTTGTATTTTCTGCTTCACTTTTATATTTTCTACTCTTTTGTGGCTTCTACGTCAAGAATTTTTCTATACCTGGTACTCAACGTACTTTTTTTTTGTACTTGGCGCACCTCAAGTATAGTTTTGTATTTGGCATTTAAAATTTTTATTCTCCTTAGCACTCATTCAAGTATTTCATTGTGCTTATCTCAATCATTTCCCTTGAACTCGGCGTTTCTTAAGCTTTTTTTTTTTTTGCACTTGGCACTTCGAATGTTTTTGTTTTTGTACTCAGCAACTCAAGCATTTTTCTCGTATATTCGTAGGGCTTTAAATATTTTTTTTCGTACTCGGCATTTCGACTATTTTCTTTTACCTGTCATTACAACTATTGTTTCGATTTTTTTCGATTTTTCATAAAGAATCTGACAGCATATACATTCCGTTTCTCGTTTAAATAAACAACGACCGTTACGCAGCACACAGCCGTCGAATCATCATTAGGCTCGCGCGCTTGACCGGAAATCCCAGGAAACGCCACAGCTTTCGAAGCGGTCGACCGCAGTTTGCTCAAATTTGTCCGATTGTCCATATTTATGAGCAGCAATTTGCGATTGAAACAATATAATAATATACGAAGCGTTCCTGGCCAACTGGCACAACGCTTGACCCTGACCCCGATTCCGATATACTATCCGTGCTTTTGTTTTTGTAACCGTACTAGCTCCAAAAAGCACCATTTTCTTCCTAGTTTTTTTTTTCAGAATACAAATCTTTTTTCCTTTTTTAAATTCAAAATGAAGGGTTCTTAATGAAGATCTCAAAAAATTCTAAAAACTCCAGTGCCATGTATAACAATATTGTTGAGCCTATTTAGAAAGTGGACGGGGAATACTTTCATTATCCTGGAGGATTTTTTAATGACATGGTTTTAATGAAATGTGAATGAAATGAAAATTTTTAATAAAATGCAGCAAAAATCGAATAAAAAAAAGTATATTCATAATTTAATTTAAAAAATATATTCAAAAATATTTTAGTGGAGAAAATTGAATGCGAAGCGTGAGGTTATAATATGGTCAAGCTAGAGCAATATCAGCGATAACACCTTCGCGTGTTAACGAATTACGGGATCGAGTATGGCTATTTACAATTCATATGAGAGGGGTGTGAGAGAGATTTGCGCCACGTACATGGCTACCGCAAAAGCCGAATAATCCGTTCAACTAATTATATGAGGAGAATGCTGTTGGCCCTTCGTACATATATACGCCCCGGAGTGTTCTCTTTATTCTCTTCATGGTCCCCGTTGAGTAAGCGAATTTTCGCGTGTATTATCAGCTGCACAGCCCTATACACAATGTCAGACCAGTTTATCAAGAAACGCGGCAAGATCACGACAGGGAATTATTGAGAAAAAATGTGTTGAATCAAATAATTGTTAATCATAATAATTGAAATTAATCAATTAACTGTAATTTGAATTCATTTAATGTTATAATAATTGTTAATTATGTATAGGAGTTCGTGCTGAAATAAAATGATCGTACTTGATCGTATTTTCCTAATTACTGTTGCTCCAATTTTTGCAAAATGAAAAAAAAAATGCCAAAGCAAAAAAAAAATCCTAAAAACTGATTCTTTTGCATATCTTTTTCACGAAGGGGGGGTATTACATATTATGTACATATACAGGGTGTCCAATAGGAAGGTGTGAAAACTAATAAATTTGTAGTAGTGTAGTTTATTCCAATGTATGACTTCATTTGTCTTTTACATCCCATCCCTTACACAGATTATATTATCCATTTATGCTTCTAAACAAACCAAAATTAAATTAACGTAGAAAAATAAATAAAATAAAATAATTGTGTTAATTGATTTCAACTCTTAATCTTAACCTTGAGTGAGAATTTTCTCCTGTGCTGCCACCGATTTTTCTGTCGCAAGCTTCTCGAACTCTTTTGCGTATCTACACATTTCCTCCACTGGCCCTCCCTTCAGGAATCTGATTAAGTCCTCTGTTAAGTCCTTCCCCTGCCGATCCCCTACCCACCGTTGCACCCATTCTGACCATTCCTTCTTTATCTCCTTCCTTGCCTGACCACAAACCCAAATATGTTCTAAATCTTCCTTTTCTGCTCCACACAGTCTGCAGCTCCAATCCTGGAACCCTTTCTTTCCATACCGGTGGACATTCCCGCATCGTATTCTGGCCCATTCTTCCTTTATCCACCCTTTTGTGTCGGCAACATCCCAGTATTTCTCTCTTTCCACTCCCTCCTTGATAAGCTTGTAATAAGAACTGAAACTCGACTTGTCTACCCTACTCCAGTCTCCTTGTGTGTCCTGATCCTTCTTTCTCTCTACCCCTTCTATTAACCATTTTTTTAGTACTTCCCATCTTCCGTTTTTCCAAATCCACTCAAAAATTCTACCGTCTCCTACTTCCTCCATAGCCCCTTTCAGCTCCTTTCCCCATTTCGAGGGATTCCCGTTAGTTATCCCTCTCACTTCCTCTCGTAGGCATATTTTCGGCCAGCGACTGTCCTTCATTTTCGTTATTTCGACCAGATAATTCCCCGCCCTTCTTCTTGTTTCTATCTCCAGGCTTCTCCTGCCTGCCTCCAGTTTCCAAAAATAGTCTGGCGTGTTCCTTGCCACTCCTAATGCTGCTTTCACTAATCTGCTTTGTACCCTTTCTATTTCTTCCCTTCTCTTCCACCCCCAGATTTCCACTCCGTATAATGCTCCTGATTTCGCCAAGGAATCCATCAGGTACAGCCTTTGCCCCAATCTTTCAATTTTCGTTCTCTTCATTATGCCCCACACTGTATTAATCGCTATTTGGGTTTTCCCCACCACATTTCTCAAATGCTTTGACACTGCATTTTTTACCGAGAACCAGAAACCTAAGTACTTGAATTCTGAAACCACTTCTATTTCTTTCCCCAAGTACTTCCAATTCTCCCCATTTTTTTCCCTGCCTCCGTTCTTGTACACCATTATTTTCGTCTTGCCCACATTTACCTGCATTCCTGTTTTTTTTGTGAATCTTTCCAGTCCCCTGAGCATCGCTCTTAGTTCCTCCTCTGTCTCCGCTAGGATGGCAATGTCGTCAGCATACTTGATTACGTAAAACTTGTTCTTCCCCATCACCGTTCCACCCACCCTCTTATCTTCCCATTCTTTGTCAATGTCGTCTAGGAATAAGTTGAAGAGGATTGGACTCAGAGGACAGCCTTGCCTTACCCCGTTTCTTGTCTCGAAGCTTTCTGTTAATCCATCCAGTGCTATTACTTCATTACTCGTTGTTCGGTATATACCCCTAATCATTTGGTGCATTTTCCCTCTAATTCCCTTTTCCCATAGTGTGTCCAACAGCCGTTCTCTATTTACCTTATCGAATGCTGCTCGAAAATCGACAAACGCCACATACAGTCTCCCTTTTTTAATTTTTAATCTGTTATTTATCAGGCAGTTGAGTACGAATATGTGGTCCCTCGTCCCTCGCCCCGGCCTGAACCCCGCCTGGCTTTCTCTTATAATCCCATGTCTCTCTATCCAGCTTCTAAGCCTGTTTGCCATTATCCCCGCTAGTAGTTTGTACCCTACGTCCAGTAACGATATTCCCCGGTAGTTACTGGCCTCACTCTCTTCTCCCGCCTTGAAGATCGGAAAGATTCTCGCTTTGTCCCAGCCTCTCACTAGCTCGCCTTCTAACCAAATTTTGTTAATGATATCTCTTAGTTCTTTTTTTTTTCTCGTTGCCACTGATTTCAGGAATTCCGCAGTTATCCCATCTTCCCCTGCTGCTTTCCCATTCTTGCTCCGTTTCAGCGTCTTTTCTAGTTCCTGAATGCTTATCTCTTCCTCCAGTGCTGGGTCGTTTGACGTTTCCGCCCCCCATTTTTTTTCACTTTCCCTCTCCCCTCCCCCTTTCCCCTTTTTATCGCCCATATTTTCTTTTTCCCCTTGCTCACCTAGGAGCGTGGTAAAGTGACGAACCCATTCTTCCTTCTTTATCCCTTCTCCCTTGCGCCTGTTTCTCGGTCTGTATTCCGCTACCGCGGCCCACCACTCAATCATGTCTCTGCTGTCTCTTACTCTAAGCCATTTTTTGTCAAACCACTCCTTTTTTGCATCCTCATAGATTTTATTTAGTTTTTTTTTTTCCTCTATTAGTTCCTTCCTCAGTCTGTCTTTTTTCTCCCTTCGGAAAATCTTCAGTTTTTTCCAAACTATGGTCCTTTGCTCTCTACATTTCTGACCAAACCATCCGTCGTCCTTTTGCTTTCCCCCTATTTTTTTGATCAATCCTATTTTCCTAGCCGCCTCCCACACCACCTGTTTTACATTCTCCCACTGATCTTCTTTCGTACTTCTCTCTTCTATTGACCACAATTGTTCTAATTCATCTTCTAGTTCATTTGCCTTATCCAGTTTCCATATTAACTTTTTTCCCTCTGCTGCCGTGTCTCCTGTCGTTTCCGGTTGACTATCTGGTTTTCCGGCTCCCCCTATTTTCAGTCGGAAGGTGACCGGCAAGTGATCTGATTCCACTCTGGGTCTTACCTTCAGTCCTTGGACTTTGTCCTCCTCCCCATTCTCTGCTTGTATTACCAAATCGAGGACCGACGCTCCTCCTGCTCCCACATATGTCAGTTTCCCGTTTTCGTCCCCCCTAACCCTTCCATTCAGTACCGTCAACCCGTATTTTTCGCAAAATTTCAGTAATTTTCGTCCTTCCGCGTTCACTGTTTCATCCTCCGATTTTCTCTCCCTCGTAAATTGGTTCTCATCCTCTCTACTCGTGTTCCCCTGTTCCCTACCAATTCTTGCGTTCAGGTCTCCCACTATAATCACACTCGCCCCTCTGCTGTTGCCCTCTTCTACGCAATCTCTTAATTTACCTTCAAAGGTAGACATGCCTACATTATTATACGCATTTATTATCCACGTCTCGTTTTCATCTCTTTCTTTGATTTTTATTGTCATTCCGTAGCTCCACTCAATGACCTCACATTTTTTATCAAGGTTCTTTTTTATCCCTACCAGCAACCCTCCAGATGCTCTTCCTTTCTTTTTTTCTCTTTTTGCTTCCTTCGTCCACCACTTATAGCCCGTATTCAACTTACTTGTTTCATTTTTCTCCCTTTTTTTCTCTAGCCATGTTTCTTGCAGTAAGATAATGTCGAATCCTTTCAGAAACGCCCACGCCTTCCATATTTTTCCCACCCCTGCAATGTTCCACGTAATTACTTTAATTTCTTCTTTCATTTCCCCCCCTCTCTTTCCGAAATGTGCCTTTACGTAGTCGACCTTCCCTCTCATTCCAGATCCACCAAAGCCCATTTATGCATACCTTCTGGTATCCCACCCATACCTCTTTACCTTCTTCCCTCAGTTTTCCCGCCCTTTCTCCTAACCACTTCTGGACTTCTATTTCCCTATCCGTTAGTGCGTCGCTTATCCATAAGTTACTCCCTCTGAGGTAGCTTCGTTTCTTCAGGATTTCTTTTTTCATCTCCATCGTGTTCAGCTCGATCATGGGCCCCTCTCGTTTCCTCTCCATCCTGTCGATTCTTGGTAGTATCCCCATCCGTTGTTTCAGCATCCAAGCGATATCTTGCACCACCTTGGTCCTGTCCCCCTTCGCGTTGAAGCCTCTGATCATCAGACATTTCTTCTGCTTTCGTCTTTCCTCGATCTCCCACATCATCGCATCCTCTGGGATTGGTTCTGGCGTGGGTAACTCCGCCGTTTTTCCTCTCTCTGTGTCCATCTCTTGCGTCGTTACCTCCCGTTTCCTTTCTGCTCGTTGATATGCTCGCTTCTCCTGCGTCATGTTTTTTGGGGAGTGTAGAGGGGCTGGGCTGATAGGCTCAAGTGTCAAGTCAGGCTGCGTTTTTTTCCTCCTCGCGGCTTCATCGCTTCCTCTGGATTGCGATCTGCGTTTGTGCGACCTAGCCCTCTCTTTCTTATCCTTCGCCCTTGACAGGTTGTCGATTATTCTCATCAACCTGTTCCTCTCGTTGTCCCATTGATTCCTTTCTTGCTCTCTCTGCTCTTGATGCTGTTTCAGTGCTTTCTCTTGCTCACCCAGCTCGCTTGACATCCGTTCACGGCACTCGCACTCTTCACATTCTTCCTCTTCACATTCTTCCTTGGCTATTTTCATCTTCTCCGTCCACCACTCTTTGATTCTCCTCTCCGATTCTGCTACCATATTTCTCATCACTCTTCTCATCTTTATCTCCGAGTTTGTTATTTCAGACATCCATGTCCATACCGTCGTCGTGTCCTGGATTGTATCCTTGGTCTTGTCACTCTCGTTGTCACTCTCGCTGTCACTCTCGCTGTTATTGTTTTTGTCCTTTGTTTTGTTTTGTTCGGGGTTTTCCTCCTCCTCAAGGCTCGGATCTTGTATTCCTCCTGCATACTCTTTCCCGCTTTCACCGTCCTTACTCTCCCCCTCGTTAATCAAAGTTTCCGCATCATCGTGTAGTCTTTCTGGGTCGTCGATATTCTCACTATTAATGTTAATCGTATCACGTTTTGAGCTCGTCGTTTTCGGCGAGTGCACCACCGCCCCTTTTTTATGGAACGCTTCGCTCTCGGTATTTTTTTGTAAAAATCGCTCTATCGAACCGTCCTTGCTTCTTTTCTCGTCATTTATATTTTTCTTTGGTCTGCCGCGCAGCTTCTTTTCTACCGCTTTCTCCGCCACTACCTTGTCCCCTTGGCTCCGGGTACCGACTCGAGGTACTAAAGTATCTCTCTCGTCCTCCCTCATATCTATCGAGTCCTTCTCCTTCCTTACCGACTCACCCACTTTAGTTCCACCCGCCATCTGTGTTTCTCTGTACACGTTCTCACCCGAACAACACCACGCCTTATCCTAACCTCTTTCCTTCGTTTTTCCGAACCGAATTTCACCGTCTAAATACCTCCTTGTCCCTTGTTTTTTTGCCTTCACAAACTCTTCTGCCTATAGCTGACCACTTCACCTCCTTTTTTTTCACCTCTTTTTCACTTCCGACTTATTTACTTGCGAAACATCTTAACTTGACTCGCAGTCTGATACTCCACACGTATGCACGCATTCACGGCCCAACCGGAAGTCACTAATAAATTTGTATTTTGCAATAAATAAAGGAACCAGATCAGTGGAATTTTTTTTTTAATAGAAGAGAGTTGTCATTTTTATTTTATGTCAATTTATTACAAAAAAACGATGTTTCCATAGAAAAAATTATATATTTAAGCAAATACTAAAAAAAATGTCAAAATCAATGATAAATATTTTCAAAATGTGAGCCATTTGAATCACCACAGTACTCTAATCGCTTTTTAAAACTATTAAAAACGTGTTCTATAGTTTCATTTGAAATGCCATCGACAGTCTTCCTTATACCTTTGACCAAATCATCTACAGTTTTTGGGTTGTTTTCATAACAGTGATCTTTAATATAACCCCACAAAAAATAATCACAAGGATTGAGATCGGGTGAATAAGGGGGCCATTCCATCCCTGTTCGTGTAAATCGAGGATATCCAAGGCCGATAACTCGATCACCATAAACTTTATTGATGGTTTCGAAAACTTCTTGTGTTCGATGAGGTGCTGCTCCGTCTTGCATAAAGTAATAATTCTTAACGAGATGTTTTTTTCTTTGCATAGGGAAATTATTGTGTCTCCAACATCTCTTTATAGCTCTGTCCGGTAACAGTAGATTCAAAGATAATGCAGGTAGATCCCTTTTATTGAGACAGCTGCCCATACGGATACTTTTACAGGATGAAGAGACGTTGCCACTACGACTTTCGGATTTTCTGAACCCCAAAAGCGATAATTTTGTTTATTAACATAGCCATTTATCCAAAAATGGGCTTTATCGGAGAAAATTATTTGTTTTTCGTTCAATTCTCCATTTTCCAACATTTGACACAATGAGTTGCAGAACTCTTTTCTTGTTTTCATGGCATGTTCAGACAATAATTGATGCGTTGTTATTTTGTAAGGATGCATTTTCAAAAAATGACGTAGAATATTGTGCAACGACGATTTGCTTATTTTTAAAGCTTGAGCGGCTTTACGGATTGAAGACTGAGGATTTTGTTCAAAATAGTCTTTAACTGCTTTAATCGTTTCCTCTGTAGTTACCGAGGTGGAAGGGCCTGACAAATCTTTTCTACGGTCCTGTAATGTTCCGTACTCTTTAAAATTATCGATTACTCTGCAAACGGAAAAAAAAAAAAATAGTTACAATCTAAAAAATTTTGAAACATGAGATCTTTAGATCTGAATGTTCATAAACCTTGATATAAAAAATATTCAATTCTTACCTTCTAAGAGTAGTTTCGCTTCTGACTTTTTTACTTCCATACTTCGTACGAAAGCCTCTGAACGCTTCACTATAAATTTTCCCTCTTGAATAATAACATTCAATGAGAAACACTTTTTCTTCGATAGTTAGCTCACTCATTTTTAAGAAGACTGTCCGCTTTCTACCACAGCTAGAATATAACTGACAGGTCTCAGGTACAAATTTCTGAAACCCAGGGTTCCTTACAATATGTTAGAGAGGGAGGGGAGATTCGATTAGTTTTCACACATTCCTATTGGACACCCTGTATATGTATGTATACTTTTTCACGAAATAGTTCCGTTGCAGAAAGGTAACCGTACGTGAAAAAGGTTCCCTGATGTTCCTGTCACGGTGTTAAAACCCACTTTTAACTGTCTATTCCCCCTTCTCTTACTCTCTCTCTCTCTCTCTCTCTCTCTCTCTCTCTCTCTCTCTCTCTCATTCAACCCCTAAATTTTCCAGCCAAAATCCTCTGCTCGGGGCTCTCGAATAAATTTGAAAAATGGCAGAAACGAGCCGTCTGCGATTTATCACCGCGAGCAGAGCGCGAAAAAACGAAGAGAGAAATGCATGGATACTGAAAAAAAAAAAATAATAATAATAAAAAGAGAGAAAGTACAGAGTGGAGTATAATACGAATAATGTGCGGGTACATGTACGGTCAATAGCCATGATATTTACGCATAAAAAATTCACGGTAAAAAAAATGCATGGAAAAAAACATAATTTAGGAATTAAAATATATATTCAGCCTCATTTATAATAATATAAAGTTATATTTCGCTCGAAACATTATTTATCGCAAACATACACAAAATTTCACTATAATTTTCTACCATTTTTCCACAATACCCAGCCACGAAGATTTTTTTTAACCCTACACATTTTTCTATGCAATAAATTGCTCTCTTTTCCTCGACGAATGAGATAATTTGATAACCAAAGGTTGAAAAATTAAAAAAAAAAAAACGAAAAATGCTGATCAATTTTGTGAGCTGAGTAATAAACAGCCTCAAGGGGTCGTGAAAAGTGATACTTACTTTTTTTTAACGAAAGTTTGAAGCATCCGATTTTTCTCCCACGGGATAAACAATCATTAATGAGAAACTAAAAATTCATCGTACGTGAAAACTTTTGTCTCGTGTATCTCTCTCTCTCTCTCTCTCTCTCTCTCTCTCTCTCTCTGTACTTTTTCCTAATCAACAAAACCGTTTACTCCTGTCGGTGGTTGCGCACGGATTATTTCCGGTCGCCATTGAAACGAAAATTGTACACGCGGGGAGTCAGCTTGCTGAGCGAAAATTGTCTCGGTGATTAACGCGAGAGATGTGTGTGTGTGTGTGTGTGTGTTCTCATCCTCGAACTGTTATTCGATAATGAGAAAGATGAGAAAAAAAATTGATTGAAGGGACTAATAAAATTTCAAGGAGGGAAAAATTGTTAGAATCAAACTTTAATTCATGATTACAATAGCTGTAATGATTTTTTTTCATTAATAAAAATAAATTAATGAAATTTTTCAATCAAGATTTTGATGACGTTGATTTACATTATAAACGTTTCAAGCCTTGGTAAAGAGTGTCGATTTTATTTCAATGAAAGTGCACAATTTCTATCAAACAAAATTTACTTCAATGATAAGAAGAATTCTGGTTATCATTGATCACTGTATAAGGATGACAATTGAGTCGTTTCAAAGACCAAATATTTTTTCCCATTTGTTTCGTGACGATTTAAATGTTCGAATGTGAACAGTAAAAAAAGAACAAAGAAGTATGTCGAACGAAATGGAGATAGCATTGTATGCTTTTTTTCGGTAGATTTATGCTTTGAAACGGAACGTTTCGCAAAAAAAAAAAAAAAAAAAAAAAAAAGTTCTCTCGACTACGAAAACCGATCGGCATATCTGACGGAGGACTACCTTGTATTTTGCCCGTTAAGCTCAAAGCTCATATAGCCAAGCTCTGAATCAACCAGCGACAGACAGCAACACGCGATATCGTCGAATTCTTTTTTTACATTTTTTTTTTTAAACTCTGTACTCTTCGACGGTGCTCCACGCTATTCTCACTTTCACAGGAAGTGAATAAATTGGTAACGACCAGTAACGACCGAGCGAGACTTGCGGATTTTGTTTGTTCGTTTGTTTTTTTTTTTAGTTCTTCAAAAAAAAAAAAAAAAAAAAAGGTTATATAATCTTGCGAGTTTCGGAATATCGATATTTCGTTATTATTCCGCAGTGATTAATGCGAAGTGAGGAAGTAAATTAAGTAAAAAATAAAATATACATGGAGTGTTTTAGTAAAGCTTAGAAAAGCTTAGTAAAGATTCTCAATTTTTCCATATTTCAGCGTCATTGAGTGATAAGAGTTATCATGACGAGTTGTTTGGTAAAGTGTGTAAAAGGAAAGGAAAATGAAGATACGAGCTCCGGCAAGGCCGGACTATACAGGGGGGATAACTACTTGCGCTTGGGATAATACTTTCTCGCTGTCGGCTCGCAAAGTAGTAAAAGTACATCTGTGGGCAGGCATCGCAGTGGCATATCCAGAGAAATCTCGGGAATTGCCGGCTGGGAGAAAAAGTACAGACACGATCTCTTTGCTCTCTTTGCTCGTTCGAAGGAAACGATCATCATCCATTTCTATTTTCAGTATTATACGTTTTTTTTTTTCGTAATAAAGATTTTAGTTCTCCCTACGAGCCACATGAGCTTATTGCAACGACACACATAAACGTGTATTAGGATCATTCGAACGATATCATCCGGTGCTAACTTTAACTATAATAATAGTAGTAGTATAGATGAGAACATAAAAAATGTATTATTAAAAGTATTTTTTTTTTTTTTTTTCAAAATCATTAATTCAGAATAATTTTCAATAATTCGTTTCAATTAATTTACAACTGAATATTCATAATATTTTTGCAATAATTTACTCCCTGCTCAGCTCAATTCAATCTCCTAAGGTGCATGAAATTTTTTCCATAGACGCGCCATTTTGTTGTGAAATTGCCAAGTTTCAATATTCAGGAAGTTAGCGCCATCGCTCTAAAATGCAAAAGCACTTGAGCGATCGGTTTATATACACGTGAGAAAGTCGAACGGATCAAGAGCATGAACTAGTCCAATTATTGTGCAGCCAACCCGACTAAAGCGTGCAACTCTACCACGAGAGACATAAATAGATATAGGTAGGTAGAGAGAAAGAGAAAGAGAGAGAGAGAGAGAGAGAACGAGCATTTATAAAGTTTTGGGAAGGTCTAAGTACACACCCAAAACTACGCAGATGGATCGTTCAGTTTGTTCTGCGGTCGTGTGCACCATTGTCGAGGGCAAACTTTCCCGAAAGACGTATACCGATGACATCGCTATTAATACGAGATGTCATCGACAATTGCCAGATGACAGACGAAACGGTTATCATTTTGGACAAAATTCTCTCTCTGCCGCTGCCTTTATAGTGGTTGATGCCTGCGTTTCGCTAGGCAAGAGATGCAATTTGCGATCTACCAAATATGTCCCTCATCGTATAGAACACCGCAGTGTGGGCCCAGTTTAGATATCGAGAAAGGATTTCAAGACATGACAGTGGTCCTTATATCTCGGTCTATCAATGACTAAGAAACAAAAGGGCCTGACCCATCCCACTGTATACAAGAGGCATATGCTGCCTCTTGTATGTATGCGGTATATAATATGTATATGTCGCATTCCACGTCAACTCAGCCACCCCGTTTTTTTTTATTGTCTCGAAAAAATTATTCAGTATGGGCATTTCAAAGGACAATATATCCATGACATTTTACCAAAATTTCATCCCCCCACTATTGTTGGTTCTCGAGATAATGATTAATGAAGTCTCAATTTTGTAAAAATCATAACTTCGTAACTACTGATCGGATTTAAACGATTAAAAAAAGAATCTTTTTTATTTTTTTTGCCCTTTTCGAAAAAAAATATGTCATAATCGGATAAAAGCTCATTAGACAGTTTTCGGGGTAAATTAACAAAAAACAATTTTTTCCTCGTCACTGATGCCTCCCAGGTAACAATTTAATCTTTTGACATAAATGTGACGTCTATACTGTGATGATCCTAATACGTTCATCTGTGAACGTAATCGTTACGTAATAAAGATGGAACTAACGTCTCTGAAACGTAACCTCCATGTAACGATAACTTGTCACAGCCATGTAAGCTTGTTACGTAAAGTATATGCTATGGTGTCACTGTGATAATGCTGTCCATAGAAATGATGTAAGCGATACGGAACCATTTGTACGTAACGTGTATGGAGCAGTGCAACATATACTTAACGTAACGTGTATGGAGCAGTGTAACATATACGTAACGTGTATGGAGCAGTGTAACATATACGTAACGTGTATGGAGCAGTGTAACATAACGTGTATGGAGCAGTGTAATATAACGTGTATGGAGCAGTGCAACATAACGTGTATGGAGCAGTGTAACATAACGTGTATGGAGCAGTGTGATATATACTTTACATAATATTTGCGGATTGAAGTGTGACGTGTAACTAACATAACGTATGCATGCTGTAACCGTAATCTATCGTATCCATGTTGCAGCGTAACTATTCTTGTGCCTTCCTCAAATATGACAGCACGGAAGCATAATTATCGAAATTATCACTTACAATAAAACTTATTCTTGTCGAGATTTTCGGTTTCTTAAATTTTTCGTTATTTTTATACAAATTCACTCCTTTGACCGAGTCATAATAGTTAAGCTGACGACTCTGGGCTTGAATAAAAAAGATATCAACTTACCTAATATACGTATAATTTGAAATTGGTATTGAAATCATAAATAAAACACACGACACGTGAGCATAATGCTGTATGCTTCACTTATAGGAACTTGCGGGCAGCAGGATTATGTTCGAGGTTATGTTTACATGCTGTCACTTTTAACCCTTTGTGGTCACATCTCTGTAGAATAACTTATTGGTCACACACGGGTAAAATTTACCCTGCCAAGTTTCAAATGTGAAAACTATCAGTCCGATCGGGATCGAAAAAATACTAAAAAATGAATAATCTAAAACATGTGCCAAAAGTTGGTATGTCAAAATTCAAATCACAAGGTGTTGAAAAAAAGTCGTAAATAGGTATTTTGATTTTAAAAAATGCTGAATCGTGGAAAAAACAATACTACAGAATTTCACAATTTATTTTGTTTTAACGAAAAAATGATGAATCGTATAAAAAAACAATTCTCTTCTATTGATATACTCTCAACACTATTTGATAGCTGTTTAATCAGTATTTCGTATTAATTAGACGATTTTTATTTTTCGACAAAAAATGATGAATTGTGAAAAAAAACATAATATTTATTTGGCAAATTTTCGTTTTTGATTAAAAAAAAAGCTATATCGTGGGAAAAAACACAATTCTCTTTCATTCATATACTCTAAACACTATTTAATAGCTGTTCAATGAATATTTCTTTCGAAACACACTAACATAACCTCTTGATCGGGGAGCCATACGGGGAAAAAAACACAATATTAATTTGACGACTTTTCGTTTTTGATAAAAAAAATGTTATATCGTGGAAAAAAACACAATTTTCTTTTATTCATACTCTAAACACTATTTAATAGCTGTTTAATCAGTATTAATTTCGAAATACACTAACGTAACCTCTTGATCGGGGAACGATACCACTATGAAGGCGCACATATAAGTATATAATTCATTTTTTTTCACCATTTCTACCCCAAAAAGAGAAAACGGAACGCAATTATTCTAATAACACAGGACCATAAAAATATTTATATAAGGATATAAATTTTTTCAAGATACACCGGTATCACCGGTATTCACGTCACTTCAGCCTTTCAGCCTGGTGTCAGAATTTGATGAAACCAACTTCAATGGTAGTCATAGCGCAATAGGTAGCGTCCCGGGTTAGTAAGCAAACATTAGGTAGGAAACTTGTAGGTAGGCGGTTCGAATCCCGGCTCAAGCAGAAATTGTGTAACTGGTAAACATCGAAATATAAGTTTTTTTTCTCTTGTTATATTTTTTTTCTCTTTTGACCCTCCATACTCCCAAAATTTGATCAACTCTCGGAGAAAATTGGAGGCTTAAAAAAGGTTTTAAGGAGGGCTGAAATTTCGACTCGGGGTACCTGAAACATCCTAGCGACATGGAGGCCATGTAATTCCGATTTCGGAGTGATGCATGATTGCTACGTATCCTCAATGTAACATTGTGACTTCTCTGTTCTGTAAAATTTATGCATCAGCAACGTAACTGGCATGCAGCCATTCAACGCGATTGTTACGTAACTGTAGCTTCATATGTGGCGGACATTTTAGAGTGTCTGGACTGCCACATTCACGTTACATACGACATACTTGTTACATTTAAGGAACCGAGTGTAACATAATTGAAATGTATTTGTTACGAAACTGTGTTGCCTGGGCTTGTTCCATTTTGAAAAAATTTTGCGGAGTTGTGTATCGCTTCCCTCTATCAGAAAAAAAAATACTGAGTAGAATTCCGATTGGCCCTTTCGTGGAAAAAAAAAAAAATCAAAAAATTTCCCCGAAAACTGTCTAATGAACTTTTCTCCAATGACGGCATATTTTTTTTTCAAAAAGGGCACAAAAAATAAAAAAGATTCGTTTTTTAGTCGTTAAAATCCGACCAGCCGTTACGAAGTTATGATTTTCACAAAATTGAGAATTTATTAATCATTATCTCGAGAACCAACAATAGTGGGGGGACGAAATTTTGGTAAAATTTCATGTATATATTGTACTTTGAAATGCCCATACTGAATAATTTTTTCGAGACCAAAAAAAAAAACGGGATGGCTGAGTTGACGTGGCTGCGTTGACGTGTCGTATTCCACGTTAACTCATCAGCCACCCCGTTTTTTTTTGTCTCGAAAAAATTATTCAGTATAGGCATTTCAAAGTACAATATATCCATGACATTTTACCAAAATTTCATCCCCCCACTATTGTTGGTTCTCGATATAATGGTTAATAAATTCTCAATTTTGTAAAAATCATAACTTCGTAACGGCCGATCGGATTTTCACGATTAAAAAACGAATCTTTTTTATTTTTTTTTGCCCTTTTTGAAAAAAAATATGCCGTCATTGGAGAAAAGTTCATTAGACGGTTTTCGGGAAAATTTTTCGATTTTTTTTTTTTTCCACGAAAGGGCCAATCGGAATTCTACTCAGTATTTTTTTTTCTGATAGAGAGAGGCAATACACAACTCCGCAGGATTTTTTCAAAATGGAACAAGGCATCAGTGAAGAGGGAAAAATTGTTTTTTGTTAATTTACTCCGAAAAATGTCTAATGAGCTCTTATCCGATGATGACATATTTTTTTTCGAAAAGAGCAAAAAAAATAAAAAAGATTCTTTTTTTAATCGTTTAAATCCGATCAGTAGTTACGAAGTTATGATTTTTACAAAATTGAGACTTCATTAATCATTATCTCGAGAACCAACAATAGTGGGGGGATGAAATTTTGGCAAAATGTCATGGATATATTGTCCTTTGAAATGCCCATACTGAATAATTTTTTCGAGACAATAAAAAAAACGGGGTGGCTGAGTTGACGTGGAATGTCCCATATATATATATGCGGTAGATGCATGCGGTACATCCTTTTTGTTTGCTAACAATTGAGATGTGAAAACTTCGCGTATACTGGATGAGGTTTACCGTATTAAATTGGGATAAGTCCTTTGGCAGAAGCAACCGGATCTAAGCCACTCAGACGACTTTGAGCTACATAGTCAAACTAATATGTATACTCGAATAACATTCTATACGCGGTACATAATGATCCTTTTCATCGTTTTGTAATTCCGTTCTCACCACGCGGTGACGCGCTATTTACAGCGAAACAGGATGGAAGTTCGAACGACGATGAAACCGTTTATCGAGACCGTGATGCAATTTCGTAGCTCGTTAATGTGCGCTCACCGGAGGCGATAGTGCAACCAATAAACGAAATTTCGTTACTATAACCTATCCCATTGCAGCAATAAGAAAAACAATGTTATTTTTTAAATAACATAATTATGTGTATATATACTCAGTTTCTGAGCTATAAAGAGCCATGAGACTGTACTTGTAATTATAATAATAATTATAATGCTAATAACAATAGCAGAGTGCCCAAGGGCTGGTTATTTTTTTTGTATTCAGATATTTAATAAACCCGGCACGTTAAGGATGTATCGGACGTACCTTCCCAACCAAAAGTGACTTTCGTCGACAATATTGCATACTTACTTCGTGATAAGATAAAAATCGGTAAAAATTCAACCACAATAAAGACGATAAGAAGATTAATTTTTAATAATAATAATGCCAAAAAGTTATCAATAAATTGTTTAAACAAAACATTGTTTAACAAATTTTTAGGGAATGTTTTTTTTTTGTCATGTGAAATGAATTCGTTGTTTTTTTTTGACTACACATGAATATTTTTTTAATTCTCTTATCATTTTGAAATTTCGATTTTCGGAAATTTGTAAAAGTTGTATTTACGAAACTATTCGTTCAACGCCCTGGAAACTTCTTAATTGTAATATAAAACGTTTTTACGAAAACATATCCAAAATTCACGATTTTTCTTTCATTTTTCAAAATTAAAAAATTTTTGAAAACCGAAATTTCAAAATGATAAGAAATTTTTTTTTAAATTCATGTGCAGTCAAAAAAATCAACGAATTCATTCACACGTGTCAAAAAAAAAAACTTTCCCGCAAAATTTGTTCAACAACGTTTTGTTTAAACAATTTATTGATAACTTTTTGGCATTATTATTGTTTCAAAATTAATCTTCTTATCGTCTTTATTGTGGTTGAATTTTTTCCGATTTTTATCTTATCATAAAGTATCATAAAGAATCTGTGGCGATTCGGTAACGATAAACCGCGAGCTCGTTTCATCGATTAAGTGAACGACAAATCGAGACCCAAGCCAAGAAGCTAATAAAACACACGTTTAGTTAATCGAACAGTATAGTTGTGTACGATTTTTATGGTTGAACGATACAACCGAACGAGACGGAGAATCCATCGTAAAGATTCTTTATTGTTCTTTCGATCAATGGAATTAACAGTTTTTTTTCTTCTTCATTTTAATCCCCTCATAAGTCAACGGGAGTACGAGTGTCCCTAATATAGGTTCAAGAAATTATTGTCAACTTCAATGAAATTCAATTCCTTTCTATATCTTTTTTTGCTCCGGACACAGAAAAAACTCTCGCGATGCTTGTGAATTTGAAGCTCGAAGCCGTGTCTATCGAATTGAATTCGGTAAAGTGGAATTAATCAGAATGGAAAAAAAAAACAAAGAATTTCCAGAAATATTAACTGAATACAATCCAACTTTTTTTCTACATTTGATAAATCGATCAATCGGAAAAACATCTGCGAACCAAAAATTGCACTGACGATGCCTTGAAATTTTTCACATCACTGTAAATTCGACTTTCCACAGCGATAACTTCGTACACGCACCGCGAGATTGAAAATATATATCTATGACTATGAACCACAAAGTCGCGTGTCAGAAATGAATTTTTTCCATCAAATTGTTTCACAAGGCCCGGTGTTTGAAGAAGGAAAACAAAACTAAAAAATAAAACGAATAGAGTATCGGAAAGTCTGTTTTGTTGCGATCGAACATCTCGCTCTCCGAATTTGTTCAACGAACCGTGCACGATATCAGAGTATAAGCCATTGAGGACATAGAATATATAAAACGACGAATCGGAGCTTGTGATCACGATTGAAAAGCGCAAATGTCAAAGTTCGGGAAATGTTCTGTTTTCTGGCTCTCTGGGCGATTCGGTGAAGATATTTTGAAAACCAATTTTCATTGTATTCAACGCTCGTCTCATTTTTGCTGTGTATATCTCCTCTGCGCGAAATTGCACGATTGTACGATTTTAATTCTATGTCGAGTTCTTTCAATATCTCGTCTCCGCACGCATCTCTCTTTTTCTGTATTATTCTCTAGTCAATATTCGTGGTCCAAATAATTTAAAGAGATTATTCGAAACAGAGTTTTCAGCATGCCCTATAGCTTCATACAAAGGTCTTGCGCATCGTAACTCCGGAGAGCATCAAAGGGCATTTTAATTAAACAACGCGGACTTGATTACACCGTGTGCGTTCCAGTACAAAAGCCATCACATAGTATAACTTTTTCTCTAACATCCCCTTCTCAATATTGCCGCGTTCTCACATTCATTCTTTTCCAAATATATCCCCGAATTTTCATTCTCTTCTTTTCGATTCGAAATTTCAAATTCAAATCCTTTTAGACATTTACGAGGTTCTCCTTAAGCTGAATTTATGACACACGTTATTGTATCGAGTAATGCTTCACCGACGTATACCGTTATAATCGTGATACATAAATTCGTAAAATTTACATAATTCTATCTGCAGGATTTGCCGAAAATAAATTTGAATTGGCCATCATAACTTTGCTTCCGGTTTGATATATTTGCTTTCGTTTCCGGATGACTATTTAAAGAGTTAGGAAGATGAAAGATAGAAAGTATAGAAATGAAAATTGATGATAATTGATTAACAAATACAGTGGCGGCTTGATAAACTGAATGAGACTTGACAGGTCGAATGGTCACGAAGAGAATGAGCACAATGTGAAGATATGTGACTATATATGGGTGGATATGCGACTTATACTTTTGGGTGGAAATGAAAAAAAAAAACGTTTTTTTTCCAAACATTCTTTTTCGTCGTACTCTAATCAGTGATAAATTTATTTAATAGGGTGACTGAACCAGTGAATGAACGCATAAGCCTTTTTTCTATTTCGATAAAGCCGTATAATTTAACTTATTACGAATTTCTTTATGAGCTAATTAGATCTTATAGAACAATGTTCACAGAATAAAAAAAAAATATTCGAAGTGCCCTGTTTGCAAGGATTTTGTAAAAAAAAATTATAATGAACGAAATTACCAATTTCCCAGTGAATGAACAAAAATTCCAATGAATGAACTCTTATCTTTCCAGTGAATGAACGTACAATGGAACCAGAGATGCGTACGCATACTCGTGCGTTTTGAGGTTATGAAAAGCCTTTTCAACGCTCGTTCAATCACTGGAAATAGGTTAGAAAGCTGGACCAGTGAATAAACGGCCATATATCGCAAACAATATTGGGTTTTTGACCAAAAATTCATTGATATAATTGAAGCTTAGCAATGTATAACGTTGAAAAAATTATTGCATATCTTTTAAAAAGATTTATCGAGGTGATATGGAATATTCTGGTATTCGATGCACAGTCAGATGGTTATAACAACATGGCTGTCTCTTATGAATATGCGCCCCAAGTACGAAAAAAAATCCATAGCATCGCGAATCTTTCACAGCGTCAATTAATATCACTGCTAGATGTTTTCTCAGAATTTTCACTTCATTATAAATACAAAATTCTTCATAATAATAGAATCATATCTCTGCCGTTTAATTAAAATACTAAGCCTGTTCATTCACTGGTAGGTGTTCATTCACTGGTTCAGTCACCCTAGTCCTAATTTTTATGAAAGACGAAGAGAAGCAACCATTTTAAGCCCTGGAACTGGAGAACGGTTTGAGCTACACCGCTGCCTTTCCGTGCGCGCGTAAAGCTGTACAGGACCTTCTTTTACTGCAATTTTCGTCAAAATTTTTCGAAAAATACAAATTTTATGATATTTTTAAATTTCCAAAAAATATCCACGATCGCTCTATCTTCCGCAAACTTTGAGATACCTTAATTTTTGTTACACAAACAGATTAGGGGACAAGGATATTTGGTATTGAATTTGGTGAGAATTTTTAGCTCAGGGGATACCAATTTGTGAACATTTTTCAAATTTTCGTAAAATTTCTGTCGACTCCATAATTTTCGTAAATTTGGGAAGATCTACAGAGCAAAAATTTCTTCACACAAATATAGGCTAGAGGGTAAAGATGTTCGGTAATAAATTTGGCGAAGAATCGCTCGACGAGATTTTATAAAATTTTTAAATTTTCAAAAAATTTCCGTTAGTGCTCGTACATTCGAGGCTATCGAGCCAAAACTTTTTACACAAATGGGTTATTGGGACTAGGTTTGTTTGGTATCAAATTTCATAAGAATGGAAACATCATGAAAGAACAATCGGATTTTGTTATGTTCAATATTGAATTTGACGATAATAATTGTCCAATATGGTTTCGGATGTTACGAAAATTTTCAATTCATTACTATAAGTACCCACCGTATATCATTCCGTATATCATTAAATTTGCACGTTTATGCTTCCTCATTATTTTAATATCTCGCTCGCAAAGCTTACGAGGAAGCCAAAATTAAAAAAACCCGCTTGCACAAAGAGGGAGCGTTGCGAATGATAACACGAACGATATACATGTGCAAATTTCTAATTTGCACCCCTCTTTTTTCCTTCATTAGAGCTTTTTGAATTTTGTTTTTCGGGAAAGATCGCGCGTATACGGCCGAGTTTGGCAGACTGTGAAATGAGGCAGAGAATAAGGGAGTTGTTTCCAAGTTAGTCGTGTGGTTTCGTATACGGTTTCGTCCAAGATTGTGCCCACGGCCTTCGAGTGAAATAATTGCAATCCGCCCTCACTATATGCCTCGCATACGCTCTTTGGTGACGTCCTTGTCTCATGTACCACCCTCTTTACCGCGTCTAACCGTCTTATATCGCCTCAGCCCACACACATACATATATATAGCTCCCGCCGTGACGCCCTCGGTACTCTCATTTGAAAGTGAGATGGAGCTTACACACCGAAACCCTTTCTCGTCCTCCTTGTCCTTCGCCTCCTTCTATTTCAGAGCCCTCACCCCGGAGCTTTTGCGAAAACCACAAAACTGTTCTCCCTTTCTCGCTCTTATATATTCTCAACAGAGATATTTCTCCCGACCAATATAGTCCAAAAATCTTTCCACGATTTTATCCTCTCTCGTTTGTCCGAGAACTCTCGTTGAATTTAAACGCGTCAACGAGTGTTCTCTGTTATATATACTCGAGTGAAAAAGCTCCGGAAAACGTTCTCGTGATATTTTCAACGCTGAGATTTTCTGCCTGATCGTATTATACATCGTAGTATATCGTAGTATACATCGCCACGTTCTTATTTTCACGAGAGACTATTGTTTTTCATACCTCCATGTTGTCCTAATTTTTTATTTCCCATTTTCTCCGTGCAGCACATCGTAAATTTGGATACGATAAAAATTTTATTATACCTCGCGATATAAAATAATAAAAATCCATCACAGATCACGAGGATATCTCGAGCTGTAATAATGCGTAGTAATTTTTTTTTTTTTTTCACAATAAAGTGCGAAAATTTTTTCGATTCGTTTTTTTTTTTGTAAAGTGCCATGGCTGATATTAAAAAAAAAAAATTATCTTTTCGATAATTCCGATGATATAATTCATTGTTCGTGATTGGAAAAAAATGAAACGGGTATTTATATAAAAATCATTGAGGATGCCCTCGAACCTATTTATCAAAATATGAGGCATTTCCTATACTAAAGTATACTTAAGGTAGTTCTATCGCTGCAGACTAGTCAATTAGCTATAAATGTCTAAATGACGATTTCTAAAAATATTGGATATATAGGTTAAAATTAATAAATATTAAATAAGCTTACCCAGGTGAATAAAATTAATCAACGGTTTATTATAAATAATTATGTAACTAGTAAAATAGTAATTGCAACGACTCAAGTATTACTAGATCTCGTATGATATTTACGTGTGGCAACGTTGCGTTTTCTTTCTCTTTTCATTCTCGTGCCCTCTCACTCTCTCGCCCGCTCTATTGACGTTGACGCGGAGAGGTTATGTTGTTCGACTTGTCAAATACCGCTTTCGTTTCGATATCACGTTGCCACATTTTTTCACCGTCACGACATTATGCCATAAGTTGTGTATCACTACCCGGATGCTCGTATTAAAATCAGTATAGCTTAAAAAATTGGTCGACAATCATATTTTTTTTTAGGCCCGTTAGATTTTTACGTGTTTAATGAATCTAAGTCTCGTTTTTTGTAAGAATCTTTTGGATTTTCGATAAGATATATCGTTTTAAAGTGACCGGAAATCGGTTCTTCTATATGCCGAAGCAAATTTGCCTTGAGGAACTGGCATTTTCAAGTATTAATTTCTCCGTAATTAGGTCGATAAGGGGCATTGACGTTTCGCGAAATGAATAAATATATTAAAATTGAAGATATAAAAAAAAAAAAATTTAAATCTTATGGATTAGTTACCACGATAGATTAAACGAGTTTCTCTCGCTCAATTTTTGTTCAACACAACACCGAGACGTAATCCCACACCCTGATAATAAATACAATGAAAAGAAATTTTTAATATACTCCGCGATAAGCGACCGATATTCCTTCGGATTTTTTTATCCATTATCACGAGTATGAAAAAAAAATTTCACAAGGATAAAGCGAAAATAAAAAGAACCCATCGTGAGTAATCTTCGATAGTTTTAATTTCCACTTTTGAAATTTTCGTCTCGATAATTTGATGCGGAAAGAGCACACACGAGACGTTCAGAAAGAAATAAAATGGAGAAGCAAATGGATCCCTGAGCCATGCACGCGGACACGTATCTTTCATTCGGTACACTGCGCGTACTACGGATATTCACTTTCAGGATTTCTTTTTTCCTGTTTCTGCGTTTTCGTAAAAATTTTATGCATCCTCGCGCTCACACACGCGCATGCATATGCATAATATGCGTTAATATTTGAGCTCAGGACGTATGTACATTCGCACCTTCATACATATATATAAAGTCTCGCGTCTGTTCAAACATCATCGCGCCCTTTTCACTCGGAATTTTTCAAAGCGTGCGTCGAGGAATTCACGGCTCAGAGCTTTTCACACGATTTTCCATCGTATTCACTTTTTTTTTTTTTTTTTTTTCTTCCACGTGAATAATTGTGAGATCTACACGTTGTTAGATGATTGGGGGGGGGGGGGGGGGGGGGGGAACTCAACGCTTATTGCAATAAAAAAAATTTATAATTGCAAATTTCAATGAAGAAATGTGCATTGTAGACTCGAGAAATTTCATTTTACATACGTCTAAAGTATACTCGCTCGTATATTTTTCATTCGTATCGCAAAATCTTGTATTTGAGAAATAACAATAAATAATTTTACGTATTTATTATTTATTATCAAACACTCGAGGATATCACACGCGTATCTTTTTTTTTTTCATACATTACTATTCTTTCCCCCCCCCCCCCCCCCCCCCCCCCCCCCCCCCGCTGTGAGAATCCTCGTGTCGCGATAGCGAAAAAGTTTGACCCGACTTTTTCGAGCAACCGGAAGTTCCGAGGAAGAGCGAAGTGTGTAATATGGAGGGAGAAAAAAAAGCACAACTTTTCGCAAAAAGCTTCACAAGATGCGTTAAAAACTCGCTCGAATCCTCGTGTATACTTCAACCTATTTTCGGATAAGAGGTTTTTGTTTTGTTTTTAACTTTCTTTTTTTTTTTAATCTCGGCGTGTCTCTCGATATCGTACGATATTTTCCCATTTCACCTCGGCAGTCTCGAGAAAAAATAAGCATGAATATACCGGGCTTGTCTCGCGAAACCTCCGCGCAACGTGTGCTCGCTTAAACTTTTTTCCACGATGCAAAAAAACGTAAAAAATTTTTTCAAGCCCGAAGAGTTTTTCGTATCATATATTCAACGTGCACTTTTTGCTTTATTTTAGATTTCAGTTTATTGTTTTTCCCTCGTGTTTTATCGCCGTGAGGGCTGTATTGGGGATGATATTATCTCGCGATCATCGGGCAAGGGACAAAAGAACTCAAGCCCTATTTCTATTTCCTATTATTTATTTTTCGCTTTACGAAAAATAGATCGTTGCTTGATATTTTTCGTGAATATAATAATAATAATAATAGTTATTATTATTAATATGAAGACGTTGGTACAAAGTTATACCGCCATATTAGTTTCGATATCTTCGCACTAAGAAAAATGGACTACAAATAAATGCAATCAATGACCCATTTTCTGGATAATTGATTATGCGAGAAAATTTGCTTTATATAGAAAATGAATTGAATGGAATCCTTCAATGCTAATTCAAGTTCCAAATTGATTAAGAGTCATCGAGCACACGTGACCAACTCAGAATCGAGAGTAGCGCCTCTCGCGGAAAAATTTGAAAAACATGCATGTCGAAGTTAGCGCCGCTTGCGGCAGATATGTCAACCAATGCATTCAGCAAAAAGTTACGGATGTCGATAGAGGGCGTGTTCCGAAATTGACTGGCAGTGCTGAAAATGTATAGTGCAAGTCACGTATACTGTACATTTTCAGCACTGCCAGTCAATTTCGGAACACGCCCAGAGTAGGATGTAAATGTTACAGTGGCGGCGCATGTTTCATGAAGGGCCCCGATTGCCCCCATTGACCCTCAAAGCTTATTTTATCTCAGGGCTCACTTTACGCTTACGCCATCACTGCTGTTTCTCCGCTCTTACCGACAACCGTGACTAGCGAACCTAGCGTTAGTAGCCGGAACTGTGAAATACTTAGCATGCACTGTCATATAGGCGTAAGCACGGCTTTGACGTCTCCGTGTGTATTTTTCGGATTATCGCTTTGTTTTTCAACGAAACAAGTTAGATTATTTTTTAAGAAGTGCAATAAAGTGGCAAGCAGCTCCGTCTGGTCCGGTGAAGAGTGGCAGATGTGCATGAAATTCATAATAAAATGTATTTATCAATTGGCGAAAAAAGAGTGGGGGCAAACGACAGTCGCCTCGAGTTTTCGATAATTTATTGTGCTTCAAAAAAAAAAATTTCCACGGAGCGGAGGACCAGACGGGATTTCTTACTAGTCGAAGGAATTTATTTTTTATATTCAATTGTGCGATACTATTATATTTTCGGCGAAATCCGAAAAATACGTTCCTCTACAAATCTTAGTTCGCTTATTGTCCACTTGGCGCTTCGTATGCCCTCGCTCGATGACTCTTAAAGCCAAACAACACGAAATATAGTTACGACTCTTTCTCTCTCTCTCTCTCTCTCTTTTGATCTCCGACGTGTGATACATCACACCGTTTAGGCGGCAGCTTGGCTGGCTGACTGTTAGATCGAGACGCCTTTACTTTCTGGATATTTCGATGTTCAATGCCGTTGGTCTGAAATCTTCGGCTTATTCCTAGATCTGTTTAGAAGTGACGATGTTGCTACAGAACGTCCCATGAGGAGACCGCGATCGGTATTTGCAATACCATAGTGCATTGCACTACTATACTTATCGTGAATCGTTCTCTCTTTCCGGCATTTACTTCTGTAATGCGCCCTACCACTTTTTATTATCTCTTCTCAGAGCTTAGAAATTTTTGTAACCCGTCTCTATGCTCACCTATTTAACTATGTAGATACGAATGTGTAGTAGTCAGTAGTTTAACCGTTTAATCCCTGAGCGCTATTAGTTAATAAATTATTATTCTCTTTAGTTTACGTATTGTTGTCATATCGTTTCGAGTGAGCTATTTAGTATATATTTATACTTTCCATGGCATTATTTTGTTTACCGAGCCTAAGCAGTGTTTAGTTAAGTTTTGCTATTATAATTTTTTCTTCATTTTTATGTTTATTGTATAATATCGAGTCTAGTGATTTTTAGTTTAGTAGCTAATTCAAGTATGTTTCTGTACATCTACACTGGTCATACCAACTTTCCTAGATCAAAATTGTTTTTCTGTAACTATTAACCTTGTATGCATTTTTGCCAAAGGCTCGCCAAGGTGTAATAAATTAATCAATCAATCAATTAATCTCTCTTTCTCTCTTTAAACCTTGTGACGCGATAAATTAAAAAAAAAATATTTAAATTCATAATTGTCCAGCATTTTTCGTCGGATTTCCGCAAATTCCACGACTCAAAACATATATTCGAGATGGCTCCTTTTCTGTATATAAAATTTTCGTGTACTCTCGCAATATTTATTCATACGCGAGTGTGGATAAATTCGTGTTCAACGATTATTTTCATCTATCCTATATACTGCATAATATCACGACAATTATTCTTCTCACTCTTCTTCGCGGTACTTTAATATTATCCTATATACATATATTCGGAAAACTGCACTGACACGCATGAGGCTATTCCTTATTTAATTTTTATATCGCGGAATATATTATCATGATGATAAAATTAATATATCCCCGTGCGTATTTTTTTTTTTTTTTTTTTTTTTTTTTTTTTTTTTTTTTTCGAGAAACGACGAGCTTTTGTTAATACTCGTGCGAGTTCGAATGATATGAAGAAACGTAACGATGTTTCGGGACAAAAAAGCTTCGGAGATTAAATATCAGAGTGTGCAATTGTTCGGGTCGTCTGATGCGAGAACTTTAAAGCCCCGGGAAAAAAAACAATAATATCAAGAGTCGCGGTAGCGACTCGAGACGTGTACATTTCTTCCTACACCGACATGTCGAGAAGAGCTTTTAGACTCTTATAACGTCACACAACTTGCTTATGCACAGGAGCTATATCTATATAAAGATAAATATACTCCTGTGATAGGGCAATTAGTATGTAAGATCGTAGAATTGGGTACAATTTTATATGATTTTAAATCATTTTTTGGGGAAGAGTGAAGCTCAATGTGATACTTTTTGAAACTAATTAATTAACACATATGATTAATTGAATACACATTTGTAATTTGGAGAGAAATGACGAGTGTCATATTCCTACGCCTATATAATATGTATAAGCGTTATAATTTGATTTTTAAGGAACTTTCAGTATCTTCGATACATCGACGATAGATCAAATCAATGAAATTATATACGTACACTAGGACCTCGATTTAATGGTCCTCGATTGAATAGACAGTCCCCACCATGTCGCACTTATCGATCGATTTTTCGCGTGGTGGGAGATGGTGGGGGACGCTTAAAGTCTCCCCGATCAGGCCCGTAGCACGGAGTGCCGATGCGCAGATACAGCATGGGCGGGCATACGCTACCTCGATTTAACAAGGTGCGATGCGGAGCCGGTCCCGCCACTGGCCGTTAAATCGAGGTCGTAGTGTATATGTTCATTCATGTTAGGAAAAATGTTGACACGACTCGCGGGAGGTAAAGTGGCATTTAAAGTTTCTTGCACCTGTTGAATTATATTTGCATATATATACCCTCGCCGTACACTCTCTCTCCGTCTCTCAGCTTGATTTAACTCGAAGTTTCGGTAAATTTACAAAGCCATCGATCAAACGAGACAGAGAGAGAGAGAGAGAGCAGAGAGATCTCGTTTCGACGCGGAACTTTGGCATATTTCATTTTGCATATGTTTGTCCTTTCGTCCATTTCATTTCGCGATTACGTGGCCATATTCGTGAAGATTTTAGTGAAAATCTCTCGCGGGGAGATTCTTTGGAGCAGGGCCAAACGATACGTATATATGTGTATGAATGGTTTTGTGACAGAAGCACACACTGTAAAAAATGTGGTGTTAAATTCAACACTAATTCAACACCACTCACGAATTCTATAGTGGTCCACCCCGCTCTGTGTGACCTGTTGGTGTTGATTGTCCGGTGTTAAGTATTGATAGTTGACACCAGACTGCGGTTCATCCGATTTGACACCAGGACGGATTCTACAGTGGATTCTAACACTTTACAGTGTGTTATAATAACACACTTTAAGTGCGTTATTTTTGTACGCATTTATCGTGTCAATGAAGCCAAATGAAAAACGCGGGTCAAATTGGCATAATAAATATTTTTTATTATTTATAAATTAGCAATTAGGAATGATCGATGAATGAATTTAAAACAGTTGTTCCATTATTCTTGAAAATCCTGTAAAAAAAAAAAATAAAATAAGTCGTTGACCGGGATTTGAACCCACTATCCTCCAATCGACGAATTCAGCACTTTCGACCCTTAAATAACCATTAAAAAAAAAAATTAAAAATTTGGAAATTATTTTTTTTCACGAGTGTTTCCGGCTTCGAAGCGCGGACGTTTTTCCGTCGAAATTAATTTTGAGCCTACCTGAGATTTTACCTGAGACCTACCTAACGACCTACCTAACGACCGACACTCTACCACTACGCTATTGATTCCTTATGAGTTTCTTGCATTTAAATGATATTAGTATACGAGTTCTCATACACCATTCGGTGTATCCTATGACTCCAAACGAATTTATGTATGATTATTTTGGGCGATTAAATTTTACACATTAAGTCGTATATTTCAGTATATGCGCAACACCGTCATGTGTGAAAAATTACCACCGAACAAGTACAACGCAAATTCGTTTCTAGCTAACACCGCCACTCGGGAGATATTCGCTCAGAACGGCGTTAACATGCCGTTAATAAATATTTCGGGTTCATTCTTTAAGTCTGTATATCTCCAAAGTTGTTTGCCGAAATGAATTATAATTTTAATTAAAATAGCACTCAGTCGGTGAGTTCAACTGCGCCTTCGAAGCATATATTTACACCGGATTTAACTAATCACGACATTAGAGTGGTGTCGTATCAGAAGATAAACGGTGTACTTTCATGACAAAATTGTGCGCGATGTGGTGAAACACTGGGTTTAGTGTTAAATTTTGATGAAAAATCGCTTAACACCGATATACAGTGTACGAGGTCAACCATGATATCAAAACGGTGCTGCCGATAACACCACAGATTTTAACCACTAACACCGCACCAAATTGACACCCCTGATTTTTTACAGTGCACAGTCCTCCGTGCATGATAAGAAAGCTATGAATGAGGGCGCAGTTTTAATCGAGAGATGAATTAATCTTCTCGAAATTTTTTAAATATCTTTTTTTCGTGCCAAATCTTTTGCCTCAAAAATCATTGTCACTGTCAAGCTGCGTCTGACATTTTCATTTTTTTCTACCACTCTGACGATTATCCAAGAGCTTCTTCATTTACAATGAGTTCCGAATTCACGTGACGCGAATTTCGGATATTTTTTTTTTTTCCAAAACTTGCAGTTTTTTTTATCTCCGCGACGTACAGAGACGCGAGAATAGAAGTATATACAATCCACGAGTGAAGAGGGAGGAACAATTGTGTGCGACGGATGTGTGCCACACGTGTGTTTGTGCACTTTGGTCAGAGTTGCATACATTGCCAAATTAACAAGGGGAAGAGCATACTGAGAGGTCAAGTGTCTACTCGTGTCAGTCGTCACGTAACAGGTCTACACGTTTGTCATTATGTTCGTCGAGTGGTAGGCCTTTCGTATCGTAACACGCTTCGGGACTCTTCGTCATGTAAATAAATGTATGTGTGTGTGTGTGTGTGTGTGCGTTTTAAAAAAGGGAACGAACGCGTAATTTCCTGTAAAATACGAGTGGCACTCTCGATTTATTTATTTATTTATTTTTGCTTTTTTCGAATACTTTCGGGAACAAATGTGAAATAATTATATTATCGTACAAAATATCAATTCGGAATATTGATATACGTGGGTGATAAACAAATTGTTGCTCTCTCTCGCAGGGAAAACTTTTCGGCGAATCTCTTTTATGGGACTTTTTTTTTTTTGCAGCAATTATTCATCGCTCTATGATTTGTTTTTCAACCTCCGAGAAGTTTTATCACCTTCAATGCTATTTCGCTTGGCGACACGAGCGTGCTTTTCTTGCATCTAGTTTTTTTTTTTTTCATTTGTGCTTTCTTTTTGCTCTCTGCGATCCTCGTATCATCCTCCACCCCGACCATTTGGTCGTTGAGTTATACGTCATGTGGGGGTTGGATGCGCATAGATGCTGATGTTTGTTTTTCGGTAGTATACGAACCTGAGAACAGCACGTTCGGGCCACTTTTTCAGGGACAGGGACAAATTTAGTTGCATTCGTTTTCAGCTCGCCAGAGGCTTTACCGTATTTTACTTCTTGCAGCTTTTCTCATGGGCTCACTTGATCGTGAGCTGTATATATATATATATATATATATATATATAGTTGAAATGTTATATATCAACGAAGCGCTCGGGAGAGAAGATCGTTTTAATCCATTCCGAACCAAACGAAGCTGGTTTTGGGCTGAGTTAGAGCTGGACTTATGGTGTCGTGACTATAATTTTCAGCTGAATCAACCGTACCAAAAGTTACAATTGTAACTTGGGATGGGATAAACGAAAAGCTTACCACCCCTATATAGGAGGCTATCGACACTGGTTATATTTTTATTTCATTGTTGTTTTTTCTTTCTCAAGCGCTAAGAAAATTCATTTGTGTTTTGATAGCCTCAAACGAAGTGACTGTTTAATTTACACTTTTATTGAAATATTATTGCACGAAGCGAATTACTCAAGACTTGTAATCCAAATAGCAACGGTGGTAAAAAAAAAAAAAAAAATTGCCTCTCCGGGCTTGGCAGCATCTCGAAATTTTCATGCAATATAACCGAGGCAAAGGTCTGTCGTCAACCTTCGCGGCTTATGCCTTTTTCATTTGCAAACAGAGGTTTCCTCTCGCAAACTTTTCTCTTCAAGTTTCCGCGCTGCAAACCTAATACTACTCTCTACTATATTCACTCTGCGTAAGCCTCACAAAGAGAGCCAAGGAGAGCGGACGCGAGCAGAACGGTCTTGCATGAAGTTTGATTATGAGAGTGTCTTTTATGAATACCCCGCGGTTACTCCAGCCTCTACTCCGGATGATACTGAATAACTGATATTAACCGTACTGCTTTGCATAATTTTACGCCACGTATCTATAGGTATGCACTCGTACCGGGAAGCTGGTATGCTATAAACGCAACTCATCTTTGGACTTTTCGTGCGATTTGTTCGTTTCTCTCATGGAAAACGAAGTGTGCGTGCGCGTATACGTGCGAAACATTGTTGAAAAATGTATCTTTGGTGTAACCGAGAGCAGCGGACGCACGGTCGGTGCGCACTTCGGTGATCTCCCAAAAAGCAGTATTGTCTAGTACTGGGATGATTATTATGACCACACTGAAAAAAAAGGTAATGTAACGGCAACAAAATTCGTTTGTTGCCTGCGTTTTGTTACGACCAATATATAATTTTGTTCGTAGGACAAACATTTTGTTGCGACCAATGAATAAAAATAATTCTTTTTGTTGGCAACATCGTCCTAATTTTGTTAATCACATTTCATTGATACAACCAAAACTGTTTGTTGTTGGAACAAAACATACTTTATTTTGTAATGCAAACAAAATTATTGGATTGGGCGAACGATACAATAAGAAGACCTCGACCCATCTGTATATTTGGTTGAGACAATAAAAAAAATAAAAGTCGACAACAAAAATGTTTTGTTGTAACAAAAACTTCATGAACACCGCAACCCGTGCCCGTCAGACACACACTATCGGCTTCTAACCAAACAGTATAGTTGTCGGAATAAAACGTTTTGTTGGCGCAACCAAACGTTTTACGTTCGCCCAACAAATTTGTCACGCCGGCAATACTGTAGCATCTTTGGTATCGCGTGGTGTGCAACAATCGTTCTACGACCGCGTGAATGCTTCGAGTGTGCGTGTATATGGTGATAATATATTTTTTCGAGCCAACGGTGATATTAAAAAAATCTAAAAAATTAACAAATCTTCATGAGAAAGCGTCTAACAATCATTCAGATGGGCTCATTTGTTATTTTTCAATCTAACAAAGCATCTGCGCGAAAAATCTGCTCGAAGGTTTTTGAGGTTATGTTGATCCTTAGCCTCGCCTAAAACATATTCTGTCATGAAATTCTGAACTTTTTTCACGGAAAAAGCTTCCTCTGTGCTCTGTGAGAAAGCATTTTGGAAGTTAATTAGAGAACCACATTTTTTAAATATTTATTAACAATATTATAGCGGAGAGCATTGATTATCCCCATGCGCTATACGATTATTACTGCAACAAAAATGATTTGCCCTGTATGCAAAATATGTTTGTTGCTGCAACAAAATTGCTTTGTTCTACATACATAAAATATAGCGTTTCGAACAGCAATGTTTTGTTGAGCCAACAAAATATATATGTCCGTTCAACAAAATTGTTTGGTTAAGGTAACTAAATCATTCCATAGCGCAATCAAACGTTTGCTTGCGGCAACAAAATGTGTTTAACAAAACGATACCCATGTCGCCAACAAAACGTTTTGTAGATCACATGTTAACAAACGAATTTTGTTGCGCCAACGAAACTTTGGTTGTCACAATCAAACTTTTTTTTTAGTGCACTTATAACAATGCACTGGCTTGAGTGCCGAGTAATTGCGGGGACTAAGTCTTTCTGAGATTCCGATCGTAGTACAACTGGAAATATACAGTAAAGCACAGGCACCTGTATCGGTCTAGTTTTCCTGAAGCTTATCTGTGTCCTCGTGCAAACGTCATACTGAGTAGTTCATTAGGAAAGAGTGGCTGCGTACAAGACTCTGTCGGGGTCTCAAGAAACGAAATGGAATATGGAAATTGAAAAGGTCTTTGGTAAATGTCTGAGTACAGTAGTCCGGGATTTCGGCAATCTTCCTAGCAGTATCGGCCTCGGCCAGTTCTAGGATGGGTGACCGTTTAGCTGAGCAGAAGCTCACTGAGCGCGGAAGTCAGTTTTACTGAATTACCGATGGAAATACCAAAAATATACTGATGCAATTAAAAACCTGAAATGTTGTACTTGGAATAAAAATTTACCACTACTAATATACATATTTTTTAGAACAATTAATACTTTGTAATTATTTATTTCGTTGCAAGATTCACATTATTAAATGCACGTATAGGGCAATTTTACGAGTGACACGAGGTCTTTGTCTTGAATTTCAGCAGCGCGAACAAAGATGAGCCCATCCTCGCGTTTTCTCTTTTTTTTTTACCCTTTACCATAGTTGCCGTACTTTTGTAAAGGAATTCTCCGTGTGTATCCTGGAGCGAGGTACTCGGGAAGATTTTCTAATCCCGGGGACGTATTTTTGTCCAATTTTTTCGTCATTTTCTCTCTGAAAATAATCGATTCTCGGGTACTGTCCTCGTCGCGTGTGAATGGGATAATAACAGTCGGCCATTTTTCCGTGCACTTTGTTTCATTTTTGCCGACTCTCAATGAGCATATATTCGCGCCTCGACACTTCATCGGAAAAAACGATACAGCCCATAACGAAATTATTGAAAATTGGTTGGCACTTCATTAGCTCGATCTCTTTATCGAAGACTGATAGTGGAAAGGAAATTGACGAGGTTGCAATTTATATTCGTTGCTATCGTGTATTCATTTTTCTTGGGTAAAAAAAAAAAAGGTTTCATCCGTTTCCTCTTGCTTGGATTCACTAGAAAACAAAACTTTTGTTTCCCACAGCTCTATGTGAATTGGAAATTTCTACTCAAGCAGAGCACAGATTGTACGGAATCTCTGATATACTTTTTCAATCTCTCTCGCGATTCTCGAAACTCCAGTGCCGGTTACACGAGTATTTCGGATACGCTCAAAGTTCGATGATGAGGTCTGATCCCCGATACGTCTATAAATGTATATTTATATATATTACGGTGATACGTAAAAGATACTTGGAGCAAAATGGTTACATTTCCTAGGGAAGAGTAATGATAGACAACCTGGCAGTCAATACGAATTCCAAGTTCTCAAATACGAGCCTGATTGGCCTTACCGCAGATAAATCTGTGCCCCAGCACGTCAGCGGGGTTGAAAGTGATCGGGAGACGTTGTACGAGATTTTCGAGTATTCTCTCTCGTCGGAGCAAAAAAAAAAACCAGCGAGAGATGTTCACAAGCGGCGTTTCGTCAAACAGAATCACATTGCCAGGTATCTATTTATATATATATACACTGAAAAAAATGGTTCGGGATTTACAATAATACTGTTATTGTTGGCCAGTTATAGGTATACTGGTGAAAAAATATTGCCCACACAGAAAATGCAGTAGCCCTTTTAGAAAATCCCGATTGCCGTAAAGTTCATACAAATATGACTAGTGAAGTATTTCTAATTCAACAATAATATCGCTGGTGAAGGCAAAGCAGTTTTGTCTACGGCGCCTATACTGCGCCTTTGTGGACGACACTCAATCGTCTGGCTAGCTTAGTCATTATAAATAGCTGGAAATTTATCGTTTTTTTAAATCAGCCATACTAACATAGCTCGCGAAACTACACTGTATTGTTCAAACAGCTGTTGTAGCTGATTTTTACATGCCTAGCTATTTCAACCAATATGGCTCGCGCAACTATACTACGTTTTTGGAACACCTACAGTTATCTGTTAACGCGTGGTGTCTATGCCTCTGCCTCGCGCGAAAACGAGACCTCGCTACGCAAAATTTGATAATGAACGAGCTTGTGAAGAAGAAACTGAACGAACGGAATCTTGATGAGCTTATACCAACATTTGAAGGTAAGTCTGTTCTCACTTATCTACGGAATATGTAAAAAAGGACTATTTTTCCTGTTATATAAACGCCAATCGTATAACAAGCGAATTTTTGTAGGTTAGGTCAACTGTCATTTTCCTGCAAGGAGAGTATCATATGTCTCCGGGCCATGGATTCTCTCAAACTTCCAGGTGTGTTTCATTAGCTCTAAAAATCAAGTCTCTTTTGCAAAATATTTATGTATGAATATCAATATCGATAACAGATGATTAAAATAAATATTCATGATTATGAAACATATTGGCTGAATTTTTACTGTGACCCGAATATCCCCTACTATATATACCTACCTATACGAGTATAGGTAGGTACAATATCCTGTAATTTATCTATATAAAATGAATTTATAATTCAGCCATATTCTTTTGGTAGTATGGCTGGTACGTCTACCTCGTATGCTAGCGTTTATAAAACAGCTCTACTAGTATTGTTGGTATACAAATAATTCTGCCTACACTGACAAAACTGCTATCCACGAAACAACATTGTATATGCTTGCTTCGGCTATACTAGTATGGCTGGTGTTCGTCTACCTCGTATGCTAGCGTTTATAAGACAGCTATACTAGTATGGTTGGCATACGCATAACTCGTGATGGTGAACTCAACCATACTATGGTATTGCTGAAATAGAGATACTTGTCAGATTCGCGGAGCTATTGGGTATATGTCTGTCATGACATAGTGGTATGCTTACGCCAACGATATTGTGTCAGTCATATTTGTATGGCTTTATTACCTAGATGGTATGGCAGTAGCGTATTTTCCCATATAATATGGCTGAAGCAATAATAATTATGGCTCGAATCGGGAAACTTTTTTTTCAGTGTACGACTTGATCGAATCATCCAAAAGAATTTTCGTCGCGGAGAGCGAGTACAATCGATAATAACTGCGATGCGATTGCTCGTAAAAGAGATAAAAAAAAAACTCGAACAATCTTTTTTTCCCATGAAAATTTTTTCTATTTTCTTTTATCGAGGGAATAACGAGGGATTCATTGGTTGTGAAAAAAAGAAAACTGAGTAGTCAACGATCCCGATTTGGCTGAGGGCTGAAAATTCCAGAAGGGAAAAACGCTTCGAGAGATAGAAGAAATAATTACAAAACAGGAAGAGTTGCCAGTATTTTTAATGGTTTGATATTCTCGAGTACCGTGCGATCGTGCAACGTGAACGAAACAAAAACGAAAAATGACCGATTATGATCCAAGTACGCGAAATTGATAAAACGGTTTAAATAAGGGAGCAAATATATAGTATGACACAAAGCGGAGGTAAATCTCATTTCTCAGTTATTCTTCATACCCTTCAGTTGTGATTAAGTAAAGAAGATAAAAATATCCGAATAAAAGTTCTTAAAAGTCAGTGTTACTACCGGGAGCTTGAGGACGAAACTTATTCGAAGAGGAAAGCGCAAAAAAAAAAAAATTACTTCAAGGGTACTCCAAGTCTTTTGTGCGCGAGTACTCCAGGAGACCTTTGACGAATACTCATCAGGAGTTCTTTCCAAGTACTCGAAATTATTTTACAAATATAAATATATAAGTACAAATACGAGTATCTGAAAGTCTATTAGAAGTGCTCGAAGTATTTTTTTAAAGTACTTGAAAGGCTTTCACTAGTATACTACTTGGAAGACTTTCACGAGTACTCGAAGGCGATTTTTTTTTTTTCTTCGTGCAATATACACATGGAATAATACCGACGACAAATATGTACCAAATAGATATATAAATTACAGAGTGCGATGGCACGAGAATGATCCTCCTTGGGGCTGCGATCCGTTGAGTAGCGAAGATAAAATAATGGTCCACTTATTCATTCAATCGTTAACGACCACAACGTCGACGCTCTCTTTCTCTTATCCAACTTATACGCTCTCGTTCACTTTTCTCGCGCTCACTATACCCCGAGTCATTTCTACCCGCTTTTCTCTCACCATATAATACTTCACCGAGTCCTCCGAGAGCTCTCCTTCCTGCGTGCTCTCTACCTCTTTTTTTTTTATCAACCCTCCATTTCCTCCTCTTCCTCGCCCTGCTCTCAAAGCGCATTTCCATCGATTCAACACGCCCGTAGTAAAATTCACAAAGTTTTTGGTTACTCAAATTTCAAAGTTTGCGAAACGCACCAAGCGATAAAATTATTTAACGTCAATTTTCATTACGTTCGAGGTGAAGATTAATTTTCCGAGTTTTAATTACGTGCAATTGCAATTTATTTTGTTTTTTCAAGCGAATTAACAACTTTTTAATTACTCTTTTTACAAGATTTATATCTTGTTTAATTATTTTACAAGCAAGCTTTTTCTCTTACCCCCCACCCCCGGTCCCTCTCCCCTGCGTTTTTGCTTTTATTCGATTTTTTATCATCTTCCTGGTCTTTTCCTACTCTTTTATTCGTTCGCTACTGTCAAACGCTTCATCTATACTGTCAGGATATTTTCACCTTTTACGATGATCCGAACGACTTGATCTTCACCAGCGCGGAAGAAAAGAGAGCTTCGAGACGTTACATACAATATATATTTATATATATATATATATATATACATAATACCCTGAAACCGATGAAGCTTGTACGAAGGATCTACCGGATGGATTATCCTTTCACACGTTTCCGGTTCCTGCTCTCATCGCATACCGGGATCATTATTTTGCGCCATTAGACAGCGTCTAATGAAGCAAGAGAGTTCTACCATTTCAACGCGAAAGTTTGTCGATCAATCACTCATTATTTGTCATATCGCTGGTATTACCGATACTCACATTGATCCTATTTTTATATTAGTAATTTCGTGGAAAAAACTACAAAAAAATTAATTCAACAATATGCTGCCATTGACAAAAGTTAGAGGTATTGAAATAATGTTTAAAAAAGAATTTAAAGAACACTCGTGTCTAAAAATTGGAAAATTTTCAAGAACAGAGAACTTCTGCTCGTTTAAGGAGGTACGACTAGTATGAAGAATCCAACTGACGGACTTGAATTTTTTATATGTTTTTGCCGAATACTTTATGCGCCTATTGCCAAAATTTGAGCTATATTGACCGTTTAGTTTATCCGTAATAAAATTGCAAAGTCGAGCAGTTTGAGTTACTAAAGCACGTCGTCTTATGGAGACGGTTAACCGGAAGTGCTGTGATCACGGTTTTGCTGCTCACGTATCCAACTACACCCGTTGAAAAACTGAAACTTGATAGATTAGATATAATAGATATTGTAAAAAATTGAAAAATTACTCTTCACCGTGTAGTTCTGGCACTACATCATAAAAAAGTTTCAATTTCCGGTTGTAAATGGTCAGAACGATCAAATAGCACCCACAGACTTAGCAACGTCGCGAGTAACAGCTGATGGGTTTCGGCGAACATAACCTAGCTTTGTTTTGATATTAGCAACGAGGATAGAGTCATCTTCGTTGGTCACGTATACCAACTTATAGCATCGCCGATGCGACGTTGCCAAGTGTTTACTTCAAATTCCATCATGTTATTTATGGAGTTTTATTATTTATCACGTATCAATTATATGTATAATTATCATTCTGCCGATCGTATTAATTCCACTGAGGTAATTCAAGTCTATTTTAATAGGTTTTCGGCTGATTTTTAAAAATGTTTTTTAGTCCGTTTTTGTGGTAGACATGTCATTATTATTATGATGGAGACTACTATCGAGTCGTTGACAATCTAATTTTTCAGTTTTTATTAGTTCATGCGCAATAAATTAATCATTTACCACAAAATTTTTCACATTATAATCGATAATATGAATAATCAACGCAAATAAACATAAATCAGAAGAACTGTGGGTAAAATAAATTTAAACTTTTTTTTGACTCCAAAGAACTAGTCGTACCTCCTTAATTTATTCTCTCGTTTGGTGTCATCTGAGTGTGTAGTTAAAACGGAGGAAGTTGTTTTATCATTTCACGAATGCTGTCGCCATGCGGTTACGAATAAAAATTAACAACAAAAACAAAGATATTATCAATGTTTTATTCCCACGATTGTGGCCTCAATGTGGCAACAAAATCGTTGGTCATGAAAAACTTTCGATTGGGGTAGGAAAAAAAAAGGTTCCCATACAAATGGGCTTAACGAATGCTCGGGTGCTTTGCAAGGGAAAAACAAATATCGTTTGACCTCATAAATATAACTTCGATAGAACGGCAACGGTGATTGAATGAGACTACTATGTGAATTTACTCTTTTTGATGCTGCTGTAGCGGCGTAAACTTCCGTTTACTTTGCTCGCAAATTGCGCTTGATAAACGAATTTATAATGGCACGTTTATGAACTCGGATATCATTTTACAACGATATACATTATGTAAAGAGATAAGAGGTGTTTGCGGCAAAATTGCGTTTTGTCATTTTGAGGAAGAGGGAAAATTTGCATTCCGGAAATTGAAAAACTTCGTGTACTTGCTGCAATATTGTTTCGGTCGGGCATACATACATGCTGTATACATACATACATACATACATGTGCATTCGATGCATCTCCGAGTCTCCGTGAGATTCTCCAAAATCCCTAGGCCATTTAGACTAAAGCCACGTCTACTGGTATGCTCGAACTACTATATACGTACTGTGTATTTCGTATGGCTACGAAGTGCTTGTGATCCGTCGTAACGGCGAATTCAAGTATGTATTACGGGCTAAGAATTTTTCGTTCCAATAAAAAAAGCGCTATATAGTCTCTTTTTATTTTTCCTCTCTTTTTGTTAGTCCAGTCACTCTAGCCAAAAAAGTAGGTTCATATAATGCAATCTTCTACAGAATTTATTTTGCTTTTGGTTCAGGGGTGTCCCCTGAGATTAAATTAAAGTTAGCGGGACGCGGGGAGGTTGATGAGCTTAAGCCACCATCTTGGAAAACACATTTTATCAAATATCTCGTGAACCGTACATCGTGAGACAAAAATAGCTGAGACCTTTTTTGTAGATGATAAAATTCTCTACAATTTTTATTCGGAATATTTTCCTATATAGTGAATGGTTTTTGATTTATAACGCGGCAAACTTTTCCAAACATCACTATTTTTACTGTTATCAACTGTTTCACTATATATTTAGTAACAACCATGTTTGGAAAAGTTTGCCGCGCTATAAATAAAAAACCATTAATTGTACACGAAAAAGTTTTATATAAAAATAGCAGAGAATTTTATTACCAACAAAAAAGATCTCAACTATTTTTATCCTACGATGCACGGTTCACGAGATATTTGATAAAACGTGTTTTCCAAGATAGCGACTGAAGCTCGACCCTTCAACTTGAATTTACACTCAGGGGACAGCAAAATCAATTCTGTAGAAGATTGCAGAAATAATGGCTAGAATGACTGGACTATTTTTTCTGGTGATAAAAGAGTCGATTACCTACGATATTTTGTTCCTTATCAACGCGACGATGACTTTTTTATTACTTTTTTTTTGAGAATACAGAAATACCTATTTTGGGAGAACTACTTGCTTTTTTTCTCTCTTCGAGATTCCGAGGTCCTTGACTTCCGGTTCTTTCTCTGCAGATCGTTTACCGTCCTTGCCCGCGACTCAAGGGTTTTTTTTTTTTAGTTCTTTCGGATCACACTTTCTTGATTATTTCAACGCTCGGAAAACTCAACTTCCGGTTTCTCCGATCGCACTTTCCCTCGATCTTATTGCACTTTGGTCGTGCGAATCGGGGCCATTTTTTTTCTGTTGACATCGAAGAATAGTTTCGATTATTTTTTTTTCTGTATAATTTCGTTCTGTTCCCCCCCCCCCCCCCCCCCCCCCCCTACTCTAATCGCACTTATGGAACTTTGATTTGTGAGTAGCTCGGAGACGGCAGTTTCGGCGTGTTTCTCCCTCGGTAGCACATATAATAATCATCGTATCCCGGTGTGATTCGTCGCACGATGACGAAGAGCCGCTCTTCCGGTTTCTCTATATCACTATCGGTGATTTCTCTTCATTATCACGATCAAAAAAATGAAGCTGACACCCAACGCGACGTTGCATCGACATTCATAATGGCAATTAAAACAACATTTTTAGCACTTTATCACTTTCGGTTATGCATTATTTATATACGCGATTATAGAAACATCAGAATGGAGAAATGAATTGTTTTTTTCGCTTAATTCTGAAATTTTCTAATCTTGCCTCCTTAATTATGATAACCGTTGGGTACAATAATTACGCGAGAAAGAATAAATTAACCTTCTCTTTACTTTTTTCCAATTGTGCTTCCGTCTTTAAAATTACATATCGTGCACCAGTGTTGTTTTTTTTTACTTTCATTAATCGTTTCTCTTCTAAATCACTTTCGAGCTTGAACTCGCTAAACATGACATATTAAGTATATGCAATCACGATACCTCGCAATCATTGATAAAGGGACGAGGAGTTTGGAGAGAGAAAAATAAAAAAGAATTTTTTCAATGTTCCTTCGTCACGGTGTGCTCGTATACCAGGCCGATAAAGCACACGAGGTCACTGGTAACACTCAGCACAAAAAATGTTCCTCGACATCCCCCTTTTCTTTCCAATCACCCTCTCGTTGCAGTCCTTTTTACTCGTCTGCACTTTGCCGAGAGATTCTCTCGCGATAGTGAGAGCTTCTCGCGCGTGGACTTGAAAAACTTTGGCGGTAGAGACGCGCGATAAAGCCGCGTATAGTTTGATTGACGAGAAGCAGAGTTTCCCCAACTATTTGATTATATATAGGAAGGGAGCGAAGAGCTTTGTGGCAAGATTCTTGCGATGGAATAACGTATACACACGCGATATGTCGAGGCAGGTTGGACGAAAAAAAAAAAATGAAATAAAATAAAAATTATAAGGCCAACGAAATTAAATTTGCATAAAAAAAAAAGGAAACTAGCTCGAAATTCTTGACTGCGAGAATGATAAGAGACGTCAGGGTGACACGGAATTTGAGGAAAATAAAAATTGAAAAAACCACAAAATTAGTAGAATATGTAATGAACGAAGGAATAACTTTCTGGATGAATGTTGTTGGATTATTCGTTTTCCTAGGGATGAGGCAAATATCGAAATTTCGCGAATTCACGAATTTGAGTTTATAATTATATAATTTTGGGTGTCAATCGTTGTTTTTTTTTTAATTTTTCGACGATGTGATATTATTTATAAAGATTTTTTTGTATGGTTGAAAGCGTGCTCACGTCGCGGTGGTCGCGCGCGAACTGAAAATCCCAGGAAGCACCCCCGCAAATCGTCCACCGCTACATCGCACACCCGCGCTCTTCGCTTGATGCTCTTCTTACCCGCACTATATATATCGTATCTCCCTCTCGCCGAAACGTCACAATATCTGTGGGCGCTCTCTTGTCTGCTGTCACACACATATACAGCGAGACTTCCCTGCCAAAAGTTCTCACATACACTTTACGCGTATCGACATTGCACAAATGCAATGAACGAAATGTGCAATGCACAAAATACAAAAAAATGGCGTATAAAAATCGAAGTCAAGTACATTTACGAAAGTATATCTCTATGGTTTTACGTATCCCGACGAAAAAATTTTGAAATAAATTGACGATATCAACAGCATTTGCTGTCAAGTACATGTTGTGATATCTTAAAAGAAGGCATACTATGTCACTAAGGCCTTTATTTTAGAGGGCTGTTACAAAAATGGTGATGGGGTTGGGGTGGAAATGGATACTTTCGGTAGAAGGCTTGGATCGTGTTGTCGACAAAATGCCTCATTGACGTTTCGTTCAAATAAACGCGGTATAGCTGTGACAGGGAAGTTGCGATAAATCACTGCGAAAAGCTTGCGCGCAGGATATCTCCAAAACTGTTGGACCGATCTGGATCAAATTTTGCGGAAAAAATTCTAAAGTCATTAACTTTGAGATGATAAACCAAAAACTCGAATGTTGTCGCAAAATAGACCTTTAAAATATAAAGGCCCTAGAGACTTATATTAATTTTAAGTCTTCGATCATAAAATGATCATTTAGATTAGGGGATGAAATTAAAAACCAGAAAGTCATCTTTGATGTAAAAAGTGTAAAAATAAAAATAAAAAGCACTCGACTAGTTCTCGCTTCTTAACGGATTATCTATGCGTGAAAATGAATTTTTGTAGGTAAACGTGGACGCGTAGAGTTTCATTGTAAGCTCCATCAGTGAAAAAAAAAAACAAATAAAACGGACTCACCGCGTGTACCTTTTACTTTTTTTAATTCTTTTTGAGAACTAATGAATTCATTCCGACTCGCGTGTCGGTCTTGAAAACTTTGCTCTTGACTTTCTGCAGATCCGCGTCGTTGCACGTAAAAATTACATCTCGGAGATGTCTTCGTATGGGGCGCTTATTTAGTGCCAATGCACGTACCGGAATTTACCAGCGTTGACTATCGGCACGTACGAAAGTCAATCTGGTCTCTCAAAATGAAAATTTGTGCCCTTGGGTTTGCAAAAAGTTGATAGCTTATCGTGTAAAAGCTATCAACTTTTTAATTGTGTGTGTGTGTGTGTGTGTGTGTGTGTGTGTGTTTTGAAAGAATAATAATTAAACGATAATTTTAATATTTCAATTAAATGCCCAGAGCTGACGATCTCACTCGTAAAGTTTTGTCTCTACGAAAAAACATAGAACAGTGTAACTCAACAAGCGTTGCAAAATATTTGAAAAAAATGGGGCAAACCGAAACTTGTACATTTGCTTCCTCGTATAATATTTGTGAACTTATATAAAGCTTTGTCTGTGAGAAAGTCAAGCTTTAAAATGCTACCTCATCATAGTGGCAGCTTTGTAATTAAATTTATAAATTATAAATTCATATATAAATATAAATTTCTTTACAAAAAAGGCTGGCTGACGATTTGTGCTATTGAATTGTGCCGCGAACAGCCTCGCGGGCGTGTAAAATTATCATTTGAATGTCGCACTTTACAAGTTCTCGTCCTGTCGACACTAGCACGATTCGAGATATTGATTTCCATTCTTCAACTGCCAATCAAATTATTACAAAATTTAATCGTTACACAACAGTTAAATTATATTGTTTTTTTTTTCACTAAAGTCGTTCTCATCGTCTCTCAGATAACAATTTTTAATTTTCAACTACGCGTAACTCTTGAATAACAATTTAATTTGTTAATGAAACGTTATTTAATTATATTGATCAGGGTTTCTCATCAATCTTCTGTACTGTTAATACTGTCGAGATACTATATACGTATATATAATTTCTCATAGTTCAACTGCTCGGAGCTCTTGCGAAATTCAATCACATCAATGAAATTAACAGCCGAGTAAACATTTACAGGGTGTCCAATAGGAAGGTGTGAAAACTAATAAATTGGTATTTTGCAATAAATAAAGGAACCAGATCAGTGGAATTTTTTTTTAATAGAAGAGAGTTGTCATTTTTATTTTATGTCAATTTATTACAAAAAAAACGATGTTTCCATAGAAAAAATTATATATTTAAGCAAATACTAAAAAAAATGTCAAAATCAATGATAAATATTTTCAAAATGTGAGCCATTTGAATCACCACATTAGAATTTTCAAAAAATGACGTAGAATATTGTGCAACGACGATTTGCTTATTTTTAAAGCTTGAGCGGCTTTACGGATTGAAGACTGAGGATTTTGTTCAAAATAGTCTTTAACTGCTTCAATCGTTTCCTCTGTAGTTACCGAGGTGGAAGGGCCTGACAAATCTTTTCTACGGTCCTGTAATGTTCCGTACTCTTTAAAATTATCGATTACTCTGCAAACGGAAAAAAAAAAAATAGTTACAATCTAAAAAATTTTGAAACATGAGATCTTTAGATCTGATTGTTCATAAACCTTGATATAAAAAATATTCAATTCTTACCTTCTAAGAGTAGTTTCGCTTCTGACTTTTTTACTTCCATACTTCGTACGAAAGCCTCTGAACGCTTCACTATAAATTTTCCCTCTTGAATAATAACATTCAATGAGAAAAACTTTTTATTCGATAGTTAGCTCACTCATTTTTAAGAAGACTGTCCACTTTCTACCACAGCTAGAATATAACTGACAGGTCTCAGGTACAAATTTCTGAAACCCAGGGTTCCTTACAATATGTTAGAGAGGGAGGGGAGATTCGATTAGTTTTCACACATTCCTATTGGACACCCTGTATATCTCCAATCGTTTTTCATACTGTCCCTCGTGCATTAAAACGATAATCAATAAAATGCGATGAGATTAATAAGATTTATTGATATAATGAGATTAAAAAATTTTTTATTCCAATAAATTTTCAAGTCTGAGGTATACGCATATTACTTGAGATATTAGTTCGAGCACGTGATGCAGGCTATAAAATGACTCTACCCAATTTAGGCTGAATATCAAAGCCCAAAGAAAGAGAGAGAGAGAGAGAGAGAGTAAAGAGAACCATGGTAGATGCAGCTCACTGGAGTAAGGTATAAGCAAGCAAGACACCGGAACGATAAACCGCATCCGCGTTCGTGTCATCCTGCATATATATGGACACAAATATACCTCGAAGACTAAGAACGTAAGCCATATATGGCAGAGAGTCTCGTCGTTCCTGGGTCCCACTAACGACGTCGCGTCGTGTCCGTTGACAGCGAAATCGAAAGGACGAAGCGCCGTGAGAAGAATTCTCGCAGCTTCCGTAAAACCTTCGAGGATGAAAGACGAATTTTCGTGCCCGGAATGAATTCCACCCCCGGGGATCAAGGGACGAAAAATATTTTATAGTCGTATAAAAAAAAAAAAAAAAAAAAGAGGCAAACCTTTTGAAGTTTCTACACGACGGAAAATATCTCGTCTCTGTGTATGTCGTTCATCTCATTGAGAAAGTACGTGCATGAACTTGATTATCATATAATAGACCATGCAGGAATTTTCGATGTGCTACGAATAGATGGAAGAGCATTTGTGTAGAAACTTCCCGAGTAGAAATTTCGTCCCACTGGCCTTACATTAGGATCAGGCCGTGTTCCAGGTTTTGGTTTAAGGCTCGCATGATCAGGATAGTCGAATCACGCCCAGATACGAGCCGGATTATATTTTCGTGAATGACGTGTCATATAGGGCTAGTCTTACATTAATTATATCACGCACCGATCAAGTGCTGCCAAGGCATATCCAGTGAAAAAAAAATTAAAGGTCTGATCTGGCTAAATGGAAATTCTACTAGTCTGGAAAGGAGCAGAAGCCGGCAAGGCATTTCCCGAAAAAAAAAAAATTGGGAAAAAAAATGATCGAAAGTGGGAAAACTCTCACTTCGATAAGTCTCGAAAATTTGATAACATTTATCGGATTGGGGCTGACTCACGTTAATTTTATAAATCTTTAAATCGTTGCCACTCACTTTGCTATATACTAGTAGAGATTGCTACGAATTTTTTTTTCTTCTTCGCGATAATAGAAAAATCTTTGGCTTCAAACTGTATATGTTTCACGAACGAAAAATATAGGTCAGAGCTGGGCAGTAGTTCAACTACCCGGTACTTGCGATATACTGGAAGTACAGTACTTGAAGTACAAAGTACTTTAAAAGTATTTCAAGTATTGTACTTAAATTTTCCAAGTACTCGACCTTTACTTTAAGAATTTGTACTTAAATTTTCAAGTACTTTCCTTTACTTCAAGTACTTTTTCAAGTACCAAGTATGAAGTACTTTTGAATACGTCTTGCTAATGGTTGAATGTATATAACGCCTTTGGATATATAATTGAGGAACGTTCTGCGCTATCTTTGGTTAAGATTGTAAGGAATGACCGTTCAAAGGCTCGGTAGTTAACGGTGTTATTGTCAATACATGGTTCCGTTTTTAACAATCAGTGTATTATATTCTTTATTTTGTCTTTTTTTTTATTATTTCTAATTCTTCGTTTGAATATTTCTGTTCGAATCCGCCTAACCTGGAGTGAATTGCACAATGTGAAATCATGTTTTGATAAGGAAAGTACTCGAATCAAAATAAAATGAATTCAAAGAGTACGTAAGAAATCAAACAAAAGTACTGGAACTTACGAGATGTATACCTGAAAACTTGAAAAGTATTTTGATGTACTTGATACCTCGAGTACTTCAAATATTTAGTACTTACAGTACTTTGTACTTGAAGTACTTTGAGGTACTTTACCCAGCTTCATCTATAGGTATATATAGGAGAGACCGGGGCAAAGTGGGCACCTCAGCCGAAAATTGAAATTCTTCTTTTTTTTTCTTTTAGTTTTTCTCCGAAAATTATAATTTTCAATAAAAATTATTGTTGCTGAAAAATTTAGTTTCGAGCAACGTTTTTTGGAAGAAAAATATTCTTTTCTTCGAATTTTTTTTTTTTTGAGAAACGCGGGTCATCACGTACGATAAATTTCTAATATGTGGCTTATAACTAATAGCATTTCTGCGTAATTTAGATTCCTTCGGTATTTAAATTTTCAGCTCTGCAAATGGTAAATCGGGGAAAAGTGAACAGCGATGCTAACATATTATATGATAGTTTTGTCAAAAAGAACGTAAGCAAAATTTCTAAAAACAGACGAAGGATTCTTCAAATCAAATAAACGGAATAAAACCAGGTCAATGAAGCAGCATAGGTACAATATTTAACAAAAATTTACTTTTGTGCTACATTTAGAACGTTTCAAAATAATACCATTTTAATTTACTAAAGCAAATAAACAATAAAAAAAAAGCCAGGCATGAGCACGAGCACCTTACAGAATCGCGAAGAAAAATCGTGGATACGTGATAGCAGTATTTGTAGCGGCCGCCTCCTTCTAGATAGTCTAAGAATATAGAAGTCTCATATCTACGACGAAAATTCAATTGCTATAAGTCACCGATTAGCAATTTACAATCTCCGACGACTCATTGCTCGAAAAAAGTTTTGAAGAAAAAAAGATTTTGGAAGGGGAAAAAAAAAATTTACTCGGAAAAACGTTTGTTCGAAGGAAAAAGATTTTTGAGGAAAAAAAAATATAGATCAAATATGTAGATCGACGTAGTTATTTTTTGGATATCTAAATTTTTGGAAAATCTCAGATCTACCCAGATCTCCGTTATGGATCTACTCGGATCATGAGTAAATCTATTCGTAAATCAAGTCTTCTCAAAAAAAAGTCTTCGAACAAAATATTGGGTCAACTCATGTTTGCGTAAATCTATCGTTATACAAGAAGATCTACGTAGATCTACGATTTCCCAAATCATAAAGGCAGATCAAAGTTCCCGTGCAGAAATTTCGGTCGGGATCCAGGTGGATTCTGAGAAGGATCCCTATTTTCTGATAGGGATCCAGCTGGTCATCGGATCAGATCCCATGACTGAATGTAACGTTTGCACATTGGAATCCGACAGGGACCCCTGACTGGATTCCAATTATGGTATCCAGTCAAAACCCGATCAAAATGTGGTTTAATCTGGCATATATATAAAATCCCGAATAAATATTTATCTTCCGCAATTCAGGTTATAGGCAATTGTTTATTATTATCTGAGCCATAGAAAAAATTTAAACAAAAAAAAACGTCGACACCGGGGTTTGAACCTACGACGTCTCACTAGCCTTCGTTTGCGTATTGGACCCGAAATGAATGACAAAAAATATTATATTTTATGAACATTAATGTTTTTGACATTTTTTATTGATTGTTGTTGTTCCGAGGATGATTCCGGTCGTTGAAAATTTATTTGCTAACCCGGAAAATGATTTAAGGACAACCTACCTACCTATCTGCCTACCTAATGAACTAACGCTCTAACCACGACGCTGTCGAATGCTTGTACATTTACTTTATAAATATATCTTCTATACACTATACATGAGGCTGAAGCTAGCAGCGGTAGCGAGAAGCCAAAATTCAGAAAAGAATACGCATGACGGGAAAAATCTGAAAAAATTAAGGAGTATTGTCTATCGATCCTGGAACACGGTCGCGTTTCAACTTTTGAGTGGACTGACTCCTTCGTTGATTTGTTTGTTAATTAAAAATGGCTGCTGATAATTAAAATCGCACACATGACGGGAAAAATCTGGAAAAATTCAAGAGTATTGTCTATCGATCCTGAAACACGATGGCGTTTTAACTTTTGAGCCACCACCACCACCACCACCACCACCACCACCACCACCACCACCACCACCACGACCACACGACCACACGACCACACGACCACACGACAATAACGACCACACGACCACACGACCACACGACCACACGACCACACGAACACACGAACACACGAACACACGAACACACGATCACACGAACACACGACCACGCGAACACACGAACACACGAACACACGACCACTACCACTACCACCACCACTACTCATTATTATTATTATTATTATTATTATATTATTATGCCAATCGAATAATGTGTCAACAAGCTTTATTCGGAATATGACTGGGCATTTCGCAAATTAAAATTCTTCGATCATCCCATTAAATCATCGGAGGATACTCGTCTTGAGGAGCTCTCAACAAATCCTGATTCAGAACAAACGTGAGATTGGGATTCAATCGGTACACCCTGAAAGAAAGTGGCGCCATAACTTACAAATTTTGCCACATCCACCAATCCGATTACGAGACGGATACCATATAGATTCCTATGGGGATACCGGTTTTGGGGAGTCCATGGACAATCCCGATCGGGATATGGTCGGACTTAGGGTATCCCTAAAAAATTTCTGCACGGGTTGATCTAAAAATGACTGCGTAGATCTAAATTTGATCTGCTAAAATCTGAGCAATGTTTTTCCCTGGAATTGTGAAGAAAAAAAAAGCCCATAAAAAGAGTCTCTCTCTCTGTGAAAATCCATGCAAAACTTTCAATTTTCTCTCAATTTTGATCAAATCTAGCCTCGGGATATGTGACTGTACGAGGAATGAATCTATGAGAAGCTACAAGGGCTTGCAATATATAGCTATGATGAAATACCACGAAGTATCCGTTACACATCGAAAAGTCCATCGATCGAATTCTTATCGGACATTTTAACCATATCATGCTATATCGCCATTCTCGATTTTCCGGAGAGCTTGAAGACTCTCCCCGTTGGTATTTGAAGCATTCGTCGTGGACCTTCCCGAAAGTCGGGGATGGAGCTCTCGAAACGTTCGGAGAGTCGAAAAGCTTTTCGCCCGTAAGTATAGTCCCGAGTTTCGTTCGTGTCGAGTTTTCAAACTACCCCTTGGCTCGGAATCGATCGGACGAGGGCAAATTTCACTTTTCAACAATTCAATCTCATCCCACAACCCCATCTCTCTCTCTCTTTTCTCTCTCTTCTCTCTTCCGATTCAATGATCAAAGACCCGTGCTTTCAAACCTAACTTCCGGAAACGGTTATTTCGACGAAGCTGCCCAAAATAACCCGAGTATTGTGTAAGACAAGCGGGGCGAGCTTTTCGTACGTTTAACACTGCGCCCGTTAACTTCGCAATCTCTAGAGATTATTGGACGAACCGGAAAAATAAACTTTTGTTTTCTCTCCAATTAACGAAATATGCTGCATTCGTTGAATCTACGAATTCTTATGATACGGAAATAATAAAAAATAAAAAAAAAATCAGAGAGCGCGGAATTCTCGTGGTGTAAACTCCCCCGGTCTTCCAGGGTCTTACAGGAAACATATCGATCGACCCCACGGTCCCAAGAGACCTCGTAAGTCATAACTTTTCGGCTAATAACCCACCCCCGGCAGTGTCTTCCTTCCGAATTCTCAATCCCCCCCTCCCAACTGAGTTGGCTGTATATACATGCATATATATGTATATAAAGGATAATCCAGCGTTGCATCAAAATATGTTAAAAGATACTGACTTTTTTTTCCTTTTTTTTTTTGCAGACATCGGTGAATCCCCCAAAATTTCGATGAGTCGCGAACTTTATTGTTTTTGGGGGAGAAATTTTCTTTCTTAAACTTTTGCCTTTAGTGCTAACGTCTATAACTCATACGATCATGTATTTTTAAGGTCCACTTTTGGATTGTGAACTTATTTTTCTAAATTTTAAACTATATCTTCAGGATATCTCATGTCCATTAACATTTTTTTTTTGGTTCATACGCAATTTACCATAAAATGACATGAATCGTATTTGTCCCCTGGGTCATGTCCTAGGGTGGCAAATGGCGTCATAAAATCTATTATTTCATGCCATCCTAAAATTAAAAAAAAAAAACTATTGTCTTAACGTTGGATAAATTACTATTTTCTTTTCGAATAAACAATCATTTTTCCCCCTCGATATTTTCTACTGGCTTTAACTTCATTTCTTCGGGTGTTTGTATTGAGAAAACAAAAAAAAAATAATAATAAATTTACGTGCAAAGTTCTTCGAAATTTTTTTCCTCTTCATTTTATCGCAACGCTCCCCCCCGATGAGCATTCCATGAATAATCGATTTTTAGTGCACTCACAGCTGCACTTTGCACAGCGTTGAGAAAAGTTTATCTGCTGCTCTCTCGTTGAAGAACGAGAGATGAGGATCTCGATTTGTGAGTGGCTTCATTCTCCCTACTGGAGCGCCCTTATAAAATCGACTCTTTCCATAGAGACATCGTTAATCTCGACAGTACCTGCTTGTCATTATCTTTCCTGTTCACCGAAGCTTACAGAGCTTTTTTTTCTCTACGTCATAATGATTTGTTTTTTCTGCGCAAAATATACGGAATTTTGATCATTTTTGTCCGAGCCTATTTAAATTGTTTGAGCATCCAGTGCAATATAATTACAATAAAAATAATTATTGCAAATAATTATTTCAAATTTTTTTTTTCATAGGATTGTATAGTGGAAGGTTCGAAGATAGTGCATGAATTTTTGTAGATTTTTTATAATAGATTAAGTTAGTGAAAAACGAGCCGGCCAAAAATGAGCCAGGTTTCGGGGATAAGGGTAGCGAAAAAACCTTTCAGGGTTAAGGGTTAATTTATTTTTTTCTAATACTCAAAGTGTATTAATCACTGCACTTATGGTTTTTCTTTTATTATTGCGACACTGAGCCTAAACGATCGGGGAACAAGCGAAAATCGATAGAAATGCAACGAAATTCGTTTAAGGAGGTTCACTAGGGTTTGCGGGAGGTGAAGAGGGTCGGCGGAAACCTTATGCTTATACACGGGGGCCAACGGTACTGCAGCCAACTGTGAAAATAATTTATCATGAATCGGAAAATCATGGAATTCAGATGAATAAAGTAACGATAAATGAATACTCAACCCTTACTGACATTTTAAGGATCGATAAAAGTTATTTTACATTGATATACAGGGTGTCCAATAGGAATGTGTGAAAACTAATCGAATCTCCCCTCCCTCTCTAACATTGTAAGGAACCCTGCGTTTCAGAAATTTGTACCTGAGACCTGTCAGTTATATTCTAGCTGTGGTAGAAAGCGGACAGTCTTCTTAAAAATGAGTGAGCTAACTATCGAAGAAAAAGTTTTTCTCATTGAATGTTATTATTCAAGAGGGAAAATTTATAGTAAAGCGTTCAGAGGCTTTCGTACGAAGTATGGAAGTAAAAAAGTCAGAAGCGAAACTACTCTTAGAAGGTAAGAATTGAATATTTTTTATATCAAGGTTTATGAACAATCAGATCTAAAGATCTCATGTTTCAAAATTTTTTAGATTGTAACTATTTTTTTTTTTCCGTTTGCAGAGTAATCGATAATTTTAAAGAGTACGGAACATTACAGGACCGTAGAAAAGATTTGTCAGGCCCTTCCACCTCGGTAACTACAGAGGAAACGATTAAAGCAGTTAAAGACTATTTTGAACAAAATCCTCAGTCTTCAATCCGTAAAGCCGCTCAAGCTTTAAAAATAAGCAAATCGTCGTTGCACAATATTCTACGTCATTTTTTTAAAATGCATCCTTACAAAATAACAACGCATCAATTATTGTCTGAACATGCCATGAAAACAAGAAAAGAGTTCTGCAACTCATTGTGTCAAATGTTGGAAAATGGAGAATTGAACGAAAAACAAATAATTTTCTCCGATGAAGCCCATTTTTGGATAAATGGCTATGTTAATAAACAAAATTATCGCTTTTGGGGTTCAGAAAATCCGAAAGTCGTAGTGGCAACGTCTCTTCATCCTGTAAAAGTATCCGTATGGGCAGCTGTCTCAATAAAAGGGATCTACCTGCAATTCTTTGAATCTACTGTTACCGGACAGAGCTATAAAAAGATGTTGGAGACACAATACTTTCCCTATGCAAAGAAAAAACATCTCGTTAAGAATTATTACTTTATGCAAGACGGAGCAGCACCTCATCGAACACAAGAAGTTTTCGAAACCATCAATAAAGTTTATGGTGATCGAGTTATCGGCCTTGGATATCCTCGATTTACACGAACAGGGATAGAATGGCCCCCTTATTCACCCGATCTCAATCCTTGTGATTATTTTTTGTGGGGTTATATTAAAGATCACTGTTATGAAAACAACCCAAAAACTGTAGATGATTTGGTCAAAGGTATAAGGAAGACTGTCGATGGCATTTCAAATGAAACTATAGAACACGTTTTTAATAGTTTTAAAAAGCGATTAGAGTACTGTGGTGATTCAAATGGCTCACATTTTGAAAATATTTATCACTGATTTTGACATTTTTTTTTAGTATTTGCTTAAATATATAATTTTTTCTATGGAAACATCGTTTTTTTGTAATAAATTGACATAAAATAAAAATGACAACTCTCTACTATTAAAAAAAAATTCCACTGATCTGGTTCCTTTATTTATTGCAAAATACCAATTTATTAGTTTTCACACCTTCCTATTGGACACCCTGTAAATGAAAGAAATTCGATTTTATAGGGTACAGAATTTGCAAAGAAGTCTGGCAACAGAGCGCGTATTTCTTACGGTTGGTACCGTCAAGTGTCATATAGCCACGGGTACCAAGAGAACAGTCGAGCTGTCAAGAAAATTGTGCACTCAACCTAACCTAACTGCTCTGGCTCTGCAGCGATGTTGCCATATGCTTATTCCCTATCGCATTACATCCCTTTACTACGAATAGCTATGAATTATGTAGGTTCATTGAATAGTATTCATAAACTAAAAGTACACAATCAATCTGATTTTTGTCATGCTGCTTCATTCACCTATACTGTATTGAAATAATATTTTTTGTTTAAATTTCTCTACATTTTTTTCCGGAGTTGTAGGGACCGTGCACACAAATACACTCTCACCAAAGTGAGAATGTATTGTCGTGTACATACATACATTTTCCCACAACAAAGTGTTCGTTCTGGACTGCAGATGTCGCAACTAGTATGCATGTACACGAGTATAATATTCTCACTTTCGTGAAAGTGTATCAGTGCGCACGGTCCCTATAAAGGGGAAAAAATCGCAATTTCCGCTTACGCCATATAAGAACGCACGTTAAAAGAGCCTCGTCGGAAACTAAATTTTCGTGTGAATGGTGTGCGGGTGAAAATTCCCAAATAATTCAGGCACATTTCTACATTAGCAGTGAATATCTGATAAAAAATTCAGATTTTTCTGTGCATTTTGCTCTACCTGGTGAACCTCCTTAACTGAAATTTTAGAAAAATGCGACAACTTTTTTTTTTTTTTTTTGAAAGTAACGCTTTTGTCCAATACGAAAAAGAGCATACACACGTGAGTTTCGTAAATATATATATATATGTATTAAACATCAATAATGAGAATTACTCGTATAAAAAAAAAGTACATCACTGGTTAATAATCTTCCAGTTAAAAAAATTTAATATCTCCTCGTAGAACTCACCTTTTTGTTGGCCAATGAACATGTCTCGCATTATTTTAATTCGTTAAAATTCAACGATATCCACGATTCATACCCCCACTCCCCTCCCATCAACCCGAAAAAAACGCGATTTCTCCACGATATTTTATCCAAGCTTTTTTTTACTCTCCCTCGTGAGATCTCCCGCGATTTCACTCTTGATCATCGTCGTTTCACGCTCGGGCGAGCACGTGTCCGAAATTCTCTCAAGCTCGTACAATTTGCTCAGAGCCCTATGTATATTATCGAGATAATCCCATCGTCGATTCTTTAATTTTCTCGCGTAATCACGGGGGGTCGAATTTTCGGCGAGAATCTTCACGATTCTCTGACAGCAACAATCGTCTCTTTTCATTCGAACGATCTCCTCGTTCATTCTACGCTCAACGTTCGGAAATATTTCACGATTTCGGGTCAGTGCATGACAGAAACATTCGCCGCGTATAATTTTATTCATTTTTTCAATGCTGATCGAATGCTGCGGGGAAACTCGCTCCGTTCCATCCTCCTCGTACGGGAAACCCTGGAGGAGAGGAATGGAAAGAGAAAAAAAAAAAAGTAGATGCAGGGAAAAGAAACGAGGGAAGGAGGGAGAAAAAAAATTACATAGCTACCGTGAGAAGAAAAAAAAAGTGACGACTCGTTAAAGTTGGGAGATTGAAACCGCGAGCTTTGCACATAAAATTGTGTAAAGGAGAAAATGAGAGAGAAAGAGAGAGAGAGAGAGAGAGAGAGGAAGGAATTGGAGGAGTAAAAGTTTTGGTGTAATATGAAGCATGTACAATGTGACGTAAAAATTTGTAAAAAAATTTTGAAAATTTGTCAAGTTAATTTCATTCGCATTTTTAATTTATATTTAGTGTCTTTGGTAAAAACTCTTTTTTTTTCTAGAAATTTAATGGTGAAAAAATTTTTTTAGTAAAAAATTAGCCGGACTACCCATAAGACTGCACCCGATTGTCTGTTCCATGGGATAGTCCATCGAATAAATCGAACAGGCTCAATAATCAAACCATGTCCATGTAAGTAATAATGTTTGTCAAATTACCTCCTGGCCCTCTCTAACGATATCAATTAAATCATAAATGACGAAATTTCGAAAAATTCAAACACGTCACGAATCCCAAAATTGGATCTATGTAATTCTTGAAAATTACTTCTTCGTCGCCCTGTATACGCTTACACGAATAAAAATTATTCGTCATCGTATACTTTCCCTTAGTCTATTGAATGAAAATTTCCAAGGAGAGAGTCTCTCGATGAGATTTTCTTCTTTTCAACAAGCTCTGATGAAAACTGTTTAATCGCAAAATTCCGAAAGATTCAATCATCGACGAATGAAAAACTTTTGCGTCATCTTTGATCTTTACAATACGCTCGGATGAAAAATTTTTAATCACGAAATTCTCGAAAAATTCAATCATCGACGTTATCCAACAGAGACTCAACGAAGCGTTGGAACGACGAAATTTCGAAAAATAAAATTAAAAAAAATCTTTCGTCCCGGGAAAAAGTCGCTTAGATCTGAGTGGTTATTTTTTTATTTTTTTTTCGGATCAAAATCGTTCTACGTAGATCTGAATTTTGAGAAAATCGTACATCTACCTAGATCTTCGTATATAACGGTGTAGATTTTCGTGAATTCGAGTCGACTTTAATATAATGCTCGATCACTTTTTCTTATTAAATCTCCGTTTATTTTCTTAAATCTCAGTGGATTCACTTAGATCCGAGTAGATCTACGCTTTTAGAAAATTTAGATCCACGTAGATCTAAATCTTGAAAAATCATAGATCTACCTAGATCTCCGTTCATATAGCAGTATATAGATTTACATACATTCGAGCCGACCTAATATTATGCTCGGACACTTTTGCTCATAAAATCTTAGTAGCAGATTCACTTGAATCTGACTAGATCTAATTGAGATCTCGGTAGATCCAATTGAGATCTACGTAAATCTAATTGAGATCCAAATAAATCTGCGATTTTTCAAAATTTACATCTACGTAGATCTAAATTTTGAAAAATTATAGATCTACCTAGATCTCCATATATAAATATATAGATTTACGTACATTCGAGTAGATACTAAGCTCGAACACTGTTCCTTATAAAATCTCGATAGATTTACTCGAATCTGAGTATAACTAATTGAGATATGGGTAGATATAATTGAGATCCAGATTCACGTACATTCGAGTCGACCTAATATTATGCTCGAGCACGCGTTTGCTCAGAAGATCTCAGTATAGATTTACTCGAATCTGAGTAGAACTAATTGAGATGTAGGTAGATATAATTGAGATCCAGATTCTAATTGTGATCTAGGTAGATTTAAATGAGATCTAGATAAACCTAATTGAGATCTATGTAGATCTAATTGAGATCCAGATAAATCTACGATATTATAAAATTTAGATCCACGTAGATCTAAATTTTGAAAAATCATAGATCGACCTAGATCTCCACATACAACGATGTAGATATATATGTACATTCGTGTGCATATTAACCTCGAACACTTTTGGTCATAAGATCTCCGTAGATTTACTTGAATCTGAGTAGATCTAGGTGAATGTAACTAAGATCTAGATAGATCTGGGTATATCTAATTGAGAGCCGAGTAGATCTAATGGATCTACCAAGATTCATTGATATAGGTAGATCCATTGGATTGAGATGTAGATGAATCCAGCTGTAATGTAGGTAGATTTAATTTGGATCTAGATAAATCTACGATTTTCCAAAATTTAGATCCACCTACATTTTTTTTAACATACGTAGATCCAAACTATTATTTCTCCGTGTGTCAATAAAAAAAAATAAAACATCCTGACGAACCATCGAAAATATCGGATTATAATATTAAAGAAAAAAAAAAAATTAGATCAACGCGTGTACGTGCCTTTTTCGTGTCCGGAAGTGCATCAAAATTTTCTCGTTTCTCCTCGCGGCTAAGTCCACCATCGATCATTTCGTTGATGCGCGTTCTCGTCTTGCTGGTCTCAGGCGCGATATCCCCGTTATTGCCACGAGCCACCGGAGATCCTTGGCAATTTTTTCTCGCTACATCGAGCACATCATTCGCCCTCTGATACATCATTTCACGCGTTTTTCCTACCTCGATATTCTCATCTCTCGTATTAGCTCGTTTTTGACGAATATTCGGCCTGCTCGCTCGCGAATTCGCGTTATTCTTAAATTCATCATTCCCCCGGGTCGTCTTATCGTTGTAATAACTCGATTTAACCGTAGACTTATCTCTACTTCCCTTGGTCCCTTCGCGTAAATTTTTTTCCTTCTTACGACACGCCGTTGCCTCATCTTTTTTCTCCCCCTTCAATTTTCTCGCATCACGGGAATTTCGATTGCCATCGCGTTTCCATTCGGACCATGATTTCTTTAATTTTCTCTTCATACGTTCCGTTTCCGTTTCCTCCTTCAACAATTGCCTCGCCTCTTCCTCGGTCTCGCTCGCTCCTTCGTCCTCCTTACCTTCGTTATCCTCCTCATCATCCTCAACCGTCTCTTCCTCCTCCTCCTCCTCCTCTTCCTCTCCCTCCTCCTCCTCCTCCTCTTCATCCTCCTCCTCCTCTTCCAGCTTCGAACTCTCCAATTGTATATCCAACAGCTCGTCCTTCAATTTTCTTCGGAGCTCCTGATCCTTGCGCTCCTCCTCAACGAGACGATCGTCGATCCTGCTCGAATGATAAGTCTTTCGTGCATCGAGCCTCGACGCTCGCATTCTCGTCTATATCGTGAGATAGAAGTCACGAAATTTTTATCGTAAAACACCAGTCAATGACGCTCACTCTGAAATTCAATCTCCGATGCCTTTTGGCTCTATTTTTCATCGATCTACTTTTCCATGAAACTCGCCAGGGAGAGTTTAAAACTTCAAATCCGTTTAAAGCTTCAATCTTTTCTGTGAAGCTCTCGCGAAGAGAGAGATTAAAAATTCAAATCCGTCTATCTGGCGAGCTACTTGAGCAATCGAGCTGAAACTTGGTACATAGATGGACCATTTATTCACCATTGTTTACTGCAATTTTTGTTCCAATCGTTTTACGATTTTTTATTTTACGGATTGAATCTTGAAATTTTCAAAAATATCGCTAATGGCTCGAACTTCAGCGAATTTTTGGCTATCGAGCCAAAAGTTTGTACATGAACAGGTTATGTGGCAAGAGGATGCGTGACACTAAGATTGACAAAATTCGCTTAAATTTTTTTGAAATTTGGAATTTTTCAAAAAAAAACCTTTAATAGCTCTAATTTTCGCAATTTTTTGACTCATGAGCCAAAATTTTTTTTTTACACAAGTAAAACTTTTAGTCACAATTACTGGTTGGTATTGGAATTTGGCAAGAATTGATTGAGGGATTTGGATTGTAGAAAGTTTTTAAATTTTCTCAAAAATTACCGTTATCGTTTCAAATGTCATTGAAAAGTTTGCGTTCTTTTTTTTATTGTGCTTGAAATCAAAATTAAGAGAGAAAAAACGCGTGCCAATTAAGCACATTGCTTCCTCATTATTTTATGTTAGCTCGCAAAGCTTGCTTCATGACGAAGCCAAGTTTAGAAAACCTGACTTTTGGTCGTCGTAGGATCTTTGTGAAAAAGATAAAATAATGAGGAAGCAATTTTTATTAGCCCTCAATTAAAATTTTTTTTATTAAACTCTCATACGTTTACCGGGCCTCTCGTACTCGGAAATAAAAACTATATAATAGGGCCGTAATGATTTTTTACAGTACGAGAGAGTTTCATTGAAGCGAATGAAACATAAACACACATTTTACATGAACCTCGAAGAGCACGGACACATTTTTTTTGGCCATATGGATATCGCAAAATGGCGGCGATACAGTCACAAGATGGCGGCGCCTCGAAAAAAAAAAAACTAACGAATTGTCTCTTCGACAGGATAATTCGATATCTCTTTAACGAACTAACCTCAAATTTTAACCACATATACTCGGGAGACTTTAATTGTCCCACCTCCAATTTTAAAAAAGAACATTCCAAATAAGAATTTGAGCAATCTTCCTCTCTCATTGCGTACGAAAAAAAAAGTACAAGTCGAAGTAGAAAATTCTACGTAGCGTGAGAGAGAGAGAGAGAGAGACCATTTTGTGTCGAGTCCGACACGTGGCCATTTTCTTCGAGGCACCGCCATTTCGTGAAATTTCCCAACAGAAAAATGCGTCTGCACTCTCGCCCGAGACTCCTGTAATGTTTGTTTTTTTTTTTTAATAACATTATTTTTCTGGCAAAGTGTGCAGCTTCCCGGGAATTTTTTGTGAGAAACAATCGTGAAATTAATTTAAAAAAATGTAAAGCGTATAACTGGATCGTAGGATCGAGGCATTTCAGGATGTACATCGTTGGTTTTTTTTTCGTTTTTTTTTTTTTTTTGAGGATTCGCGAACGAGTATACTCTCTCACGTGCCACGGGAGTATTAATAAAATAAAATTTAATGGAATCAAGCGCAACCCCGGACTAGGAATAGTCTAATTTTCGGCTTTTCATCTTTCCCTATATAAAGCTTAAAGTGAAATTTCACGCTCTCCACACGGTCACGCTCCGGCTCATTAATCTTTAGCGATCCCTTTTAATCCTAATTTTCTTTATCTCCTTCCCTTCTCTTTCGTCCTCCCTCCCCCCCCCCCCCAATTAATTCACGGCTATAGTCCTGAAATTTAAGCAATTTCGCGCAACTCATAATTACCCGTTCTTTCGGACTCTTGGTGCGTTTTTCCCGGCTCTTCGACGATATTCTCGTTGCGGATTTTTTTCGTCTCGACGACGGTACCGGAAGCTTGCTGACGAAAAGATTGATTTTCTCGAGGGTATCGTGGGCCGTGTCGTCGCGCTTTTTCGTCGCCTGCTGCTCGGCATGAATCTGACCCGAGCTCATCTTACGTTTGACAAATTTTCGCAAATCCTCGCCGAGATCCTTGAGCTCCCGCTGATCTCTCTCGTACTGCTGCCAGCATTCGTCTTTGGCAACGCTCGAACCGTCCTCCAGGAATGGCTTTTCATCGTCCTCTCGGCAATTATCATCGAGACACTCGCCCTGGCCGGAATGTCGTTTTTTCATATCGTAATAATCCCGACGACGATTCATCGATGATAAATTGTTTTCCAGCTCGGAGTGAGGCTCCTATATGGGATTCACGGAACGCGAGAGCTCCGATTTAAATTCATATTTTTTGTATTTAATTTAATTTCTTTTAGTTGCGATTGGGGGGGGGGGGGGGGGGAGAGGTTGTTTCGATTGAAATTTCTCAATGAAATTTACAATAGAATTTTGAAAAACTAAACGGACAATTTTCGTGAATTTGCAAAAAAAAAAAACAAAATTAACATTGGCCAAGTCATAATTACTCGTAATATTGTGATAATTAATAAAATTTTAGATTTTCATTCATGCTTGTCGCGTAAAAAGTCAATTTCCGGTGGCCATACTGATTAGTTCAAATCTCGGCCACCAGGCTCGCGCCCCCGAACTCAACCCAATTCCCAACAGCCAAATTATCAAGCAATCTCGTGTACGACTTGCTTGAAGAAAGAAATTAATCAATTTCCTCTGGAAAGCCCAACTCGAGAGTTTTGTTTCACGAAAATTTCGAACTTGAGAAAATAAAAATTTAAGGGGAATTTAAAGGGCAAACCATTACACCGGGAGGATTTTGCCAGCACAAGTCGGAATCCTTGCACAGATTTCTCGAGTGCATTTGCCCGTACGAAAGACGATAATCCGTCTCGTCAGCGGCAATATCGGAATTCATAATCTCGCGATGCGGCGAATCGTCGTGTCTCGGGCAATCCTGAAGAGTAAAATTCTCATATTTTTGCGCATGACGATGAAAACCCCCGGAGCTCATTGAATTATTGCGATTATTTTGACAGCGGGCCGCGGAAGTTCCCGGACGATGATTCTGATTGCGCTGCTGCGATGACGAGCTAGCGCGACGATTTTTCATCGGGAAATTCGAATTTTTCGTCGCCCCGTAGTCCAAATGCTGACTCAGCGTTGCTTCCGGTTTCTCAGTACTTCAATTTTTTTTTTTTTTAATCCATTCAAATTTTGAAGAAAAAAAGAAACAGCCGAGCGTTAAAAGCAGAAAAGAATTTCAAGAGGACACACTTTACGATTTTTTTGATACTTTTGTCGTCCCCCCCTCCCCTCCGTCTAAAAAAACGTACTTGCGTGCGCAATTTTCATTCGTTCGCATCGCATCGGTCGTATGATTTTCGTGATTCTGCTGGCAGTGACAAGACGGGCAATGCTGACATTTCGTACGATGCTTTGTTCGTGAATTTTCGCTTTCCGGAATTCGTTCGATGCCCGGACTGACGCGAAAATCTACGTGGGAAACGGCGTGACGGGTCTGACGTTGCACAACGGGATTTCGAATTCTACGGCGCGACGACGGATCGCAAAGTTCGTCGATAAAATCATTCCTAAATATAAGCTGAGAAATATAGATTTTTTTTTTTTTTTTTTTTTTTTTTTTGGTTTTCGTTCTTTACGGAATACGCGATAGAATGACGATGATCCGTATAGATGACAAAATGATCGACAAGGCGATATATGTGTGAAGCGAACTAACCGAATTGTCATCCATCGCGATCTTTTGCTTGCGTTCTCTTCCGAAGGGAAAGACAATTTTTTTTGTTTTTGTTTTGTTGAACGAATAATTTGCGTTCGCCTCACAGGCGCAAAACGCTTCGATGATCCTAGGACGATTTTTTCGTTACATCGAAGGACGGCTTTGTGGACCGTGACACAGTCATCGCAGTCTTTATTTCTGAACAAAAAGCCTTTTGTTTTTCTTCATATAGCTGCTATCTCGATGATTTTTATTTTTCACTGTAGAGGGTAAAACGAATGGGGTGGGGAAAACCGATTATCGAGGCCTGCGAACGGTCTCGATGCTGCAGAAGTCACGAAGAATTGATGCTGTCAGTATCGTACGTAAAAAAAAAAAAAAAAAAAAAAAAAAAAAAAAAAAAAAAAAAAAAAAAAAAAAAAGAAAAGAGCTACGATCGAATCTACGAGCGATTTCGCTCGCAGTCGATTGACACATTCTTTTATTATTGGCAAAAGAAAAAAAAAAAAACATCCTGTGAATTCACGCGCTATAGTCCCCTCCGCCCTTGACAGTTTTTTTCTTTCTTTTTCTCTACTCTGCTCCGAGAGTGACAAAGCTCAGATCAATTTTCCTTGATGCGAATCAGGAGGCAATGTGACAAAGCGTGAAATCGATGAGACAGAATTTAAAAAAAAAATCTTTTCTGCTGAAAACAATTCAACTGGATTCAATTTTATAGTAAAATTATAACGATTAATATTGTATGCGTAACAATTGGCCGCATAATTAATATTATTTTTAGATTGAATTTGATAATTTTATTGATAGAAAGCTCAAGCACGATAACGGGCTATTTGCAATAAATTAATGAATCCAAAGTCGATGGATCTTATATAGTTATATACTCGTGAAAAAGGCATTATCATAATCGCACTTTCGTTCGTGATTATTTTGTTATCAGGCGTTCCCGAGGAGAAAAAAAAATAGTTTAGATGTACAGAGATCAAATTTAGATCCACGCAGTTAATTTTTCGATCCAATTTTTGGGAAAAGATCTACTGAGACTTTCGTTAGATCTATGTCAGATCTAAGTAAATCTACTGAGATTCAAATGCACTGTAAAAAAAAAATGGTAAATTCAACTCGAGAAATCGAGTTGAAAAAAATGAGTTAGAACAACTCAAATTGAGTTGGGTCAACCGAATATCGAGTTAAAGCATGTACATGAAATAGTTGCTTCAACTCTGAAATCGCGTTAACATATTCGGTCAAAACAGCCACCTAACGAGTTGACCGAACTCATTTCAGAGTTGAATCACTCACAACAGAATAGTTGGTCCAACTTTTTCTGCAGTTCGTTCGACTACGATAATTGAATGAAACAACTCAATTAACAGCTCTTTGAACCAAATATTAGGTTGATTCAACTACATTTGTGGTTTATTCGATTATCATGCGTCGTCATTTTGACTCTGAAAAAGAGTTGGAAGGACTCGATTAATAGTTCAATCGACTACATTATGTGGTTCTATTTATCACAATTTACGCTGAAACAACCCTTTTATGTGGCTCGTTCTACTGCCATAAATGTTTGAAACAACTTCATAAGCAGCTCTTTCAACCAAATATTAGATTGATTCAACTACATTTGTGGTTTATCCGATTACTATGCGTCGTCATTTCAACGAAAAAGAGGTGGAACGACTCGATTAAAAGTTCAATCGAAACTCAAAATATAAATAAAAAATATAAATGTAAAACTAGCAAAGTTGTGTGAAAATGAATTCTATTACTAATCAAAATCGTCAAATGGTAATGGTAATGACGCATTCAATTTTGTAAGTGTGAGCCAGCATGCAGCGTATATCGGAAAATTGATGAACGAAATTCAATAGTAGTCGATAGCGCAATAGGTAGCGTCCCGGGTTAGTAAGCAGGCATTAGGTAGGAAACTTGTAGGTAGGCGGTTCGAATCCCGGCTCAGACAGAAATTCTGTAATGAGTGAATATCAACGGAGAACTTTTTTTTTTCGTGTGATATCATTTCTGTTATATTGTTATCGCGATAAATGCATTATAATTTTTTTTTTATTAATTTTGAAGCTCGAAATTTAAGAAACGCGAAATGTACATCCGGTTGAATGAGCCACATCGCGAGTTAAGACAAACATAAATCGAGTTCGTTCTACCGAATATTTAGTGGCCTCAACTATATTTCTGCGTACGTGGACTTTATTTTTTGGTTGAAGGAGCCACAAATCGAGTTAAATATACCATCGGATCGAGTTCAATCAACCAAATATGTGGCTGTTTTAACCATGTTTATAAGTCACATCAAATAAATATCAGGTTGAATGAGCCACATCGCGAGTTGAGACAACCACAAATCGAGCTCGTTCTACCGAATATTTAGTGGCTTGAACTATATTTCTGGGTACATGGACTTTATTTTTGATTGAAAGAGCCACAAATCGAGTTAATTGTACCATCAGATCGAGTTCAGTCAACTAAAAATGTAGCTGTTCCAACCATACTAATGAGTCACATCAAATAGATATATTGTCGAACCAGTCACATCTCGTGTTGAGACAACCACAAAGCGAGTTTATCGTGCTACATATTGTGGTTAAAACGGCGCTATATATGAGTTGAATCAACTCGAAAATGTGGTTCGCCATATGTTACTCTAGAAATGAGTTGATTCAATCGTTTTCGAGTTGAATTTACCATTTTTTTTTACAGTGTGGGTAAGTGGAGATCTAATGAGTAAAAGCGTTCGAACATAATATTATGTCAACTCGTATATATATATATATATATATATATATATATATATATATATATATATATATATGTGTGTACATTTACCATTATAATACCGAGATCTAAGTAAATCTACGATTTCCCAAAATATTCTACGTATACAGTCTGAATTTTGGTCCAAAAATTTGATCTTTTTGAAAATTTTGATGCTGAAAGGATTGCCATAGTGACAAATTGAGAAAATATATTTTATTTCAAAAATTCTTTTCCTACTACTAGCCCGAAATGATGAATACAGTCGGACCTCGGGCACTGACTGAGCTCGAGCGCAGGAGTCTCGGGCACTGACCGAAAGACCTATAACCTTCTTACTGACCAATGAGAATAAAGCACCAGGCCCGTATCATACGTATATCGGTACCATCCACACTGGTTGAAATTATACAAATTTTTGTTCATAGGAGGGTTCTAGATTGTGGCGGCACTGTTTCTGATGGAATGAGGATTCCGCAGTGTCCGAGTAATAGAGGTGACGTCAGTTCCCGGGGTTAGTCGGTGCCCGAGGTCCGACTGTCGAAAGAAAAAACAATCCGAAATTTCGATGCTAAATGGCACTGTATATGTCATCGCGTTAGATTTCCATACTTGGAAATCGAAAAAATACATTTTGTTTTTTTCCAAAAAATTAATCTCCTAGGTGCGCGCCCTATCTCGTATAGATGGTCCGTAAAGTCGATCACTACCGGAATTTAACCATTATTGCCAGCCAGAAATAATGATTAGAAAGAACAATCCGAAATTTCGATGCTAAATGGCACTGTATGTCCGTAGGATTTCCAAAAAAAGTCATCTCCTAGGTCCCCTATCTCATGCAGATGATCTATAAAGTCGATCACTACCGGAATTATTACTATATACCGGAACTATTACTATAAGTCTTATACAGGTTATCTCGACACGACGAATTTTTCTCTCGGTCAAACGATTTATGGTTCAAAAATCCGTCCTCTCTTAATATTTCACAGTTCGCAAAAAGAATATGAGATCGCCGAATAAACTCATGCCACATCTTGCTCAATCATATTTTTATTATTATTATTGCTGTTGCTGTTGTTGCTATTGTTATTCCAAATTGAAATAACTATATTTCAAAGTGTATTTTCACAATGTTAAAGTCTCATTTGAACTATATAGCTATATTAGCGTTCTCGTATCATCTAAGGTAAAACGCTTTTCTGTATGCACTCATATATATATATATATATATATCCTCTGTATAAGCGATAAATTGCTTTTATTCGCGTGAACCCGAGAACAAATAAGTCATCATTGTACATATAAACACAAAGCTCTTTCAGGAGGAAGATCGATGAACATTCGACAAGAATTCACCGCGTTGAACAATAAAACCGCATATCGTACAATTTTTTTTCCCACATATTTCTTTTTTGTATTCTTGCCATTATGGTTGATGCGAAACTGGTGTAACCCGACAAGGGAATCGTCCCCCTCCCCGTGTTTTTCGTATTATCCCGTTACTATTCTACCGGGCTATAAATTATTCTCGGACTGTTTTTCCTATATACTTTATACGACACGCGCGGGGGTTTTCGATACACGGTACACACAGTTGCAAGTCGAAGGGAGCGAGAGATCGGTATATACAGGGAAAATAATCTCGAGTGGTGAACGAGAAAAGAAGCGGACGAGATGGAGGAAAGAAGTGAAGATAAAAACGCGAGAATATCTTGTCGGGTTCTTCAATATCTGTGTGTACATGGTTGACGATGTATATCTTGCAATCATCGTCCGCGCTCATCCGTATAGTATAGTATATCGGTATCGCATGTTGTATGAAGAATTTCGAGTCAAATCGACCGCGACTCGTGACCCTCGCCTTTCCGTGGGAATTTATTCAAATTTTTTTTATGTCATTGTCGTTAGAACCTGCACGGGCAATCATAGTTTAGATCTACGTAGACGAAATTTAGATCTACACATTTTTGTTGTCATTTCTTTTACGATCTACGTCGTTCTGAATTTTGTAAAATCGTAGACTTACCGTGGTCTCAATTAGATCTACCTAGGCCACGATTATATCTACCTAGATCTTCGTTGGATCTACTCAGATCCAAGTAAATAAGCAAAAGTGTTTGAGGATAATATTAGGCCGACTCAAATGTGTGTAAATCTACCGTTATACACGGAGATCTAGGTAGATCGACGATTTTCCAAAATTTAGATTTACATTGATCAAATTCGATCTGGGTAGATATAGTTGAGATCTGGATAGATCTAATAGAGATCTCGGTCGATATAATTGAGATATAGATCGATCTAATTGAGATCTGGGCAGATCTAAATTAGATCTAGGTAGATCTAATTGATATCTGAGTAGATCCAATTAAGATCTAGGTAAAACTATGGTTTTTCCAAAATTCAGATAAAATTTGATACAAAAACAATAACTACGTAGATCTAATTTTGATCAACGTAATTATTTTTCAGACCAAATTCGATCTACGTAGATCCATATAATTGAGATCTAGATACATCTAATTGAAATCTAGGTACATCCAATTTAGATCTAGAAGGATCGAATTTAGATATATATAGATCTAAATTAGATATATATGCAGATCTAATTTAGATCTACGTAGTTATTTTTAGATCCAATTGAGATCCAGCTATCTAATTGAGATCCAGATAGATCGAATTAGATATAGATAGATCTAAATTAGATATACGCAGATCTTATTGAGATCTAGATGGATCTAATTTAAATATAAGTAGATTTAATTGAGATCTGGGTAGATTTAATTCAAACATAGGCAAATCTAATTGACGTCTTGATATTATAATTGAGATCTAGGTAAATCCAAAATTTTCCAAAATCTCAGATCTGTGTAGATGAAATTTGATACAAAAACTAACCACGTGATCCAAATTAGATATATGTAGATCTAATTGAGATGTAGCTAGATTTAATTGAGATATCTAATTGAGATCTACGTAGATCTACGTATATTTAAATCAGCTATACGTAGATCTAATTAGATTTAATTGCGATCCGGGTAGATTCAATTCTGATTCAGGATCGATCTAATTGACATCTTGGTAGATCTTTCCAAAATTTTTCCTAAATTCAGATCTACGTAGATCTAAAAAATAACGGCATAGATCTACATTTGTTCCGACCAGATCTATCCCTTTTTCTTCCGCGCGGCAACCCCGGAAGATGTAAAAATTTTAAAAATTAGTTCTCTGATATTTTTTCTCCAACTTTTTTTTCTAAAAAAAAAAAAAAATTCCGAGTTTCTTGTATTTTTCCAGTGATGCAAAAGAAATGAATCAAATCTGTCGAAGAAAAAGTACGTCCAGTTGACGAGGATTACCCCATACATACATTATGATAATTGAAGAAGCTGCTTCTGCTGCTGCTGTGCTAGCTTTATATCTGCAATGGATCTTTGACTATCTTCTGCTTTATCACAAAGAAGCCCGAGCAAGATGTAAAGGACCGTTGCAATCGTCTCTCTGACACGTACTATCTGTCACACCCACACACGTGGGTTCCAGAGTCGAACAAGTTTTACTACTTTTTTTTTTTTACTTATATCTCTGATGGATCGTAGATTTTCTTATCTTCACACAATTCCAACATTGTAACTTACACAGAGGAATCTTCGAAAATACATGAATGCACATGTCACTCGGAAAATGTCCTTCTGAATCACGTAATAATAGGCCGAGTTGCATGAAAAATGACAACATATTTCTTTTTTTCTTTTATTTCTTTTTTCGTAAAACTTATTCCTTTATCACCTGTGAAAGTGTCTCGATCTCTTGCTTTCTTTTTCTAACAGATGAGGAAAAATCTAATTTTCTAATTACGTGTTTTTTTTTTAAATTGTAATTTCATTCGCCAAAATTTGGAGGGGCTCTCGAAAGGGTATAGATACGATGATCATAATGTCAACTTTGTTTCCGAAGGCTTTAAGTCCAAGAAGAGGCCACCTTTAAATACGTTTTTCGAAGTCAAACCTACTTTTATTTTTACCACACACATTCGTAATCGGATAAAAGACAAGTCCAACGAAAAAAAAGACATTGTCTCGAGTTCCAAAAACGCCGGATAAGCTCTATCCCCTTCATTACTTTCAATACAGAATTTTTATTTTTGTTTTTTTTTTTTATTTTTTTTTTTTAATCAAAAATGAACAAACCACTTTTCCGTTCAATCGCGAACAAAGAACGAAACGTAACGAGAAGAGCCAGAACAATGCAGCACCACCGTTGATTCCGGGGGATCTTATTCCGGATATACTGAAAGGAAGGGAAAAAAAAGCGAAAAAAAAAAGAAAACCAATCGATCCCAACACTCCGGAAGCTCTTTCTGTTTCGTTTCATTTTTAGGAATTCTCTTTCGTTCAATTTATCTTTGCTCGCTGGGCAAACTTTTTCCCCGCGAGTGTGAGTCCAGAAATTCGAAGCGAGTACAATCAGGAAAAGTGAGAATCTGACGCGAAAGACAAAGAAAGAGAAAGAGAGAGAGAGAGAGAGAAAGGCAAAACACGAACGTTAGGATAGTTTCGTGCACGCTAAATGCATTATCAGTCTTCGAGCATCACGATTTATATGCGCGTTACGTTTACGTAAATTTATCTCTTGTCCCGATTCGTGAATAATTAATTCAATGCGGTTTGCAAATGCGACAGGATTATCAATTTTTTTCGAGCTGGAAAAAGGAGGGGGAAAAAAAATCCTGGTCTTATTCGGTATAGCTCAGGGGAACAAACGAGTCAATGCTCACACAGTGCACCTGGAGACAATGATAATCACAACATAACGATCGTACGTTGCAATTGAAAACAAAAAGAATCTGAATTCGAGAAATCTGCAATCCCGAAAAATTTTAAAAATCCATCCGTTCGATTCGCGAGTTCAAAATTTTTTAATTCTAATTGAAAAAAAAAAAAATTTTAACGTCTATATACATTTTTGAGAAAAAAAAATAAAAAATAAAAATAAAAACCAATTAAACTCTTCACAAAGTGTGCTATAGAAAATTTTTCCGTCCGCAATGGCATTGTCAAGCGATGTTGGACGAGAAGGGAGGAGAACGAAAAATTGGTGGCCCAGAAAGAAGAAAAAAAGAACGATGTATCCGAGAGTCGATGGATCATGGATCAAGGAATGGATTGGGGATGAAAGAATTTTTCGTGAAAAGCCAAAGGCCTGGTCGTCGAAACCTCAAATCGGTATGGACAAGATTCGAGCCACGACGAACGTGGGAAAGTATTTCGTTGATTTTGCCAGTTCATCGACGGTTCACGGATTAAATCATTTGTCTGCTCCACATCGACATCCTGTCGAGAGGCAAGATTCTCATTTTGTTTAATTTTCTTTTTGGAAAAGTCCTCACCTTTTTTTTCAAAATTATTATTATTACTATTATTATTATTATTTTTGTTGTTGTTGCTGTCGTTGCTGTTGTTATTATTATTGCTACTGCTACGATTAAAACAGCAGCACTAATAGTAATAACAATAATAACAAACACAATTATTGTTGTTACTGTTATTATATTTATTATTATGTTTATTGTTATTATTATTGTTGTTGTTGTTTTTGTTATTCATATTGTTATTATTTGTTACTATTTTTGTCATTATTTTTATTATTATTATTACTTTTGTTGTTGTTGTTATTGTTATTATTATTATTGGTACAACTACGATTACTACAGCAAAACTAATAATAATAACAATAAAAACAATAACAATTATTATTGTTGTTGTGGTTGTTTTTGTCATTAATATTGTTTTCAATTGTTAATATTTTTGTCATTATTATTATTGTTATTCATATTGTTTTTATTTGTTACTATTTTTGTCATTATTTTTATTATGATTATTATTACTTTTGTTGTTGTTATTGTTATTATTATTATTGGTACTACTACAATTACTACAGCAAAACTAATAATAATAACAATAAAAACAATAACAATTATTATTGTTGTTGTGGTTGTTTTTGTTATTAATATTGTTTTTAATTGTTAATATTTTTGTCATTATTATTATTGTTGTTATTATTATTATTATTATTATTATTATTATTATTATTGTTATTATTGTTATTATTATTGCTACCACTATGATTGCAGCAGCAACGCTAATAATAATAACAATAATAACAATAACAATTATAATTGTTACTGTTATTATTGTTATTATAGTTATTATTATTTTTTTTGTTGTTGTTGTTGTTTCTTTTATTATTGATACTACTACGATAGCAATAACAGTAATAATGTGTAATTATAGTTAATATGCGTAAATGCGTGAATTTCCAAAAAATGTATTATTTTTAGAAAAAATTCATTTTTCACATATTTTATTTTATTTAAAAAAAGTAATAAAAAGTCCCATCATGCACCATTAATTTTTTCATAAATGAATGTAATTGTGTTCCACATGAAACAATAATAATAACAATTTACATAAAATAACATATTATGAAATATATATATATATAGTGTTATGAACATGGAGAGTAGCCTAATAAAATACACAGGATAGAAGAAACGACAAGCGAGCTCGTCATTGACAGAACTGACGAACTGACGATCGAACCTTGAGTTGTTTAGGAGTCTCGGGATAAACGTCATGATGTGCGGCCGTACTATGATAAGCGATCAGGGATCATATTGTAATTAATAAACCCGCCCCGAAAACAAATATCCGCGTTGTCATTTCGTTACATTGGTGTCAGAAGTGGGATTTAGAATACGCGAAACCAATAAAATTAAATTTAAAATGATCAATAAATAAATATCGAAATGACGTTCGCGATCGAATAAATTAATTTAAAAAAATGGAATAAAAATAAAAATAAAATCCGGGTTTCGATAACTCAATTGTAATAAAAAAAATTAAAAAAAAAAGTAATTTGTTTCGGAAGATAAAAAAAAAAAAAGAAATTGTGATCTCCATGGCACATTCGTGAAAAAGGATCGTGAAAATACGAAGAATACAAAAATTGAGGCCTCGACGGCACTCTATAAACGGCAATAAGGACACCATAGGACGATGTAATAGAAGAATAATAAGGATTAGCTGAAAGAAAATTTGGAATTTGACGAATCCACGGATTCCTATATGACAGAACAAAGGATGTTACGACATTAAAGCTATGTATTTTATCCTTAGGTCGTTAATTCACAATTTACTAAGATTGATATTTATGAAGAAAATTATACAAATCAAAGTTTACCAAAAGTAAGGTCTTGATGACCTGTTGATAGATAAGAAATCATGCGAATGAATAACAATTATTTATGAACAAAATTGAGGTCTTAACGGCACTCCCAGTAGCATTTACAATTGAGCGGTTATACAATTTGAAAAAGAATAAATTGACGTCTCGATGACGCCCTTCTACGAATAAGAATTCATAGGTGAAATCTAATCAACGGACTTCGGAGGAAGAGGTTATGCTCTTTCGGGTTATCTAGGACTGGATTTTCAGTGATTGATAAGGCACGTTGGCTTGGGCCATGAAATATTTGTTCTGGGCACCGGGAAATAGGGAGTAGGGGCTGCCTGACGGGCTTAGTGCCGAGGAGTCGCCATTTAATTTTTGTCTTGAAAAAGACTGTGATCAATTGCTGGGGTCAGAATTGATAGATAGGTTATATTTTTTTTTATTTCATTCCCGGATGGCTTGCAGAAAGAGAAAAGAGTTTTTGATGGGGAAATCCAGGTCCGAAAATATTCTCGGATAGTATGGCTGATTTTTTTGAGGTCCTTGTCAAGATTTACAAAGAAAATAAAGTTTCAAAAAGTAAATAAAATAAATACATCAATATAGTAAAATTAAAGTTATTTACATGGAGTTGTAGACGCTAGAAAGCCACCTTAAACAATTTTTACGTAGATTATATGCAATTGAAAATAATTAAATCATAGGTACATAATAGAAATAGACAGAATAAAAAAAAAATGAAATGGAGGAAAAATATTGGTGCGTACAGAAGTCTACGCTTTTATTTCATCTATTACAGATTTTCTTTGATCCCGAGTTCGGACCATTCCTGTCATATTTTGGTGATGGTTGGCATAAGAAGAGATTTACATGAGAGAAAGGAAGGAAAGAAGAAATTTGAAGATGAAAATTATTGAAGGAATGTGTTTATTTTAACTCGGGATATTGACAGATCAAGTAAAGGACGGTTAGAACAGTGATCATTTGGATATAGCATATAATTATTTAGCTTGTGAACACTGTCCTACCTCAGGTTTTTTTTGTCATGGTTTTCCCTGAGGACATGGACAAATGTCAGGACAGTGTAGGCTACGTATTTCAGATCGAGTTTAGAACGATGGACCATGACACATCATAGGGACATTTAGGCAGTTGTAGAGGCGGCAACTCCCAGGAGGAGAGAATTCTTAAATAGATAGTATATAGTTGTCGGGACGACAACTTTTTCGTAGGGGAGGATAGTGTTATGAACATGGAGAGTAGCCTAATAAAATACACAGGATAGAAGAAACGACAAGCGAGCTCGTCATTGACAGAACTGACGAACTGACGATCGAACCTTGAGTTGTTTAGGAGTCTCGGGATAAACGTCATGATGTGCGGCCGTACTGTGATAAGCGATCAGGGATCATATTGTAATTAATAAATCCGCCCCGAAAACAAATATCCGCGTTGTCATTTCGTTACAATATATATATATATATATATATATATACCACGTGAATTTGACATAGACAAAAAATATATATTTTTCGCAAACTTTATTGCATTAAAAAAATGAGTCCCGTGCATTTGTAATTTTTTTATTTTTTTTCAAAAATAAGTAACTCATCAAACGTACATTAGCTGCGATTTTTGCAAGTCTGTCTCAAACCTCTCCAATAACCATAATATATATATTTAGTTTAGCACGCATACAAGGCAATGAAATTAACGATAAAAAAAAAAATTTACTTACAAAGAGTACTCGCTGTTCTCTTCGTTGCCGGAGCCCTCGTGAGCTTGATACTTCTCTCTATGAATTTTTGGGATCGTTATCAAAACAATGCCGTCATATCGACCCTCGACACCGATTATCGAAGTTTCACGATTACGAAACCCGCTATTGTCGTCTGCCCCGCGGACGCATACGATGAGAAAAAGTTTGAAGAAGTTTTCAAGAGGTACATCTGCGAGATTTCACTCTCCGTTTTTTTTTTTTTTTTTTTCCCTCTGATTCTCGAAATTGTATGAAAATCGAGTAATGTTTGGTTTTTTTTTTCAATTGATTTTAATTTCGATTGATTGTGCAAATATATATTTTTTTGTTCCTTTTGAAAAAATGTATCGTCGTAATTTTTGTTTTGTTTTTTTTTTTTTTTTTTTTCCAGGCACGGTATCGAGGACACGAAAGAGGCGAGAGAATTTTTCGCATTTCTCGCCAACTCATCGTATCCTGAATTTCATAATACTCCGATCTACAATGTCGTACCGCCGGAAAAATGGTTAAGCATACTTTGGGAATTGAGATCCAACGTTACGACCGACTATTCCGATCAAACATCGAGATCGTGGATCGTCACTGAGAGAGGACTTTGCATGTATTTTTATACATACGTTGGCATATATTCGTCATACGAGTAAGTTCGAAAAAATATATTCATTGATGATTCCGGGCTGTTGAAAAAAAAAAAATTTTTAAGTAAAAAAAAAATTATACTAAAATGTATATTTTACGTGACATAGATATTTTAGAAAAAAAGAAAGTATAAATAGAATATTTGAAAAAAAAAAAAAAAATTGCATGGCTGTAGCAAGAATTTACACATTTTTGCAAATTTATTTTCGTACGAATTTTAAAAACGTTTATTGACAGTAAAATGATCCCCCCCGCCCTTCCTCAATTCCAATAAAATAGGTACTGGATGGAAAATAATTGGACCAGAGAGCAACTACCCGAGGAGATTCCATCGTTCAATTACGATCAACGAGAGGAAATTATATCGCTAAGTTCCTATTCACACAGCGTTAAGGCAAGAAACCTTTTTTTTTTTTTTTTTTCTTTCAATCCGGATGGCTCGCTTGATATGAGAAAGAGAGAGAAAGAGAGAGAGAGGGAGAATGTTGATTGTCTCGAGCAGTCAAAAAAACGCACAATGTACAAGGAACGTCCCAATTTTCATTATTGTTATAACGCAAAAAAAAAAAAAAATGAGTAACAAAGTTTCATAATTTCGTTGACTGCAATTAATGAGAATTATTCGTTTCTAAAAATGTCAATAATTGAGAATTTAAAAAAAAAATCCTCAGTTCAATATCCCGATTGAATAAAATTTCATACTTCAGTAGAGATTCGTCATTGAATTTACAAATTATTCGATGGAAAATCTCGAATAATTTTTTCATCGACTTTTCTTTACGTTTTGGTATCTTTTTTTTTTTTTTTTCAAATGAATTTCAAAAATATATTCGCGTCGAAGATTCCTCGCCTCGTCCAAATACACGGAAAGTTCTATTTCGTTGTTTTGTCTCGATGCACACAAATGAACATTGACAATTTGCAGATTGACGCACCACTTGATTTATAAAAGTTAAATTATTTCGCATTTTTTATTTATTTTTTTCTTTTTTTCCCCACCTTCGACACAGTTGAGCACGGTTCATCCGATGGAAATTCCGAATTTCGATAAATCGGGAATTTTCATCGGACTACAGCATCACATCTTGGTCGAGGCGGCAGTATCGGAGACAAAAACGTCAGAAGCCGTCAAGGGTTTGTCCGTGCATCAGCGAAAGTGCAAGAGACCGGAAGAGGGAGGACTGGAGATGTGGCCGATTTATAGCCGCGTTATGTGCAGCCAGGAATGCGGTTACAGGTACATGCGTCAAGTCTGCGGTTGTCATCCGCATTTTGCGAGACCGATGGGTGAGTCAAAAGTGCAAAAATCGTATGGAAAATACGATGATAATGATTCATGGCGTATAACGATCGATATGACGATAATTCGTTAATTTTACATTATTTATATTAATATTATCGCATACGCAAGCGTACTTTTCGACGCTATTGACATCGTTTGCTCTTAAACCGTGTTGGGCACCACTAATTACTTCGAGCAATTAATTACACTGATATTACTAATTACATTGGTAATTTTTAATTGAGAGAAAAAAAACTTACTAATTACAATTGCAGCTTGTAATTAGAAAAATTTTAATTAAAAATTACGAATATAATTAGTATCGATTTTGCTTCTAATTAAAAATTACAAATGTAATTACAGTCGGTCTTTCGTCTTATTAAAAATTATAAAAGTAATCAGAGTCGGTTTTTCTTACAATTACAAATTATAAAATTAAGTGGCTTGAAAAAAAGGGACTCGATACATCTTTCGCAATATTGGGTGTAAAATTGAGAATGTAGATTATCAATGAAAAAATTCATTCTCTAAAATGCGTAGAATTGAGCACGCCGATCATAAAAGAGCGTCTCCGCGCGAAATTCGGTAAAAGTAGGTATTACATTTGTAGTTTGTAAATAATAAAAAAATAAGATTCTAATTACATTTGTAATTTTTAATTAGAAGAAAAATCGATACTAATTACATTCGTAATTTGTAATTAGAAGAAAATTCGATACTAATTACATTCGTAATTTTTAATTAGAAGAAAAATCGATACTAATTACATTCGTAATTTTTAATTAGAAGAAAAATCGATACTAATTACATTTGTAATTTTTAATTAGAAGAAAAATCGGTACTAATTACATTCGTAACTTTTGATTGAAATTTTTCTAATTTGTAATTATAATATAATATATATAATATAATTATATATAATATATAAATTATAATAATATATATAATATATAAATTATAATAATATATATAATATATAAATTATAATAATATATAATATAATTATAATATAATATATATAATAAATATAATATAATTAATTTAAAAAAAAAGGCCCAACACTGCTCTCAACCCTTAAAATAAATACCCTTTTTTAATTCCCAAAGCGTCTATTTTTAGATTTTTTGTCTTTTCGAGATAGTTTTTAATAATCTGGAACTTTGGTTTGAGTCGATAAGTCAAATAGTTTTTTTTTTTTTTTTTTGCTATCGCACCCGCCAATTTGGAAAAATCACAAAAACGATATTTCTGCCAAAATATTTCGAATTGACCTCTAAAACTTGCGAAAATCGATTAATGAAAAAAACAAAATTAAACACGATTTTTTTTACCCTCTGAACCAGAACACTTCCTTAAAAACGTGTACAGCATACGCTTAACATCTTTAAAAGCAACTTTGACAATGATTTTACGAAATTTCATTGAATCTTATCCATCCTGTCTGTTTTAGTTGTTCTCCATCTCTATCTCTCTCTCTCTCTTTCTCTTTCTATCGTAACTCGACTGTTTTTTAGCCGGAATTCCAGTCTGCAATGCCGAACAGTTGCGCTGCATTGGCAATTACAGCCAGCACTCCATAACGATGATATACAGCATGGCAGGAACGATATGCGGATGTGTCTCGAATTGCGATACAGCCTCGTACATCGACACTCAAAAAGGCGAAACAGTACTGTACGTGTATTTTTTTTTTTTTTTTCTCCTCATCAACCATCCTCGATGCTGTCGCCTCGTTTCGTGTGAAATTCTCAAAATTCGTACAACGCTGCAAAAGAAATTTGAGTTAAAAAAAAACAAAGGTTTTTGGAGAAAAAGGAAAACAATTGTCATTTATCACTCGATCATTTCGGGAAAGCGTTTCCCGCCATTCGATTATTTCATGAAGATATAATATATCCTTCACGATTCTCGGATGCAGGGATTATGAATGAAAAAAAAAAAAAAAAAAAAAAATTCCATTGCAGAATAAGGCAGCGAAGAAAAAAAAAATTTATCGATAAATATATGGATAAAATAAAATAACTAAATATTTCATTTATTTTTCGTTTTTATTCAAGTAAAGAGGGCTCACCGAATGACGCTGTCGTGAATATTCAAGTGAACTTTCCCTTCGAAATAGTACGTCGCGAGCTTCTGTTCGGTTTCATCGATTTCCTGAGTGAGTATAATCATCGTCGATCGTCGTATATTTTGTCCCTTTGTCAATCACGCAGATTCATTCTCAATTTCCATCAATTTCCTCGGACTCGCTGCCTGCTACGATCTCTCCTCGTCTCGCGTCTCGATTGGCTCTCCGTGCAGCGTCTGTCGGTGGCGCAGCGGGTTTGTTTCTCGGTGCCAGTGTAATATCCTTCGTCGAGATAATCTACTACGCGACACTGCGTCTCTTCTGGTACAGAGTCGAGATACGAAAAACGAAGAAAAATAAAATGAGAATGAAGAGAATCGTTGAGCAACGAAAGAAGAACAATATTATCGTGAAATTTTAATTTTTTTCTTTTATATTAATTTTTTTTCTCACTACCTTTGTACTGCATACGAAAGAGCATTGAATAAATTTGTCATTGGAATTTTTTTCTTTTTTTTTTTTGCCTCGAGCTTTCTTTTTTGAGAATTTTCTCGAAATTTCAACGAACAAGCAAATAATTCAGAAGAGACTCTGGAGAGTCTTTGGGAGGATATTATATAATATCAGGGTTGGGTATATTCGAATTTTTTTTTATTCGTGAATAATGAAAAAAAAACTTATTGAGAATTCATTCCGAAAATTAATAATGAATCCAACTCGATTCGGTATTTATTTCGAAATCAATTTTGAATCCAACTCGGCTCAGTATTCATTCCAAAATGAATTATGAATCCAAATCGATTCGGTATTCATTTGAAAAACAATTTTGAATCCAACTCGACTCGGTATTCATTTCTTATTCGGATATCATTAAATTGAATAATCTGGAAAAATGGACGGAAAACATGTTTTATGTCTGCTAAAAACGTATATATTTTTTAAGGAAATAAATTTCAATCACGAAATGAATTTCGCTACTCGTTACAAATTTATGTAGTAAAATTATGTAGTAAAGTTACTTGGGTAAATACGATGTAATCGAGAGACAATGTTTTAATAGAATAAACATGTTTTTTTGTTAATTTTTTTCCAGATTATTCAATTTTATGATATCCGAATACGGAATAAATACTGAATCGAGTTGGATTCATTAATTGTGTCGGAATGAATACTGAATCCAGTGGAATTCATAATTTATTTTGGAATGAATATTGAATCCAGTGGGATTCATTATGCATTCCAGAATTAATACTGAATCCAGTGGGATTCATTATTTATTTCAGAATGAATACTGAATCGAGTTGGATTCATTAATGATATCGGAATGAATACTGAATCCAGTGGGATTCGTAATTTATTTTGGAATGAATACTGAATCCAGTGGGATTCATTATTCATTTCAGAATGAATACTGAATCCAGTGGGATTCATTATTCATTTCAGAATGAATACTGAATCCGGTGGGATTCATTATTCATTTCGGAACGAATACTGAATCCAGTGGGATTCATTATTAATTCTCAGAACGAATACTGAATCAAGTTGGATTCATTAATTATGTCGGAATGAATACTGAATTCAGTGGGATTCATTATTAATTCTCATAACGAATACTGAATCCAGTGGAATTCATAATTTATTTTGGAATGAATATTGAATCAAGTGGAATTCATTATGTATTCCAGAATGAATACTGAATCCAGTGGGATTCATAATTCATTTTGGAATGAATACTGAATCCAGTGGGATTCATTATGCATTCCAGAATGAATACTGAATCCAGTGGGATTTATTATTTATTTCGGAACGAATACTGAATCGAGTTGGATTCATTAATTATGTCAGAACGAATACTGAATCGAGTTGGATTAATTAATTATGTCGAAATGAATACTGAATCCAGTGGGATTCATTATTTATTTCTGAATGAATCATGAATTCAGCGGGATTCATTATTAATTTCAGAATGAATACTGAATCCAGTGCGATTCATAATTTATTTTGGCATGAATATTGAATCCAGTGCGATTCATTGTGCATTCCAGAATGAATACTGAATCCGGTGGGATTCATTATTAATTCTCAGAACGAATACTGAATCGAGTTGGATTCATTAATTATGTCAGAATGAATACTGAATCCAGTGGGATTCATAATTTATTTTGGAACGAATACTGAATCCAGTGGGATTCATTATTAATTCTCCGAACGAATACTGAATCGAGTTGGATTCATTATCGAAAAAAAAAAACGAATACCCATCTAACATGTATTCGGTATTATTTTAGTATTCGAATACCAAAAGTATTCGAGTATGCCCATCCCTGTATAATTTATATCTGTCGAACCGGTGAGTGGATGATTGAAAATTTTCGTACTATAATGTGGAGTGTGACTGCTAAAGCCTATTTAAAAGATTCATGATTTTGTCAAATTTTTTTTTTTTTTTATACATCCTCCAATCAAAATTTCAATGCGAAATACGGATGAAGCAGTTTTGGGAGTAATTGATGAGAAAAAAACAAATTCAAAATAAGTTTCCGCGATGATGAGATCGAGAGGAGTTTTGAAAAAAAAAATCTTGTGAATAATTTGAAAATACGTTTCTTTGTTTTTTTTTTTTTTTTAATCCACTGTTGTGACGTTCGCACCGTATCGACGCTTTGACCCAACCCAAATTTCAACACCGATAGACGATCAATAAAATATTACATACATACATACAAGTATACACACGAGTGGTCGAATCTTTGCACGAACGATGCGTAACTTGGTCTAAATGTGTCTCTGCTTTTTTTTTATATATTCTTTCTTCTCTTTTTACGTCCGTCTCTGTATATTCGAATCATTGTAATCTGTTTTTTTTTTTTTTTTTTTTTTTTTTTTTCATAAATCTCAGTGAGCGCTCGCACAGAGGGAATAAACGAAGGATCGACGTCTAAAAAGACGCGAGTATATCACTGAATGGTGTACCAAGCTCCTTTGACGCAGCCTCGAAACCCTCGACGAAAGCTTTCTTCTGACTCTCACTCGATAACTGTACACGAAGAAAAAGAAAAAAAAATATATAAAAATTAAACGCATATTTCGATACTCCGAGAATTTCTTTGTTGACGAAATAATTTAATGAATAATATGACGAGAGAAATATATTTCGGTATTAAATTGATCCTTAAAAATAAAAAAAAAAAAAAACCTTACTCTGTGATAAAAATCGGATGCGGCGATGCACAAAATTTTCTTGTCCTCGTACTCGTATCTTCCGATTCTCGATTGAACGTGGGGAAATCTAAATTGATTTCCGGTTGAGGAAAAAACCAATAATTCGTAAAAAAAAAAAAGAAAATTTTTTCTCGACATTGAAGTTCCGGCTGGTAATTGATTTTAATGCAATACAATTTTTATTTAATTTAAAACGATGATTAAAAAAAAAAGTAATCGAACATTTCCATAGCTCTGATCTATTTTTTTTTTTTTAATCGGTGGGTGTTCAATAATTTTTTTTTAAATCATCGTTTCATTGCTCATTCGATATCTTCTGTAATAATGATGTTTTTTTTTCATATTTTTCTTCTCAAATCCCATCATTTTTGCGTCAAAGTACAAAAAAAGATCGTACCAACAAAATATAAATTTTACTTTGCTCGATTGATTCGGTTTTTACGACTTTTTTTTTCTCGTATTTTCTCCAATTCGCAGAAATTTACTTCGACGATTTTTTGTTGTTTTTTTTTTTTTCGTTTTTTTTTACCAACGATTAAAAGGATACAGAGCTCTTAGCCAAGGATTTGTGGAAGCGCTGATGAAGAAACAGGAAAGACACCAAGTGGACATGGCCAGGGGTAGACTTTGAATAAAATTTGGCAGACTAAAGACGACCCAATCCTGCAATAGCTCCAGTTGAGCTCCGCTACAGGCAACGCGTTCGCAGACCTGAGAGAGAGGGAGGGGGGGAAAAAAAAAAAAGAAAAATGAAAAACAAAATATAATTGATAAATTTTTCATGAAAATTCGGCGACAAAAAGAAGCCTCGTTCGTTATTATCGAGCTCGGTGATGTTACCTTGAAGACAACGGCCGAAAGGAGTCGCTGATGAGGTTGCTGGGGTGATAAAAATTCACCGATAACCTTGGTAAGAATGTCGGAGGGTGAAAAAAAATCGCCGAGAACCTCGGAGAGAACGTCGCAGAGTACGTGAACCTCGGTTGGATAGCCGCGTTTTATACGATCGAATATCGAGGCTGTTCTCTCGATAGAGCGGACGAGAGCCTCGGGCTCGATGTCGGGAAGCGGTTCCTCGGCCTCGGGACGATTGAATCTGTCGGCTGACTCGGTGTACATGCACGTTAGAAGCAATTGCAGAGCTGGCAATGCGAGCAACGGGCTCGGCTGTCTCAAACGTTCGATCGTTACTTTGACTATTTGCTCGGCAACTCGTCCAACGACACTGCGCGTCGCTATCAATCTCTCGAGTCCCTGAAAACGCATTTTTTTAAATCATAATTATATTTAAAAATTTATTTGCAACGCTGTAAGCTTGAGGAAAAAAAAAATTAGAATATATATTTTTTTTCTATATTATAAGCTAAATTTTTATATATATATATAGCTTATTTTATATATATTTATTTTTATTTTATTATTTTTATATATATTTTATATATATATAATGATAATTATATAGATATAAAAATAATATAATTTATATATATATATATATAATATAATATATATATATATATATATATATATATATATATATATATATATATTATATATATATTATATTATTATTTTTATATATATATATAGCTTATAACATATAATGCTCGAAGGGGAAATAACTCGTTGAATTAACGTGTCAATAGTCCATGAATTAATTTATAATTTACCTGAATTAATGAGAATTAATCGAATTACCGTAGAATTAATAGTAAAATTAATTTAATTAATGAGGATTAAGAGAAAATTAATTTGAAATTATTTTAATTCGTGCGGGAATGATCTTTTTAGAGCGCAATAATTGTGACCTTTTATTCGTGCGCTCTTATTTCGAAACGTCGCGAAATGTCAAACCGGAATATCGTGACGCATCTCTGAGATCTTGGTCGATTTTTTGCATATTATGCGCTGATCGCGCGTCGCCTTTTTGCGAATCTTAAAATAAACTCGAACTAGCGCGAGGGATAAGGGAAAATTAGATTGAAGAGACCAAAAATAGTCTGAAATGAAAAAATTAAGTTGAATTGAATTTATTAATTTGGATTCACAGAGAATTCAGGTAAAAAAATCGTTGGAATTTTCAGGTATCAGCGTGAATTGGGGCTAATTTGTCGAGAATTGTTGGGAAAAAAAAAAGTAATTGTAATGAATTTTTCAAAGTACGCTGAATTAAATGAATTGATGTAAATTAACAGAAAAAAAAAAACAAAAAGAAATTAATTAAAATATTCAGATTTTTCAATTAAATTGAATTATCGCGAATTGATGGCAAAACTATTGAATTAGTTGAATTTAAAGAATTAAATTGAATCAATCTGAATTAAAAGAATTATTTCAAACTTCGGAATTCATGTGTTACTCAAATCTTGAGTTATTTCCCCCGCGATAATGCTACGAAATTGTCATCGAAGAATTCAAAAAAAAAAATGTTTTTATCCAAATTTTTAGGAAGACCAACTCGATTTTTTTTTTCATTTCTTAATAAATTTATTTTTCAATATTCGAATTTAATTGCTATCTCAGAAGATTCTCTTTTTTTAATGCAATACAGAATCTGGCTACTGAAAAAAATAAAAAATATTATTTTCACAAAGTCTTGCGTCGTTCGAAAAAAAAAAATAACAAAAATTAAATTTCGAAAGAATTAAGAAAATATAAGAAATAATCATTTTGATATTAAAAAAGAAGGGAGGCAAAAAAAAAATGATAACTGCACCTGTAAAAATGTTCTGTGGAGATCGGTCGAAATATTTGGCATCGTGACTAGCGTGAGAACCAATTCAAGAACCGCGGGAGCTTCGGCTTCCGGCGGTGTGTCCTCGGCGTGCTCCAAAAGGAAAAATACGAGAGCCCACATTATCCTTTGATGCTCCTCGCTCTGGCCGAGTATCCTTTAATTTTTTCAAATTACACTTTAATCGCCCCGATCAAATATCCTCAGAATTTCACGCGGTTGCATTTCACAATCTTATCGATAAATTAAAAAAAAAAAAAAAAAAATTTAATTATATCCCAAAAATTTCGGATTCTCAGTATCCGCACGGATAAATATCGCCAAAAATTTGGCAACTCTCGTTCTTATACATAAAGCCAGAGATATGGAGAAAATAAAATTAAAAAAAATTACCCATTCTCTTCTTGTACTTCAATGTGCTTCTGAATATACTTGATCGCCAATGGATGAACGACGTTCATTGTTTCCTCGCAATTCGCCAGTACGGCGCTTTGCAAAAGATACAGCATACCGTGCAGAGCCGTGATTCGAGCCGGTAAAAAGCTCGATTTTAGGCTCAGATCGACCGAACGTTTGACCTTTTCCAGCGTCTCGATATCCTAGGAAAAAAAAAAAAAAAAATTCATCAAAAGCTCTCAAACAAAAGTAAAATTCCATCGATTCTTAATTGCGTCAAAATTTAATGTGCAACTTCTCGAAACAATTGAGACTAGAGAATTACTTTTTCAGCTCCATACAACGGCTTAATTAATCAAAAAAAAATTTCAAAAACTCCTCATAAACGAAAAAAAAAAAAAGTAAAAGTAAAAACGTCAAATGAGGGTTTACCAGTGGTGCGAGTACAGCGGCCGATTTGCATACAGCAACAACGAGATAATGATGCAAAATTTCATTCTCGATCGTGTGAGATCTCGATATTTCGAGGCAAGTATCGAGCATCCACTGAAACTGTCCTCTCTCGACGAAAATTTCGGATATCGATAGGAGCGATTTCACGATCTCGTTCAGCAATCTCGGCGATGTATTTGAACCTGGCATCGTCCAGCGCGTGTACAATTCGATGAGAAAGCGCAGACAAGAGCCAAGATCGAGTCTCGCGCTCACCAATGCCCGATCTCTTCGTTCCTTAAGCGCGAGCACGGACGAGCTCAATTTATCCTCGTGCAGCGAACAAACTGACCACAGATAAGCCACGGAGAGTTGGCCATACGTGAATTCATGAAAATTGGAATTTTTCTCGATATTGCCACGATCGTAGAGATTCTCGAGCCTCGTCGAGTCCTGTCCCGTACGACCGGAATTCATGACGAGCTCATGCCTGAACGAAAGTACATCCTGCACATGGAACAATCGTTGTGAGCTTTTTTTTTGCAGAGCAAGCTGAGGATCCCGCGAATGATGAATCGGTGCACCGTTGCCCGGATTACCCGGACAAGGTAGCAGCAAAGTTTGCATCAACAGACGCGTTAAAGCCTGAACAGCGAGACTCGTTGACTGAACGCGCGAAACATCCTCGCCGGGATTATTCTCGTTCGGTGAAAAGCTCAAAACGCTCAATAATGCCATCCACATTTCTTCGAACTGCGGCCTCGTAGTCCAGCCGAGCAGGCTTATCCTGAAGATAAATTGCTGCAGTATATCGATATCATGGAGAAGATTCGATTCGATCGATAAAAGTGGCAAATTACATTTTGTCCTGCCGGAACCCGTCACCGTCCAGCCTCGCTTCCAAGCCAACGGCGGTGTAAGAACAAACGTATTGACCAAAGGCTGTCTACCGATGCTTATGATCAAACTTTTCAATGTTCTCAGCACAAAAACCGGAATATTTTTCATATTTTCGTCGCAACGAAGATTCTCCAGCCAGCAAACGAGTCCGCCTGTCTCGAGGCAGGCACGCGCATAATATTTCGTATCCTCGGAATTCAGTGCATCCGAAAGGCCACGATCGTCCATCCTGAACCGGGGAATATCGCTCCTCGATGACCAATGATCGACGTGCCGCGCGAGAGCCTTCGAGGCCGAGCATATCCACGTTTGACGCGTCACATCGCCGTAAAATTTCACGATAATCTCGTTCCTCAACAATTCCTCGCTACAATTCAGACTAAGCTCGAGCTCGTGAGGTCTCAGTAATCTCGCGCCTTTCTCATGAAGCTCGAGCATCCAGTGCGACGTTTCGAGCGTGATGAGAGAAAATTTCGCCAAATCCTCGTCGTATCTATCCATTCTCGGGTCAGCCGTGAATTTTGACATTTTCGACAAGCTCGCGACGTAATACGTAACCGCGGGAATAAGAACGAAGAGAGCTTCGCGATAAATCGTATCTTCGATAAGATTGCCAAATCTCGCTGTGTATCGAAGAATTTTGTTATTCTTATCGCTGCACGATGGATCATAGATATGATGAGGTTTTGGTATTAATTCATTGAGACTGCGAATTTTTTCCAACAAGCAGCGTCTCGACGATACATAGAGAGGACAAGGTTTAATTTTTTCATCCTTGGCTTTGCAACGAAACGCCTCGATGCTAATTCTCACCCCGAGTCTCAGGCATTCGTGCAATATTTTCATATCGAGATCTTTTTCAGCGAGCACGCTGTCGCAATCGTCGAGCTCGAGATTGCTCAGCAATTTTGCCGAATCCGCGAGATCCGTGCTGGCGCAAGGATTGCAACAGCGCAGCTTTACCTGACCGTAGAACCATTGACGATCGAGCTGAAGATTTTTCACGATCGCCGGATTGAACGGACGAAAATGCTCGAGTTCCAGTGGCGTTAGATCGTAATGAGCAACGGCCAATTTGTTGATGAGACTCAGAAGTGCGGCGTGCTTGCGCGCCAATTTCGTGGCTCGGAGGGTCTCCATGAGACGCAGAAGATCATCGCGCGTCAGCTGCTCGTGCGACAGCGCGGACGACGAGGCCAGAAGAATTTCGACTCTTCGGCTGGCGATTTTTGCGGCGATTCGCGCAAGCGCGAGATGCCTCGTTGCGAGAAAACGCGGCACGAGAGCGATTATAAGAGCGCCGCTCTGGGACGCGTGCGAACCTTCCATGCAACGCAGCAATCTCTTGACGAACGATGGCCTCGCGAGATCCTGACAACGCGCAGCTATGGCCTGCACGAGCAAGCCACTTGCCGCCGAATTTCTATGAATCGCTACGGTCAGCAAATCTCTGACCGGTGATTCGCTCGTCAGGCTTATCGTTTCTTCGATATTATTCACCAGCAGCCATGTCAGCTGCTCGGGATCATTGAAATTTTCACAAATATGATCGCAAAATAATATCGTACCGATTTCCCGAACGATTCTCACGTTTATAGCGCTTCTGGCTGATTCATCCTTTTCCCGGCCAATCGACGCGTCCGGTTCGACGATTTTTCGCCAAATTTGCATCTCTTCGTTCGTCGTTTCGCCACGAGCTCGCGAAGCCTCGGCATTGAAAACTTTGCACATGCCGGTATCCTCGATTCTCAGTATTCTCGACCAGAAGGAAACTTCGCTGTGTCCCAGAAGCGTCATCAGATAGGCCCAGCGGCAGGTAAGCATTGGACAAATATCGGCAAATCCGAGCATCAACTCGTTGAGACGAGCAATCGGCACGTCAACGTTCGTACGAATTGCCTGTATCGCTGCTTCGGTAATTTTGCAATGACTACCGGACTCAAAGATATGCGAGCATAATTGAAGAAAAAAGGCAAATTTATGAATCAACGACGCGTCGTTCTCGCTGGCGTGCGACGATAATTTTTCACGATAATCCACGGACTCGACGAGATCGCGAATCCTCGTGGCTGTCAGATCGACGATGCGAAATATAAAAATTGCAAATATATCTTCCGTGCTTATCGCGAAAGTCGGAACGTTCGCGGCGTTTAGAGGATCAGCGGATTGGCAAACGTCGTCGCTGAGTCCGAGTGCTTGGGACAAATCGTTGTTCATGCGACAGCTCAGATCGGTGAGTCTCGCGAGCATCGTTTCTTCCTTGGAACAAGCGATCAGTGTCAGCAAAACGACGTTTATCGTGCCGAGCCAACGTTTCGCGCGTACGCCAGGCTCGTCGTGCCTCGGTGGCGAAGCATAAAAAACTTTGAGCAACGGATCAACGGGACGAAAGACCGTGGGCGATACGGCGGAAAAAAGTTTCAGCAACGATGCCTCGGCGTTTGCCGTCGTCTCGATGCGAATTTTTCCCCCGGCCAAAAGTGGCATTATCGCGTCGATCGACTGACGCGACCATCGGCGCCATTTTTCTTCGCCATTCGCGTCAGTCTCGTAGCGCGATTCGGCGATGCAACGTGACAATAAATCGATAATCCGGGGATATTCGATCAAACGTAGGAGCATCGTCATCAGTACCTCGCGGGTCGTTTCGAGCTCACGTTGATCCGTAAGATTTTTCGTCATTGTCGTCGAACGAACGAAAAATATATCCTCGATCGTCGGTACGAGTGCCGGTATGCAATGACTCACGGGTGATTGTCCGCTTGCCATTAAACCGTCGCATAGTTGCAATATCTTTGGCGCGTCGATGATTATCCTCGAGTGTAAATTTTTGTACGACAAATGAACGAGAAAGGTGAAAATTTTTGGCAAAAGTAGCTCGGTGCGTTGTATCTGCGACTCGTCGATAAAGGCAAATTGATCGAGAACGAAACCGATGAATATCTTGTCGGTATCGAGGAGGCAATAATTCACGTGAAGCTTGACGAGCTGCGTCAGCAGCGACAATACCTGACATTGAAATTCCACGGAACCCGTGGTTGTGTATTGCTTCAATGATTTTATCACCATTGGCTCGAAGATCTTGATTAGCGAAGTCACGACCGAGGTCCTGTGACTCGTTGCACGCGAAAAAGTCTTGAATACCGACGACCATTTGCGATCTTCGCGTCTTCGAAACGAGCCGATACAGCTGAAATTGAAATAATAATAATAATAATAATAATATTGCGAAATTTTGAATTTTTATCAAGTGGGATTGATTTATTTGCTTCCCTTGTGGAGGAAGCTTTTTTTTTTTTATGAAAAATGAAATGAAATTTCGAGATTTTCATGCCGGTATGTTAGAAATTTTCCAAAACGACGAGAAATCATGTTTGGAAAAAATGTCCGGACTTATTGGGTCGTGAGTGTGTTTCGGCACTTCGAATCGATCTATCTGGAAAACTACTTGAGCAATCAAGTTGAAATTTGGCACATAGATAGAGCATTTAACTACCATTGTTTGCTGCAATTTTTATTCGAATCGATTCGGAAATTTTTATTTTACGGGTTTTTTTGAGTTTTCGAAAAATGTCTGCGAGCGCTCTTAACTTTCGTAATTTTGCAGCCATCGAGCTAATTTTTCTTTTTTTTTTTTAACACAAATAGACTCAGTCACATGCATGATTGGTGTTGAATTTGGCGAGAATCGCTTATGGATCGGTTTGGATTTCAAAAAAAAAAATGGTGAATATTTCACAAATATCTCTGACTTTGGCAAATTTTTGCCTATCGAGCCAAAATTTTGTGCATGGATAGATTATGGGACAAGGATGCGTGGCACTGAGATAGACAAAAAATCGCTCAAGGTGTTTAAATTTTTTGAAATCTTGAATATTTAAAAAAAAATCTTTAATAACTCGAATTTGCGCAAATTTTTGGCTAACGAGCCAAAAGTTTTTTTTTTACATAAAAATAGACTAAGTCACGATTACGGTTCATAATGAATTTGGCATGAATCGATTTGAGGAATTCAGAGTGTAGAAAATTTTGAAATTTTCTCAAAAATTACCGTTCTCGTTTAAAATTTCATTGAAAGGTTTGTGCTCGTTAATTGTATTGTGATTGAAATCGAATTCAGAGGGAAAAAAAGCGTGCAAATTAGAAATTTGCACATTGCATCCTCATTATTTTATATTGGCTGACAAAGCTTTCTCTAGGAGGAAGCAAAATTTGAAAAACCTACTTGCTCATAGAGAAATCTCCGTGATCGAAATAAAATAATGAGGAAGCAACGAGCAAATTTCTAATTCGCACGCTTTTTTTTTTGTTAATATAAAGTAATATAAAATATGGTTTTTTCCCGGCTTTTAAGCGTTCCTCGAGCAGTGTTGGGCACCGCTAATTACTTTATGTAATTAATTACATTGAAATTACTAATAACATTGGTAATTTGTAATTAAGAGGAAAAAAAATACTAATTACATTTTCAATTTGTAATTAGGAAAGAAAAATTTACTAATTACAATTGCAATTTGTAATTAGAAAAATTTCAATTACAAATTACGAATGTAATTAGTATCGATTTTTCTTCTAATTACAAACTACGAATGTAATTAGTATCGATTTTTTTTTCTAATTACAAATTACAAATGTAATTAGAATCGATTTTTCCTCTAATTACAAATCCAAAATGTAATTAGAATCGATTTTTTTTCTAATTAAAAATTACAAATGTAATAAGAATCGGTTTTTTTTTCTAATTACAAACGACAAATGCAATTAGAGTCGGTTTTTCGTCTAATTAAAAATTATAAAAGTAATTAGAGTCGGTTTTTTCTTCCAATTACAAATTATAAAAGTAAGTGGCTTGAAAAGAGGGACTGGAAACATCTTTCGCAATATTGGGTTGTAAAATTGAGAGCGTAGATTATCAATGAAAAAATTCATTCTCAAAAATGCGTACAATTGAGCACGCAGATCATAAAAGGGCGTCTCCGCGCGAAATTCGGTAAAAGTACATTTTGTAGTTTGTAAATAAATTTTAAAAAATTAATATTTTAATTAGACGAAAAATCGCCTCTAATTAACATTTGTAATTTTTAATTAGAAGAAAAATCGATACTAATTACATTCGTAACTTGCGATTGAAATTTTTCCAATTACAAATTGCAATTAAAATTAGTAATTTTTTTTTCAATTACGAATTACAGCTGTAATTTGTAATTAGAATATGATTAATTAAAAAAAAAAAAACGCCCAAAACTGTCCTCGAGCGATTCGAGGATTCCTCAACGTTTCCTTACCCTGCCTCAGGTTCGTTTCCACCCCTGCAATTGCTTCCCATGGCTCTTATCGTATCCGCCATGTGCCTGGCTGGTTTTTGAAAGCAACGAGCGTAAAGACCCCTTCTCGTGTCGTTCCTTCGGCAATCCTCCAATCTCTCGGGATTTCTCACATTATCGAATTCGCTCCAGCGCGCATTGAGATTCGTACCGAAAAGGCACTTGAGCAATTGTCTCACGCACTGTACCGTCGTCGTTGGCGACACCGTCATCGTCGTTTGCAAATAATGCAAAATCTCATCGGCATATTTGCTCGCTTCGCCCGTACCGGAAATCTCCAATATCTGCGACAAAGCGTCCAGACAAGCGTTCAAAAGTCCAAGATACGATTTGCTCGCCTCGTAATCCAGTGTACTTTTGTAATTTTCATGCGCCTGCTTGAGCGTCTCGTAGAGTCTCATGTAGTGGGTAATTGGGAAAAAATTGCCAAGAAATTCTTTGCCAATTTTCAGTACACCGAGGGCTCGTTCGCGCTCCTTGGGCTTTTCGTTGAACGGAGATTTGCGTCGAGCAGGCGAGAGCGACTGTGCCGTGGGCAACGAGGGCAATGAAGATTTCGTACCAGCTGGAACGAGCTGAATTCCATCCACAACGTGAACGTAAATATTCAAAATTCTCGTGATATGAGTGAATAAAATTTCCAAATTACGATTCGTCGTTTTATCGATGAAAATATTCCAGAGAGCCGCGCAATCGTTTGAATTGACTGTTTTTTCACCGATCGATGCCTCTTCGATGGGTCTCGGTGCATGAAGCGCTATTCCCGAGATAAGATTACCGGCAAGTACGATCAAATGTCGATGAATCGACAGATCGAGGCTTATGGGCGATGACGATAGCATCGAAGCGACGAGAGACAAAAGACCATTGCCAATTGGCGTTAAGGAATTTTCGGTAAGGGAAAATTCGTTGAAATCTGCCAAACGATTGTTCGAGCTACTTTTCGTTTCTTTTTTCATCGGTAATTTCGATGAAAAACAGTCCCAGGCACGGGGATAAAGAGTCGTGGTGTAAATAATACTGAGATTACTGAGAGCCTCGCAGCAGCCGTATGAAAAATACTTTGATTTATGTACGAGCAATTTTTCCGTCAAAAGATTTACGATTATCGAGAGCGAATCTTCGTATTTTTCACGATTTTCATGAATCTCCGAGTCAGCGTAGAACGAATGAAACGGCTCGATCAGCGTGTCAATCAAAAATTTGTAATCCATCGGGCACGTTTTCGCTGCAAGAGGATCCGACATTATCGTGGATAAATATTGATTGGTGTAGCGCGAAGCTTTTCTCGTTACTTCGTCCTCATTCGGATGCTGATAATAAAGAGCTGGAATGATTCTGCAAAGTTAAGGAACGTTTTTTCAAGACTCGAATGTTTTCTTCGACGTGAATGAAAAACGATCGAACGAATGATGAATTTTTGTTTCAAAACGATTTTTACAAACTTTCATTGATCTCGTTCGACAGTGATTGCCTGTATCGCAATATGCGTTTGTAGGATTGGAAATAATTCAGTGATTTATCGTCAAATGAATCGATCGATTGGTGCAGATTTAGGAAAAATTACGATTAAACAAAAAATTCTAAGAATAATCCACACTGTTGGTCTTAGGCGAGGTGTTTTTTCTTTTTGTTCAAGCGAAAATTTGTCCTTGCAGAGGCTGAGAAGCAAAAAAAAAAACTTAAAATGAGATGTCCTCGGATAGATTTTTTTTTGATATTGTCGATTAGAAAAAAAATTGACACAACGGTGGCAATTTTTGTCTCGTAAAAACTAAACGGAAACTTTATACTCCAAATTTGCAAATAATTGGTTGTCAATTATTTTGTGCATTAAAAAATACGTTCTGGATGTTTAAAAAAAAACGCCCACGATCGATGGATCAAACAAAAAATGAGTAAAATAGCCATTGAATGAATTTAGCAATAAATAATGAACGTGATGAACAATTGGGAGTTTGCATGAATTTTTTTTCTTAATTGTGAAAAATAATGAGGACGTATTTTTTATTTTTCGTTAAAACTGATAGATGCACGTGTTATAGGCAATTTAATTTCACGGATTTCGATATATATAGATTAGGGTGTTTCATATTTTGAAAATTTTCGATTTTTTTACGGGCAGACGCAAAAAAATGCTTGCTCCTGGTCTGAAAAGAAGCCCCCAGAAGAGTGAGCACTGTAGCACCAGTTTTAGGGTCTCCGAAAACGATTTTCCTAAAAAAATAAGTGAAAAATCGATATTATCACCCCTTTAATATTTACTGTTTCTTTTATGTTTTACAAATAATGAATTATGATCAAAAAGGAACATCTAAAGTGCATTATAGAGGAATGCTGGCATGGAATTTTAAAAACCAGTGTCGTAAGGTGTTGGGCACACGGTTGGTCCGATTCAACCTTTCGAAGTCTCACCCTGTTCGGGCAGCACTTCCACATCTTTTGAACGTGGGGATTTGAAAAAAAAAATTATTATGTGAAAAGTTACAGTCAATTATACGAAATTTTTCAAATTTGAGGCACTATTTTGGAAAAAACTTGGTAAAAAAAAAATGAAAAAATTCCCTCCATCGCATAATGAGGATTTTGATTCCAAACAAAATGAATTGTACTTATCGGTGCTTCCAAAATCTTACGACACAGCGCCAAAAATATATTTTCAAGAAAAACTAATTTGATATTTTTTACCCAACGGTTAAACAGATATTTAAGGTTTTCCAATAAAAAATTTCAACTGTTTGGTTAAAAAATATCAAATTAGTTTTTCTTGAAACTATATTTTTGGCGCTGTGTCGTAAGGTTTTGGGAGCACCGATAGTACAATTCATTTTGTTTGGAATCAAAATCCTCATTATGCGATGGAGGGAATTTTTTCATTTTTTTACCAAGTTTTTTCCAAAATAGTGGCTCAAATTTGGAAAATTTCGTATAATTGACTGTAACTTTTCACATAATGATTTTTTTTTTTAGATCCCCACGTTCAAAAGATGTGGAAGTGCTGCCCGAACAGGGTGAGACTTTGAAAGGTTAAATCGGACCAACCGCGTGCCTAGCACCTTACGACACTGGTTTTGGAAATTCCATGTCAGCATTTCTCTATAATGCACTTTAGATGTTCTTTTTTGGTCATAATTCATTGTTTGTAAAATATAAAAGAAACAGTACATATTAAAGGGGTGCTAATATCGATTTTTCACTTATTTTTTTTTAGGAAAATCGTTTTCGGAGATCCTAAAACTAGTGCTACAGTGCGCACGCACTTTTTTGCAAGCATTTTTTGTGTCTGCCCGTAAAAAAATCGAAAATTTTTCAAATGTGAAACACCCTAATATAGATATAACATGTGTGACGTCATATTGTTGTAGTTTTCAATTTGCTATATTAGCGGCAATTTTGATTCAAATAATTAAAAAAAAAAAATACGTACTAAATATTTTTTTCCTAAACTACCAGATTCTGAAATAAAAAAATTTTCATGCAAACTCCCAATTGTGACATCAGATTTTTCAGTTTTTTTTTTGGTTTTTGTTTTTTTCACTTACCTCACGATGGCTTCGCTCGCGGCAATGCGTATTCTCGGATCCGAATCTGCAAGCAGCCTGAGCAAAGCTTTTATCACGTTTTCTTGAAAATCCGAACTTCCCGTTATGTGCTTGACGGTTATATACGGCAATTCGCTGAATACTTTTGCCAATTGTACTTTAACGAGAAAATATGGATTTTCGACTAGACGCAGAAGTTTTTTCATCACGGGAATTCCCAGACGATTTTCATCCGATTCGAGAATATCGCGAAGACATATATTCACGGACATCAGAGATTGTCGACAGGCCGTTGTCGAATCGTCATTTAAACCCTGAAAAAAAAAAAAAAATATTGCATCAAGCGAAGAAAAATATTTCATCGATTCGGCCATTGATTTAATTTTCTTGTCATTTTTTTTTTTTTCTTACCTTAATTAGCAAACTAATTAGATCTTCCTGTGGTATGATTCTCCCACCCGGATATCGAACGATCAATTTTTCCATTCTACCGTAATTTCCCTTGCAACGAGCATAAACCCCCGTCAGATAAAGTCCAACGAGCATCGCGACGTTTCCTCGTATCTGAGGATCCGAATGCTCCGAAAAAAGTAAAATATCGGCAATCATTTGTTGATTACCATCGATAGACGGATCTTTCGCCAGGGTCGCTGACAAAACACTGGGATAGAGACGCAAAATATTGCCGATGCAAGTGAGCGCTAGAGATTTAACGCTAACGCGAAAATATTTGTCAGCAACGAGCTTTCCCGAGTTTCCCGTTAGTAAGAACGACGATGCGAGATAGCGACAGGCGTAAATTAGAGGTACATCGGGATCGGTAAAAGATCCGATGTCAATGCGTTCCTGCGGCATATTCGAGACCGTGATGTGCGACGAGGCATCGGAAAAATTTGATTCTTCTTCCGCGATTCGTTCCTCGTCGATTTTTTTATTTCCCGGTGAGATATTTTGATCTGGATTTGTTGTTTTGATCAATAAAGTTTCCACGTCGTTGGTAACGTCGTTCAAATCGCCTGCAATAATGAAGAAAAAAAAAAGGGGGGGGGGGGAAAGGAAAAATTGATTAAAACCTTTTTCGTGTCGGTTGCAGGCGAAAAAGTGATTTGGGGCAATTATATTGATAATAAATAGGCTGAGTGATCGCGTGATACACGCAATAATGAATACTGATCTTATTTATCAATTGATCGCAAAAAAAAAGACACAAAAACATTGTATAGCTGATTTTTCTTCAATTCCGCAAGTGTGAGTTCGATCGAATGGAAATTTATCGAAATAAAATTATTTAACTAGTTTGAAAAAAAATCGTAACTTCCGGAAAAATGAACATATCGACATCGTTGAGGTCGCATTTTGAAGATGAAGAATGCATCTGATCATAAAAAATTGTCAACCTTGTCAAAAAGTGCGAAAATTTCGAAAAAATGAGAAATGAACATAACTTTCAGGCAAAATTTATTTAATAGTTGAGATCTCAAGTATGCGCTTTGAAATAATATCGAAAATTTGTAGCAAAAAAGTCCTGACCAAAAATCAGCCCTAATATTCAAAAAAATATCGATAACCACCCCTGGCAATGGTGATACGCCCAATAATGCACTTTTATTCGTGTTCAGTTCATAAATATTTTTGAAAACACATGAAAAATTTGTAGCAAGAATATCCGAATGGAAAACTACCCCTAACAGTAACGAAACATCGAAAACCACCCCTAGAAATGGCGATATGCCCAAAAATGCACTTCCATTTATGTTCAGTTCATATATATTTTCGAAAACGCATGGAAAATGTGTATCAAGTACATCTGAATAAAAAACTACCCCTAACGGTAAAAAAATATGAAAAACCGCCCCTAGCAGTGGTGATGCGCCTGAAAATGCACTTTTATTGATGCTCAGTTCATATAAATTTTTGAAAACACATGAAAAATTTGTAGCAAGAATATTCGAATGGAAAACTACCCCTAAAAGTAACGAAACATCGAAAACCACCTCTAGAAATGGCAATATGCCCAAAATTGCACTTCAATTGATGCTCAGTTCATATATATTTTCGAAAACGCATGGATAATGTGTATCAAGAACATCCGAATCAAAAACTACCCCTAGCAGTAAAAAAAACATCAAAAACCGCCCCTAGCAGTGGTGATGCACCTGAAAATGCACTTTTATTGATGCTCAGTTCATATAAATTTTTGAAAACACATGAAAAATTTGTAGCAAGAAAATCTGAATTTTTCCCAACTGAAGGGTCGTTCATAAGGGTTGAAATTATCCGTAAGTCCTTCAAAATATGCTCATGTGTTCTGAAACACTCATATTTCGATTCAGATCAGGATAAAATAACGGAAAATGAGATGATAATATTTTATCCATTTGGGGGTGAATTTCTCTCAATTGAGGGGTAGTTCATAAGGGTTTATTGATCCGTAACTTCTTCAGAATCTCACTACGTGTTCTGAAATGACTTTTCCTCAATTTCTGACAAAAATCAACGCTGGAAAATGAAATTAAGAAGTTTTCAAGCGATTGGGGTGGTTTTTTAATTTAGGGGTAGTTTCTGAGGGTAGGAAAATTCTGGAATAATTTTTTTCTCACATTGGCTACTCATGAATCCAGATTCACCATGTACCAACTTTGCCAAACGCTCCAGAAAAAAAAAAAACTCAGCTATTAAAGGGTTAAAAAAAAATCCTGACGACTCGTTTTCTTAAAAAAAAAAAACTATTTATTTCCCGATGAACGGTAAAAATAATCGATATACGTGATAAATAAAAATTCGCCTCTTGTACCTACTGTCAATCGAGCGATTACTCATCGAGCACTGATTTTCCAAATTATCATCCGACATCTCCGCAACACCGCAGCTCGTCGATGATACATCGCTTCGCGATTGATGAACTTCATCGAAATCATTCGTCGAGTCAGCGATCCATTTTTCCACTCTCGGACGAATCTCCGGAATTTCAGGCTCGAAGAGCGTGAGCCTCGAATCCGAATGATCGCCCGAGATCGTCGTGGTCGCGGCGCTCATGTGTCCCAACGATATACGCGCTGTATTTTCTCCTGCGATTATTTTGCTGCTCGATATTCCTCGCTCGGATAACAAAATCTTCGCGAGTTCGTCCTCCGGGGATTGCAAAAGTTGCGAAAGAGTTTCAAGCGCTGCGTTCACCATATTGTGATCGGAGTGCCATTTTGCGTAGTGCAAGCACAAATCGTAGATCTGAACGAGGCAATCGATTCGACAGATTTCCGACTCGATTTCCGGCTCGGGAGGCGATTTTACGTGAGGAAGAATTATTCTCAGACAGCCGAGTACTCCGATAACCAGCGGAGCATTGTCCTCCGTCTGTGATACCGGCACCAAAGTATCTATTTTTGAAATATTTATTGAAATTCATTGAAATTCCTCTTGCAATGAACTTTACGTAAATTTATGCGATATTTCGCGTCAATTTGACTGGTTTTTTGGTTGGGGAGGGGGGGGGGGGGAATGAGAAACGCTGTCGAAGCTCGTACAAGATTTCGTGCAAAAAATCATTGAAAAATAACGTAAGGCTTTCATGAAAGTTTTATGAAAATAGAATAATCCTCTCACATTCGAAGCAACAAATTTTAGTTTCGAGTTTTTGGTGCGCTTTTTGACTTTCGGAAAGAAAAATCTGATTCTCGTTTTTTTCGAGAAAAAAAAAAAAAAAACCTTTTCTTCGGCAATTTTTGCCAAAGATACGAGAGATATGAGATACGATAAGTTATAAATTTCATTGCAATCGTGGCAACGGTATTTCATGGTGAAAAAAAAAAGGAAAAAATCTCTGATTGAAAATCAAGTTGTTCGTTCATCGCGATTCATTGAATGTTTAGTAAAAAATAAAAAATAAAACTGATTGCCGTTTATTTTCAAAATATATTTACCTATGAGATTTCTGAGGACGTAAATGAAGAAAATTCGAGGTTTTCGACAATGCAAGCAGGTCGTCAATATCATGCTAGCTGCGTTTCTTCGGAATACCGCCTGAGACGAGGACAAGTTTGGATAGAACGCTTTGAGAAGTGTCTGAAACAATTTTTTTTTCCATCATTGAATCGTAAATCCCCTTTTGGAATACTCCAAACTGGATTTTTTTTCGTTGATATCCCCATTACCTACCTTGATTTCCTTGTCCGTTGTAAATGGTCCCAAGCTTTTCATTATCAGCGGCAATGATTGCGCCAATGTGTCGATAACGGAATCCTCGCTTCTTCGGCTGATCGCTACGATGCACGGCATCAAATTCGAGACGTAAGCCTTTCCCTTCATCGGCCTTATGGTATGACTGAGAACAGCGAAACGCCATAGAGCGGCTCGCAAAGATCTCGCCGGCCCATTTTTACTTATCATATTGTAAAGGGCAAATTCGACCTTGATAATGTTGCTATCCGCCATCGACTGGAAAAAATCGATGATAATTATAATACTCAAAATATTGCGTACGGATTAAACGAAGAATAGGTAGAAATTTTTTTTTAACTTTCGTCGAACGAGCGATTTAAAAAAATAAATTATCCAAAGAGAAAACTTTTAAAATTGTTTAAAAGCAAAATTGTTACAAGTAAAAAGTGACAAAGAGTTTGATAATTATGATATCAATGATAATTATAATACTCAAAATATTGAGTACTGATTAAACGAAGAATAGGTAGAAATTTTTTTTTAACTTTCGTCGAACGAGCGATTTAAAAAAAAAAATTATCCAAAGAGAAAACTTTTAAAATTGTTTAAAAGCAAAATTGTTACAAGTAAAAAGTGACAAAGAGTTTGATAATTATGATATCAATGATAATTATAATACTCAAAATATTGAGTACTGATTAAACGAAGAATAGGTAAAAATTTTTTTTAACTTTCGTCGAACAAGTGAGTTAAAAAAACAAATTATCCAAAGAGAAAACTTTTAAAATTGTTTAAAAGCAAAATTATTACAAGTAAAAAGTGACAAAGCGTTTGATAATTATGATAAATCATTAAATACTCTTATGATTCTGTTGAGACACTCATCCGCCAACATTCTAACATCCGATTCTGGATCATCGCAGAGCTGTAAGAGACATTTCATGGAAAGACTCAGAACTTGCGAAAAATGAGTCGCGGTTCTTACAGCCGGCGAGCACACGTTCTCCACTATGGTGGTACAGTGGACAATTTTTTCCGCTTTCCTGAATAAATTTTGCATCGATATAAGTATGTTTGATACTTCAAAATGATCCTTGATGGAGAATTTCGAGGGACGATTGAACGATTTGCGCAAATCTTTGTCGCGATCGATTGTTTATCTCAGCATATGTTATCCACAATGGCAATAGGGCGAGAGAATTTTCTCTGCTTTACCAAGTAAAACAATGTCAAATTTTACGAAATATTTATTTAATTTCTTTCATTCAAAGAACCGATACAATCTCCGGAAGGATCAACTTTTCATGACAATAGAGCGATCTCTTAAAAAAAAAGGTTTGATGGTTTTTCAAGCGCGAATTAATATTCTTTGCTCGGCGTCAATTAAAATCAGTCTTTCAACGATACCTCGTGGCATTGTCCGTCAAGCCGTTGCTGCTCTGATGAAGTATTGTCAGCGCATCGATAGCTTTCATAGCGGTATTGAGAGCTTGCGCCATTGTTGCCAATATTCATTAGCAACAAATATCAAATTTTTTTTTTCAACAATTTTCAGGATTGCTTCTTAATTTCCATCGTTTCAGGGTCCAGGCTCGCCTCAAACAAGCGAGAAAATAATATTGAAGAGACACTACAAAGAATCATAACCAAAAGAGCACTATTTTCCTGCCACTTGTGACAGAAAATATATTTTCCAGCGTGAGACGCATATTACACCATTAAATATTGCACACGTAGGCATACTAACAATTCGCTCATGTGTGAATCTGTCTCCCCCCTTTCTATTTGAAACGGAGCACACAAAACACAAAAGCAGCAGCGAGAGAGAGGCGGGTGACGTTTATCGAGTATAGTAAAAGCGGCAAAAGGGGCATAAAAGGTGCTTTTTGTGTGTTCCCGCTCTCGGCATTCGTCCCTAGATGGCGCCACGTGTCTCAGCAGCTTGCAAAATGGCAGACGCTTGAGATTGCCACATTTTACTCGAAAGTTTGTTTATTCTGTGCCGTTATTTTGTGGGGAAAAAAAAAAGACGAGAAAACATTTCGACCGATACCAAGTGTAATATTTCGAAAAACCTGTGCCGATTGCGACTAAACATTCGCACCAGAAGCAGTTTTGCATCGCGATCGACCCAACATCGACGAGGTAAACATTTTGAATGAAAAAAAAAAAAAAAAATGCTCGATTCTGCCTGTGAATTTTTTTGATCTAATTTTGAGACGCTTCTTCGTATCTCGCAGTTTTCTGATGAGATCTTAGCCCACCGTGGATCTTTTCGTCGAACGAATTCGTCATTTCCTTGGGAACCATCGCCGGTGAGGTTATAAAGTGGAGTAAGAAAGGAAAAAAAAGGAATGAGGTTGGATTGAGTCTGCGAGTATTGAGAATCAGCTCGTTTTGCTGAATGAGATGTTTGAAGAGCCGCAGAATTCTCCCAGTGGCATGAGGTAATACAGAATTTATAGAATTCTATGACGATGCTGAGAGTCGCGCCATAAATGAATTTCTTGATACAATCGTACGGGCGGTTGGCGCAAAAATTTTTAAGTTATGAATTTTTTTTTTTACACATCAAAGATCCCATTATATGCCGCACTTCCGAGTCATTCACGGACACAATTTCTTTTTTTTTTTTTTTTTTTTTTAAATTACCAACTCTTCGAACCGTGCGAAATAATCGATTTAAGGGAGTTCTATCGGTGCGTAACTAGTCAAGCTCCGGTGCTGTTGAGTTTGACTAAATCGGTACATTGATCCGGCACGACGGTCCGCGGCGCATGTTTCTCTCGGCGTCGTTTTTATGCGCTATTCAAGCTTTTTTAAAATTTATTACATTTGATAATTCATTATTTTCTACCAAATATCCAATGTATAATTGCACTTGAAAACGTTGAGAAATCCTCGGGCATGGATGATCCGAGCGCGTCATATTTTAAATTCGCGCGCTAACCCAAAGCGTTGCCGCATCTGCTGAATATTGGTCGGCGGTCAATTAAGTTTGGCATTAATTAATTTATTTATGCTCTTATAGGCCATCGATCAATATTTTCAAATGTGCAAAATGTTCTTCGAACATTCTTCTCATATCTCATAAAGTTTCATACATATATCAGCGTTAGTTTCCGTTAACTTTGTAATTGAATTCGTCGAAAGCTCGGATTTCCGTATGGCAGCGTATTAAGGATGTATCGGCCTTACTTTCCCAACCCATGGTTGTTACGCATTTGAAAAACCGGAAAAATTCAGGGAATTTCTTTCGTCCTGGAATAATCAGGGAAAAGTCCGGGAATTTAGAAAATTCTCTGGAATTTTTACAGAATTTACTTTTTGCCAGAATTACGAAAAAAAAAAAAACTGAAAAGTATAAAAATAAATATTTTTGTATATTTTTAATATTTATATTATTCTTTATTATATAGAACAAAAGTTACGTCAGTGCCGAACAATGAAAATTTCAAAAACTAAAAACTAATTTACTCCAAAATTCTAAAGCTACGCTTCTGCATTCGATTTGTTCATACGAAACTGCACAATTATTATTGTAGATGATTGTTTATATTTATTTTTTATTTATTGGCACTGACATAAAAGTTTCCGTTTATAATAAAGAACAGGGTTCGGTATTTGCTTTTAATGTATTTATTTTTTACTTTACAGTGCTTAAATTATTTTTTGTATTTCAGTTTTGGTTTTTTAATTTTTAATTTTAATATTTAATATTTTTTCATTTGACCCTAATCTCCCTGGAATATTTGCAAAACCTGGAAAAGTCAGGGAATTTCTGAGTCAATAATGCGTAATAACTACGTTCAACCGAAAGTGACTTTCGTCGAGAATATTGCATACTTTATGATAAGATAAAAATCGGAAAAAATTCAGCCACAATAAAGACCATAAGAAGATTAATTGTGAATAATAATAATGCCAAAAAGTTATCAATAAATTGTTCAAACAAAACATTGTTTAACAAATTTTTAGGGAATTTTTTGTTTCGGACACGTGAAATGAATTCGTTGATTTTTCCGACTACGCGTGATATTTTTTAAAAAAATTTCTCATTATTTTGAAATTTCGGTTTTCGAAAATTTTTTAATTTTGACAAATGCAGGAAAAATCGTGAATTTTTGATATGTTTTCGTGGAAAAAACGTTGTATATTACAATTAAGAAGTTTCCGGTGCACTGAACGAATAGTTTCGTAAATACAACCTTGACAAATTACCGAAATTTTAAAATAATGAGAAAATTAAAAAAAAACATCATGCTTAGTCAGAAAAATTAACGAATTCATTTCACATGACAAAAAAAAACATTCCCTAAAAATTTGTTAAGCAATGTTTTGCTTAAACAATTTATAGATAACTTTTCGGAATTATTATTATTAAAAATTAATCTTCCTATCGTCTCTATTGGGGTTGAATTTTTTCCGATATTTATCTCATCATGAAGTATGCAATATCGTCGACGAAAGTCTCTTTTGCTTGAGAAGGTACGGCCTAAACAAATGTATAAAAATAAAAACTCCAGTAACGTTTTTTTTTTTTTTTTCTTTTCCACCCAACTGCATAAAAAATGTAACCCAGCCATGTTTCGATCACAATCGATCCTTGCACCCAATTTTCATCGAAATCTAAACGGTAATTCGCAATTCGATGAAACTACCTTACATTGTTGTATCTTACATTGTTATTACATTGTTACATTGTTATCTTACATTGTTGCTGGCTGACATTGTTTTCTCGTATTCAGCATTCGTCGATCGGATATAAAAACAAAAATATCGATGAACAAAGATGCCAGGCTGTGCCGCCATCGGTTGCAACAATCGCAGCGAGAAGGGCTACACCATGAAATGTTTTCCTCGTAATCCGAGGCTCAGAAAAATTTGGACGGAAAAAGTCGCGAGGGCCGATTGGGAGCCATCCAAGAATTCGTTTCTCTGTCACGTGCACTTCGAGGCCGATCAGTGGACGATAACCCAGAGCGGTAGAATAAAATTGAAGAAAAACGCTATACCGGCTATATTTACCGTAACGTCGACCCGAAAATCACCGAGAAAGCGCAGAAAGCTCATTAACGGCGAGGAGGAAGACGTTTATATCATCGAATATCTCGATGATCCGACTAATCGTAAATCTGTACCGATCGCCCAGGGTGCAACGTACAATAGTTACACGACGAGCAATATAACAACGATAATCGGTCGACCTGCCTACACTCGCTCGTCCTGTCGTACAGCGACGAAAATTCTCATGGAAAAACGCGCTAGCAACGATACGATTGTTCTCTCCGACGAGAAGAGCGACGAAGATACGAAACGCGCGAACGGGATCGTTCGAGCTCGTAAAGTCATTGAAAAAATCGAAAAAACAAGAATAAAAACGGAAATGAAGTCGCGGATCGATTCGAGCCGTGAAATCGACGAAATTGAGGAAAAATTACGCTCAATTTGCGACGGTGAAGAGCAAATCGATGATAAAATGAAAAATGAAAAGTATGACAAATCCGAGAGTATTAATGGAAAAAATACGTCAGTCGAGTGTAATATTGATGAAAAATACAAACCAAAATGTTTGAATATCGCGAAAAACGGTGATCACGTGAACAATCGTGAATCGAGCGATGACGGAGATGCGAACGAACGAAAGAAAAGATCAAAGATCGAAATTACGAGAGACGCGGATGAGAAATTTCACGTCGCGGAGAATAATTCGATCGACGAAGCCAAATGCCCGTTGGAAAATATCGAAAAACCTTGCCGCTCGGAGCTGAGCTCGAAACGCCCGACATTCACGATAAAATTGACCGGAAACGAGGAAGACGTGACGGATATCGTCGAGATCTTGGGCAGCGAGCCAATATTGAAGTACAAAATCAGCGACGAGCCGTCGAGCGGAAACAAAAATTTCATCACATCGGTGATATCGGTGACCGATACTTTCAGAATAAAGTCGGAAAATGATGCGGAAGAGGCGAAACCCAAGCTCGAGGATACATCGAGCAATGATATCAAAAATGAAGCGTCGCTCCGGATTAATGGAAATAACGAAAAAGAGAAGGAGGAAGAAGAAGAAGAAGAAGAAGAGGAAGAAGATAATTCGATGAAACTGTTCGTTGAATCGCCGGATGACGATGAAAATATGATGGATCGCAAGCGTTTGAGAAAAAAAATCAAATTTCAGGATGAAGTTATACGAAAATTGACGATAAAATTGGGTGTCGATGGGCCGAACGAAAAAATGGAGAATCACGCGAACGCGAGATCGGACACGAAGAGACGAAGAATAACGGAAAAATTGTGCAACGGAGATTGTCAAAACGACCGAAAGGACGCGATTATCGAGAATCTTTCATCGAAGATCAAGGATTCGCACGAGACGATCGCGAGAATTGCGAGGAGTCTCGGCGAGGAGAGGCAAAATGCGAAAAATGCGCAATTGCAGATACGCCAGCGTGACAATCATATCAAAGAATTGAATTGGAAATTGAACAAAGCGTCCAAGTATATCGAGAGAGCGGAAAAAAATGCAAACACGTACAGGAAAAAATTGTCGAGTCTCCAGAAATTGACGAATCTGGAGAAACTTCGAGCCAGTTTGCCGAGGCAAAATCGCGAGCCGAGCGATAACGAAGCTTCGGCTTGTATGATAAATATGGAAGAATCGATCGTACCTGTGAGAGAATCGATGAAAACGACGACGAGGACGAATTCGATCGATGCGAATCGGATAGAAAGATTCGAGAATCCCGAGGGATCGTCCGAGCGCATGATTTGCAGAACTGTTCAAGATATTTTCGAGGAGAGCAATCGCTGTGATGACGATGATCCCTTTATTATAGAAAATGCGGAAGATTTTATGCGTCTATTCGCGGGTTCTCTTTAAGCTCAATTTTATTATTTTCTTTTTTCTTGATATTCGAACCCTCGATTGTTTATCATATTTAAACAAAAAAAGCAAAAAAAACAAAAAAGATATCAAGTTTTCTTATTTTTTGCGTGTGAATAAGCATGAAATTTTAAAATTTTGTTCATTCTACAGTTTCAACGTATTTTTTTTTTTTTTTTTTTACTGTAAATAGAGTAATGGCTCTTAATTTTCATCGCTAAAATATTATTTTTATTTTTATTTCGTTTCTTTTTTTTTGTTTTTCTTATCACGGACTACGATGATAAATTTATATACGGTCACGCGGAGGATTAAGCGAAGCGGGGAAAAAAAAAAATTACAAATCGTACAAGTAAAACGAAGAGTTTATTTGCAACAGGCTCGGTCTCTTTGTCAAAGTTTGGGCGATAAAAGGCTCAGATGATGTAAATAACTTGTAATTAGCTTGGTACTCTCGATGTAACATCTCAATGAAATATTTTCATCTTTCTTGCCCGCGTTCGATTCGTTATTCACCAGCGGCATTACGAGAATATTCTTGCCCGGCAGGGCTTTGCGAAATTCCAAAAGTGTCGGATATCCGTTGCTCTCGCGTATCAAATTAGGCTCCTGCTTGTAAATCTGCGCGAGTTCGAGCAATTTCATTGTTTTTTTCTCCATTGAGAGCCGGATCGAAGAAAAAAAAAACAAAATTTTTTATAAACAGCAAATTATTTGCAAGTCCACCGAGAACGTTTCGGAGGTAACTACGATTTTCGTTCAGTTTGAAAAAAAAATAATAATAATAATTCACGATTCTCGTGAAATTTTTATTTTCTATATAGCTCGTAATGTTCGTTGAAAAGATGATCCGTCGATTCAACGATACGAATTATCGAGAACTTTCGTTGTTGAAAAATTCAAGTCCAGCGAGCAAAATAAATTACGATAATGGGAGAAATAAAAATTGCATCGGAGCTCTGAATCGGTCTTTGAATGAAAAATGAACGAAAACGCAAGTACCGAGAAATTGGCATAAACCGGAAGTAACTGAAAAAAAAAGTTTGGAAAAAAAAAACGAACTCTCGTATCGCAAAACGAAACGACGAACCTGCTTCGTCGCGATCTTTGCGGCTTCGTAATTCCAATGCGAGTGATCCTCGAGCCACGGATTCAATTGACCGTGTCCCTTTAGCGTGACATTGTTGGGTGTGCATCTTTCGCGCAATTCCTTCTCGACATAACGATGCACCAATTTGCAGACTCGTGCGGGATTTTGTTGAGGAACCAAACTATCGAAAATTGATCGTTTAACCGCAAACGTGATTGCGGTAAGATAAAAATAAGGGGGGGGAAAAAAAAACAACAAGCTGATTTACCGTATGGAAAATCTGGCATTGACTTTTTTTGGGATCGTCAGTTTTACAGGACAATCGCACGTGACGTTGTTATCGATAAAGTGCAAACTGAATGAAGGATTTCGCCAAACATTCATGAGCGTTTGTTTGGCTTTTCCATCATTGCCGAGCTTGTTCAAGCAAGCAGTTTTTCTATAATCCTCCATGTCGACTCGGAGCTTTCGATAAATGTCCTCCTCGTCGGGAGTTATTTGCACAACGTCGTCGTAAAATTCCGGAATTTTCATACGGCCCGTATTATCCACCAGGGCATTCAAAACGAATAGAATATCCTGAATGGGCTCGTACAATATACCGCCGTATTCGCCACTGTGCAAATCGTCTCTGGGACCCTCCGCGCAAAGTTCGAAGAAACAAACACCCCGAGAACCATGAATAACGCAAGGATCATTTTTCCCGAGCCATTGACCATCGTTCATGAGAATACAATCGATCCCCATCGTGAATCCTGACTTTATGTCTTCCAAGCTTTTTTCGACACCCACGCTGCCTACCTCGTGCATGGATTCTACGAATAATTTGGATATTCGGGAAACGAAAAATTTTAGACTACGGCGTGACTCCAAAGAGACCTTATTTAACCCTTTAACTGCTGGTGTGGGACACATACGTCCTACCTACTTTGAAAAATCGTAACTTCCAGAAAAATGAACATATCGACATCGTTAAGGTCGCATTTTGAAGATGAAGGATGCATCTAATCATGAAAAATTCGGCGAACGCGAGGGTTGCACCCCTTCGGTTTCACACCCTGGCGAAAATTGCGAAAAAATGAGGAATAGGCATAACTTTTAGGAAAAAATTTTTTTAGAGACGCGATCTCAAGTATGCGCTTTGAAATAACATCGAAAATTTGTAGCAAAAAGGTCCGGATCAAAAACCACCCCTAACGGTAATAAAATATCGATAACTACCCCGGGAAATGGTGATACGCCCAATAATGCACTTTCATTGATGCTCAGTTCATAAATATTTTTGAAAACACGCGAAAAATTTGTAGCAAGAATATCCGAATGGAAAACTACCCCTAACAGTAACGAAACATCGAAAACCACCCCTAGAAATGGTGATATGCCCAAAAATGCACTAACATTTACGTTCATTTCATATATATTTTCGAAAACGCATGGAAAATGTGTATCAAGAACATCCGAATAAAAAAACTACCCCTAACGGTAAAAAAAAACATGAAAAACCGCCCCTAGCAGTGGTGATGCGCCTGAAAATGCACTTTTATTCATGCTCAGTTCATAAATATTTTTGAAAGCACACGAAAAATTTGTAGCAAGAATATCCAAATGGAAAACTACCCCTAACAGTAACGAAACATCGAAAACCACCCCTAGAAATGGTTATATGCCCAAAAATGCACTAACATTGACGTTCAGTTCATATATATTTTCGAAAACGCATTAAAAATGTGTATCAAGAACATCCGATTTAAAAACTACCCCTAACGGTAAAAAAAAACATGAAAAACCGCCCCTAGCAGTGGTGATGCGCCTGAAAATGCATTTTCATTGATGCTCAGTTCATAAATATTTTTGAAAGCACGCGAAAAATTTTTAGCAAGAATATCCGAATGGAAAACTACCCCTAACAGTAACGAAACATCGAAAACCACCCCTAGATATGGTGATATGCCCAAAAATGCACTTCCATTGACGTTCAGTTCATTTATATTTTCGAAAACGCATGAAAAATGTGTATCAAGAACATCCGATTAAAAAACTACCCCTAACGGTAAAAAAACATGAAAAACCGCCCCTAGCAGTGGTGATGCGCCTGAAAATGCATTTTCATTGATGCTCAGTTCATAAATATTTTTGAAAGCACGCGAAAAATTTGTAGCAAGAATATCCGAATGGAAAACTACCCCTAACAGTAACGAAACATCGAAAACCACACCTATAAATGGCGATATGCCCAAAAATGCACTAACATTGACGTTCAGTTCATATATATTTTCGAAAACGCATGGAAAATGTGTATCAAGAACATCCGAATAAAAAAACTACCCCTAACGATAAAAAAAACATGAAAAACCACCCCTAGCAGTGGTGATGCGCCTGAAAATGCACTTTTATTGATGCTCAGTTCATATAAATTTTTAAAAACACATGCAAAATTTGTAGCAAGTAAATCTGAATTTTTCCCAACTGAAGGGTCGTTCATAAGGGTTGGAATTGTCCGTAAGTCCTTCGGAATATGCTCATGTGTTCTGGAACACTCATATTTCGATTCAGATCAGGATAAAATAACAAAAAATGAGATGATAACATTTTATCCATTAGGGGGGGGGGGGTGAATTTCTCTCAATTGAGGGTTAGTTCATAAGGATTGATTGCTCCGTAAATTCTTCAGAATCCCACTACGTATCCCAGAATGACTTTTCCTCAATTTCCGGCAGAAATGAACGATGGGAAATGAAATTAAGATGTTTTCAAGCGGTGGTTTTTTAATTTAGGGGTAGTTTCTGAGGGTAGGAAAATTCTGGAATAATTTTTTTTCTCACATTGGTTACTCATGAATTCAGATTCATCATGCACCAACTTTGTCAAACGCTCCAAAAAAAACTCAGCTGTTAAAGGGTTTAAAAAAATCTCAATGAAAATGGCCATTATCGGTACAGTGGCCATATTTACTCTAGCTTAATAAAAATATATATATTGATTAAGTTATCAAGTCACTGGATTTCATGCCAATTTTTGCACAAAAATTTCATTTAATCGTTTACCGCAAAAAATCTTTACGTTGACCGGCAATTCCAAGCCTTGCGCCTTGTAAGACTCGACAGCATGGATAAAGCAAAGCAACGGTCCCTTCATTCTCGCTGTCCCGCGTCCGTACAATTTTCCATTTATTTCAGTCATCTCGAATGGATTCGTCGTCCATGAATCACGATCCACATCCGCAACGTCCAAATGACAATAGTACAGAAGAGTTTTCTTTTTTCCAGCTTGTCCCGACGTGCCGAGTACCAAAAACGGTATTTCAAGCTGAAATTTTGTTTTCAAATTATATCATAGCTCCATAAAGCTGGTGCGCCGGCTAAGTCAATTGAAATATCTGCTGACGCGATGATATATGATAGTATATAATATTTTATAATCATATATATAATATATATAATATAAATATATATTAATATAATAATATATATTATTTTATTATAATATATCATTTACAAACTTTTATTATAGCATGGAATCGACACCGAATAACAATTACTCGCGGAGCTCGTTCAATTTTTATTATAAAACTAATAGAAACAAAATGATTTTTTTTTTGTTCGTTTTCGTTAGAAAATCGTGACAACTTATTAACCGTCTGAATGTTTAAAGGAAATTCAATTTAAAAAAAAAAAAAAAATTGAATACCGTCGCATCGGTTCCCTCCGGAGTATAATTTCCCACTTCCCTGAGTTCTACGGTGAATCCAAGACCCTTCAAGCGATTCTCCATCCACTCGATCAGCAGCGACAATTTCTTGTGAGTTTTCGTATCGCTGCTGATACCAGAAATTGCCACGATCTTTCGCAGCTCCTCGACGTAATTTTTTCTCTGAGAATCTATGTATTTGTAACATTTAACGAGTTGCGGAGGAATAGGCATATCCGAAGCGTGAAATCGCGTCAAAAGATAACATCAACAGCCACGAATTATTTTTCCGAGCGTCAAAATCGTCGATAGACTTTTGTTTTTTGCTCTTACATATATATATATATATATTTTTTTTTTTTTCTTCGCTCAATGACTCGAAACCTCGAATAACAATAATATTTTAATATATATATATTTATAAATTTAATAAGCTATACTGCATTGGAATTAAAAATAGCCGCTAGAGCGCAGCGACAGTTTTAGAATTGCCAGATTTTTTTTTCTCCTTTGTTGTTTTTTCTTTTATCGCTGGCTCATCGACTTTGTTACAATCGCACCAGGGAGTTATCGTTTTATCACAGTTCAGCGAGATATTCAATATCGTCAGTGCGGCATCGGCAATCGTGGCGTTTATCGTTTCTCTAAGTTCGTAGGATACGTTATTGAGGCCCGTTTGACGATCGCGTTTTCTCGTTATCTCGCGCTGATTGAAACACTTTGCCATGTCTCTCTTGCGATGATTTTTGTCATGTATGTGTCTGAAATTATATTTTTTTTTTTCCATTCAATGAGCGAAAAAAAAAAAAAGAGATGTTTCTTCGTTGAAGTTTGGAAATTTTTTTTTTTTTTTTTTTCTTTCTTTTCGATAATTACTTGAACGTGTCGTGGGTTCCCGTCGATATATTTTGGGGTCTTTTGATACCGAGAGTCGCTTCTTTCAGCCTAACGTAAAATTCATCATCCTCCAATCCCCAGCCCCAATATTTATTCGACAATCCGTTAACGAGCTCAAAATGTTCTCTGGAAAATAATAATTTTTCATTCGATACTTTTGGCAATGTTTATTTATTGTTTTTTTTTTTTTCTTTAATTTAATTATTTAAATAATTATAAGAATTTTGTATCGCTGTTTTTTTGTTTTTTTTTTACCTTCTGATCAGAAGGATTCCGCCTATAAATGTTGAATAATGATATCTCGGATGAAGTTCCGGCGATGATACGTGGAAAGGACCATCGGCGGGAAATTTGTAAGACAATTCATCGTTAACGGGCAACAAATCGACGTCGTGCATCGCGATGTAGTCAAAATCATTCTTGACTCGAAGAAAACCAACGTTTATGAGCGACGCTCTGTTGAATCTGAATCTGTCCACCTTGAGAACGTTGGAATTAACTTATTTGGAATTTTTTTTTGACGGCGGAGTACGCGAATGTTGCGGCGCGGCGTTAAAATGCGAATGATTGAAAAAAAATCACAAATCGTTTTTGTTTTATCGGATGCCGACGTTACAGCAGAAATGTTTCAAGCTCAATCGCTGGCTAGTTTTATAGATTTATACTTTGAAGGATATCTCGAGACTTTTTTTTGGGTAATTTTTTTCTTTTCAAGTACAAAAAATGCGTAATAGATTGAAAATATTTTCTTTGCTCACTTGATTCAGTATAAATATGTGATAATCGATATTCTGCTTGTCCAAAAATTTCTTCATGTGAGGCGCAAAGGACAATAATTCCTCGAAACGATCTCTGAACGGCACTAACAAGGCTAAACGATGCTCCGAAGCTTTGAACTTTTTTGTCGATCGACTCGATGCTTTTCGCGCCTCAGATTTACCGGCGGCAGCCTCGTCTCTGCATTTACAATCGTCTGTAATGCAAAAGAAAAATTGAAAATTTCCATTTTCAAGGAATTTTCGTGAATTTTTATTGTGAAAAATGTAATTAATTCGACTCATTAACGCTTACCAACGTTGAATGGAACGACACTCAGCAAAAAAGATACGACGAATGTAATACAAATGCAAATGGCAAGATGCTTCGCTCGCAAATTTTTCCACTTGGCTTCCATGCCGAATTTTCGTCGTTTTCAAGACATCGAGAATTATTTTTTTTCTTTCAACTAGGAGCATCCTCCAGGATGATCGTTTTCCTCAATGCGACTCATCGGAGTCTGTACTTTTCAATGCGGTGCAAATTTTTCGTAGAATTTCAAAAAATACTCCAAAAGGTAGAATTTCATGCGCCATTGTTGTTCAATTATTTTTGTCAATTAAAAAAAAAAAAACGATCGTGCACTGTTTATCCATGCATGGCTGGGTTGTAATTTTCTCGATCGATGTAACAATTTTGAGATTTTATATTATTCTTTCGAGCATATGTTTACTTGGAAATTCTCTTTGATCGTTTGAAACTGAAACTTCGACTGATTGAAACATAACCTCGGTGATTTAAATTTTTCGATGATAAATCAGTTTCCTCTCGTGACCTGCAGAGCTCGGTATAATCAGTATAGAGGGGGATTCAAAAATAAAATTACTAAATTCTCAATAAATCATTGCGGTTTCAATTTTACTCCAAATGATTAATTTAATATTAATGATAAATCATTAAATTATTGTTAATAATTTAATTGCTCGATCTCCCAAAAAGTGAAAAAAAACCATAATGAAATAATTTGTAAGTCTTATAATTTTTTAATTAGACAATAATTACCGTGTATCACTCATTATAGAGTATATATATATTAAATATTTAGTATATATATTAAAAATTTCGAAGAGGGGCTGAGAATAGTTGAAGGTTTAAGAGTAGTCTAATAGAAGAGTATAACAATATTCTGACCAGAAACGAAGATCAGAAGCAATTTGTACTGCAAATCATAAGCGAATATCGCAAAGAAATCCCGAACGCTAACAAACGAACTGTTGATATAAATTCAAAATATATAATTGCTTTCTTCTCCATATAATTTTTTAATCACTTTACTTTTGAAATCTCACCGCCTAATCATGTGTTTTTGATAAATCCTTAAATTATAACATATTTAATTGATAATTCCAGTAATCTTGAATGACTATGGCGATAATTGAACAGTTTGTAAAGAAAAAATGCCTCAAATGGGAAAAAAAACATCGCTGCAGCATAAAATACCTTTTTTTGACCATTTCGTGCTTGCCGGCGGAACCCCTTGTCATTAATTAACTTACAGGCCACAGCTTTTTCAGGTAATCTTTTTTTAACCATTTGCAGTAGAACTGAGAACTGAATTTGTGAAAAAATGTTAATATTTAGAGTTACAAAAACGTATCCGAGGTATCGGGAACAAAAAAAATACACAAATTTTCATAATTTCGGGGTTTATTAAAAATCATTCATACTTTCTATATACATGTATCCGTTATTCTCTTTCTGATTATTTGATTATAATCAATAAACTTATTGAAATTAAAAAAAAAAAAAAATTATGGCAAATTAATGAATAAATTGGTGGGGTGATTGGTCGGTTTTTATAGCAATCTCGTTTTTTTTTTGTAGGTGCGCATTCAAATTTGTATCCTCGAGCAAAATTATGCTCCTCGGAGGTACCGATACGACAAGAGTATAATCATCGCGATTCATCATCCTCGATGTATCTCGTCTCTCATTTTATTCTTCAATTATAAAATTATATAATTACTAAATCCATGGACAATGATGCCATCGATAGAACAAAGGAAAAGGCATCGAAGAATCACGAGAAAAACGTTTTTCATAATAACGTATCGTATCGGGTAATTAACGCTTGAAATAGGGTGAAAGATATTCGAAACGGAAATTTAAATCAAAATTCCGTGCCTCGAAGCGGTGCTCGACAAATTAAACATAAAAAATTTGTCATGGGTTTTTTAAAATGTCTTTTTGTACCATATCGGAAAAAAAAAAAAAATACTTGACAAGGTTTGGGGCATCGATGCATGTTGAAAAAGTAATTATAAATTTTTTTTTCTCACTAGTCTACAGGCGACATTCGTACGTAAACATAATATAATTATAAGGCTAATAATTCATACGAAAAAAAAGAAAAAAAAAAAAGAAAAAAAAACCCTAAAGTATGTAGCATTGAAAAGTTGAATTCCTAAATGCTGTTTACCTAGCAGATTGTACTCTCTCATTGATAAACGTTAATCGTATCTCTTCCAATGAGATTCGTTGTTTCGAGATTTAGCGAATTATTTTTATTTTTTTTCATTTTTCCAGCCTCGTTCACCGAGCCAGATCAAATTTTCGCAATAACGAAACCGAATAAGAACGTAAATTTATACTCGCGGGCAAAGATACAAATATATATATAATGTAAATATAGACTCTTGGCGGATTATAGAAAGGATATAATCTATAAGTATGACAAATAGACGGATCATCGGCCTGCATAATTATTTTTTTTTTTTCTAACCAAACGCCTTTCTTCCTTTTCTAGGCCCAGAAAAGCTCGTTTATCGCGATTAATGCCGCTATCCGTCTTTTAATTATCGCTCATCGTATTATAAGCGTAAATATAATACGACTCGAATGATTTCCGGGACACGCGTTGAAAAAAAAAATGAAATCGAAAAATAAAAAATGGAAGAAAAAAAAAAATCCAAAGTAAAAGAGAAAGAAACAATTCGAGACGATAGTCCAAAATTCTTTTCCCCCCCATCATCTTCAAGCCTGCATCTTTCTCCCTTGCTTCGATTCTTGTGTTTTTTTTTTTTTTTTTTTTCCTCTCATATCTTTCTCGGCTATTTTTTTCTCCAGCGTCTTTTTACATGACGATACACCATTTTTTCGGCTCGACCTCGCTGTCGATCGTCAATTTTTCATCACCGAAGCCCTTGTAGCTCATTCTATCGGTTTGAAATTTGTAGCCCTTTGGATTAGGCGTTGAGACCTCTACGGGCCTTCTGATGCCCTTGAGCATTTCCAGCGAAGTATTCAGGAGACCGCTGCTCGTGTCGGTTTTCAATTTTTTCGACGATGACCTCGCGTTGTCGCCGATTTTTCGTTTTCTCACGGCCGGACTTCCGTTGCATATAATCGAGTCGGAAATATCGGTCGGATAGCGGGAAAGTTTTGAGCACGCTGGATCATCGAGATCCAATGATGCGCTCGATGTATTGACGAACAGGGAGCTGTTAGGTGAAAATCTATTCTCCCGAACGGTCACGTATCTCAAACGATTTATCGTACCGCGTCCCGTTATATTGCGCAAAGTTTTGCCAAACGACATGTCCAAACGTTTCGCTTGCTCGTCCGCCGTGACGCAATTTTCTTCACCGTCCGTGCTCAGCTCGTAGAGCTTTGTATTTTCCTTGAGACAATCGTTCAGCTTTATCTGCACGTCTTTCAGCATTATCGACGAATCATAAGAAACGAATGACGGATCATTGACGATTTCTTTGGCCTGATCCCCGACGATGCTCTCCTTGTCGGATTGCGTCGCATTTCCGCTGTCCGATGTCTCGGAAGTCGTTGATTCAACAATATCCGACGAACCATTTTCCGTGCTCAGCGTTAATTTATCATTTCGCGTGATTTCCGTCGTTGCCGCGATAATTTCTTCCTTGCGTCCGTTGACGACGAATTCGTGGCTCGTGACACATTTTTGTTCCGTCGATTTTGTTACCTCGGGCTCGTCCATTAATTTCAATGAATTATCATCGCTCTCGAAACTCTCGAGCTCGGTCACCTCTTTAACGTCCGTGCTCTCGATCGTTTCCAATATTTCCATGCCATTGTCGAGCTTAATCATTGACAATTCCACGCTCGTTGATTTCTCGATGGCCAGATCGATGCACGTTTCCTTGGGGCTCTCGTTTCGCGGTGTTGTATCTTTGATTTCCGTTAATTCGACGATTTCCTTGCCGTTTGAGCTCGAATGACTCGTGAAACTCGGATTTTCGTTCTTCGTCGCGGGGGTGCCCTCCTCATCGACGTGGCCGGGACCATTTTTTTCGCTCGTTTCCTTCGCATCCTTCTTCGTTATCGATACTTTGAGCTGTACCGCCGCCGTATCCTCCGACTCCGCGTGCATCGTCGTGATCTCCTCGTTATCCTGCGATTTGACGACTGTCGTTTGCGCGAGCTTCTTCTCGTCCCTGCACGTTGGGGGCTGAAATCGAGTCGGATTTTTCAATGCTTGACGATAGTTTGTCCTTGACGGACTGCGCAATTTACTCTGCAACATAGAAAGCGAGCTTTCATATGCGAATCTGACAGAGAGGGCCCGACGAGTGCAAAAGAGAGCGCAATGACGTTGATGTGAATGAGAACCAAAGTTGTTTTTTTTTTTCGTTTTTTTTTAGGAAAATACAGTTCGGAGGATGTTTAGTCTGCGTATCCGTGAGTGATATTGAATTAAAAAGAAAAAAATGAGAAGAGCTTTAACAGCTGAATTTTTTTGGAGCGTTTGGCAAAGTTGGTACATGGTGAATCTGAATTCGTGAGTAGCCGATGTGAGAAAAAAAATTATTCCGGAATTTTTCTACCCTCAGAAACTACCCCGAAATGAAAAAAAAAACCACCCCAATCGCTTGAAAACATCTTAATTTCATTTCCCATCGTTCTTTTCTGCCGGGAATTGAGGAAAAGTCATTCTGGGATACGTAGTGGGATTCTGAAGAACTTACGGAGCAATCAACCTTTATGAACTACCCCTCAATTGAGAGAAATTCACCCCCCCCCCCCCCCCCAATGGATAAAATGTTATCATCTCATTTTTTGTTATTTTATCCTGATCTGAATCGAAATATGAGTGTTCCGGAACACATGAGCATATTCCGAAGGACTTACGGATAATTTCAACCCTTATGAACGACCCTCCAGTTGGGAAAAATTCAGATTTTCTTGCTACAAATTTTTCATGTGTTTTCAAAAATTTATATGAACTGAGCATCAATAAAAGTGCATTTTTTAGGCGCATCACCACTGCTAGGGGCGGTTTTTCATGTTTTTTTTACCGTTAGGGGTAGTTTTTTATTCGGATGTTCTTGATACACATTTTCCATGCGTTTTCGAAAATATATATGAACTGAACGTTAATGTAAGTGCATTTTTGGGCGTATCTCCATTTCTAGGGGTGGTTTTCGATGTTTCGTTACTGTTAGGGGTAGTTTTCCATTCGGATATTCTTGTTACAAATTTTTCGTGTGTTTTCAAAAATATTTATGAACTGAGCAACAATAAAAGTGCATTTTCAGGCGCATCACCACCGCTAGGGGCGGTTTTTCATGTTTTTTTTTACCGTTAGGGGTAGTTTTTTATTCGGATGTTCTTGATACACATTTTCCATGCGTTTTCGAAAATATATATGAACTGAACGTCAATGTAAGTGCATTTTTGGGCGTATCTCCATTTCTAGGGGTGGTTTTCGATGTTTCGTTACTGTTAGGGGTAGTTTTCCATTCGGATATTCTTGCTACAAATTTTTTCGTATATTTTCAAAAATATTTATGAACTGAGCATCAATGAAAGTGCATTATTGGGCGTATCACCATTGCTAGGGGTGGTTATCGATATTTTTTTGAATGTTAGGGGTGATTTTTGGTCCGGACTTTTTTGTTACAAATTTTAGATGTTATTTCAAAGCGCATACTTGAGATCGCGACTCTAAAAAAAATTTTCCCTGAAAGTTATGCTCATTTCTCATTTTTTCGTAATTTTCGCACTTTTCGACTTTTAAAACCGAAGGGGTGCAACCCTCGCGTTCGTCGAATTTTTCATGATTAGATGCATCCCTTCATCTTCAAAATGCGACCTTAACGATGTCGATATGTTCATTTTTCTGGAAGTTACGATTTTTCAAAGTAGGCGGGACGTATATGTCCCATCGGCCGTTAAAGGGTTAAAAATAAATAAGTATTTTTATAAATACAGACTTTTCGATTTTTCAACAATTGAGTATGAAACAATGAGACTTATGAGGAAATATTGTGGGTATGAAAAAGCATCTGGCGATTATAGTTATACTTTTTTTTTTAATAGATTTACCAAAACCTTCAGTCTAACTTTTTGATGCTTCCGTACAGACTAGGGATCCTCAAAGACTGTTTAAGGGTCATTAACGACAACGCTATTGAGGAACTGGTATCAGAGTGCATCGAACAAACAAAAAATGCAGAGGATCGTTATGGCTAATTACCTGATCAGTGATTTTTCTAAAAATAGCACAGGTCTCTGGGCTAGTATTTATATGTTAAATAAGGGAAAAAATCAAGTTAAAGAAGCTAAAATCTTGTATACTTCATCGGTATAAAAGATTAAAAATTTTTTATAAATACAGACTTTTCGATTTTTCAACAATTAACTATGAAACAGTGAGACTTATTTATTAGGAAATATTGTGGGTATGAAAAAGCATCTGGCGATTATTATTATACTTTTTTTTTGTAGATTTATCAAAATTTTCATTCAGTCTAACTTTTTGATGCTCCTATACAGACTAGGCATCCTCAAAGACTGTTTAAGGGTCATTAGCGACAACTCTATTGAGAAACTGGTATCAGAGTGCATCGAACAAACAAAAAATGCAAAAGATCATTATGGCTAATTGCCTGATGAGTGATTTTTCTAAAAATAGCACAGGTCTCTGGGCGAGTAATTTATATGGAAAAAAATCAAGTTAAACAAGCTAAAATCTTGTATACTTTGTCAGTATAAAAGATTAAAAAATTTTATCTACATATATATTTACCTTGAAAACTTTTGCCACGGGTACCGGCAATCGTTTCTGTACTCCGATCGGTTTTACTCTGCAATAAGATCACAGAAATCTTGGATAACGATAAAAATTCCACATTCCCTAAATTCTCGCTTAATCTACAGGCGATAAGGTCTAAATAAGAATTTCCGGAGGTGATGAGAGGATGCGAAGTTAAAAATATTGAAAAAAAAAAAAAAAATTAAACCAAAGTTTCCTCATTCTCTTCAAGCATTCCTCAGAGTCCGAACTCCCAAGATCTACCGTTCAACAGCCGAAGGAAAGAATAAAAGAAAGCAAATCTCATCGCGAAAGAACGACCAACGATGCAATTTTCGTTCCTTTACTCGAGAGAATCAAAAAATCTTTATCGAGACTCGCAAGAAAGCGCCAGCTTTCCCCGAAACTCCATAATTCCCGATAAAATTATTTCGATCGGCTTCGCTATTGCGCCAAAAAAAAAAAAAATTAAATTAAACAGAGGAAAAAGCCAATGGAAAAATTTTCTTTTTTTTTTCATCTCTGTAATAAAAAATACGTGTACAACGTGGATCGATAATACCAAGAGGATTTTAGTCGGAATAAAAGCTTCCTTTACTTTTTTTTTTCTTTTTTTTCTGCGCTAATTCGGCGTTACGAACCTGTTGGAATTATCCGACTCTCGCTGTTTCGCGGCCTGGCTCGTATCGCAACCTTTAGACGACGAGGTCGTAGTCGCTTTGAGCCTGCGAACGTACAAATTCCTCTCATCGCCTCCAGGGGCCGCCTTCTTTGGCGTTTTACCCATGCTCTTTCTCTGTCTCTCTCTAGCTTTCTCTTATTCTCGTTTTTTTTTTATTTTCGTTTTAAAGTAGATTTTTGTTTTCTATTATTCCTTGGCAACGGCGGCGGTACGAACCGGTGAATTTCGAATTACTTTACGGATTTTACGAACGTCTGTTCCTCGCTCCCTCGAATCCCTTTGTACGCGCAGAGGCAGGAAAAAAAAAAAACAAAAAATCTCTAAACTCGGGAGTATTTTTCGAAAGGAAAAAAAAAAAAAAAAAAAATCCCCTGAGATACGAAATATCTCGTTTATCTTGGGGAAGTAAAAAAAAAAAAACTTGTGTAGTCTTTGATTGAAAAGCAGGAAATGGTTTGACAAAAACGTAAAAGGGCTCTGCTCTTTTTTTTTTTGTTTGTTTGCCGAAGCGAAACGAGGCTTAGCCGTGAAGCGTGAAAAGTACACTCCCTAGATTCTTTTACAGAGAGAGACGCAATTTAAGTAATACGATAATCCGGACGCCATGTAATATATACAATGCCGTGGCGATCGTTTTTCGCGGCGCGTTGAGGAAAAAAAAAAAATTGAGTAGTATATATTCAAGTATATATAAATTGCGGTACGTACACCGACGACCGGAAAAAAAAAACTCGTAAACACACTCGCGCACCCCCAAGTATACTCGTTCGGGTTGTTAATTGCAATTTTTTTATCTCCCGTACATACACACTACAAAAATTAGCCTCTCAAGGAATTTTCTTTTCTCCTCAGTATCTTTCTCTCTTAAATCAATGGCACACCTTGGTTGCGATTATATTATCGTTTGTAATTCGTGTATATTATTTTTCTCTTCCGGGCTCTCAAACTTGCGAACGGCGTTTTGTGCGGCATGCGTATGGGGCACGTACATACGTGCGTGCCTTTTTTTTTTCTCTCCACGCTCTCGTTGGATTCTTTTTCTTTCTCGGCTTCTCGTCGCGTCTCTCTCGTTCGGAGATGCGCGCGCGAGAGCTCCAATTTGTGACCGGTAATTTTTTGGTCCTGTGACCGTCACGTGACCGTTGAAAAAATGACCAAACGAGTCTTCTTGCAAAAAAATAAGGCTACGCGCGCCGATGCGTCATCTATTTTTTTTTCAACATTTTAAAGTGTACTTGTGTACAGGTTGATTATTTATATTGCTATTCAAAATTATTTCAACCTAACCCAATGCAAATCAATGTATTGACAAAAAACGCGTGACCGAAAATTATTTTACGCGTTCGATTTTTAAAATTAAACTTACGGGCCGTTTACGTGACCTGTCATTGTCGTGTCATTTGACCATAATACAGAATAACGGTCATTTCGTATCTCTAGCCTCGTCTATTATATTCCAATTGCGCGCCCTTGCTATTGAAATCCTATCGCTATCAATATTTTTTAAGTTTTGCGTTATAAATTAACCAAATAAGGATTGACGCGTCAAACTAACAAACGTTTCTCTGCTGTCATTTTTCCATGAAATAGGATATAGACCAATTATGTGTTTGAAAACCAACCAATCGCGGTGAGGAATGGCAGGTTTTCCATCGGTAATGTAGGGCTTATGTATAGTAGTGGATATATAGATGGCGCGCTTTGCGCGATTAAAAAAGGCGGAAGCAAGAATGTACTTTTTGAAAATTTGAATCACTTGAATTTCAGTGATGATGGTCCAAATTCGAGTAATATCATTGAATTCGTCGGTATTATAATTGCAAATACGAAGTAGATTTTTTCTCCGAGAAGAGGAAAGCTCGCAGAAATATTAAGGAAAGAAATAATTAATACAACTTTGCTGTGTCGTTCTATTTTATTGCATTACGTTTTATTTGCTATTTTTATCGAGTATCGCGTTATATTTTCGTACCTATTCTCGATAATAATGGCAACTAAACACTTAATCGATGAACAATTGTACATATGAAATACAAAGTGCTCGCAATTACAGGCTCCCTAATAACTACAAAACATTTGAAACACTTCGATGCTCCGTTAAACTCTACGCTCTTATACACTTTTTCTTTTTTTTCTCTGCGATTTATCTATATTACACCGATTTAATAGCGATTAATCATCTTTAATTGATTCATCGTAGCATGCAAGCGAGCGCTGCATGCGCACGAATCGATTTCCGTCGAGTCGGGGAACGCTGCGAATAAATAAAAAATAAAACTTTACTCGGACCTCCGCTCTTCAGAGTCAAAAATAAAACCTGTAACATTTTTTTTTCTTTCGCCGAAGAAAATCCTTTCGCAAATCCCAACCGTAAGATTTTTGAGATTTTCCATATGATTTTTTTTTTGTTTTCCTTCGTCGAGTCGAACGGAAAATTCTGGATAACTTTGATAATTCCTTAGTTACGGCCACGTATCATATCTATTTACATCGATCGGCTTTGAATAAGACTCGAAGAAACGGTCAAACTAAAAAATAAGTATACGCTTCAACTTATTTTATCTAGACAACAATTATACGCAGCGTCCGTACTTGCTTTATACCACAGAATTGTTTGAATTGGACTAAATCACTAATTTAAGATCACTGATTTTTTTTTTCCTCCTCTTTTTCCAATATGTTCGGCTCGCATTTACAGCTTTTCTAAGTGGATGAATGAAAGAAAAAAAAAAAAAAAAAAAAAAAAAAAAAAGTGAAGACTTTGGAGTGATTGAGAAATTAATAAAATACTGTAAAAATGGAATATCAATAATAAAAATTCTTTAAGCTTCCCTAATTACGACGTTAATGTTTGAATCGTTCAGAGAAAATTTCTCTCGTGAACCTTTTGACTCGCAATGTTCAATGGCAAAAAAATAAACGAATACTCGATCGAAGCTGTTGGAATTGATAATACGTAATTCACGATGTTTCTGTACATAGCCGAAGTCAGAGGATCAATTTACACATTGTGCGTATAAATATTTGTAAAATAATTGTCAACTTTTTGTTAATTGAATAATTAATACGGTTCGGCATTGTTTCGTTTGCGCAATCGATAAAAGTTCGTCGGCGCTCATCATTTATGTACATAATTGACTACGAAGATTATTTTCGAGTATATCGATAATTCCAGAGCAAATCGACAGGCCCCATCAACCTCTGGGCATTTGGTAAACAACTTTTTTTTTTACTGTTGTTAATTACAACCCCGAGAAGGCATGCAGCTTATTTTTCGATTTTTTTTTTCTTAAACTGCTATTCCATGACGATTTAAAAAAATTTACATGAAACAAAACATTTCCTAGTTTTTTTTTATCTGAAAAAATTTACAGAAATCCTGTGTCAATTTTTTTTTTTTTTATGAATCTGAACTTCGGTACGCTGCGGGGCTTGTGATTTACAAATTTATAATATCTTTTTTTCAACTACTTTTCAAAACGAAAAAAAAAACGTATCGAAAAAAATAGAAGCGAACACCAGCGCACGCGGAAACTTAAAAATTTTCACATCTGACGCTGGATATTTGTGAATTTTGTCAAATTAAAAAAAAAATAGCCAACAGTTTTGTGTCATTTTTTTTTTTCAGTCGCTATTGAATATATCTGGCTAAATGAAACTGCACAACGATACACGTAGATACGATTCTAGGCATTTTTTTTTTGTGTCCAAACATCTCCCAATGGTAATAACTAAACAACGACTCGCTAAACACTTAATTTCTCTTTAAATCACGATTAACATGGCCCTCGTTTCGTGATACATGCATGTACTCATAAATGCAAGTATTTTTCTATCCATCGCGAAATTAAATCGTGGGTGCGTGCCACTCGGAGCAAAAAAAACCTGAGTAAAACATTATTCATGTCTACCCGACGACTTCCGGCTAGCTGAACTTTTTTTTTTTTTTTTTGCTGCAATTTTTCAGCATCGGCGGATTTTTATCGATTCAAACGAATCGATCTAACAATACATTGACTCGAGATTGTAGAAATACTTGGCGTTGTACACTTTTGTCCCGGGAGAGACTTTGTCGGATAATTAAAGGAGATTTTAGGTCTCGTGCGCTTCTGGCCCTACGGCATATCTTACGGAAATAATGACCGTACGATAATGTCCAAAAAAAATTGTATATTAAAAAAAAAAAACAATTTCCAGAGCTTTTCCACGAAAAAACTAAATTATTCACTCTTTTTTCGGTCTAATGAATTCACAGTTGACAAAAAAGATGAGTAAGTTTAAATTTATACTTAAAAGTCTCCCAGCTCGTTGCAAAAATCTGGGAAATCATTTTTATTTTTGTGCTCACTGAAAAATCTGTAATAGTCGAATTTAAATTACAATTACTAATAATTACTGATAATTATAAATTAATAATAATTATTAATTATCGTATTATTTTGAAAGATTCTCGATAGACCTTAAAATTGCAATATTTTTTTTTTAGTTTTCATTAATTTTTGGTACAAAAAAAAGTAATCAAAATTTCCCTCCAAAGAAATTGCCACAAATTGGGCAATTTTTTTGAGAAAAAAAAACAAACGATTCACCGTGCGCGTTGTTAGACCGAAAAAAAATGGTAATTAATAAATCTCACTTACGAGTCATGAAAATAGTTTTTTTTTTTTAACGTTTACGACTTTTTGTACATTACTGTACGGCCATGAAATCGTTTAAAGCGCACACACACACACACACACACACACACACACACACACACACACACAGATCTTATTTGCAAATAATTAATAATAATACTTCATAGAAATACTTTACAAAGCTATCGAGCGCAGTCTATACGGTAATCTTTAAAATTTTCCGAAGCCTACCGATTTTTTCGTCTAAACGATCGTTAAAACGAATTTACTCGTCTCAATCTGTCCTGCAGTTTTCATTGCGTTCTCTTCGTATCTTTCGCAATTTTTTTTTTTTTTTTTCCTTTTCCTTTGCGCACGAGATTGGCCAAGCGATCTCTTTTTTTTTTTTTCTCGTTCATTCGATCCACGAGATCTGAAAATTATCATTTCCGGACGAATCACAGTTCTTTTTGTTTCCATTTCATCGAACTTTATCATCGATTCCACGCAAAATCTACGATTTTTTCGTTTTTTTTTCCATCGAAAATCCTGGAAAAAAAACGAAAATGTTGAAAAATTTTCATTTACAGAGCGATCAAGTGTGATCGGCAATTGGACCATCGCTCCTGAAGCTTTTGCCTCTGATCCAAATGATGATCCGACAGATTTCTCGTCATGCCGATCTGTCCGCTAGTCTTGAGCTTTCGCGGATCGAGATTTGCGCCGAAGCTCTGCACGCCTTTGGCAAATTTCGAGAAAGGCGACAGTATTTCCCTGGCCGTCGTGGCGACCGGACTTGCAGCGCACGCGGCATCGTTCCTCATAGTTTTCAGTGCCGATTCGCTCTGCGACGATGTTATTATACTCGTGATCAAATCTTGCTCCGAGCTCGAGCGTTTTTTATCGCACGATATTTCATCGTCGTTCGGCGGTCGTACGATTTCACGAAGCTGGCCGGGCATACGATTGTCAACCTCGCCGGACGAGTGACTTATGTTCTTCGGTAGATTCAAGCTTGATGGCGGTACGGCTCTCTCTTTGTCGTCATAATTTACACAATCGACGGCACGCTGAATCGTTATTTCCGGAGTCGTTGCACCGGCCCGATCGATCTGTCCGGTCGAGCAGCTTCGATCCTCATTTTCCGGTTGTAGCAAATTCAAATCATCGAATTTACGCTCTTTCGCTTCGTAATCATTGAAATTATCCGCTTCAATGGGATTTTCATGATTCTTATCGCTCGGTATCGCGGCAGCGCTCGAATTAATTGCCCTCGATGTTTCATCATCGTGCTCGTTCGTTTCACGATTAATCTCGCTGTTATCGCGACTGCTCGTGCTACTTCCGCTGTTGCTTCGTGATTTTCGATTTCCCTCGATATCACGACTGCCAACCGTGAACATCGGCTTTGCTCCCGACTTTACGACGTCAGCTGGCCTTTTCTTCTCCGCGCTCGTCTCGTTTCTCGCGCTATCGCCACTTTTCTTACCCGCTATCGTGTGACCCAATTTGTTCAGCTTGCTGAACTGCTCCGACATGTTCGTCAGTGCTTTTGTACCTGTGAAATTGCGGTATTATCGATGACGAGACGGGAAAATTTTGGCAAAAAAAAATTTACGAAAAATTGCTCAGGCGATTTTGTAAATCTGTAAAAAGTTCGGGGAGAAAAAAACAAAATAGCGATACGATGAAACTAGCAGCGATCGAAAGATCAATGAGCACGGAGGCGAGCTGAGAATCGTCGAAACTCGATTATCAATTCAATTGGAAAACTTAAAAAAAAAAACATTATTTTTCAACAAAGTAAACTTGAGCTTGAAAAAAATCATTACAACCGATCGATTGTGATCTTTGAGCTTTATCAAAAGTCAAAGAAAACTTTTGATTGAAAAAAAAAAACAAACTAAGACTTGTATTGGTCATTTTCGGGCTTGAACGGATTACCTGCGCTCTTGAGTGCCAAAAGTTGTGTCTCCGAAACGTTTCTCGTGATTTGGGGAAACGAGGATATATCGAGAAGTCCCGTGGAGCCTCTGACATTTACGGTTTTGCTTGTCCTCTTGTCCAAAGCGACGTTCATAGCGATCGGTATTTTCGGCAGACCCGCGATCTCCACGGCCACGGAAAAAGCCTCGCAGATGGCCTTCAACGATTCTGCAAAATTAAAATAATTCATTCGCGTCTCAGTTTGACAATTAAATTTTATGTTTAAAACAAAATTTGACGAAAACTTTCCGGTAACTGTGTAAAAACTAATGGATTGAAATTTAATACTGGAAAGTGTAAGGTGATATCATTTACGCGTTCTTCAGAGTCGGATGCAAATGCCTTGAAATTGTGCCCCTTGAAAATTTTAGTCAAATCAGAGATCTGAGGGTTTTGTTCGACTCTCGTCTTTCTTTTCTTCCTCGCATAAATTTTGTTAAGAACAAAGCCCTCCGGAAACTCTATTTTTTTTCCTCATTCTCTAAAGACTTCAAATCGTTACACACTCTCAGAACTTTGTATCTCACGTTGATTCGTCCAATACTAATGTATGCCAGTATATCATTTGGTCTCCCTATTTTGACTCGTATGCCACTATTCTTGATCGAGTACAGAATAAATTTCTTAGGATGGCAGCGTTCATGACTATTCTGAGATTGCTAAAGCCATTGGGCTGTGTTCGCTAAAGTCTCTCAGAGTGTACATTTATGCAAAATTCACAACAACATGCACGGAAAGAATTTTTTTATTAATTTTTACTGTGACAAGTGTACACAAAAATATAAAATGTTTATATTTAGGTAAAATTTACTGATTTTTTCAGTAAAAATTCTTGAAAAAATTTCAAATTTACGTCACCCGACAGTAAATTCTGACTTGTTTCCATGAAAATTTACCTTTTATTTTCTAAATTTTGGAAAATTATGGGTTTGTCCGCCCGTTACTGTGATTTCACAGTAAAAATTAATAAAAAAAATTCTTTCCGTATGGTTGATTGTACAGACTCTGTTGTCCGCTTCGATTTTAGGGCCCCGCCCAGGCCGCTTAGAGCCACCGATCAACTTTTTCGCATCCCGAATGCATATCCACAGATTGACTTTTTTTCTATTCCTATTTCCTTCTTTTAAAATGATGTTAAAATTTTCATCGTTGGAATGCAACGAAAATAGGTTTTTTTTTTTTTTACAAAATTATTTCCAGTATTGTCTCGAAGTCGAAAATCGTTTAAACCTTTTTTTCAGTTTTTTTTTCGCCGCCTAGGGCCTAAATATGCCATAAAAGCGTCAACAGTACTGGAAATGATTTTTTTAATGTAAAAAAAACTTATTTTCGTTGCATTCCAACGATGCGCAAATTTCAACATTATCTTTAAAAAGGTCTGTCGATCTGCGGTATCTGTTTTTGACTGACGTTGCTATGGGTGCTTCCTTACTTTACCAATAGCTTTTTTAATTATAATCTTTGTTTGTTTCTTTATTAATTAAGAAAAAATGTTATCTTTTCTTTCTTTTCTTTTCTGACATTTGCCTTTGCTGCTTTTTTATTTTCCCGGTAATGAATTGGCTGTGCGCTATGCGACATTATTACTAGCTTTATTATTATCTTTATTAGTATATTTATTACTCATTGGCTACTTATAGCTCTTTTCTACCCATCTTGTGTATACAGTATCTAATTTATGATTCCCAAGGGATAATTCCCGTATGAATAAATAAATAAATAAATAAATAAATATTTGACTTACCTATCGTCTCTTCTTCGGTCTTTATCACGACAGCCATATTGTTGAAGAAACGCAGATTCGTGCTTCGAAACATGTGAAAATAGCCGTATTCGCATGATATTTTGTAATTTATTCTGATGCAATGATGCTGCTTGTTCTTGAACAATGAAACACCGCTCTCGGGCTGTCCAAACTCAATCATAACAATATCGGACAATGAGACTCGCTGATAATTCGTAACTTTGTCAATTTGATCGTCGTAATCGGCCACGCAGTAACTGTCCCTCGTTAAAATTAATATCGTGTCCATTTCCGTCTCGCTTGGATCTCCGGTTCTATGGAAAACCCAAAACCCAAAAAAAAAAAAAAAAACAAAAAAAAAAAACAAACAAATTATCAAACATTTATACATTCCGCGTTGGCGATTATTGCGAACTTTTTGTTTTTCTTTCACGCGCACAAAGCCCTATACTTACACGGGATCGGCATCGATGAGTCCCCAACTGCCCAATATAACTTCCGGATCGGGTATGAGCAATTTTTTGCAATCCTCGATCAGGAGTTTTACGTGAAAAGCTGTCGCAGCGTTGTCCTCCTCCTCCGTACGTTCCTGAAACATATCCTCGCTCATTGGCTTGCCCAGCATAAGATCTATGCTCGCCTGTCTGTACACATCCTTGAAACGATTGAGATAATATCTGAAACGTTAAAGAAAAATTGAATAAGCCATTTTTTTTTTTTTTTTCGTTTACGTTTGCGGGGCATATTTATTCTCGAAAGTCAGTTTCATGCTGAATGTGGGAAACTTTGAGTGGTAATAAAAGTTTTATTTTTTTTAAATTATTTTTTATACGATGCGATACAAAGCTTATTATTATTTCAAGAAAATTTTGTAAGTCTTCTAGCCGTTAAAGAATTTTTTTTTAATTTCTGAAAATAGTATGAGCCGATTGAATAATTCGTTAGCGTTGTATCGCATATTGTAAATTATGACAAAGGGGGAAAAAAACGCGGTATGGCAAAATTAACGGTTTATGTATTTAATTTTGGTTGTTTGATTGACAATAGTCGATTTCATGCAATTGTAAAGAATTCGTGAAACGAAAAATGATCCGATAAGAGTTTAAAATTTTTTTTGAAATATAGAGAGAGAGAAAGTACGAAATTGACGAACCTTGCCAATTCAAACATAGCAGTGACATAGAGAAATTCGGGATGTGTCGTGAGTTGAAGCTGAATTTTCGGTGGTTTAGCGGGTATTAGCTCGAGACAACAATTATCAAGAATCTTAACATAGTCCGACCAATCGTCGTTTATCTGTTCAACGTTGATATTAAAACCGAGGGTGATGTCTATTGCAGCTTGACGCGTGTCATCCAAAAAGTGTTGCTGATAATATCTACGGGAAAATTGAGAAGGAACCGTCAGGATTCTTCTGTACCGAGGAGTTTTTTTTTTTCAATCAAGGAATCACATGCGACCAGGAAGGAAAAAACGAGAATCTGAATTTGAAAATTTTTTCGTCTACAAAATTTCATTTCATTCGATAATTCGTTTTGGTACTTTCGTATCATACCTGTCGTTTCGGAAAATAAAGCAATTATTCACAATAAAATGAGCCCCGAGCGAACAGGCCCCCCGAGTACTTAATTTTCAGAAATTTTTCGACAAAATTTCCCCAAAATTGCAGATAAAATACGAAAATTGCGAACGTATCGATTGTGTTAAAATGAAATTTTATACACGAAAAAAAAATCTCAAATATAACTCGAGTCTCATCCTTCAAAGATGTACGTAATCCCTTGAGGATATTTTGCGTATATGCGGTCTTGTAAAAAAAAAAAAAAATTTCATTCAACGAAAATTCAGAGGAAATTATAATTTTCGTTGGAGAGGCTCAGCGCGCGTAATACTCGAATTTTTTTTCGAAAATTCTCAATAATAAATAAATTTTTTTTTGTAACCGCTTCATTGATTTCTTTTTGCCACTATTATTACTTATTCTCTCGTCCCATATTTCATTGAGTTTTTTTATGACTAAAGTTGTTTCGAAAATCACTGAAAATCAATTAAATGGAAACCTTTCATTGAAAAGATGAATAGAAAATGTTGAAAAAAAAAAAATGTTCACAACGTTTTCTCATTTGTCGGAAAATTAATTTTTTTTCCGGTCATATAATTTTGTCGCTGGTTCGATACGCACGAAAGAGTGCCACGCCTCTACGGGAATTTCCAGTCTCCTATACATGAACTGTCGGACACGCTAAATGGTATTTTTCATCGATCGAAGTCCCTGGAATAGCTCAAATTCCCGTGGAGTCGCGAGCAAACCAATCGACACGAATAGACATTGATAAGATCCTCGATTGACCGATAAACGAGAAAGGTCATCGGAGAACGTATTTGTCTTGTGACGATTGGATCAAAAAAAAAAAAAAAGAAGAAGAAAAAAAAAACTCGAACGAACGTTTATCCGATCAATATTTTAGGATATAATACCAACCTATTCGCTGAATTCACACCGTCCTTCATTAATCCCGTGAATTTTCTCTCTCCCGTTCTCGTATAGTCACCCTGAAATATCAAACATTCGCGAAAGCCGCTTATTTTCACGTATTTATACGACAGTCTTGTATAAAAATAGGGGAAAAAAAAGAATACCAAAAGTAGAGCAATTTGAGGTGGTGCAAAATAGATATTGTAAAATGGCATTAGGAATAGATGTAAGAACGCCCGGATACGTGCGGAGAACAGAATTAGGAGTACGAATGAAATTTTTTTTTTTTCAATCATTGGGGCGCATAATGTAGAGTAAGTAAAAATAATGAGAACGTATTTGTTTATTTTTCGTTAAAAATTACAGATGCACCTTTTATAGGCAATTTAATTTCACGGATTTTCATATATATAGATATAGCGTAACATGTGTGACGTCATAATGTTATATTTTTCAATTTGTTATATTAACGGCAATTTTGATTCAAATAAAAAAATAAAAAATACGTACTAAATTTTTTTTTCCAAACTACCAGATTTTGAAATAAAAAAAATTTCATTTATACTCCCAGTTAGGAATACCATCATTGGAATATATAATTAGGGAAAGAGCGCTTAGCTATATAAAATTTTTATAAAAAATGGGGAATAATAGATGGCGAAATATTTGTCCGAGAGAGGAAATAAGAGGAATTTCGAACAAAAAAGCCCTCGAAATGGGGGAAAAAAGACATTATAAGAGTATCAAGGGAATTAGGAATGGAGGAACTGATAGATGCGATAAAAGAGAGGAAAGAAATAAAAATAATGGAGAAGCTGATGGGCAAGGGATTGGAAAACCTAAAAAGAAAGACAATAGAGAGAGAGAGAGAGAGAGAACAAATTCAAAAAATCGACCCATAATAGTTTATATAAATATATAATAGAGAATGACGAGAAACCGTGAAAGTATTGGGGCGGCGAAAGATATTAATGGAAAGGACAAGGAAACTTGGGCCGGAATAAGGTGTGGAAATATAAGCAGAGATGGAAAAAAAGGGTGAAGCGGAGTGGACGCGTAGGATATGCAGACGAGAAAGAGAAACATCGGAGCATCTGATTATGTGTGAAAGAGGAAGAGAAGTAATATCCAAGGAAGCCAAAGAATATATATAGAGAAGTGGGTGAAGGAGGAAAACGAAGAGAGGGGAGTAGAAGACAAATTAATAGGGATGCCGAGAGGGGAAATAGATTTATCGATGTGTAAATTATTTAGGGAAATAGAAAGAGAGAGTAAGAAAAAAAGAGGAGTCGGTAAGGGAAAGCGAGAATGTTGAGAGGGACGCAACGGAATAATAATAAAAAATGAGGATAAACATAAGTTAGAATGTAAGAGTGATGTAATAGTACATAAGAATGTTGTAAAAAGCCGAAAAGGCGATGCAAATAAAACTTACTACTTACTAAGAATACCAAAAGTAACCAAAACGAATGTAGGAAAAATATTAAAAAAAAAAAACGGAAAATTCAATGAATATTTACATTCAATCGAAGATCGTATTGAAAAAGAGAAAAAAAAAAATTAGCTAAGCTTTTGCGCGAACCTTGAGAGCGTTAGTTCCGGCATACTGTTTGCTGATAATATCGCCATTGTTTGCCCAGAGCAATTGAAAGGTTTGTCGTATATTCGTGGGTAACGTGCCATCCGGTGGAATAAGACCGAGTTTCGAAAATTGCATTTCCATCACGGTTTTTCCCAGCGCCGTTTGCACAACGTTCGTTCTGTCCAGGCAATCGATGCAATTCACACGAAAAACGCCTTTCTGCATGCATATAGGACCCTGCTCGTCGTCCCAGCAATATCCCATCTCACCGAGAAAACCAGCAAGTGCGCTCACGAGAATCGAAACATTCTCGAAATGCATTCCTCGACTTTATGGGGGAAGAAAAACATACATTCGAAATAGTTGATGTGAAAAAAAAAAACGTCGTTTTGAGCAAAAAAAAAAACTTCAGGACTACAGAAAACGATTATCTTACCAATATTCATGAAAATCGAAAGTCGTGTACGTTATCTCGGGATTGTTATAATTTATCACGTGATTGTTGTAAGCGTCCCATATAATTTTTTCCTTGCCAGCCTGCTCGACGAGATTCACGATGCAGATTGAACCGTAATTTGCAATTTCCTCGGCAAAATGTTTTTCGAAGGCTACCTGAGTCTCCGCTTCGTCTGATTATCGATAAAAATTTCATCAAATTGTGTCAATGCTCCATTGAAAGAAGAAGAAAAAAAATGGTCTGTACAATTTCAATGATGAATCGACGCTAATAAAATATGAAAATAAAATTTTCGGGAAAAAAAAACGCTATATTGACTTAGAAATTCCCTGACTTTTCTAGGTTTTTCAACTATTCCAGAGAAATTAGGGTCAAATAAAAAAAATCTTAAATATTAAAATTAAAAATTTAAAAAAAAAACTGAAATACAAAAAAATAATTTAAGCACTGTAAAGTAAAAAATAAATACATTAAAAGCAAATACCGAACCTGTTATTTAAAATAAACGGAAATTTTTGTGTCGGTGCCAATAAATGAAAAATAAATATAAACACTTATCGACAATAATAATTGTGTAATTGCGTATCGGCAAATCGAATGCAGAAGCGTAGCTTTAGAATTTTGGAGTAAATTAGTTTTTAGTTTTTGAAATTTTCATTGTTTGGCACTGACGTAACTTTTGTTGTATACAATAAAGAATAATATAAATATTAAAAATATACGAAAATATTTATTTTTATACTTTTCAGTTTTTTTTTTTTTTTTGGTAAATGTTTACTTGGACGGCTTTTCCGATTTTTGCAAGTTCTTAGGTTTTTATTCGACAAACGCACGTTTCTTTTAGTCCCAATAATGATAATCAGGTGGGGGAGCTTGAAAAAATGAAGGGGTTTGAGTTGGTTTTATTTTTCGTAATTCTGGCAAAAAGTAAATTCTGGAAAAATTCCAGAGAATTTTCTAAATTCCCTGAATTTTCCCGGTTTTCCATATGCGTAACAATCATGATAAGGAAATATATCTCCCGAATTCGAAAATTGTGATTTGGAATAATTTCTTTACCTTTGTCGATTCGCGGTGGTGGTTTGTACTTGTATCCTGGCTGTGACCAATAAACCGGAACGCTACCGCGAACTTGAACAAACGACACCTTGTGATCGTGATACCAGACCAACTGTTCGGTCTCGACGTAATTCGCGCATTTTCCATCCTCGTCGACGCCCCTTCGTTTGTATCTTGCGAGAAAAAAAAAAAAAAAAATCAATTTATCCGATATTCGATTTTTCAGCGGACATTCAAGAAAATCTCATGAAATCATCGAATTACCGGGTACCAGCGCGAAAACGACTTCTCCTCGAGATAATTGCCAAATTAAAAATCTCATACTGGGGCTGTCCGTCGAAGCCAACTTCGACTTTGCATTTATCGATCTGAACGAAACCTTGAATTATCGGTAATATCCAACAGTCCGCTGCCTCTGTCTGCAATTTATAATGAATCCAAGATACGTTTTTCCTCGCGTGAATTGTCTGAGCAATTTTTTATATCATTGAATCAATTAAAAAATTATGTTAATTACGTTTAAATTGATTATGTCCCGCAACATATGTTTGTTCCAAAAAAAACGATCGTCGACTCTCTTCCAGATTGGCTCCTCCTGATCGCCCTGCTCTAGACGACTCTTCTTATAAACGCACTGCCTCTGCAGGCTGTTCGTAATATCGCCATTTTCGCAGAAAAAAAATGAATCCGTTTCCGTAAATACTTTCGCCAATTCCTCGAGTATTCTCTTCTCCAACTTTTCCCTATCCTTGCCGGGACCGCCTCTCTTCGCTACCGTCGATTTCACCTGGCGTTAATATCGCAAAATAAAACGCATTTTATTCCCTTATTTTACATTCTACAGATTTTTTATTTATTATTAATTTTTTTGTTTATCATCCATGACCCGTTTTTTCTTTTCTTTTTTTTTTTTTTTGTAATTTATTATTACTTTCTTTTCTTCCTCGCTTAAATTTTGTTAAGAACAAAGCCCTCCGAAAACTCGATTTTTTTTTCTCATTCTCTAAAGACTTCAAATCGGTAGACACTCTCGGGGCTTTATATCTCACGTTGATTCGTCCGATACTAATGTATGCCAGTATATCATTTGGTCTATTTTGACTCGTATGCCACTATTCTATATACGAAATATTTTATATTCTGTTATATTTTATATTTATATTCTGTATACGAAATTCACGACAACATGGTTGACTGTATAGACTCTGTTGGCCGCTTCGATTTTAGGGCCCCGTCCAGGCAGCTCAGAGCCACCGATCAGCTTTTTCGCATCCCGATTGATCCGGGGGAATTGCACTATAGATCGGTAACCGGTTAGGCTGAGCGACACGGCGAATGCATATCCGCAGATTGACTTTTTTTTCTATTCCTATTTCCTTCTTTAAAAATGATGTTAAAATTTGCATCGTTGGAATGCAACGAAAATAGGTTTTTTTTTTTTTTACAAAATTATTTCCAGCATTGTCTCGAAGTCGAAAATCGGTTAAAGCTTTTTTTCAGTTTTTTTTTTTCACGGCCTAGGGCCTAAATATGCCATAAAAGCGTCAACAGTACTGGAAATGATTTTTTTTTATGTAAAAAAAACTTATTTTCGTTGCATTCCAACGATGCGCAAATTTCAACATTATCTTTAAAAAGGTCTGTCGATCTGCGGTATCTGTTTTTGACTGACGTTGCTATGGGTGCTTCCTTACTTTACCAATAGCTTTTTTTATTATAAACTTTGTTTGTTTCTTTATTAATTAAGAAAAAATGTTATCTTTTCTTTCTTTTCTTTTCTGACATTGCCTTTGCTGCTTTTTTATTTTCCTGGCAATGAATTGGCTGTGCGCTATGCGACATTATTACTAGCTTTATTATTATCTTTATGAGTATATTTATTACTCATTAGCTACTTATAGCTCTTTTCTACTATCTTGTGTATACAGTATCTAATTTATAATTCCCAAGGGATAATTCCCGTATGAATAAATAAATAAATAAATAAATAAATAAATAAATAAATAAATAAATAAATAAATTACCTGAGACGTGGCCATTGCCGCTGCTTGCTGCGTCGTATTCTTGATCGTACTTCCGGCACTTTTTATCGTTCCCCAGGTCTTTGCGAAACCGGCCTTTTGCGGAACTTCAAAGATACCGGTCTGAAATGTTTTTGTCGGCATGCACTGATGCTTCTTGCACGGCTGCAGTCCGAGATCGATATTTTCGGAGCCAATGTGAAGAAAAGCCACGGATTTTATTTTATAGACAATTCGACCGCCGTGCAATTCACCCACGGACGATGCTTCTTTTATCAGCATTAGACGCGGCTCCATCATCGACGGAGCCTCGATTTTTCCAATGATTCCGTGCAGCGTGCCGAGACATTCCAAATTTGTCGCCGATGCCCATTCCCAATCTATTATCGTTGTAGCAAATGCTTTCATTTCGAAGACATTCGATGCATTTTTTTTTTTCATTTTTCAAACGCTGTATCGCATCGCGGTACGAGAAATCGTGGGAAAAAGCTTTTAGGTACACTATTATTTTGGAGCATTTGTTTGTCGTGAAGATTGAAAAAATTTTTGATTCAGCAAGCTTGCCTCGGTTCGTTACACGAAAAAATGTCTTTGCAGAGCTCAGGCGACTCTCGTGTTGAATTATCTTTATGCTAATTTTTAAACAATAAACATTGTTCGATATATATCATTTCGTAAATCCATTCGAAATCTCTTTACGAATAGAGTAGCTTTGTAAAATTTAAATTTGACTATTGTCGCGGATTTCTCAATGAAACAATCAAATTGACAATTTATCATCCCACGCGATTACTACGAACGAGGCAATTTCTTTATAAATTAATAGTTATTTATGATTTTCTTAAATTAAATTAATTTTTTAACCAAACGCTCATGTTAATTATCAGATACATGGATACACGCACAGCATAAAAGTTAAAATTTGATAAAATCCATATATTCCGTCACCCCTGACACTAAAAAAGTTGGAACAAAGCTCATGCGCGGCACATAAATTTTACGAAAAACATTAAAGTCTCATTACTCGAGAATTTAATTGATTCGTAAATGCATATATCGCAATGATTAATCATCCAAATTGTTTGGAAAAAGTTTCACGAGTAGCCTAAACACAAATTGATTGCAGGCATTCTCGATAAATTGCAAAATATTGCTAAAAGATACGTGACTCATGTACATCCGAAAAAATATTCGAATTTTCACAACAACAGTGAATTATAAGCTCATTGACGCTATTTATTCTATTAAAATACGTATCAATCGAGTACCGATCGATAACGTCAAAGATCTTCCGGTTCTTAAAAAAGTAGTTCAAAGCGCCGTAACAAACGTGCCCTTGTTTTTTTTGTTTAATATTAATAATGAATCCAATGAAACGTCAAGACGCATAAGAATTATATACACAACAGGAAACGGGTGGGATCGAAAGTACAAAAATTGAGAAAACCGCCCACAGGGGCATTCGCAAAACATTGAAATTGTGTCAATGACATTTGTTGCAGGGAATTCGTGAAATTTCAAATAATTTCACGATTCATCGATCGTACAAGGTTGAAAATTTATTTAACCAATATGATATAACGATAAATCTTATAAATAAATGAAAATACAAACCTGACTTGGCGGATAGCTGGCCAGTGAATCTGTCACACCATAGATTGTGTCGTTCGCGTACAAAGATGAAATGTGTCTCGGTACGGAATAATTCCATTCTGTTTTTTTTTTTTTTTCTGAACTCTTTTATTCACAATTTTTGTCAAAACTTTCGTTGAGCCACAAAACGCGTTTTTGCTTAAAAAATTACAAAAGAGAAAGGACACGTTATACGAGCAAACGGTATGTTCGAGACGACGTCGTCGTGTGAAAACATAAGATAAGACCCGCACGTATTCGCGACGACCACTGGCGCTAATCGTACACACCACACAGTTCCATGTTCCATTATATATATATATGTATATATGGAACGAAAAAAATTGTCTGTTGGTAAATTAGAATAATTCCCGCGCGCGCTGGCGCACAAAGAACAGTGGTGGCGCGCGGATCTCCAGCTTCGTTGAATCGTCGCTAGGCGGCATCACCGCCGCATTTCAATATTTGATTTTTGTAAAAAATTGCAAATTTCCGTTTAAATTGAATTGAACAATTTCCAACTTAAACACTGTCTAAATATAACGGACAAATACCATTCAATCATACCTATTCGATGATAAATTAAGGAAAAAACGTTCGATCCAAATACACGTTTTTATTTTTATATCCACTGTAATTGACAAAAATTTCATAGAATGATCATCACAAATGTAGAAGGTAAAAAATAAAACACGTTGAAATTGATTTCATGTGACTTTATTATGAATATATTTCGTTATTTCCAAAGTAGTCTCTAATCACAGTCGTGCGAAAACTCGATTTACGGGAGATCGCGTGAAAATCTATTGCATAATTAGTAATAATAATAATTGTATAATTTTTTTTCTCATCTCTCATTATCCGCTGTTGCGAATAACGTACAATTTTTATTTATTTTTTTTCCCCCCTTCTTCTCAACGTTTATTGCGAGTTTTATGAAAATTTTCCATCGCCGATTCGTGCATAAATTTTCAAATTTCTTCGGCACAGCTTTTCATTGGTAAAAGAGGGGGGAAAAAAAAAAATTGCAAAAGTTAATTTTCGTATATTTAGCAAAAAAAAAAATTATCTCCTCCCCGCCCCGGAAAGATCGCGGAGTTCGTCAATGATTTTATTCATTATATTCGAGGAAAATCATTGAAATAGCGAAGAAAAATTTCATTGTCAATTTTTTTTTTCCCGCCTCGATGGCGATTTTTTTTTTTTTTTTTTCCAATATTACACGTAAATTTTCATAGCCGCGTCCGATCAAGTTTATCATTATTATTATCGATTTTTTTTTTTTTTTTGTTCTCGTTTCAAGCATTTTACTATATATTTTGATTGCCATCTCTGTCGTTTCTGCCGTCGCGACGATTTCTCTTGCTCCTGTAGTCCTCCCATTTGCGATGATTAAGGATTTTGAAATCATCGATTTTGGCGATCATCTCGAGATAATCGGAGAGCTTCAGTAATTCCCGATCAGTGTCGCGATTCAAATGTGCCTGCTTGAACGGTCGTATTCTCAGGCCGGATTGCGGATTCATGATGAAATTTCGTCTTATATCGTCGAACATGATCGTATTTTTCGCGCTAAATTGCTTGTAACGTCCCCAAATAATTCCAAGCGGTTTTACATTAACGACACCGTATTTTGGCGTTTGAACGGATATCATTGCCAGCGAATCGAGATGAAATGCAATCTTGTAATCGGGATGCTTGGTAACGCCGAGAAGCTTCATTTTCTCGTTAATCCATTTCATATTGGTCGCCGACCAAACGACGATATCGTAATTAGCGTAAGCGCGAGTGAGAAATTCGTGCAAATACGGTCTCATGAGCTCGGCGCCGCTCGAAGCGACGGATCTGTGATCGAAGAGGGTATAATCGATATCGAGAACGAGAAGCCTTTTGTTCTCTCTGAGCGGATTCAATTCTTCGATTTTATAATCGCGAATACGTTTATCAATCTTGGAGAGATATATCTCTGCCTTTTCTATCTCGATCTCTTCCTCCTCGATGTCGAGATCATTCACCACGTCCGGCATATTCTCGGGCGCCTGACTAGCCTCGGCTATGTCCTCCTCGCGCGAGCCCATCAGCATGAGCTTGAAGCCCGATTTAATGCAAAGTTTGCCGATCGTATCGTCATCTTTGGCCGGTTTACCTGCGCGGTAAGGGAGGGGGGGGGGGGGGGAGGAAAAAGAAGAATTTTCTCGAGCAACGACAGTTTTGAGTCGATTTTTTTGTATACAAGGCAAGAGGGGCGACCGGGATTATTCAATTTTTTGATTCTGCACTTTACTAGTTTTTTTTTTTTTTTTAATTACAAATTAATTTGTCAATTATAATTTTCTCCAGCAGCGCTGAAAGTTTTCAAATTTGACTATCGTCTGCGATACTTTTATTTTAATTACAAATTAATTTGTCAATTATAATTTTCTCCAGCAGCGGTGAAAGTTTTAAAATTTGACTATCGTCTGCGATACTTTTTTTTTTTTCTTTTAAATTACAAGTTAATTAGTCAATTCAATTTTCTCCAGCAGCGCTGAGAGTTTTCAAATTTGACTATCGTCTGCGCTACTTTTTTTTTTTAATTACAAATTAATTTGTCAATTCAATTTTTTTAGCAGCGCCAAGTTTTCAAATTTGACTATTGTCTGCGCTACTTTTTTTTTTTTTTAATTACAAATTAATTTGTCAATTCAATTTTCTCCAGCAGAGCGGCGAATTTTCAAATTTGATTATCGTCGACGCTTCTCTTTTTTTATTTTTTTATTACAAATTAATTTGTCAATTCAATTTTTTCAGCAGCGCCAATAGTTTTCAAATTTGACTTCTTTTTTTTTTTTATTACAAATTAATTTGTCAATTCAATTTTTTTCAGCAGCGCCGAGAGTTTTGAAATTTGACTATGATCTGCGCTTTTAAAATTTATAGATAAAAAATTATACGATTAATCGGTGATGAATATAAGAACGATAAGCCATAGAGTGTATTTTTCGAAAATATTTAATTGTCAATGATAATATGGTGTGTTGATTGATCGAAAAGAATGCAGAATGCTACTTAACCTTTGAGTTTGAGATTCAAGAGTTTCTGTCGTTCGGGACGAACGCCGGTCTTCTTGTGAATCCGTTCCTTGAGACTGTACACTGTATCGTTCTCGAGGAGATCGCTGATCTCGTACTCCTTTCCACTCCACTTGACGACGACCCTAAAATCGTTCTCCATGCTCTCGTTTTTATATTCTTTTGTCCTTGTCCCCGCGCGCACGCACACACACACACACACGAGCACTTTGTTCGTTTACGAAATATCACTAATTTCACTCATGCAGTGTGTCTCTATCGTAATCTTTATTTCGTCACTAAAACTCCTTATTTAGCCTCCTGGAACACCTTTGTGGCTATTACAATAACCGTTTATTCGTCGAATTCCGTTGTTGTGTTTGTTGTACTCGAATTTTTGTTTGGCTAGACAGCTGATCGAACCCCCGACGCTAAAAAAAACTCTCTCGAATAAACAATGCCATAGATCGGAAAAAAACGTCTCGATTCGGCATCGTTGCGTCATCATACTGCGAAATCCTCAACCTCTTGGACGAATTTTTGCCAATGGGTTGAAACAAACGACGCCGAGTGGCGCCACTTGTCACCCATTTTGAAAAATTGAAACGTACATCGGGGAACTCGTAAATTTATTTCTATCACGAATCGCTTAAAACTGAGGAATTAAAAATTCTTTCCATCTTAATTAAAAAAAAAAACAAATTTGCTACAAATATACCGAGCAGGCCTGGGCAATTGAAAGAAATAAAATATACATTTTATATTTCCTCTAACGATGAAAACAAAAATTTGACACGCACCCATACACTCGAGTGCTTCGTGCGCATGTCCCTCGGGCAGAGCCGTTACGGCGTATCCATGAATTAACAGACCTCGGGGGGCGCTTGCGCCCCCCGACGTGAAACCCCCGTAGTCTGTTGGAGGGGCGTTGAAAGGAGGCCATATTGTACAGTTAAATTAAAAGCAAAAAAAAAAAACGAAAATAAATTTTATCGGCTATTCCTCCGTTGTCTATTCGCGATCCTCGTTGTCGCGTTCCCGCTAAGAACCCCCATCACGCGTTTTCGTTGTATTTGACGTAATTCTCGTCTCGGGGAGGGGGGGGCCTTATTTTTTTGCTTCGTTATATTGACGTGCTCTCTTGTGTGTGACTTGTAATCCCAAAGTGCGTCCCCGTGTTGTCAACGAAGGCTTAATACGCGAGTTACTTGACAACGAAAAAGAGAGAGAAAGATAATTACGTTTTTATTCGATGGTATAAGCGAAATAACGGATGTTGCATAAAAAAAAACTGTGAAAGAGGACGTCCCCGAAACATCGTCTTTCTCGCTCGCTCTTACGGAAAATCCAACCAGTTACTCCTTGTATATAAATACAGTGATCTCACTCTCTTTCACATACGCACACGAGCATAGAAAACACTTATACATAGAAATTTCCTTGTATCCCTTTCTTTTCTACTCGCACGATCCGGGAACACACATCAAGTCCCTCCGTCCTAGTCCTCCCCCCCCTCTCCCGACAAGTTTTTTTCGGGCTTTACTGCTGAAGAGATGGGCACTCGAGACGACGAGTACGATTATTTATTTAAAGGTACATTATTTCGTTTTTTTTCCTTATTAACTTTAAGTATCGTAAAATTTCTTCTTGTTTTTTTATTTTTCCTCGTAATAATATCGTAATGGCGCAAAGGCACATCTATATGTATAACTCTGTACGAGTGTGTATATTGCACGTTAGGTTTACATTTTACATTTATTCGTGGGACACACACACACACACACACACAACGCACAAATACATCGAAGAATCGTGGGAGACACCCACCTCTCTCGTCGGGAATTTTCTTTTCTTTCTTTTTTTTCGCACACAAACGCTCTCTCTCTCTCTCTCTCTCGCCCTTCCGGTCGTATTCGTGGTCAACTACGAAGACCACGAAATACACATGAGACTAATCACTTACGTTATACGAAACCTATGACTTTGCCTCGTTTTTTTTTTGCTTATCGCATTAAAAAAAAAAAATCACCGATTCATTGACATTGAACGTCACGAGGCTTGTATGCTATTTTTTCTTTTTTTTTTTGACGTATACATTCGAGAGCTCCGAGTTACGTCGAATATATCCTTTCTTATTTCGTAGAACTTCGCGATGACATGTAAACGGTAAAAAAAAATTTTTTTTTTTTTCTTCGATATATTTCACGCGAAAAGCTCGAGGGAGGAAAATATATGAACAAGAAATTTGTCATATTTGTGAATTTTTGTTCCCATTCATGACATTTCGTGACATATAAATTTGTTTTTTTTTTCACTCGATTGCGTTTTTCTTTGTTTTTGTATTAAAAATCAAGATTCGCAACGAACTTTTTTTTTTTTTAGCGAGGTTATGTGCCTTATTGGTTGTTCGATATTCCATTGATTTTTTTTTTTTTTGCTACGCTGAATCACCCAGATTTTCTTACACTTGTTTGTTTGAGCAACACGTAGAAAGTCCCCCTTTTTTTTTTAACGTACGAGAGGCGGATGTGTCGGGAACGAATTTTTTTTTTTTTTTTTTCTTCCATTGCTCGTATGTACCAGCTGACGTACGATGACTGTTCAACGATGACGTCGACGACAAATCACGATGATATCATCCACTCACGCGTATTTCAATGAAACTCAAATTTTTATTTTTTTTTTATTTTTTTGTTCTTCCAACACGTACCGCATCAGATATTTTCGTTCGAAATTTCGCGATGCAGGAACGTGGAGAAAAATAAATTTTTGATAAATCGATGCATTTTTAGTACATTTGATTGGTCTATTTATCACGTTCATGGGTTAAATAATCGTGTAACAGGGATCTTTTTGTTTATCGTTGTGAATAAATAAATAGTTGGTGGAAAGCTGGAAAAGGAATTGAAAATTTTGAATCTAAACTTATACCGCTTGGCAAAAAAGCAGATTGAAATTTTTCTTTCGAATTTATATTTTGGCGAATAATAGGAAATTACAGATATTAAAAAAAAGTGCGAAATTAATGAAACAAAAAAATTTCTTCGGTAGATGCGATTCAAAATTTTATGCAACGATTATTAATGCGTAATTAGAATTAGAATGTGGCAGCGACGAATTATTTGCGCAGGGAATGAAAAGTTACAATTTTAATGTGTAATTGAAATAATTTCATTGAGAACTACAAATCTGATATATAATTTTTATAATCCTATTAAAAAGATCGGTAAAAATTGCAAATTACATTTATCTCTCATGCGTATCTATCGTTTATGTATCATTTCAATTTTTCCACTTGTAAAATGATAATTTTCTCAAAGTGGCACGAATTGAGAAAATATCTTCTCGAAGATTGGCATCTGTGCGTGGGAAGAAGAGATAAGATGCAAAGAGAGTTTGGAACGTCGACCTTGCTTGAAATTATAAACGAAGGTTCAATTGTTGCTCATCGATAGCCTCATTTAAATATCTGGGCGGTCCAAAGCTTCGTCGGAGCAATGACGCCTGTTATTTCATTACTCATGTTACGCATATTAAAAAAAAAAATACTTTAAATCTTTGCATCCATTGTTTGACCGCACTTTCACCAAATATATCATTTTTCTGCATGAGAAAATTTCGTTTTTTTAAATTATTTATTCAAATTTGAGAGAGCCTTGAACTTTGGATTCTCAAATAGACTACACTACAGTTTTAAAATTGCAAGATCATTGACTGAGCAGTTTTATAGAAATATCATCTAAAAAATCTCGAAAAAATATTTCGTTTACATAATTTATCAATCACACGGCTGTTCAATGAAGATCATAAGAATCACTCAAACTTCTTCTCGATGAGACAATTTTATTGCAGCATTTTAAAAAAAAAACTCATTTTTTTCATTAAAAAAACTCTAAATTTGCAATAAATAACATACAAGCAGCAACAAATGCAAATTTATGGGAAAAATTTTATTTATTAAAAAAATCTGTTATAAAAATTGTCGAATGAGAAAAATAATTTATCTGAATATTCAGTTGATAACAGTTTTTTTTTTCGAAACTTTATATCAATCGCACGATTATTAGTATTGAAATTTAGTAACCCCTCTGTCTTTGTTGTTGCTGATTTTTTTTTTTGAATTTCCATCATATCGAGTTCCGCTGCGATTAACATTGATTTTTACTTTTGTACGGTATCCTCAAGCGCAATCGATGAAAAGTTTATTATTATTTCAAATTAATATTGCGCAAAGAAAATTCCCTCTATTTTCGTATCAGCTTAATCGCTTGCAACGTGTACCACTTTGAATTCAATTTATAGTTACAGGTCGAATAAAGTATTCAATATATTATCATGAACAGATATATTTAATTATTTGTCTCGCAATCTCGATGAATAATACTCCCGAGAATTCATTGTCCGATACTGCCAATTTATACGGAGCAACTTAACGCGCAAGATCACAATTATCTCATCGTCGATGCAATCTTATTTTTCGTTTTTTTTTTTTTCTTTTTTTTTTTTTTCTTTGCCATTTCAGTTGTCCTCATCGGTGATTCCGGTGTGGGCAAGAGTAATCTGCTCTCTAGATTCACACGCAACGAGTTTAATCTCGAGTCGAAATCCACCATCGGCGTTGAATTTGCAACGCGCAGTATACAAGTGGATGGAAAAACCATCAAGGCTCAGATATGGGACACCGCAGGACAGGAACGTTATCGAGCGATCACCTCCGCGTATGAATTTTATTTTTTTCTTCTCATTTTCATGAAAATTTTACCATCCTGACTAAGAAATTTTTGAAAAAACGGTTTGCCCGAAACAACGAGAATTCTTCACATTAAGAGCGAGGAGACAAAAAAAAAAAAAGCTTTATTTCTCAATTACATCGTTGGACGAGATTCTTGTAACCGTCGATCAGAAGCTCTTTACAAAAATTTGAAAATTTAGATAAGCGTGAAATTCTTTACGACTGAATTCTGTGAAACTTTTTCCTTTTTTTTTTCAATGTTTTCGGTATTTTTACAAAATATCAACATCCCTCAGCTATTTTTCAGTAAAAATTCACAAAAATGATGATAAATCCAAGGGGGGGGGGGGGGGGTACGTTTTTTTTTAAGCCGCCCCAGTGTCCATTTTTTCGATAACGTAACACTGATCGATCGTGAAAATGATCGATAATTTATTTTTCATCAGATACTATCGCGGTGCTGTGGGCGCGCTGCTAGTTTACGACATAGCGAAACATCTTACGTATGAGAACGTCGAGAGATGGCTCAGGGAGCTGCGAGATCACGCCGATCAGAATATCGTGATCATGCTCGTGGGCAACAAATCCGATCTGAGGCATCTTCGAGCTGTCCCGACGGACGAGGCAAAGGCCTTCGCCGAGAAGCACACGCTCTCCTTCATCGAAACGTCCGCCCTCGATTCAACCAACGTCGAGACAGCCTTTCAAAATATTTTAACCGGTAAACGATAATTCCGACCATTTTATTATTATTTTTTTATTATTTTATAGAACGCGAGTATGGCAAAATGCCGTTTAACCGCGTCCTATAATAATAATAATAATAATAATTATTATTATTATTATTATTAAGTTATATTTGCATCGCTTTTTCGGCTTTTTACAACATTCTTATGCACTATTACATCACTCTTACATTCTAACTTATGTCTATCCTCATTTTTTATTATTATTCCGTTGCGTCCCTCTCAACATTCTCGCTTTCCCTTACCGACTCCTCTTTTTTTCTTACTCTCTCTTTCTATTTCCCTAAAGAATTTACACATCAATAAATCTATTTCCCCTCTCGGCATCCCTATTAATTTGTCTTCTACTCTCCTCTCTTCGCTTTCCTCCTTCACCCGCTTCTCCATATATATTCTTTGGCTTCCTTGGATATTACTTCTCTTCCTTTTTCACGCATAATCAGATGCTCCGATGTTTCTCTTTCTCGTCTGCATATCCTACGCGTCCACTCCGCTTCGCCCTTTTTTTCCATCTCTGCTTATATTTCCACACCTTATTCCGGCCCAAGTTTCCTTGTCCTTTCCATTAATATCTTTCGCCGCTCCAATACTTTCACGGTTTCTCGTCATTCTCTATTATATATTTATATAAACTATTATTGGTCGATTTTTTGAATTTGTTCTCTTTCTCTCTCTCTATTGTCTTTCTTTTTAGGTTTTCCAATCCCTTGCCCATCAGCTTCTCCATTATTTTTATTTCTTTCCGCTCTTTTATCGCATCTATCAGTTCCTCCATTCCTAATTCCCTTGATACTCTTATAAAGTCTTTTCCCCCCGCTTCGAGGGCTTTTTTGTTCGAAATTCCTCTTATTTCCTCTCTCGGACAAATATTTGGCCATCTATTATTCTCCATTTTTAATACAAATTTTATATAGCTAAGCGCTCTTTCCATAATTATATATTCCAATTATGGTATTTCTAATTCTGCTCTCCACACGTATCTGGGCGTATTATTATTATTATTATTATTATTATTATTATTATTATTATTATTATTATTATGATTATTATTATCATTATTACTATTATTATTATTATTATTATTATTATTGTTATTATTATTATTATTATTATTATTATTATTGTTGTTGCATGAGTACATTGGGGATTTTACAAACAAGAGATACAATTTAATAAAAATCCGTAATGCAGCCCGAATCACTATAGCTGCATAAGCGCATAGAGCCCTTGTTCCCACCCGGGGTTTGAATAATTTCTGTTTCGCAGATATTTTTAGCAGTCGGTGTGAAAGGAAAACGATTTTCCCTTTTCTTTTCCTTCTCCGTTTCTTTTTTTTATATGATAAAGATTTAAAACTAGTAAAAAAAAACAATTTACCTAAATCAACTACATAGATCCCTATACATTATGCAATCGTTTATCTATCCTTGTAGAAAAAAAAAAACGAATTGAGGAATTCGACCTTCATATTCTTTATTATCTCCGTTATTTTCTTTTTCCTACGTTATGTGTTTTGGCCATGTAGTTCTTCTCGCGATATTGATGCGAAAGAGTTGTATATTTGTGCGCCATATATATTGAAAGCATCGACCGTCCTGTGCTCTTGTCGAATCACGGTATTTTGATAGCTCTTTGACTGGTATTTCTCGTTCGATTTGTTTCGAATTTTTGTCGAATATTCGGTACATCAACCTCGCTTAATGAATCTCTGGTAGGGTATCGCCGGTCTTTGCTCTTTGACTGGTATTTCTCTTTGACTGGTATTTCTCGTTCGATTTGTTTTGAATTTTTGTCGAATATTCGGTACATCAACCTCGCTTAATGAATCTCTGGTAGGGTATCGCCGGTCTTTGCTCAGCATAACTCTTAAGACGCGGTTCTGTACATTTTGGGCTTTTCCCATCACATTCTGCCGAGCTCTCCCCCCAGCCTATAATCCCATGGAAGAGAATTGATTCGACTAGCGCATAGTAGAACGTGTGAAGTTGTCGCTTATTTAGTACTGTCTAAGTTTGTAGAGTATACAGGTGGTATATCTAATTTTTTTTACAATATAATCTATATGACAGTTCCGTCTCAAGTGACGAATTGTAACTTAATTGTAAATTAATTGTAACGACTAAATATTTTATCGAGCTTTCTCTCTCAATTTTTCGGCACAATGCAATTCTTGTTTCGGTCGCACGCATTTTCATGTATTTTAATGCAATTGAAATCTGGTATCCTATCTCGATAGCATCCTAGAGCAAGAAGTTGAGTTTTCTTGATATTTATAGTCAAGTAATTTTCCCAGAACCAATTTCTGAGAAGGCTAAATTCTTTTTTTACCATATTTTTTTAAGTTATCCCATGTTTCCTCTCTGAAGATTATCACATTATCGTCTTCATAGCTTATAACTTTACCTTGTATATTCAGATTTAAAATGTCGTTTATATAGATAAGAAATAAGAGTGGTCCTAATATGAATCCTTGTTAAATTAAATTTTGATAGCATTCTAATTATGGATCCTTGATGAATTAAATCTTGATAGCATCCTAGAGCAAGAAGTTGGGTTTTCTTGATATTTATAGTCAAGTAATTTTCCCAGAAACAATTTCTGAGAAGTTTAAATTCGTTTTTACCATATTTTACCTTATAACTTATGACATAGCTTATAACTTTACCGTATATTTCGATTAAAAATCTCGCTTATATAGATAATAAATAAGAGTGGATCCTAATATGGATCCTTGATAAATTAAATCTTGATAGCATTCTAATATGGATCCTTGATGAATTAAATCTTGAATTAGATAACTTTACCTTGTATATTCCGATTAAAAATGTCGTTTATATAGATAAGAAATAAGAGTGGTCCTAATATGGATCCTTGATAAATTCAATCTTGATAGCATCCTAATATGGATCCTTGATGAATTAAATCTTGATAGCATCCTAGAGCAAAAAGTTGGGTTTTCTTGATATTTATAGTCAAGTAATTTTCCCAGAACCAATTTCTGAGAAGGCTGAATTCTTTTTTTGCCATATTTTTTTAAGTTATCCCATGTTTCCTCTCTGAAGATTATCACATTGTCGTCTTCATAGCTTATAACTTTACCTTGTATATTCAGATTTAAAATGTCGTTTAAATAGATAATAAATAAGAGTGGATCCTAATATGGATCCTTGATAAATTAAATCTTGATAGCATTCTAATTATGGATCCATGATGAATTAAATCTTGATAGCATCCTATAGCGAGAATTTGGGTTTTTGTGATATTTATAGACAAGTAATTTTCCCAGAAACAATTTCTGAGAAGGCTAAATTCGTTTTTTACCATATTTTTTTAAGTTATCCCATGTTTCCTCTCTGAAGATTATCACATTATCGTCTTCATAGCTTATAACTTTACCTTGTATATTCCGATTAAAAATGTCGTTTATATAGATAAGAAATAAGAGTGGTCCTAATATGGATCCTTGATAAATTCAATCTTGATAGCATCCTAATATGGATCCTTGATGAATTAAATCTTGATAGCATCCTAGAGCAAAAAGTTGGGTTTTCTTGATATTTATAGTCAAGTAATTTTCCCAGAACCAATTTCTGAGAAGTTTAAATTCGTTTTTTACCATATTTTAGCTTATAACTTATAACATAACTTATAACTTTACCTTGTACATTCCGATTAAAAATGTCGCTTAAATAGATAAGAAATAAGAGTGGATCCTAATATGAATCCTTGAGGCTCGCCATATTTGATGTCGGCCGGCCGTCTGTATTTATGCATAACGATTTTTTTTTTTACGACATAATTCTGGGACTCCTCGAAGATTATTGTGACTGCGAATAAAATTAGATGAACGCTGAAACGTGCATGAGTAAAAAAAATTTCGATAAAGACGGGGTTTTTTTTTTTTTTTTTCTCACAGAAATCTACAGAATTGTATCGCAGAAACAGATGCGAGATCCACCGGAAGGTGACACGATCCGGCCAGATAAAGTAGAATCCATCGACGTTAAACCAACAATAAACTCCGAAGGAATGCGTAAGCAATGCTGCCAGTGACTCGCTACGCTGTTTAACAAGTGAGTAACGGATACCTCTCGCCTTTTCATACAAATAATTTTGCCAGAATACATTGGGAGCCTGTAAAATTCTCGGATCGACAATAATTGTGACAAATGTGTGCCAGCGCATCGAACATTCGCGAAAAAAAAGTCTCAAAGGCTGTATTTTTTTTTTTTTTTTATTTATTTTTATTCCTTAATTGGTGCATGAGACCGCGCGGCTTCTCGGTGACCTTGGGCTCGAACTTTTTACGGCGTTGAACGAGAATTTTTTTCCCATTGACGAGAGACAAATGAATTAACATTTATCATTTCCGGTTTATGAAATTATTCCTTTGTAAATAATCGAAGAGCCAAGGACAACCCGAAGCGTGCGCGTAATTATCGAATTATTCGAATTATTCGAACTTTCGCTTGATATGGCCCTTACGGTATTCGTAAAATTTTCTTTCCAAACTATCTTTGTATCATTGTTATTTTTTTTTTTTATTATTATTTTCAACCGAAAATCCGAAATATGAAAAATCTCAAACGCGAGATTCTTCGAAATGTTTTTCTGGTCATGTAAAAAAATATCCGGATCGGTCTGTTAAAAAATTGTTGAAGAAGTGGGCTTTTCTTTTTGAATATTTATTTCGAAAAAAAAAATTCCGTGGAGATATTCGATATACTTTTTTTTTTTTTCGATAAATGAGAAAGAAGCATGTAGCCCCCCCGTTAGCGGAAGGAAGGATCGAAATAAAATTAACGTACAAATCCAGGTCTTGCAGACCTGGAAAAAAAAAAAATGTCACAGGGATCCTCGATTTTTTTAATTTACCAAAAATTGCGTATGGCACCGGTCAATTTGTCGTTAAAATTTGAAAAAAAAAATGTGCTCAATGAAGGCCCAAAAAATTCTGCAACCCGTACGGAAAAGAAAGCAGAATAAATATTACAATTTTGCATATCGTTGGCTGAAATTTCGATCGCACGCGCGGTCACGCAATCCCAAAAATTCAATCGCGGGCAGATTTTTCGATATCCCCCAATTTCGTTTTAAAAGAACAAAAATCAAAGAAATCTCATTTTTTTCCCCATCCAAGTGAAAAGTAAAAATATTCTTATCGGCGGTTAGCCATTTCAATGAATCCCTTGAAAATTTCCTATCTTGCGTCGAGCGGGCTGTATGGAATGAAAAAAAAATAATAATAATAATAAAATAAAATAAAAAAGAATCCTGCAGGCCTGCGCTGAGACAGATAAAGTGAATAAACATTATTGTGAAAGAAAACGGAAGAAAAAAAAAAAAAAAAAATCGATGATTTCTCGCAGGAACAGCAGCGGCGGCGGTAATAGGAGAGAGGGAGGATGAGAGAATACGATGGAAAAAGGATGAAATTGGTGGCTAGTGAATAGATACGTCAGGGGGGTGCTTCGTGGCACGTGGCTAAGACTTATTGTGTGCGGGGAAGCCTTTAATTCTCGTATACGACTTGAGACAAAACAAAAAAAGAGGGGGGAAAATGAAGAAAAAAACGAGGATGATGCGAACGATGACGATGACGACGACGACGACGACGAAAACGACGAAAACGACGACAATGACGACGAGGATCAAGCTCTGCCTCTCTTCAACATCAAACGAACTTTTACCGAGAAGAAAAAAAAAAAAAAAAAAAAAGCTCTTCGTTGCTCGCGAAGGCAAAAAATCATCTACGAGCCAACGAACGGAGAAAGGCCGAGGCAAGTTTTTTTTTTTTTTTTTTTTTTTTTTCCTATCGACGAAGACCCGCATCGCCACGATAATGGATCATGGATACAAAAATGAGAAAATATATTGAGATTTTTTGCGTAAAGGACATAAATACACACACACACATACATACACACATCTCGAGATCGAAAACGCCAAGAGAGAAAGCGAGAAAAAGAGTTGGGGGGGGGGGGGGGGGGGACAATGAAAATGATCCACACTGCACGTATCATCAAATTTTCGCTCTCTCCGTTTATCATTTTTCCCTTTCAAATCTCGTCTCGTTTGTCCGAATCGCTTTTTGTCTCTTCTCTTCCTGTATTTTTACCGCCCTCTCTCTCTCTCTCTCTCTTTCTCTCTTTCCTATAATTATATAGGCAAAAAAAAAACAAGATACAAAAAGGCATAAAAAAATAAAATATATATATATATATATGGGTATGTATATATAAAAACGAAAAAAACAAGCAATTTGTATATATACATATGTCATATATCATCGAAAAACACAGCTCGCACGTACACGGAGGGGAAAAACATATTAAAATACGAAAGGATATCAATAATAGTAAAACAGGAAAAAAAAAAATTACTCACATACACACACACACACACACACACGCGCGCGTATATTAATTATGTTACAATAATTAAATGTTGTATTGCCGCTTCTTTGTAATACATAATATTATAATTATTAACTCCTCTAAGCATCATAGTGTGTGTGAAAAAAAAAAAAAAAATAATATTAATAATAATAACGCCGAGAGTTGGAAGCACCGCGTATTCGTATCGTGAATACAAACGAAGGATAAGAAAGAAAAAGAAGAAAGAGACGAAAAAAAAAATACGAAAGGAAAAAAAAAACTATGGGATTTGTAATGATATATTTAACGAAAAATTTGTGAATTTAACGAACGATGATTGTGAATTTGTAGTTGCACGCGCTCTTTTGCGAGAAAAAAAAAAAACAAAAAAATGAGTTAAAATACAAAAGTGACGAAGATCGAAGGATAGTAACGGGAAAAAAAAAAACAAAAATGATTGATAATTGAAATAAAAATGAAAAAATTGTGTCCAATTGCGAGGAAAAGAAGAAGAAAAAAAAATTAAATAAGACATCTCGTTCGCTGACCGTCTTATCGCCGCTATCACGTAGTTACTGTAATACCAACTACTCATGAATATTGTTCACTTCGTTATCGCTGCAGCGAGCACCGCTCGACGAAGAGAATGACTAAGAACGCTGCTGCTATGTGCGCGCTTACGATCTTCTTCTTTTTTTTTTTTTTTTTTTTAAATATAATATTGTAACGTTATGGTTCGGTTCCATTTATTATTAATAATATTATTATTATTATTATTATTGCGTTTTTTTTTTGTATTCGCGGGATAGAGAGGATTTTTGCACCGTCGTGAGCTAGTAAAACAAAAAAAACGAATGGAGAAAAGAAAACGTATGGGGAAAAATAAAGCAGTTATGATACAATTCCAAAATTTGATATTTTTCAAATTTTCAAGTTCGTTCTTTTTTTTTTTTTTTTGTTCTTAAGAATCGCAGTGTTCTTTCGTTCGCGATTTTTCGGTCGTATCTCGAAATTTTGTTCTTCCGGGGGAGGGAAAAAAAAGCTTGCGATCGAGGAAAGTATGACGGAGCGGCGGGGGGAAAAAAAAACAAAAGAGAGACGAGAAACGAAATAAAGTATATTTAAAATAGTCCATTAACTTTAATGATTCTTGCGAATGATAAAGATCTGACCAGGAGATATTATTTTTCATTGCGTTACGAATATGCATAATTGCGTTTGTTAATTATGTCTCTCTCTCTCTCTCTCTCTCTCTCTCTCTCTCTCTCTCTCTCTCTCGTGTGTATTTGTGTGTGTGTGTGTGTGTGTGAAAATAAGCTCGATCAATCTAGGGCTTGAGGGGGGGAAAAAAATGAAAGAAAAAAAAAAAAAGACGAAAGTCATCTATCGAGGAAACGGGCGACGAGAAAAACCTGAAATGTGGCGAAGGGCGCTACGAGAAAGGATAAAACGGAAAGACGAAAGTGGAAGAAAAAAAAAAACAAAATTAACCAAGTAGAAATAAAATTTAACGGATTCCTTTAAGTGCATTGTAAATTAACGAAAAAAAAATTATCTAAGCTACTTCTGTGCACCAAAAACAAAAACAAAAAAACAAAAAAACAATAATTTTGAGAGTTTGACGAATTGAAATTTGTATTCCAACTCGCGGTTTGGATAAATGGATTTGGAACGGTTTGGAAGAGACGAGGAAAAGAAAATCATTGAAATAAATTGAGCGACGATGCGGAAAGAAAAAAAAAAAAAAAAAAGAAACCGCATTTCGCTGTGCGTCGTTTCCGTTAATTTCCGATATTACTTTCAGTTTGGTCTTTTGTTTTGTTTTTTTTTTCCTCATATATCCGGGATATTGATAAACTTTTATTGTCGCCATCGATTGTTTTTTTTGTACGAATTTCGATCTTGACGAGAGTAAAGCAAAATTTATTGAGCCATTTTTCGCATCGATCTGTCGGCTTCGTTTGTTCAATTATGGTAGAGACGCGACGAATGTTGGAAAAAAAAAAAAAAATAGGAAATACTTAAAAAAAAGCGATAACGAATCTTTAGATTTTCTTACGTTTTATCAATCAGCCTTGCTCTGCCAGCCTCCCAAAATCTCGCCCTCGTGTACCGTAGATCTTAGCTCTCCGTCGGAGTCTTCTGGGGATTCTCAAAAAAAAAAAAAAAAAAAACACCGAATGAAACAAAAAACAACAATATGCGGTTATAATTAGAATGAGAGTAACACCACAGTTTTTACTTTATTTCTAAGTGACATTACAAGAAACGATTATGAAACTAAGACGAAAAAAAAAAAAAATCATACTAATAACGATGAAAAAAAAAAAAATGACAAAAACAATATATATACATCGCGAAGTTTTTTTTTTTTCTTATTACGATCCCGTTATCACTGACGAATTTTCGTAGCATCGTCACAACTTGGTGTACCATTTTTTTTTTTTTCAATGCCTGTATAAATTTTTTTTTTTTTTTATGAACTATAATTACATCTATATTTTAATAGCCCGTCTCATGGAGACAAATCGATGTTCCAATGTTTTTGTGTTTTTTTTTTCTCCTTTTTTTACATTTTAAACAATTTTCTTTTGCGAGTGAAATTGCGCTAATTCTAGTTCCAAATATTGGAATTTATAAAAATTGATTTTACAGATTCGATGTGCATTGGGATTGAAAAATTTCTATACACCCGACACTCGACATTATTCACAATTTAAACCCTAAACCCGTCGTAAACGCGAAAAATAATATCGCGGGGCGAAAGTAAAATGGGAACAGCAATGTAGCCATTATCATTTACGAATAATCGCGGGTAAAAATGTAATCGTATAATTTGTTAATTGGCTATCGGCAACGAGCAGCTACGAATTCGAAAATATCGATGCGGGCTCGAGGCGAACGGTATTTCGCAAGGAGACACCGCTCGAATTGTTTCTCTGTCGCCATTCGAGCCATCTGAGCAATTCGGGACTTTGAGTCGAGTCGGTGGGATCCGTGCGGGCCTCGAGCTGCTGATAATAAGCTTCTCTTATGAGACGAAAAGTTTGAACGTTCTTGTACGGCAAATGCGTGATGGGATCGAGATATTTTGCTGGAAGTCTGAAAAAAAAACAACAATAATAATAATAATAATGATTATTGATGAATAAATAATTTTACGCAATAATAATGCACGGTAATGGAAAGTAACGATGAAATCGCCGTTTGCTGCTTTAGATTCGTGAGAAAATTTTAGCTTCATAGCTTCGTCCATTTTGTGAGTTGTGGAAATTGAAATTTATCCATTAACACACGCGTTCATCGAACAAAAATAATTCTAAACACGATTTTCCGACTACAGTCGGGCTTCTCAATAAGAGCGCTCATGGGGCTGCAGGGGAAGGAATTTCTGAGATGCGGTATCCCCTCGCTCTCTACTGAATAGCTCGCTCGAAACGTAAGCGGGTCTCTCGATAAGAGCGCTGCGACTTTCCTCGATTTTAACGCCGGGGCCACGCTATTTTGGCAATCAACCACGGAGATGGGGCCCATCGAATATGGTCGCTCATTCCCAGTCCGCCAGCCCTGGTTATCGCAAAATTTTCGGCAAAATTCGATTGTTTTGGGCAAGATTTGACAATGAGGCTTACTACCGTTTGGATTATAAGTGGATAGAATTCACTGCGAAAATTGGATACAGATGAAGCGATTATCGCTACAAGGATACAATTAACCTACATCACGTCACATGTTTAATCTCAAAATATTAAAAAAAATTCTCGTCACTTTTCGGCTTAATAAATGCTTTCGAACAATAAATTATTATTTAAAATATCAATCTATCACATGAAAAATATTTTATTTATAAATTATTGTTCATGATTCAGAAATTAGGAAATTGAAGCCATGTCACTGGTGTTTACACGGCATAAATAAAACGATCATTCATATTCTGTGCTGAAAATCTCATGCCCTCGCAACAAATTTCATATTTGTCTTCCCGATCTTTATTTATGATTTATTTCTTGTAATAAAGCAGCAGATTTTGAATTATTATTCAAAAAGTGATAAATTCGCGTAGTAATCATCGGGCAGCTACTGGGAGAGAGCAGTTAAACATTTAGCCGCCAGAGGTCAGGATGACATTTGTGAGTTCCCAATGCGATTCGACCGCAGCGTTTTTGACGCATCTATCGTGTATGCATATAGTTTGCATATGTTTTTATCGTCCGTGTATATGATACATAATTCATGGGCAAAAAACTACTGCAGGTATGTAATTATTGAATTTATAACATTAAAAGTTACTCGCATTATTCATAGAATGTGTTGTGATCGTTGAAGCGTTATTGAAAAATAGTGAGGAACTTTTCTTGAATCACCTAACCTCAATGTGTCAAAATATTTGCACGTTAAGGGCATGCCCCGATCCTTTACCGGCTTCGACCACGATTTTTCGTTTCCCGGCCAAACTAATTATCAGAATTCATTCAAATTTTAATAGTTACATAGATTCGGTACTACGGAATAACCGGAAAGTCATTTATTTCGTGAGAATCGAAAAACACAAAACGAGAGGGAGAGAGATAAAGATAGGGCACTGATATATATATATACCCAACCTAAATGCGCGCCCTAAGTGAGGGCGCGTAGCGCCCTACGCACCCCTAGTGTATATATATATATATATATAGTTTTATATATATATATATATATATATAGTTAGTTTATATATATATTAACTGGATGGAGGATAGGGCTTTGGATGTGGTCCCCAATTAAACCGCGAAGCGCCGCCATTTTTGCAGACAAAAAGACAAAAGGCGCGCGGGAATTCAATTCATTCCGTCAGCTACGAGCATTTCGGAGCGACGGAAGCGATTCCGAGCAGTTTTCCATGAGATTAATCACTTTGTCCGACAGATTCCCATACTTTTGTCCGAAATTATGGCGGCGGCTGATCTTCTAAGCACTATGCTACTGGGCGATATACTATGCTACTTCCTGTTAACAGGAAGTAGCATAGCATAGCGGCCAGTAGCATATCGAGCCTCCATCCGGTTAACATATATATATCATAAGGTAATATTTAGGGAGGTATGCGCAAGCCATTCCGCCCCGGTTACCCAAAATTCCTTGCTCGGAAGCTCAGCTGACCGAAGCTGGGCATTACATCTTGGGTAACCGGGGCACTCGCATATACCTCCCTAAATATTACCTTAATATATCAGTGAGATTGGGAGATGAAGAGAGAGAGCGAGAAATGATGACTGGCTTAGCGAGCAGCCGCAAGCCCGCTATTACATTTTTGTTAAAAAACATAAACTTGATTTTCGTCAAAACAAATGACTTTCCACCATTGATGAAATTTCATGATAATTTATTGCGAAAGCATGAATTGATGCCGCTCGTTAGTTTTCGGGTAAAACGGAAAAACCGAAGTTCGCCGTCGACTGGGACATGCCCTTAACGCTACTCAAATTTTACCCTGCAACGCGAGCCTTGCTAATGTGAAAACGGTCTTTGAGAGTTATTTATGTCGTTTATGTGAGAAATTTTTCATATTTTCCTCTGTTTATGTATACAGTTAAAATGGAAGCGTTGAGGGAAAAAAATGACAAAAAAAATACTCCAACCGACACAATGGAATCGTTTCAGTGTCAATTGGGAAATGAAAATCCTAAAAAGAAACGAAAACGATATAATTTTCAAGAGAAAAAAAAAATTGTACGAGAGGCGAAAACGGAGGATTGGGAGACGATTTGTAAAAAGTATGAAATCGGCGAGAGTACTCTGCGAAAATGGAAAACGCAGGAAGATGATATCGTTGATTCTGCAAAAACTGCTGATATGAAAAACGCGAAAAAAGCAACGAACACGCAAGAGTTTGACCGAGCGATGTACGTGTGGCTAATGAATTTTCAAAACAGAGGCATTTCTGTCACCGGTCCGCTTGCAAGACAGAAAGCTCGGGAATTAAATGAATATTTAGGAGGACCGAAGGATTTCAAGGCTAGCAAAGGCTGGCTAGACAAATGGAAGAAAAGAATGAACTTGAGAGCACTGAAAATTACTGGTAAAAATAAATTTATGTTTTTAAAAGATTATTAGCAATAGGAATTTTTTTTTAAGAAAAAAAACAGAAACAAAAAAATTAGCTTATCAATATTTATGAAATTTTTATACATGTCGATTTATATTTAATATCACGTGTTAGAAAACTTTTAAGGTTTTTTTATTAGTAAGAATATGTATTTTCTGTAATTCTGTGTAAGAATGTGTATTAAAAATATATTTTCCGAAATTTTCCTCATTCAAAGACAACTTTTGTATCCATGACGAAGGGGAAAAATTTTCGTCTGACATGAACTAAGGCATACCGAGAAACTTTCAAGAAGATCGTAGCCACCAAAGAATTGACACGAATGCAAACTTTCAATTTTGACGAAAGTGACTTATACTTGGAACAATATCCGACAAAAACACTTGTTCCTAAAAATTTGGACCATTTCAACTCTTTCAGTCACACGGCAGGACCGCTACGGTCCCACCTTACAAATAATTACCTCAGAGCTCAAATATTAAACCAATTTGGCTAAAAATGGAGATTCGAGGATTTTTGGGGTCGCTGATCACGAATTTGAAGCTAGAATTTCATAATTCCTAAATCCAAGATGGCGGATAAACAATTGTAAGAAATGAAAAAACTCTGATCAGCCTTTTTTGTTTTTTTTTTTCCTACTTTTTTGTTTTTTTCTGCTTTTTTGTTGTTTTTTGAATATATTTATAGTCAGCAAAACAATTATTTGAATTATTGAGGCAAATTCATGATCGGCGACCCCAAAAATCCGCGAATAAAAAATTTCAGGCCAAAATATTAAGTAGAAAAATGTATGACTGAAAGAGTTAAGGGGGGACTCCGGTGAAAACGGAAACTTTTTTTTCTGTGAACAAATATCGCTCGTGTTTTGACAATGTATGCGGAAGCTTCAAACAAGATTTTGTGCAAAAGTTGAGCTCTTTCGGTCGAATACTTTTCAAGTTATAGCGTTTTTACCGATTTTGAAACATTATTCTTCTAAATGCTCCTTGCGCTACAACTTCTATCGCAGCAAACTGAAATTTATTTTCAGTACAGATACTAGAAAGATACCAGAAAGATTCAGTACAGATACTAAAAAGATACCTTTCTAAGATACCTTTCTAAGATACCTTCTAACTTCTAAAATACCTTTTTAAGATACCTTCTAAATTCTAAGTTCTAAATTCTAACTTCTAAGATACCTCCGAAGATATACCTTTCTAAGATAAAAAAAAAATCCCCCTTAACGGGGTAAGGGGGATGTTTCTTTATCTTAGAAAGGTCGGATTGAAAATCGCTTCCTACAAAAGTTAGTCTATACTAGCCTTTCTAAGATACCTTCTAAGTTCTAAATTCTAAGATTCTAAATAAATTTTAAAATAAATTCTAAGATAACTTCTAAGATACCTTCTAAGTTCTAAGTTCTAAATTCTAAGATTCTAAATAAATTCTAAAATAAATTCTAAGATAACTTCTAAGATACCTTCTAACTTCTAAAATACCTTTTTAAGATACCTTCTAAATTCTAAGTTCTAAATTCTAACTTCTAAGATACCTCCGAAGATACACCTTTCTAAGATAAAAAAAATCCCCCTTAACGGGGTAAGGGGGATGTTTCTTTATCTTAGAAAGGTCGGATTGAAAATCGCTTCCTACAAAAGTTAGTCTATACTAGTATCTGTACTGAAAATAAATTTCAGCTTACCGCGATAGAAGTTGTAGCGCAAGGAGCATTTCGAAGAATAATCTTTTGAAATCAGAAAAAACGCTATAACTTGGAAAGTATTCGAACGAAAGAGCCCAACTTTTGCTCAAAATTTTGTTCGAAGCTTCCGCATACATTGTCAAAACATATGAGTGAAATTTGTTCACACAAAAAGAAAGTTTCGGTGAAATTCTTTTTCATCATTTTTGACCGAAATTTCACCGAAGTTCCCCCCCCCCCTTAAGCATTTTAAAATTAAAATCTCGAACGTTTTTTTCCCACTCTCGTGGAAAGAAAGCTCGGAAAAAATTGTTTTCATTTGGATTTTGTTTACCTCGTAATGGCGCACAGAGACGGAAGAGTCGGTCTCGGCGGCGGTCGCTTTCTCATCGCCCTGAGGAACAATTTTTCCGTCTCAAAAGTCACGAAAGTTCTCTCGTAAAATTTGCCGGTCTCGTTAACCTCGATTTTCGCCTCTTCGTTACTCTCTAAAGTTCCCATCGTCGATCTCAAACTCGATTCTTCGGATATTCTCCTCTCGGATGATTCAGCCAATTTTTCTCCGTCGCTCGTCGGATCTCTGTGAAATTTTCCGAATGAAAAGCACACTAGAGATAATTAATTTTCGCTAATTAAAGTCGCTAGAGATAATTAATTTTCACTAATTAAAGTCCCTCGGACAAGGTATAAATCAACGTTTTTTTTTTTTTTCTTTTTTTCGATTTCATACGTTTCTCCGGTCGTTTCGGACGAATTTTTTTCCGCAACCGAGGAAGTTTCTTTCTCGCGAATCACGTTGTTGATTTTTTCATTTTTCTTCTCCTTCGTCTTGTCGGTCAGTATCATTACGGGCATCGACAGCGATTGATAACGAATCATCGGCTCGGAATGAGTTTTTCGTACGGTTCGCGTATTTTTCTTCTCGTTTTCCAATTTTTGATATTTTTCTGCAAAGTTTGCGAGTGGATCGTGAATAAAAACAAAAATCATCGAAAAATCGTAATAATTTCAATTAATCGCAGGATCTACCCAAAGATTTTATGTTCAATTCCTCCGTGAGTAATGCCTCCTCCAATAATTCTTCCTGCGTCGGTTTCCACGTATCGTGTCTTATGATTTTTGGCTTTTTCTTCTGATCCTCGTTTCTCTCTCGCAAACGTTTTCTCGTTGCAGCTGACTTTGCGGCGGTCGATCGACGAATCGATTTTCTCTCTGGAAATCAAATTTTTACCAAAGATTCGCACAATTTTTCAATTTTAACCGACTCATCCGTCGTCCATGATCAATTTTTCCATAGTCGCGAGAGACCAAAAATTTTTTTTTCCTTCAATTTTCGCAATTTCTATTTGCCGGGGAAGAAAATTTTTTTTTCAAAACGAAAAAAAATGTTTGGCGAAAACGGTTCTCTCGTAATTTTTAGCGTATCGATTCAAATATTTTTTTTTTACACGACCAGAAAAGAATTTTTGGTAAGATCTCTTGTAGAAATTTCGAAATGATTTTTTTTTTTTTTTTTTTCTGGCAAATTAAAAAATAAAATAAACGAGTCGGAGAAATTTTTGAATATATTCAATTTTTCGTGATTACCTGTACTGTCGAGCAAAAAACGATTTCGCTCGGGAAATTTTGACTTTTTTGGCTTCGGTGTTGTTTGCGGCTGAGCGGTCGCGACTTTTGGCTCTTTGTAAGCTTTCGTAACGAGACGACGCTTTTTTTTAGGACCATCCTGCTCGTGATCGGAAACCGGCTCGTCGTTCTCGTCTATGCTAAAGTCCGAATCTACCTCGTCCTCGCCCTCGTCCTCTTCCCTGCGATTTTCATTGTAAAAAAAAAAAAAAAAACGTTTGTTCGACGCGACAGGATGAAATTTTATTCTTACCGCGGAGAGAGGCAAATCTTACATGTAATCGTTGTCCTGTTCTACTTCCTCGAAACCCCCGTAAGTCGTTTTGTAAAAATCATCTTCCTCCTCTTCGTTCAAGAGTCTTGACATTTTACTACCGGCATTCGAGCGTCTTTCTCTCGTGGACGCCATAATCGAGGATTTTGTTTTGACGTTTAGCAGCCAACGACAATCGTTCTCGGAAGCACCGAAAAAACTTCTCTCCAAATACACTTAATTACTTAATCTGCTGTTCGACGATCGCGGAATTTGTTGTTAAAAAATTTATGAAATTTGACCGCGTTAGGTTGCAAAGTTTTCAAACATTCACGACTTTGCGAAACGATATGAGACTTTATAGCCAGTAGGAAGGAGGACAACAAACATCGTTCCTATCTTTGTTGTGTGGCGAAGCTCAAAACTCATTTATTCGTATGCACGAAATTTGCACAGTTCAATGACCGATCGTTATTCTTTTTTTTCTTGCAAGGAAGAGAGAAATTTGCGAAAAATAATAAAGCTTTTGTGTCGTACGGTGATTTAATTTCGTGAATCACGCGAAAACTAACCTACAATTCCGCGCACCACGTCATCCACCTAGGTGGCGCTGCAATCGCCGAAACTTTTTTTGGACAAAAACAGGACAACTGGACAAAATATCGATATGAATAAAGAGTAAAATAAGTGTATCTCGAGAGATAAAAATAATCCCGAGGGATTCAACTTGAGAATTTGAATCGTAATATACAATTGAAAAGTACGCTCGAATCGAAATTCAATCTTGTAAATAAAAAGTTGATTGATATAAAGCGTAGCGTGTCGATTTTACTATATTCAAATTTCCCGCGTTATCGAATAACTCGTGTAAAGCCCGAACATACACGATGTTTCGTTCGGTTAATTTCGTGAATATCGCGAGTCATCTCTCGCGTTACACACGCTCGCGGTGCGTGACTGCGGCACAAGGGGGACATTAGTAAAGCCAACGCGTGCGGGTGACAGGAAGGCAAAGGCGAATAATCGCGTGTACGTAGATGCCTTGTTCGCATTGGTATTGCAAAGTTACATATAGGGAACAAGTGTAGAACGGACAAAAGTGAGCAAGGGCGAGAAGCGTTAGAGAGGGGAGAGAGAGAGAGAGAGACCCTAACTTTGTATCCAGTAATCGAGAGCAGCAGGCAGGCAGTATTTGTCCCTCCGCCCGCAGATTCGGTGCTTAAAGGAGATATCTCGTAACGGGAGGAGAAAAAGCACAGCGGATCGTTGGGTGTGAACGCGAAACGTTGTTCCTCGAAGAACGAAAGAACAAAAACGTCCAAGCTGATTATATATAATAATAGTCGAAGAGAATTAATCATCGGGCCATTTGTTCCCTTGGAAAACGATCATAAGATAAAAGATCGAGAGAGAGAGAGGGAAAAAAAACTTCGAGAGAAAGAGCGTAGCGACTCATACAGCAAAGAAAAGGAATCGTCGCATCAGTTCTTCGTTCTCCGTCGTCGATCGCGCCCGGGTGTCTGCGTGTTCGTGCGTGTGGTGTGCCCGACGATCGCGATACAAAAAGATCGCTGTGAATTCATTCGAAATTTATCGATCCTTCGGGGGAAAAAAAAACAATGAAACTCATCGCGTGATTGAGGCAAAAAAAAGTGTTGTGAATAATAATAATATTAGTCGCGAACTTGAGCTCCGGAGTATCTCCTCCCGTTAACCCGTATAATAATAATAATAATAATAATAATAATAATAATAATAATAGTCGACGAATTACGGGTGATTTGTTGTTATATATAGTAAACGAAGAAAAGAAAAATTGAAAAACAACTCGGATCGTCGTCGAAAAATTGCGACGTGTCTCGTGCACTCGGAGAACCCTGAGAAAGATATACATATTACATATATACGCATATATATGCATATTCGCAGCGTAATATCCTCGTTTATCGCGAGTGGGGTCTCAGATGTAAAATAGAAATTTGAAGAAAAGAAAAAAAATAATAGTTACATCGAGAAGGATATTCATCACCCTGTAAGGATATTTTTTTTCGCGGTCACTTTTCTTTTTCTTTTTTTTATATTTTTTAATCGAGAGTTTGGGAAGAAAAAATTGCGAGATACAGAGGCCCGCATAAAAATATTCCTCGTGGTGAATTATGTGGAATTTTGCTTCGGGATTACGAACGGCCACAGCACGTCTAGTCAGCTGACATATTGCGCTCTGCTACACCACGGCAGCCTGCTTCGGTAAGTTTTTACAAATTTTTTCATGCTCCATGTCCGCTTTTATTATACGAGTTATATATTTTTCCGCCATTTTGGGTTTTTTTTTTTTTTTTTCAAGAAATTCGTTATGAAAAGATTCTTTTTACGTCGCAATCGTACATTCGCAGTATCATGTCTGTGGATTTATCTCGATTTTTCGCTCTCTCTTTCTCTCTCTCTCTCTCTCTCTCTCTTTTGGGCTGGCTCTTTCGCGCGTGTGTCGCAATACGAGAGCGTCATACACGCGTAATATCAGTGGTTATAACACTACTGTGTTGAATTTATTCAAAGCCAGTGCACAACGTATGTAGAGTTTAGGGAGAGAGAGAGAGAGAGATATATATAGATAGTTAGATAGATAGATAGATAAAGGGAAGGTACCTGCGGCCCGCGACGACAGCAGAATACTATTTTTACCTATAAGACGACCCCGCATCGAAGAACTAAAGAGTTCGCGCCCGTGACTCTCGATTGCGCACGCGGATTACCTTCCTATCGTTCCCCCGTTTTTTTTTTTGTTTTTTTTTTTGTACTTTAGGAAGGTGTGTGCGAGTACCTTTTCTATCTCTTTAATGTTAAGGATGTGCTCTGGCCGAGTACTAAAATATCGAAAAGGTACATTATGAAAAATAATAAAAATACTTCTACATATTTGTTCGTTAACGGTTTATACGTTGTTTATTTTTTTTTTTACGGTAAGATACACGTACAGTTGGCACAGGATAAATAAATATAAATTTACATTCAGAATGCCGTGGGTCAATGCAATCACCTGGGAAGATGAATATTCATTGATTTTTTTTTCTTTTTCTCATCGAAAAATTTGCAATAATTTTCAAACTTTCATTTTCCATTATTATGTTCTTTTCAGTTTAATTTTTTTTCGTTTTTTTTTTTTTTTTTTTTTTCAATGTTGGGGGGGAAAAGCTGAATTTTTGTCAATTTGTGAAAATTGAGGATATCGAAAATCGGCTACGATTAATTTTTCCGAATGACCGAGTACGCCATTTTTATTTCAGCCAAAATATCAAAAATTATGTTAATTTCACTATTGTTGACTTTTTGCTGCTGTTGTATTGGACAAAAATATATTTTTTTTTACCAAAATTCGAGTAACTTTTGGGCAAAAAAAAATGTCATACAATATCAATCTATGATCAATGGATTTGGAGATGGGAATATTCAAACACACGAAATATGAAATCTCCGAAATTAATATATTTTGTCAGTCAGTAAATATTCTAGACGAATGCTCACAAATTTTTTACTTGAGGAAATATTAGTGACATCATATTTTTTTGAGTACTGACAATTTTTTAAAAATATTTAGCCAATTTTACGTGAAAAAAGAGAACATTTAGAAAAAAAATGTCTGGCGTGTGTGCTGCTGACTTTGCAAAATTAAAACACTTATATTTCGCGAACGTCTCGAGCGACTGGGCCCAAATTCTGCACATATGCAGAGCAGCAAAACCCCATTGTTTGATTCAATTTTTATCAAAATTGCTTAAGAATTTTGAATTTTCCAAAAATAGTCTATACTTCGTAAATTTGTAGTTATCAAGCTAATATTTTTTACACGCATAGACTCAGTCACAGGCATGGCTGGTATTGAATTTGGCAAGAATTCCTTAAGGGGTTTTAATCTCAAAAAAATGTTGAATTTTTCAAAAATATCTCCAATAGATCTAAATTCCGCAAATTTTCGCCAAATATTTGTACATGGATAGGTTATAGGACAAGAATGCGTAACACTGAGATTGAAAAAATCGCTTAAGGATGTATCGCCCGTACAATCCAAGCCAAAAAGAGTTTTAGTGATAATTTTAAGTACTTCGTGTTGAGGTAAAAATATGAAAAAAAAAACAACCATATTGAAGATGAAAATAATTTTGATTTTTCAATAACAACAATGTCGAAAAATTATCAACAAATCGTTTAAACAATAAATTGTTGCATAAATCTCCTGTAAAACTTTTTTTCAATCATATGTAACAAATTCCTCGAGTTTTCCGGATAATTATGTATTTTTCAAGAATTTTCTATTGTTTTTTTAATGTCTGTTTTTGAGAATTTTTAATTATGAAAATTGCATGAAAATCGGTAAACTTTGGATTATGTTTTCGTGCAAAGATTCGATATTATACTCGCAAAGTATCCGAATCATCATACGAATACTTTTATAAATACATTTTTTTTAATCCTAAAAAACATAAATTAAAAAAACAAAGGAATATTCTTGAAAAATGTATACATGTATTCGGAAAAACCGAAGAATATGTTACGCTTGATCGAAAAATATTTTTACAGGAAATTTCTGCAACAATTTACTCTTTAAACAATTGTTTAATAGTTTTTCAGCATTCCTATTATTGGCAATCAACATTATTGTCATCTTCAATATGGTTGATTTTTTTTCAAATTTTTGCCTCAACGCGAAGTAATTGAAATTCTCACCAAAACTTTTTTTTTACTGGGATTGTACGGATGATACACATCCATAAAGGGTTCAATTTTTTTTTAATTTTTAATTTTAAAAAATACCTTTGAGTTCTAATTTCTGAAAATTTTTGGCTAATGAGCCAGCTAATTTTTTTTTTACGCAAATAGAGGCTTTCAGGCACAATCGCGGTTGGTATTGAATTTTGCAAGAAATGATTGAGGCATTCAGATTGTAGAAAATTTCGTAATTTACAAAAAATTACCGCTATTGTTTCGAATGTCGTTGAAAAATTTGTGTTCGTTATTGTATTGCCGTTGAAATCGAATTCAGGAAAAAAAGCGTGAAAATTAGAAAATTTGCACACTGCTTCATTATTTTATCTTGGCTCACAAAGCTTCCTCTATGAAGAAGCCAAATTTGGAAAACCCACTTGCTCATAGAAAAATCTTTGTGAACGAGATAAAATGTCTATTCTTTTTTTTATCCTTTGATGTCTCACATCACCTTAATCGACAATACAACACTAAAGCGGATCCCTGAATTTTTTTTTTTTTAATAGAAATTTATTAACATACTTTGACTTTCGTAAACGTGATCTTTCACAACAGATGTTCATTTGATTAGTTTTGTAATAAAATGCATACTCAAAATTTCATATTCATAAACAAATTGTTGTATAAAACGAGTTGGTAATTTGAGAAAGTGATTTTGCTGAAAAAAAAAATGTACTTGAAAAGCTAATGCAAGATTTTTCATAAATTTTTTGTTAATCTTCATCGTTGAAAAATCATATGAAACTCTATTTATTCTCAATTGCACGGAAAAGGTAATTCTTTCGAAATATAATAACTTGTGTTACAAAAGCACTGTAAAAAAAAGAACAGTAGGAGAGAAAACAGCTGTTCGATTGAAGGCTGCTTTTGTTGGGAAAGTTTACCTCGAGACAAGGTGAAAGTTCTGCTTTACCGATGATTTATGATCTTGCTCAAATCTATTTCATTTTAATATTCATTCCCCGATTTTTTTTTTATTAGTAAAAAAAAACTTCCCTTATTTTATTCATTATCATAAATACTATAATTCGATCCGTAAATAAATAATTATACATTTTCAACTGAATTGAGCCAAATAATAATAGTCATAAATTAGATAAAAAAAAAAAAAAGATCAGATACAAAAATTGAAGAAAAATGAATTTCGATGTGAAAACAGCTGCTCGTGTCTCCTATAACACAAAGGCAAGCCCAAGCACAGTATAAACTCTTGTAGGAAACGTAATTCTGCAGTACCATGCACATGAGAGTACCACAGTACGTATCAGTCTGCCCCCCCCTCTCTCTCTCTCTCTCTCTCCTCTCTTTCTCTCTCACGTACAAAAGTTTAACTAGGAGAACGAGACGCACCACTGCACGAATATATATATCGCATCCAACACACCTGCAATACGGTCTACACACGCACTTCGTTCTCGCTGAGTTTTATTTTTTCATTTTTCAGTCAAGTCTTTCTCTCCTCGAGCTCCAGCAGCGAGAGAGCGTATATGTAGGGGAAGACCGAAGGCTCTAACCCCCACTTGCACACTCGCTTTCTCATTCGAGAACCCGCAGAGCGTCAATTCTCTCCCTCTACTCGAGCCTCCATTCCACGAAATCCCCTACAGGGATCTTTTTTTTTTTTTTTTTTTCCTATACATTCGTACGATCACGTGGTATTATCGCTCGTGTGCCTACGTACACCCCGAGAAGAGCACTTTTCTCTCCTCTCTAGATCGTCAATTACATTTTTTTTTTTTTTTTTAATTCTCCAAGCTCAAAACAAGACTTTGTTTTTCTCAAGAGGAACCACACGATTCCCCTCCGTGATCACTCGTGGCGTCCCCACTCCCAAATCCCCTCTTACAATGTCAGAGAGTCCACTGCCTTCGAAAAATTCGACGACTGTTGTTCATGCGACGCGTGTGTGATCTGACCGGTGAAATTGTGTTGAAAATCTGGCGTTTGGAAAATTTTTTTTCTTTTTTTTTTCCCCTCTCGAGTTCATTGTGACTCTCGTCGTGTTCGGTGGCTGAAATTGAGACAACTCATCCTTTTTCGAGTTGTTTTCTTCTAATCGGATCGTTGTTTTTGTTATGAAATTTTTTTTTTTCCTAAATTGAGAATGAAAATTTTCTCTCTCTCTCTCTCTCTCTCTAACCCAAATAGGATTTTTCATATTTTTGGATCATTACGAAATATCGAGATATTTTGCAATGAGAAATTGGTCTTTGATATAAAATTAGAAATAATTGGAAAACCGATGATATGCAAAGATAGGGATTCTTATCGAGACTCTTATCATCGAGGATGTCATCGAAATTGCAAATTTTACGAGTCCCCCATGGCAACAAATTATTGTTCCAAATGTGTGAATGATCAGTTTTTGGATTTTTGGCCAATCAGTATGACCTTCATAATTATTAATTTTCTAATAGGGTAATTTCCATACTTTATTTTGCTAAATAGCAATATAATTCGACATCCCCTTGACATTTATTTGTCTGGATCTATGCAGAATTTTTTTTTGGTCTTAGTTCAATGCTCAATTAAAAATTCTATACCCCCTCAATATTTCTCGTCTAATCTTCATTATATACTATAATTATAAAATTTTCAAGTTTCAATTTACATATTAAATTTAATACGCTTCTTTTTCGGTCCCTTTGCTCGTAATATTTTTCCCCTATTTCACGTCTGCGTACAATAAACATCCAGTAATTACGAGTGTATATAAAAAAAAATGCACACACACCCCATAAGAGTTTAGCGGTTCTGCGGGGCCACGTGCGAGTTTGCACAAGCCTGTAATGGTGGCGCTCGTTCTTTCTCGCCCTTCGTTGGGTCGCGAGCCGAGCAAGAACCCCTCGAAAAAGCCACTGCACTACAACGAATTTGAGGGGAAACGAGAGACTGATAACAAAAAAAATTAATGGAAAAAAAAAACAGCTGGGGATGACGTATATAGCGCGACAGACGTTAGGTGTATCGTTAACCCCGTTGAAACTCGATTTACACTTTTTTACGTTATTTTTTTTTATTGATTTTTTTTTTGTCATCTCCATTCTCGTTGGACAAATTATTGAAGCTGATGCAGTATTATCCAATTTTCAAAGTTTTCACGTTAAAGCAAAATACTTTTTTCCCCCAATTATAATTATATTTATGAACAAATCTGATTTATTTTTAATGAATATAATTTTTTCATTATATTTTTATTCATTTATCATTGGGGTACTTAATTTTTTATTTTCAATTTTAATTAGACTCACGTTTTTTTTTTTTTCATTTACTGGATTTTTCGTGAATTTTATTTCGTAAATCCATTCGTGTATTTTCTCGTCAAAGAAAATCGACCTTTTTTCCCCTTATTTATAATATTTTTTTCCCCACAACTAGATATGATTGGAATTGAAATTTCATAGAATTTTATTTTTTGTCAAATTCTTTTTTATTCGTCATTTTTATTACGCTTTCATTTGCAATATTCATTTCTTTTTTCTTTTTTTTGAAGCATGTTATAAATTTATTTTTCAAATTGGATTAAATTCCTCACTTTTTCGTCGCTCGGGGTTGACGACTTTTTTTTCAACTGACTCAATTTTCACTCACCCACGAAGTATCCCTGAAAAATGCTCGGAAGGTGAACGACCCATCTGGTACAAGGATGAGAAACGAGCCCTGGGACCCTTTTATGGATTCCATGTGGTGATCGACCAATAGGTCCTCTCTCTCTCTCTCTCATTCTCTCCTCGTACAGTCTTTCTCGAAAAACTCCACACTTGTCCGAGTATTCAGGTTTCCTTTTTTTTTTCAGCTTCGTTTTCACACTCTGTTGATTTATTCATCGTTTACCCCCCCCCCCCCCCCCCCCCCCCGAAATCTGTCCGCCTACCTAAACCTCGAGGCTCCTTGCGATAAGAAAACAAATATCACCGCTCGAGGATCACGATGGTCATTTTTGAAAAATAATAAATTCTTCGTAAATGAATCGAGACAATGAATGCCTCGTTAGCGTTCAACTTGTGCAATTTTTAGGCTTCCGGAATATTTTGTGTTCACCGTTCGATGCTTTAAAATAATATCAAAATTTTGCAATATTTTTCTTAGGGTCGTGATTTTTTTTTAAATTCAGATTTTGGATTGATGAAATTATTTTTTTAAATCTACTATCAATTTATGAAACAATAACTTTCAATATCTTTCTTCTTGTTCGTAAAACATTTTTTTTTTTTTCAATCTCTCGTTTTATTTTTGGCGTGAAAATAATTATAAATAATTTAGCGGCGGGAAAAAGTATTCTTAAAAAAGTATAATTAAGATTAATTTGTTTTTAAATCCATATTATCGATTTTTAAAATTTAATTGTTGATTGATTGAAAAATAGGGAAAAAAAATTTACACATTACTTTCCTTGTAAATCATTTTTTTATATTTTTTTTCTCTTCGTTTCCGTCGCCTCGTGTTTTGTTATTTTTTTTCTTCTTTTTTTTTTTTTTCTTCTATCTTTGTCTCCCTCTTTTATTTTGCTCGTCCTGAGGAGTCCTCGCGAAGAAAGACGACGAACTTTCTTGCGTCAGACTTCACTCGATCAGCTGTGCGGCGTATCTGCTCTTTCTCCGCTGTCAAGCTTTCATTACAAATTCGCTACACACTTTCGTTGCTGTGTGAAAATTATTTTTCTTAATTTTACTGCTTGAAAAAAATTTCAGAACTGAATTTTCACACTTTGTTTGACCTAAATATTTAACCAGTTGAACGTTATTTTGATTAATGATTCAATTATTTGATGAAAAATCTTATCGTGTCACGAATAAATTTTTTTTTTTTATTTTTCAAAGTCTTGGAAAACGATTGCCAATAAATCTTTGCAGTGGCTTTTCGTTTTTGACTAAATTCCATCGTTTTAAGCGTCCTCGATGATAATTACGATCAAGGAAGGACGCGTTAAAAATATTTTGTATTCAAATAATTCGTTTGAGACTTTTTTTTGTTGTTATTGCTAAATAAAAATGCTGATCGCAGAAGCTTCAAATCTCGAATAAAAGAATTGAAGAAGAGTTTATGTAAATATATATATATATATATATATTGGATCGAAGTATCAGTGGGGCGATCGATTGAACGTACATAATTAATGATGACCGCGCGAGGTTGTGAGAGAAAGAGAAAAAAAAAACGATAGACAAACGTCCTCGTCCTTCGTTTCGAGTCCGAGCTCTCAACCTCCGGGTATAAGCCATAGCGTTGTCTCACCTGGCCATGTATACCGAGCTATAGATATCTCACAAAATTAAATTACATCCGCTTAAGGAGGTTCTTAACCCAGAGAAAAACGGTAAGAATGATTCTAAAATTTGAGGGGAAGTTTTTGCTGGTACTAGGAATACACCGTAATTATTTCAGATTTTTTGACCGCGTAGTTGAGGAGAAAAAAAAACATTAAATATGCCGCTTATACGTGGGCTCTTATGGGAGAAGTATTCGAAGTTATGATTGGAGATTATTTTAGGAGTGAAAAAATGGTAACATTTCCCCGAAGAACCGCCTAAACGACAGATTAGACCTTCATAGATATAAGTTGCCCATAAAGAAAGTTTTTCACCGTTCCGATTGTGAAATATACTTGTAAATAGAATTGAGCGTAAGTAATAGCTTGGTGAAACAAATGCCGAACGCAACCTGCCCCGCACGTCGCCAGTGCCGCGCCAATTCCCCTTGCCGCACCAAATTGATGTTCAGAACCTCCTTAAACATATTTTTTTATCAAACATTTTCCATCCCCACGAACTCGAATCGCCTTTAGGATAAAATTAATTTCTATTTTGATGCTCGAAATTTCGTTGGCAAAAACATATCCGAAGCAAGAGATTTGTATCGTGTATTTTGTGCGTCAGAGTGTGACCGTAAACAAGCCCAACAATATCGCTTAGTGAGTCAATCGGCATTGTCATATCGTTGACGCATGGCCCATGATCGTGGCTTCACTATTATTTTGCATCCCATGAAAAACGATGCTGAATAAAAACTTAAAGTAGTTCGGCCGTCGTATGACTGTAGTCAAGTTGGCAACTCATTTATATCGATTAAATTTACGTCTAAATTATTAATAAAATTAATGAACACTTACATTGATAATATTTTTATCACATAAATGTCATGAAATGCTTTAAAAATATCGTCAAAGATAAAGTTTATACTTTAACTTGACTAGTTAAGTGATTGAGTCCGCCATGATTGTCCAATGTTCGGGTAAAGTCGGCTCGCTGCCCCTCTCACCCCTCCGCCCCCCGTGCCAGTGCCGGTGACATATTACACATAACCTAGCTGCGACATTTGTATAACGCGAAAGAAAAGTTATGAAGTAATGGCACCGAGAAAAAGAAATGGTCAGTTCGTTAAAAAAAGCGAAGCTATTCGACGAATTAAAGCGCGTGAGTTAATCTCAAAAATAAATTTAAAAAAATCTATAAAACTCGACCAAAAAGTGAAAATAAACGTAAACAACACTGGTCGAAGAATTGTGGATACAGCTTTTTATGGTTAAAAAATTGATAATTCAAAAGATTATACATAAAAATTCATTGGTAAAATTTAGTTTATTCGTGATAAAAAAAAATAAATGTTATTCACTTTTAAAGTTTCTCGAGAATTTAAAATTCCCGCAATTACCGACTCTGCCCGAAGCTTCAATCAGCTGTTCCAGCAGTGCAACGTAAATGTCTGCCATCCGCTTCCGACTTCCGACACGTCGAAAACAAAAGTTCTTTTATGTTTTCTTTTTGAAAAGCACCGTAAGGTCATGTTTTTTTGAAATAAACAGAATCTGCGATAAATTTCCCCTATGGTGGAAACTTTTCTGAGGCTCAACCACCGATTACTTTTTTTACAATTAACATTATTGTGAGTTCTTCCATAAGGTACTGTGTTAAAAATCAAAATTAAAAAATGAAATAATTCAAAATTTTGCCCCGCAAGAGCCCCCCAAAATGTGCTTATTGTAATCAGGGGACTTTTAACTGTTATTCACCGCAAAAATTGATGGACATTTACCGTACTTGCTCAAACAGCCGAACTACTTTAAAAAGAAAAAAAAATACATCCAAACTGTCATAAGATTTTTTTCACCACTCGATCAGTTGAAAAAATTAAAAAATAAAATCATTCGTAAAATTATGTTAATCATTGATTGATATTTATTCGGAATTTTTCAAACAACAATTAAACTCTGACCCAGAAAAATGATCCGGGCTTGAAACGGATCTATAAATCGATCATTTTTTTTCGTTTCCACGCTCGCTTTTTTTATTTTTTCTTTCTCTCTCCTGCTTTTTATTCTTTCGTGAACTCGGCGATATAGTTCGTACAGCCATACGAAATTTTTAGAATTTCACGAGAGCTCTTGTCCATTGTTCGATACATATGTATATATATATTTATGCTTATGATGGACTCTTGAATTCCCCGGTTTCTTCCGCTACAGTAATGCTTTCTCTCTCTCTCTCTTTCTTTCCCTCTCTTCCTCGCTTTGTCGTTAAAAAAAAACTGTTTTGCTTTTTAATTACCTCGCAGTCTCGCCGCTCCCACCATATGTATTTCTCTCTCACTAGCTCGCGTTTCCCCCCCGTCACGAAACGAATATGCCAACAGAGTCGCGAGTTCATTGCTATCCATATTGGAAACACACGCAGGACAGAATCTATTTTCGGAATTGCTGCCTTTGTTGCCCTCGCATATATAGCCCAGGGCAGGGGGGAGAAACTTTACAATCGACAGCACTTTATTTTACTTTTTTTTCTTTTCTTTAACGAGGTGGGACACCTTAGAAATCATGAAAATAAAATTGCCATTGCACGTACCAAATCTTGGAACTTTGTCGGGAAAAAAAATACTGCCCTTGAAGAACACGAAAATGATCAAAAAATTTCGTAATTTATATATAAAAAAAAATTCCAGCCCAGTTCATCGATGCAAATATTTTGTTTCATTTTTTGACTTCTCGTCGAGGCTATAAAGTTGCACCATTGAAAACAAATTGGCTTTTGCAATCTCTCATTGTATTAAAAAAAAATATTATCTCCTTATGAGAGTCAAGCGGTGTTAATATTGTTCATTTATTTAGCTTCTCGCAAGGTTTAGATTGCACCGGTGAAAAAAATTGGCTTCGCAAGTTCTCTCATTCTACCGGTAAGGAGATTCTCTTTGCTCCTAATGTGAAAATTCCTATCCGTAGCATTGCATATAGAAGTTACGAAGAGAATAGGACCTTGCGAAGGCCAATTTTCTTCATCGGCGTAACCTGAAGCTTGCGAAAGGCTTAAAGTGGAACATTATTAGGACCGATGAAGCGCTGCGAAGCAAATATTTTAATCATGAAAATGTGTTTCAATATTTTCGTGTCCTTTGAGAGCAGTGGTTTTTTTATAGTTATTTTATCATGACTTTTAAGGGACTCGTATGGTTGGCTTATAAAAATAGTGCAAGTGCTCCGATGCAAATTAAAAAAAAAAAAAAAACAACAACAATTTTATTGAATTATACGAATATGTGAGCAAATAAAACAAAAATAATAAATCAGCAAATTGAGAGTCGATTCGTCGATGTAAAACACAATATGCAAAAACAAAACAAAAAAACGACACAACTTCATAATATTATCTTCGCGTACCGTTCGAAACATATTTTTTCAACATTCGTTGCACGAAAAATACTCAAAGCCTGAAACAATACTATATATATGCAGTCAAAGCATATGCAGAAACGGGGTTGATAAAAAAAAAATTAAAAAAAAACTAACTTAAAAATGACGTCGTGAAGTGTACAACAAAAATTAATCATCTCAACCGTTATAAAAAAAACAAAAGGAAAAATAGGACTCTGGGGAGTATGAAACATCGGGAAATTTGCAGTCAGTATTTTCATACAAATAATACGCCGAGTCAACAACTCGAATCTGCGCAGTACTTTTGAGAACACGAAGTTCGCAATTCGTGGTCTTTTATCTCTGTTTATACTTTTTTTTGTCAAATTATAATTCACGATAAGGATAAAGAGAAAGAGAGACTCGTCAATTGAAGAGATTAGGCCGATGAGAGATATTTAAAATGGCGAAAGAATTCTACACTTGTTGCAAAACTCATTGTAGAGAAGAAAAAACGAAGGAAGAAAAATCACGTGCTTCGAATCGAACCTGCAACGCGCCCTCTACAATTTTTTTTTCTTTCCTTTTTCCGCTGAATCGTACAAAAAAGCCCCCCCCCCCCCCCTCAAGCTAGTTATTTTTTTTCTTTGTACTCGCTTTGTACCTCGTCGTTTCAACCTTGAACATTGTAATTGTCGCGTTTGAATAGTCGTTCGAGGGAATTCCGTCTCTAAATCTAAGATAAACAGTAAAGTACGTTGAATCGGTTTCTCCGGGTCATTATTCGGGGTGTCGAGAGCGCGCGCCTCGTACTTTTCTCTCATACGCTCATCCCTACTACTCTTCCTACCAGGCCATCTCTCTCCCTACTTCCCCTACTTCCGCGTTTTCCTCCGCTGTTTTCAGCGCCCTCTTTTCCCATCTCATCCTCCCCACTACCGTAAAACGCCATCATCATCTATCCCTCCCTTCCACCCCTCGCCGCATCTTTCTATCGTGCTTGAGTCGCCACCGCGACCTCGTGACGAGTCTCTGTTTCGCCTTTTCGCGTTGCGCGACTTCGTCCTTTGCACAACCTTGCGCGCACGATATCCCAACAATGAAAGAGGCTCGCAACGAGCCCGCGTCGTTTAGACCTCTACGCACACGTTTGCAATGGTCGGTGTTCGACAAAGTGATCATCAAGTGCGAACTCGAATTATTGTTATTATTTTCTTCATCATCAAATGAGAGAGAAGGAAATGAACAGAGCGAGATTTTCATGAAGAATAATGTTGGAAACCCTGAAAGTCTCTTGGACGCTTTCCAACTTTTTCGTTTCCGCGCTTTAACATTATCTCTCTCTCTCTCTCTCTCTCTCTCTTAGACATTTGTACCGCGTGACAGACGAATTCGTATCACAGTCGTTTGCATGAAAATTTTGTTTTTTTTTTATTTACTCGAGAACTCGGTACCTTGCCATTAACAATATCGAAACTTTCATAATTCATTAAGAAAAGAAAAAATATTAGAAAGTTATTATTTCAAATTTATTATACAAATATAAATCATGAATAATTATACTTGATACATTTTAAATTATACTTAATAATTTTACGCTTGTAATTATTTCTTTGATTCGAATTATTGTGAGAATGACGGTCCAAAAGGAAATTTGAACGATTTCGAAAAATTATTTGAAATTAAAAAAAAAAGTTCAATTCCTTTTTTTGATGTGTAAACATCTTAGCGCTCGGTCTACGGTAGGGGCTAGCTGGGACTTCGAGCGTCAGATGTAAAACTTCGACCGTCAGCGTAAGATCCGTGTCTATGTGAGCGCGTGAATGTGTGTGTGAGAGCGCCACACGGTGGGGGCTAACCAACACTTCTATGTATAGGACATCGGCGCCGCGCAGGCGTGAGCAGCGTACAGCGCGCACCGTGGTCCGTGTGAGAGCCCGTGAATGTGTGTGTTTCGACAGCTGATAGCTGATGGTACGGGCTAAGATTAAGGAGGTACGACTAGTATGAAGAATCCAACTGACGGACTTGAAATTTTTATATGTTTTTGCCGAATACTTTATGCGCCTATTGCCAAAATTTGAGCTATATTGACCGTTTAGTTTATTCGTAATAAAATTGCAAAGTCGAGCAGTTTGAGTTACTAAAGCACGTCGTCTTATGGAGACGGTTAACCGGAAGTGCTGTGATCACGGTTTTGCTGCTCACGTATCCAACTACACCCGTTGAAAAACTGAAACTTGATAGATTAGATATAATAGATATTGTAAAAAATTGAAAAATTACTCTTCACCGTGTAGTTCTGGCACTACATCATAAAAAAGTTTCAATTTCCGGTTGTAAATGGTCAGAACGATCAAATAGCACCCACAGACTTAGCAACGTCGCGAGTAACAGCTGATATGGGTTTCGGCAAACATAACCTAGCTTTGTTTTGACGTTAGCAACGAGGATAGAGTCATCTTCGTTGGTCACGTATACCAACTTATAGCATCGCCAATGCGACGTTGCCAAGTGTTTACTTCAAATTCCATCATGTTATTTATGGAGTTTTATTATTTATCACGTATCAATTATATGTATAATTATCATTCTGCCGATCGTATTAATTCCACTGAGGTAATTCAAGTCTATTTTAATAGGTTTTCGGCTGATTTTTTAAAATGTTTTTTAGTCCGTTTTTGTGGTAGACATGTCATTATTATTATGATGGAGACTACCATCGAGTCGTTGACAATCTAATTTTTCAGTTTTTATTAGTTCATGCGCAATAAATTAATCATTTATCACAAAATTTTTCACATTATAATCGATAATATGAATAATCAATGCAAATAAACATAAATCAGAACAGCTGTGGGTAAAATGAATTTAGACTTTTTTTTGACTCCAAAGAACTAGTCGTACCTCCTTAACCAATGCACGACCTCAATTTTCCCACACCAAACTGACGCGAGCTCAAATTTAATGTTTACACATCAAATTTCGTGAGTTCCAACGCCAACTCACACGTTTTTTTTTTCGATCATTGCACACCATTCGTGAGAAAGAAAAGTCTCGTCGAGTAAGGCATCTGCATCTCGAGCTCGAGAGGAGACTCCGGTTTATTATGCTGCATTAAAAAAAAAAAAGGTGAATTTACCTGCCCTTCGTATCTAAAAACTCGTTTGTGTCAGTAACCCCGGTTGCCCGGCTGGGAACTGGCTCGGGATTGACCGAGAAAAGGGCAGAGACCCTATGCGCGAGAGCAGCTACGTCAGAACGTCAAAGACCCTCGGTAATAGGAGGCAGGGGCGGGGGGGGGGGGATAAAAGTCCGCTATGTTTGTACAAAACTCACGGGGAATCTCCCCCTTTTTACGGTTTCTTCCCCCACCCCCTTCCGTCATCGGATTATGGGACGCGAGGGCACCTCCGAAGCTTTAACCATCCACCGAGTGGTCGAGTCATCGAAAAAAAAAAGCCCGATAGTAAATCGAAGATGGAAGATTATACGAAAATTGTCTAATCAGGCTAAAGTTCTTAGTAAAAAAAAAGGGGTCGAAGATAAACATTTATAATTGTGTGAATCATCAGTCTGCTTGAATTTGAAAAATTCATTTAAAAAAATAATCACCAATCAACATTCTAATTGGAATTATTATTTTTCCATCTGCTAATTTCTTTTTTTTTCCCCGAAGAAGTTCGAATTCACAAAAGAAGAACGTTCGTTTTTTTTTTCTTTTGAGCTCCCAACCGAAAGAAGGTAATCTCAAATACGATTGAAATAAATACCTGGAAAAACATCGAGTGAGAAAATAATTCCGCGAGTGTCTTACCTAACCACAATTCGCATAGTATATTTCCCATCTTCGTCACATTCCCGGAGATTATTTCGACGCAGATTTTAAACTGGGTAAAAAATTTAAAAAAAACAACACAGTTTTATTGTTATTTAACGCGACGAAAAAGGTTCTTTCCCATCAGCACAGCAACGACTAGCAGGCGATTACATACGTATACACGCTCGGAGACTCGAAACACGTTCTCTCTCATTCATATTTTCAAAGAGATTCGTTCACTAATCTGAGAGAGAAAATAGCAATATATTAATTGTCCCTCGACGAACCGTCCCCCCCTAGCCACGCGCAGATGTCACTCGCGGAAAACTGCATAACACTTTTATTTATTTTTTAATTGTATTATATTTTATGTATATGTGAGTGAAAACATCAATTATTGGCCAAGTTTGGGTTTCACAATCGGGGATCTTTTTGTAAGTTATACAGCTTGGTGTCTGCGTTGAAAAACACGTGTCATCATTTTTTCCTCCATTTTTTTAGCTACCGTTGGATATCGAATTTTTTCATTTGAAACTTTTTTTTTCATTTAATTTTTGCGGCTTTTTTTATTAAAAAATCTCAATTTTTCGAAAAAAAAAATATAACCTAATTAATATATGTTTAGAAGACTCTCAAGATCATGATTATAATCTGAAAAGTCGTTTTTTCGCCATTGCCCAAAGTTAAAAAAAAAATTCCCATACATTTTTCAGAAAGCTGAGAAAATTTTACATAAGATATGTTATTTTTAAGTTTGGATCTCTAAAAACACTCCTGGGATTAATAAAAATGTAAAAAATATTATAAATCTCATTTGTTCTCACAATTTTAATACCAAAATGTAACTTTTGAGTTTTTGGAAAATTTTGAGTATCTGAATTCAAAGACTGAAATTGAACAAAGATCTTTGCGTGTAAAGACTGTCAAAGGTATCATTGCATTCGATTTCACCTGTACCAAATAATTTGGGAACGGTTATTTTCAAACCTTGTGTCGAACTCGGAAACGTTTTCTCTAGCACATGTATTTCAACTGGAATAATTGTATGCTGTTGTAATGGTAAAATACTAAAAACGACAACCCAGTATTTACACCAGTACGCAACAATTGTATATCGTTTCAACAGCCACTCCAAAAAATAAAAAAAAGCTATTAAAATTGTTACAATCAATGAGATTTATAATGTTTTTTTTTTTACATTTTTATTAATCCCAGGAGTGTTTTTAGAGATCCCAACTTAAAAATGACATATATTATGTAATATTTTCTCAGCTTTCGGAAAAAAATATCGAAATTTTTTTTTAACTTCGGGCAATGGCGAAAAAACGACTTTCCAGATTATAATCTTGATTTTGAGAGTCTTTTACACGTACATTAATTAGGCTATATTTTTTTTCAGAAATTTGAGATTTTTTTCACAAAAAAATAGAGAATTGGTTTTTTTCAAATTCAAGCCGCCAAAATTAAATAAAAAATAAAAAAAAAGTTTCAAATGAAAGAATTCGATAGCCAATGATAGCTAAAAAAATGGAGGAAAAAATCTGAAAAAATTATGGCACGTGTTTTTGAACACAGACACCAAGCTGTGTAACTTACAAAAATATCCCCGATAGTGAAGCCCAAACTTGGCCGATAATTGATGTTTTTACTCGTGCATATTATATTATATTGTTATTATTATATGTAAAATATATAATAATATACATATTTTATTATCATTATATATTGCACATTATATTATAACAATATATATTTATATTGTTGCGAGATACAATTCGTTCTGGTGATGCACACTTGCAGTAATATAACAGCTCGAGTCATTTTTTTACACGCTATAAAAATTATTAATAAGAAAGTACAGTCATCCATTTCTTTGTTCATGGAAATTAATTTAAAAAAAATATATTTTTCGCTCGTATAAACCGTCAAAACGAAGTTAAAGCTAAAAAAAATCTGCCTTTGTTCAAACAAAGTACAGAAGTAAAATGACATTGATAAAATTTTTTTTAATGCCCAGAAATTGTTTCGCTCTGGGGGGAAGTAAGTTTTATGTACTTTCTCAAAGGGACATAAAAAAAAAAGAAGTAAGATATTCATGTCTGACTTTCCGGTACGTTGTATTCGTCATTTCCCAGATAAGCGACTTTCTAAATTTTTCCAAGTATCAAAAAAATAATTATTTTCCTCGTGACTCAGGCGCGGAAAAATGGGTCTGTTCCCGCGGGACAACGAATTTTAATAACCGAGTGGTGTAGATCATAATCTTCAATTCTATAGCACGGGATTAACGCATAAATGAATGTGCCACGAAGAAGGAAAAAAAAAACCAGATAGACGAGACACAATGAGACGCAGGGAAAAAGTGTTAGAAGGATGTTCGAGTGTTCATAGCGAAGCTTTGCAAGGTTGTTGCGGTTCTTTCTCACCGTCGGATTTTCTTTATTAGATGTACTAACACGAAAAAATAATAATTCATGTAACCCGAAGACACTGTTTTTTTTTTTTTTTTTTTTTTTAAAGTCTGCCGAGACGAGAAGTATGATGATACAGAATTATTATTATTTTCTAATAATTCCAATCAGTATAGACCAATCTAAAGGAGTTTTTGTATTCTAAGAATATGTATCTGGTATTCATGGCAAATAAACCTGGCTCTCGTGATAATTTTATTTTATTTTTTTCATTTTTGTAAAGCGATACAAAAAAAACACCTCATACTAATTTTAAGATTTTTAAAAATTTCTTTAGACTTATAATTGCTCGAAAAATGGAGGAAACACAAAAAAACTAGATCAAGCTACGACTGTAAGATCGTTCCTCGCACCTGATTGGTCCGCCCCCCCCCCCCCCCCTAATTGGCCATCGTCGATTCCCTTCGTATTCGACGTCTCTCTCCGCATCGAGTCAAATACAAGGGCTTTCACTGTACTTAGCTTTAAGATTGTTTTTTTTTGTCCCCTTATCGGATGCGAAAATAAAATTATTTGCATTGTTCGAGTAATAAAGTTAGAACATGAAGTTATTAATTTAAGTATTTTTTTTAACATTCAATTGCTTATCACGCTCGGGAATTAAAATTTATCGATAATTATAAAATAAGCTCGTCAAACTTTCCTAAATGTTCGCCATAGTCTCCTTTTCAGCGATTATATTCATCAATTATTGCCTAAATTTGGATTGTTAAATTATTATTATCGCAAGAATAATGTCAAAGCACGATAAGGATCACACGCACACATTTTGCTGATGCGCTTTTTGCTGCTATGGTCGAATCATCAAAGCGATAATTGTCGTCAATTTCGTAGTACATGTATAGGCGATCGTAGTTGCATATGCAACAGTTGAAAAAAAAGAAAAAAATAATATATGCATATACAGATATCGCAACCGTTTGTTATTTCGTCGTTCGATGCTTGCCAATCGGTCATTACAACAGCGCGAAAATCTTTAGTGATGACCAGCAAACCCCGGGGTAGCGCATAGCAAACACGCGAGTTAGTAATAATCATAAGCTTCGTGGGTACACATGCTCATGTGTCAGGAGCACATACACACACCCATTCGAGGGCTCGCTGAGTTCTCTTTCGCCACGAGCAACGAGGTTAAACATGACTACGTCGACAAGAGAGTAACGCGAATTCGCCTATACTAACCTTTTTTTTTCTCTTCCATGCGCGCTTTAGCCACACGGTCGTATGTTCCCTTAGTCAACTCTTTCTCTCTTTCTCTTCTTTGTCGAACCATATGACGGAGCAGAAATATAATATACGGTGTGGTGCATAAAGTCGCATGCGGGGAGAGAGATAAAAGCGTGACTCGCATTTGAATCGACACTAGCGCCATCAACTCTCGTGGTCGGCCATCTTTGTAGCCAGTAGCGCGAGATTCAAGAGTCATAATGACATTTCAAAGATTCGATCATCATGAAGCTTCGAATTCATGATTATTGATGGTATTTCGTTATTTATAATCAAATTTTAAGTATAGTACATTTTTGGGATTGAGAAAGACTATGAAATTCTTTTGATTTTTTTTGTTGAGATATCCACACTAGAGTGTAAAAGTCTTCCGAATCTTCATAAAATCTTACTTCGACGCATTTTCCGATGGACAAACTCGAGGTGAGCACTTGTTAGTTGATGGTTTTCATTATTATCGAGGAAATAGAAAAGTAATAATAAATTACCTATAAATTCGTAAAAAAAAAAAAAAAAAAAAAAAAACAATGTAGAACCCTGATTTGACTTACGATGCATTATTCTCATCGATTTATTTGAATTTTTCGGTAGAAAATGCGTGATGCGCGAATTTCGTATCGCTAGAGATGCGAGCTCAATGCGTGACAGGTCATTTTTTTTTGTCATGTGACCGTCACGTGACCGTTGAAAAAACAACGAAACGGTCACGAATGCGCTACGCGCCGACGCGCCATCTATTTTTTTTTTCAAAATTTACGTAAATATTTGATAAAGCGACTGATAAGGAATATACCGTTCTAAAACATAAACGAAAGTATCATGAATACTAAAAATGTATATAATTACAAAGGATCTATGATCTGTACAGTTGATATCATGATTATTACTATTACCGCAATAAATGTGCACAAGTTGATTATTTGTATTGAAACTCTGAATTATTTCAATCTAACCCCAATGCAAAACGTAACCGAAAAAAAAGTACATATGACCGTCATTTTACAACTATACAGCTGGCGTGACCGAAGCTGAAAATTACGGTCATTTTACATGTTCCGATTTAAAATAAATTTAATTAACGTCACGTAACCGTCATTTTCGTGACATTTGATCATAATACAAAAATAACGGTCATTTCGCATCTTAAATTGTGCCACAAACTGCCTTGTTGCTTCGTGAGCCACGACGGTTGCGTTGTGTGTGTGTTGTTCCCTCGATCTATCGCGCATCGTGAAAACATTCGGCTCGCGCGAACTAGAGAGCTCTCCCCGTTCGTTACGGTGTATATATCCTTCTCGGGGTCTCTCGCGTGCGTTGTGTGTGTTTCCACCTCCTTCGGGGTATTCGGTCGGTGTGTGGAAGAGAGAGAGAGCGAGTGAGAGGCTCCCTTCGACCACCAGGAGAGAGAAGTGTGTAATATTGAACGCCCGAGCGCGTAGAGGACGGTGGGCCGTGTGTGGTGCGTGGCTGTCGCGGGCGGTGCGGTTGTGAGAGATTTAGCCAGAAAGAGAGAAGGAAGAAAAATCGTGAGAGATCTTTGCTTCGACGAAAGACACGCTTTATAAAATCATCGTCGCTCTCTCTCTCTCTCTCTCTCTTTCTCTCTCTTGCAATATCCTATTATTTTTTTTCCTACCACCATTCTCGTTAACCCAACGAGACGTAGAACGAAAGACGCAGAACGTCGGAATATATTAAAAAAAAAAAAATCATAATAATCTTGCGTGTGTTGTGTTGTGTGTGTATACGTGTTGTGTCCAATCGTGAGCGCGCGCGAGAGAGACGGGAAAACTGATACGGGAGCTTCTCCTTGTTATTTCGTCATTTTTCTTTATCTTTTTTTTTTTCCACGTTTCAAACGACAAATATAAAGTACGAAGATATTAACAAAATTCGCGAGTGAAACGCGCAGTGAACGGTGGGGGGGTGGTGCTGATAGAAGAAAGAAAGAAAGAAAAAAAAACGATCGAGTTTGTGAGGAAAGCACTGGGCCCAGTTTCAACGAGTCACAAGTGAGACTCGAGGCGCGTATATAGTGAATTCTCGGGATTACCCGCAGGGCTAAGACAGGGAACACGACCGACCGCTCTCCACGTTTGACGTCAGTAGTGAGAATATAAAGTTTGAAAAAAAAAAAAGCCTCTGCATACATTACGAGAATGTGTCGAAAGTATGAAATTTTTTGAATAAAGTGAGAGACTCGAGGATTATTTTTGGTTTTTTTTTTTTTCCCCCTCCTGGAGGGCAAACACGCACGTTATTTCCCGTTATTCGAAATAAGGTGCAAAAGTTATCTTCGACGGTTCTTGACGGTTACGCGAGAACAAAAAGTCCCCAGGATAAAGACCAAACGCGATTATATTTATCTCTCGGTATATTTGCGATAGAAAAACGAAAAAAAAAAAAAATAGAAATGACAAAGAGGCGGTGGTGAAAACACACGGGGGAACGGGACACAAAACACACAAATACAAGCGGAGAGCGCCGCCACCGTGTGCCCCATACACTTAAATGCCTCTGAGACACTCTTACTACTCCATGTTGTGCATCGGTTGTTGCAACACGATTGCGTGCTGGAAAGTGAGTGTTTTGGCCTCCCAACTCTCACAAATCTTCTTCTCTCGATCGTAAATTTTACCTGTGTGTGTCCCATTCCATTTTAATTTTTTCGTTATGATTATTGTTGCTCGAAAATTTTTATTTTTTTTTATTTTTTTTTATGAATGCAAAATCCTTGCATAGGTCCATGGTATTCCGTACTGCGGGTACGATTGTGATTTATGTTTATGGAAATAGGAGCGAGGGAGAAAAAAAAAACAGAGAGGAAAGTGAAACTCTTTCGTTTCAGTCGTAATTCCAGTTGGGCAGGATTTTGTAATTTTGTAACGCAGAGACCGATCGACGGAGGCTAAAAATTCTCTGCGACAAAATTTTACCGAGCCATAGTCGCATTGTTATAAAAATTGAGACGCGTTTTGTTGAAAATATTTTTCATGGCGATGTTACGAGCGCGAGAGGAAAGGAAAAGCATTGAAATAATGTGAAAAAAAAAGGAGCGTAGACACGTTTACGTGACAATTACAATTTGATAATTCGCGTGTCGATAGGAAATTGCGGGGTATACGTGGATATTGAGTATTTCGTTCGTTTCTTGCTTCGTTGTTTGATTAGTTTTAATTTTTTTTTTTTTTTCCCCCTTTATTTTGTTTCCTCCATTCCCATGCTTTTCGAGGCTCGTTATTTTGGTACGTTCTGTGTCTTTCAAAATTGTTTATATCTTTCTAAAAAAAACGTTGGACCGAAGCAAAAGGATTTATTCGAATTCACGTGTTTGTTTTTTCGAGATAAAAGACCTTACGGATCGGCGATTCGATCGTTACGGTTGAACCAATTATTCGATTAATCTAATTTTTTTTAAGGAGGTTCTTAACGTCAATGCGGCAAGGGGAACGCGATGGCGCGTTCCAAGCCATTACTCATTAATTCTGTTTACAAGTATATTTCACAATCGGAACGGTGAAAAACTTTCTTTATGGGCAAATTATATCTATGAAGGTCTGATCTGTCGTTTGAGCAGATCTTCGGCGAAATGTTAACGTTTTTTCACTCCTAAAATAATCTCCGATCGTAACTTTGAATACTTCTCCCATAAAAGCCCATGTATAAGCGGCATATTTAATGTTTTTTTTTTCTCCTCGACTACGCGGTCAAAAAATAATCACGGTGTATTCCTAGTACCGGCACAAACTTCCCCTCAAATTTTAGAATCATTCTTACCGTTCTTCTCTGGGTTAAGAACCTCCTTAAAGCCGTACAATTGAGAAATATCTCGGTTTTTTTTTCTTTCTTTTATTTATTATTTATTTATTTGATTTATTTTTAATTAATTAATTAAATGTACCATAATGGTGCCACAAACGGTCTCGCGTACAGTAAATTCGCAACATTTTCAGCAAAATCTCGCATGTCCTTAATACGTCGTCCTTAATACCTCGTGTCCCGAAAAGGTCTCATCCGCTAACACTCTTCTGTTCCATAAGTCAACCATAATAAACTCTGAAGAAAAAAAATATAAACAAAATGAAAATAAAAATTAAATATAAGAAAAAAAAACACAAAACTGAACTTTTCATACAATCCAATATAAATCTAAGAAAAATCAGTCGTTTCAATTTTGATTTTAAAAAATTTGCAAGTGAATTCTTCCGATTTCAATGATTTTGCAGGTTTAAACGGACGAATTTTAATTGTTACAGGTGAATTTTTGGTGACGGCTGGTTGCGGAGGAGCGATTGGCGAAAGGGCTGCTGCCGCAGCGCGTAAACAGCGCAACGAGTAACTCTGCGCCGAGCTGACTGCGACTCGACACCATTTTTCGAGGAAGCGGCGAAAAGAAAAAAAAACAAAAAAAAAAACAACTAAATAGGGACATATATAGAATATATAATTAATTAGAAAATCAATTGAGGAGGGGAGAAAGCGCGCGAGGTGATACGACCTCGGATTTTCGAATCGTTCGAAAGTATACAAGGAAGCTGAACGAGGAGAAGGGAGGAGGAAAGAAAGAAAAGAGTTTGAGGAAGGAAGGGAAAAGAAGAAAAAAAAATTAAAACGAACATGGAACGCGAGTCGAATCCTATGCAAGCTCTGTGCCGGAGCGGCTGCGGTTTTTACGGATCACCGGCTACGGACGGGCTTTGCTCGCTCTGTTACAAGGAGAACCTCAAGAAGAAGCAACAACCCCCGGTCTCGACCGCGAGCGTAGCGTCGAGCCAAACTGTGTCCGGCAATGCCGGCGCGTTGCAAAACACCGCGTTCAGCAGTCTCGCGTCGACCGGTACAACCGCGCAGCCCACAATTCCCACAATCCCGCAACCAACGACAGATTTGCCCAGTCCCAAAGAGGTGAGATTCGTCGATCATTGCCTTTGCCTTTGTTTTTTTTTCTTTTTTTTTTTTTTTTTTTTTTTTGTATTACGTGAATTTTGATAAATTGAGTCTACGGCTCTCCTTACATTGTTCCGGTAGCTAAGAACTTCGCCGATGGAGATATTTGAATCAACGTTTTTACGAATACATCCAAGTCACATTTCATTTTCGGTCAATCTCCCGACCGAAATCGATGTTTTTTTTTTTTATTACTTTTCCAATTTTTTACGAGCTATCTCACAACCGTATTCATGGTCCGTTCTTATAACAAGGACGGAGGGAAGCCTCAATGGAAAAGAGCCCTTGAATCTCCAAGGCCGCTTTGCTTCGTAGACGAAACCCGCGCGATGGCAATATCGTAGATGGCACCGCAGCAGTAAAATTTAGTTCACGAAACAAAGGAAAACTAAAATAACGTTTTAATATAATACGATTTTTTTTTGCGAATCGTGGGAAAAAAAATCGATTCATTAACACGGAACGAGAAAAATTACTTTTGGCTCAAGTGGTTTCAGGAGAGAAAGCCATCGAAAATTAAAAAAAAAAAAAGAAGCGGTGCCACCGATTTAAGGTATTTGGCGGATGCATCGGAGAGTATATCCTTAAAATGCATAAACGAAGGTTGTACACCTCGTTTCGGCAAACAATTGAAAAAATTCTGGGACAATCTGAAGCAGAAGTACGCAATAATTGTCGCATGGATAAATAATCAAATCGCTCAGTCGTATATTGCTTTGGGCTAAAATTTATCGCGAGCGCTGCTAGTCCAATCATTTATCAGAGTACATATGAATTTTATCGAAAATGCCTAAATTGTGTCCTGGCGGGGCGCCTAGCTACAACAAACAGCCCAATAATTGTACAGAAAGCTTCCTCAAGGAAGCTCCGGACCTCCCTTGAGATAAAGAGGCAAATGAGGCTCCTTGTTTGGTCAGGGAAGATCTATGAAACGTGAAATAAGGCACAAGAAATCCTTATTCCTCAAGGAATGACTATGAAAATGGATGCAAACGTTCAAATGATGGATTTATGGATCTACTTTGGCTTTAAAATATACGTCCTCCATATTTAAGGAATTTCGATACCACTATTAAAAATAATGCCATCAACTCAGGTTTTTTTTAAATAAGTGACAAAACGTGAACTGCTCAAATTTCAAGTCGATCCTCCGTGTCGTTTTTGTAAAAATAATTATCAAAAATTTGGCTTATACACGAGAGTAAATGGGGAGCAATATTTGTTTGAGCTGTCAATTTCTTTAAAATACTACCAACCGCATAAAATTTATGTCAGATCTTTATTAGATCTTTAATAAGACTGTCAAAAAATTTGAATAGAATCCTTAAAATGCATAAACGAAGGTTGTACACCTCGTTTCGGCAAACAATTGAGAAAATTCTGGGACAATCTGAAGCAGAAGTACGCAATAATTGTCGCATGGATAAATAATCAAATCGCTCAGTCGTATATTGCTTTGGGCTAAAATTTATCGCGAGCGCTGCTAGTCCAATCATTTATTAGAGTACATATGAATTTTATCGAAAATGCCTAAATTGTGTCCTGGCGGGGCGCCTAGCTACAACAAACAGCCCAATAATTGTACAGAAAGCTTCCTCAAGGAAGCTCCGGACCTCCCTTGAGATAAAGAGGCAAATGAGGCTCCTTGTTTGGTCAGGGAAGATCTATGAAACGTGAAATAAGGCACAAGAAATCCTTATTCCTCAAGGAATGACTATGAAAATGGATGCAAACGTTCAAATGATGGATTTATGGATCTACTTTGGCTTTAAAATATACGTCCTCCATATTTAAGGAATTTCGATACCACTATTAAAAATAATGCCATCAACTCAGGTTTTTTTTAAATAAGTGACAAAACGTGAACTGCTCAAATTTCAAGTCGATCCTCCGTGTCGTTTTTGTAAAAATAATTATCAAAAATTTGGCTTATACACGAGAGTAAATGGGGAGCAATATTTGTTTGAGCTGTCAATTTCTTTAAAATACTACCAACCGCATAAAATTTATGTCAGATCTTTATTAGATCTTTAATAAGACTGTCAAAAAATTTGAATAGAATCCTTAAAATGCATAAACGAAGGTTGTACACCTCGTTTCGGCAAACAATTGAGAAAATTCTGGGACAATCTGAAGCAGAAGTACGCAATAATTGTCGCATGGATAAATAATCAAATCGCTCAGTCGTATATTGCTTTGGGCTAAAATTTATCGCGAGCGCTGCTAGTCCAATCATTTATTAGAGTACATATGAATTTTATCGAAAATGCCTAAATTGTGTCCTGGCGGGGCGCCTAGCTACAACAAACAGCCCAATAATTGTACAGAAAGCTTCCTCAAGGAAGCTCCGGACCTCCCTTGAGATAAAGAGGCAAATGAGGCTCCTTGTTTGGTCAGGGAAGATCTATGAAACGTGAAATAAGGCACAAGAAATCCTTATTCCTCAAGGAATGACTATGAAAATGGATGCAAACGTTCAAATGATGGATTTATGGATCTACTTTGGCTTTAAAATATACGTCCTCCATATTTAAGGAATTTCGATACCACTATTAAAAATAATGCCATCAACTCAGGTTTTTTTTAAATAAGTGACAAAACGTGAACTGCTCAAATTTCAAGTCGATCCTCCGTGTCGTTTTTGTAAAAATAATTATCAAAAATTTGGCTTATACACGAGAGTAAATGGGGAGCAATATTTGTTTGAGCTGTCAATTTCTTTAAAATACTACCAACCGCATAAAATTTATGTCAGATCTTTATTAGATCTTTAATAAGACTGTCAAAAAATTTGAATAGAATCCTTAAAATGCATAAACGAAGGTTGTACACCTCGTTTCGGCAAACAATTGAGAAAATTCTGGGACAATCTGAAGCAGAAGTACGCAATAATTGTCGCATGGATAAATAATCAAATCGCTCAGTCGTATATTGCTTTGGGCTAAAATTTATCGCGAGCGCTGCTAGTCCAATCATTTATTAGAGTACATATGAATTTTATCGAAAATGCCTAAATTGTGTCCTGGCGGGGCGCCTAGCTACAACAAACAGCCCAATAATTGTACAGAAGGCTTCCTCAAGGAAGCTCCGGACCTCCCTTGAGATAAAGAGGCAAATAAGGCTCCTTGTTTGGTCAGGAAAGGTCTATGAAACGTGAAATAAGGCACAATAAATCCTTATTCCTCAAGGAATGACTATGAAAATGGATGCAAACGTTCAAATGATGGATTTATGGTTCTACTTTGGCTTTAAAATATACGTCCTCCATATTTAAGGAATTTCGATACCACTATTAAAAATAATGCCATCAACTCAGGTTTTTTTTAAATAAGTGACAAAACGTGAACTGCTCAAATTTCAAGTCGATCCTCCGTGTCGTTTTTGTAAAAATAATTATCAAAAATTTGGCTTATACACGAAAGTAAATGGGGAGCAATATTTGTTTGAGCTGTCAATTCCATTAAAATACTACCACCCGCATAAAATTTATGTCAGATCTTTATTAGATCTTAAATAAGACTGTCAACAAATTTGAATAGAATCCTTAAAATGCATAAACGAAGGTTGTACACCTCGTTTCGGCAAACAATTGAAAAAATTCTGGGACAATCTGAAGCAGAAGTACGCAATAATTGTCGCATGGATAAATAATCAAATCGCTCAGTCGTATATTGCTTTGGGCTAAAATTTATCGCGAGCGCTGCTAGTCCAATCATTTATCAGAGTACATATGAATTTTATCGAAAATGCCTAAATTGTGTCCTGGCGGGGCGCCTAGCTACAACAAACAGCCCAATAATTGTACAGAAAGCTTCCTCAAGGAAGCTCTGGACCTCCCTTGAGATAAAGAGGCAAATGAGGCTCCTTGTTTGGTCAGGGAAGATCTATGAAACGTGAAATAAGGCACAAGAAATCCTTATTCCTCAAGGAATGACTATGAAAATGGATGCAAACGTTCAAATGATGGATTTATGGATCTACTTTGGCTTTAAAATATACGTCCTCCATATTTAAGGAATTTCGATACCACTATTAAAAATAATGCCATCAACTCAGGTTTTTTTTAAATAAGTGACAAAACGTGAACTGCTCAAATTTCAAGTCGATCCTCCGTGTCGTTTTTGTAAAAATAATTATCAAAAATTTGGCTTATACACGAGAGTAAATGGGGAGCAATATTTGTTTGAGCTGTCAATTCCATTAAAATACTACCACCCGCATAAAATTTATGTCAGATCTTTATTAGATCTTTAATAAGACTGTCAACAAATTTGAATAGAATCCTTAAAATGCATAAACGAAGGTTGTACACCTCGTTTCGGCAAACAATTGAAAAAATTCTGGGACAATCTGAAGCAGAAGTACGCAATAATTATCACATGGATAAATAATCGTATACGCTAGAGAAAAGCATCGCTTGACGCGCCGCCAAGCGATTATTACGGGCAACGAATCGACGCAGTTGGTACCAGTTATTCATGCATTTGTGCCTAAATATGTCCGAAAACGGATAATTTTTTCGTAAAATAATGCATTCGCGACGTTATTGTTGTATTTTCTTCATTAACATAAAAGACAAATCGCAGCTGCATGCTTGCAGTAACCTCGCCCGGGCTTGCAAGTACAATTCATATGGTAGATTGATCAATCGGGATTCAATTTAAAAAAATTAATGTGATACGGAAAAACGTTGACGATGTAAAGACAGTTTGACGCATGTTCCACCATATAACGCTGCTTACTTTACCTGTTGCAATAAAATTTTGGGATTTTTTACGCGTACGTCGATTCCGTGCTACAATATTATTGTATAGGTACCTGATAACTGTAAGATAATACACGTTTTCTCTCTTTTTTTTTTGTACTAAATGTACCGGGCGCTTCTCGCATAACTGATCCTCTCAGTCGTCGAGACTGATCCTCGAAAATCTCGTTCACGTCACTCACGTAAAACGATCGTAGTAATTTTTTGCCTTTATTTAAACTCTTACGCCGAAAAATGTCGGTATTTACCGCTTGAAAATCACTACTCGTTACAACACTCATGGCCCAGCTTTTCAAATAAATAACGACAAAAATAATAATAAAACGTGAATCGTATGTGTTCCCAGCATGCATTTTGTATTGCTGCCTTTCGAATATTGCGTCGATTTGTCGCACTGAACATACAGGAGATGGCGCGAACGTCGCGCGCCAGCGATGCTTCGCTAGCGTATACTGCTTTGCACTGAAATTTATCGCGAGCGCTGCTAGTCCAATCATTTATTAGAGTACATATGAATTTTATCGAAAATGCCTAAATTGTGTCCTGGTGGGCGCTTAGCTACAACGAACAGCCCAATCATTGTACAGAAGGCTTCCTCAAGGAAGCTCCGAACCTCCCTTGAGATAAGGAGGCAAATATGGGTCCTTGTTTGGTCAGGGAAGGTCTATGAAACGTGAAATGAGGCACAAGAAATCCTCATTCCTCAAGGAATGACTATGAAAATGGATGTAAACGTTCAAATGATGAATTTATGGTTCTAATTTGGCTTTAATATATACGTCCTCCATATTTAATTTTCTCATTTTTTTTTATAAATTATAATTTTGACAATTTTTCATTTTTATTATTGATTCATTTGTTTTTAATTGCACGGAAAATTTTGTTGCCCTTATTATTTCGGAAATAGATTTGCTTCCGTTGACAGAAACGAATATTTGAGTCAAGGCTCGAACGAATACACGAATTGACATTTAATTTTCTGATTTGCAATAAAAAATTTGTATTCGTGACTATTGAAAAAATGTTTTTTCTCAATTTTTGCTCTCGATTACTCCAGACATTAATTTATGATTCGATCGGTACTGAAGACTGTAAAATGGATAATTTAAATTGAATTTTTAATGAATATATGCGATTCACATTTAATTTTTCAATTTATGTATAACGATTTTTGATTTTCTTTTCAATGATTCGATTCGATGATTACTCAGCATCTCGAAACAAAAATTTCTAACTTCGTACCGCGATACGAGTCAATTCTACAAATTTCAGAAACTTCATTCCCATTATAAAAGGCCCCGAGAAAATATTTTCATGCATAATTCAGCCAAAAATTTCGTTTCAATCTTTTCGCGAGCCTTGAACAAAAATTTGCCTGATAAATCAAACGAATAACCATTGAATTCGAGTGGTCGAAGAGCGTTGCCATGGATTCTCACGTGAAACACTCTCTTTTGACTTTGATAAATTCTAGTGGATTATGGCCTCGGGCCATGGCTCATCGTTCGACGGTGATCCACGACACAAAACAGTAATTCCATTATCCAATATAATATCATTATCAAACTCATCCTGGTTACTTCGGTATTGTCATATTTATTTATTTTTTTTTTCTCGCAATCAACGCGTGAAAATGAATTTTTTTATGACGTTTCCGAGACAACCTCAGAGAGTCTCTTGACAGTTCACGTGGCGAACCAATCTTCGCGACGTAAATCCCTCCCATTGAAGATTATTTCTCATTGATTTTTATCATCCTGACGATTATCTGGATTTGTTGTTGTTTTTTTTTTTTTTTTTTTTTTTTTTTTCTCTTACGCATCGAAGGATTATTCACGTACTCCAGCAAAACAACATAATCAATCAATTCGACGCACGATTTAATCTCGAAAAATTGTTTTCCAACAGCAGCAAAGCCATTTCATTACCGGGAACATACTTTATCCATTAATTCAAACAAACAAAACTCGATTTAGAGTAAAGAAAAAAAAAAAAAATATATATGTGTCGGCAAATTGTTTTCGTTTTTTAAATTTGATTTTTTTTTCTCGTATCTTTGATACGATTTTTTATAACCCGATGTAATATTGTGCGAGCAGGTAAGCAGGGACGACCAAGAGGGCGAAGTTGGAGTGAGCGGAGGAGCGGCCGAGGGTTCGGTAAGCAGCGGGGATGCGGATGACTGCTTCGATGGTAAAGAGACTGACAAGGAATCCAAAAAGAAGAAAAATCGTTGCGCCGTTTGTCGCAAGAAAGTGGGTTTAACCGGTGAGTCATTTATTCTCATGCAGCCATGTAAAATTATTATTATTATTATTATTATTATTATTATTATTATTATTGACAAAATAATTGAACGCAGATATACACAAGTTTTGACTTTAACGTTGCTTCAATTTAAATTGAAACTTGCACAAAAAATATTTTTAACTGAAACTTGGTAAAAAAAAAATTGAGTAATTATTAAAGTAATTGAAAGTAATTACTTGAATAATTACTTAAATTAATTAAATTACTTAATTTTTTATCAACGTTTCCCAGAGACTTTCAATTACCTTGGCGCATCTTGAAAAAAAAAAACACAAATTCTGAAAAAATTCCAATTTTTCCTGTGCTTTTTCTCGCCCCAGGATTCGAGTGCCGCTGCGGAGGACTGTTCTGCTCTATGCATCGATACAGTGACAAGCACGATTGCAAGTTCGATTACAGAGAAATGGGCGCCCAAGAGATACGGCGCAACAATCCAGTTGTCGTTGGTGAAAAAGTGCAAAAAATTTGAACTATCTAGTGCGTAGTCGTTGGGAAAATGGTTATATAACTATATAAACGGAAAAGAAAAAAAAACACAAAAAATATTACAAAAAAAAAAAACAAAAAATTGAACGAAAGAATGAGAGAATGAGACGAGAACACGCGCGAATGATGAAAAGAGGAATCGGGCTGGGGAGGGGGTAATGCAACAACGGTATAAATAATATTAGCAACTACGAGAACAAAAAAAAAAAAACACACGCATACACGCGAGAAATTATCTGGCAGCTGATTGCACATCGAGGAATGAGAAATAATAAAATTACTAGCAAAGAAAGGAAAAACAAAGCGAAAAAAAAAAGAAGAAAAATGAAAACTAAGCCGAAAAAGGAGTTAAACAAACGTGGAAGTATATATATATATATATAAATATATATATATATATTTATATTTATATATATATATATTCGAGTGAAAGAATCGAACGAATGTTTAAATGTTTGCGGAACGGATGAGAATGTTACAAGTGCGCGTGTAGTGACGGATATAAAAAAAAAAATGAGTAATTGAGGTAAAAAAAAGAGAGAACGTTGGTTTTTTTTCACGCCAAGCCTGGGAAGGAAAAACAAAAACGGTGTGCGCAAATAATCAAGAGAGACGAATAGTTTGCAAATTTTTTTTCCTTTTATTCGTGGTTGTTTGTTTTTTTTTTTTTTTTTTTTTTTTTGTTTTTGTGTTTTTACGAAAACCTAAAGTGCGAATATATATATATTAAAAAAAAAAAAACAACATCCATTTACGCGTGCGAGGATTCTAACGGATCTTAGGGCAGAGAAAGAAAATTGTTTCTTTTTTTTTTTTTCCCTCCTTTTTCTTTTTTCTTTTTCGTTTCTGGATGTCAGTGCCATGTCAGAATTTTGTCGCGTCTCATCGAATGAGATTTCAAAGCGAGCTCCAACAAGACCCGGTAGGATTAGGGGGGGGGGAAACGTAAAAAATTCACAATTAAAACCGACAACGAGGCAAAAATAGGAAAAAAAAAACAAAAAATTGTGTTATGCGTGACGGGGAATTCGAAGAAAACGAGCAAAAAAAAAACGATATCTGGTTTACTAACTGCTGCCAGCTTACTACTACCACAATTACCTATTATTATTATTATTATTATTATTATTATTATTATCTTTATCGATTATTACGGTTTATTATATATTATTATCTATTGTCTATTCTATATTACGTTTATTAATTTACTTAAACGCAAAAAAAAAAAAAAAAAAGAAAAATTCGCTGGTGTGAAGTCCCGAACTGGTAAACGAAATGACATAGAAAAAAAAATAACTAAAGAGTGTGAAGCTGATGAAGAAGAAAAATTATAATAAAAAAAAAAAAAAATAGAAGAAGAATAAGAAGAATAAGAAGGAAACTTTGTTTCTGCGTTATTGCGTAAGGACGGAAGGAGAAATCGATGGAACGAGAGAAGAGAGAGAGAGAGAGAGCACAGCACGTATCTATTATATTTTAAGTAGACGCGAAATTCCTGGTGCAGTCAGTCAGTCAGTCAGTGTCCGCGTGCTTTGACGCCCCCCCCCCCTTCCCCTTGATAAATCGCGCGATTTATTTAATTACAAATGTATAATTAACGTGGAGAAGAATAATTATGAAAATAGGAGAAAAAAAAAGAAAGTTGTCTCGTCGATGACACGTCGAACGTGAATCCCAAACCGATGAAAAACAGAAAAACAACACGAAAAATATGAAAAAAACAAAGGCAAAAGCTCTCGAAAGCGGCGAAAACACGAACTAGAGCGGCGAAAACACGAACTAGAGCGGCAAAAACACGAACTAGAGCGGCAAAAATACGAACTAGAGCTGGGGAAAAAATGATAGAAACAAAATGCAAAGACAAAAAAAAAATTGAGGTGAACACGATCGAACGCGTTTAATGGATTTTTTTTTTGTTCTTCGTTTGTTTTTCTTCTACTTTGTTTCTTTGTACTCCAAAACGATATATCGAGGGAAAGAGAAATGACAAAATTGAAAAAAAAAAAATATATATATATATATATATAGGATAAATAACCGCGGTCAGAGATACGGCCGGCCGAAAAGAGGAAAAATAAAAAAAATATTGAAAAAAAAAAGAAGAAAAAAAAAAAAAAGAGTGCGTTTTTTGGGCGATATTGATGACTGACGTTGATGGGTGATCACAATTCTAGGTTTAATATGCGAACGTGGTAGTCTAATAATTATTAAGTATATTAGCCGATTTGATTCATAAATAATGCAATGGAAGTATAAACGGAAAAGAAAAAAGAAAAAAAAAAAAAAACCAAACAAACGTAGTACTGTGTGTTTATGTCCAATCTCACGAGTATATAACGAGCGTTATTATTATTATTCATTGAATATGAATGAGGAACGACTAACCAAAAAAAAAACCAACCAACCGGCGACAACCTGCTTTTCCGAATTATCGTTATTTCGCGTGTTTTTTTTTCTTTTCGTTGTAGATTTTGTTTGTTTTTTTTTTTTTTTTTAATTTACGTTGTTTTGTGAGAAACTTAACGAGGAGTTGGGTCGAGTTTTTTATGTGGGAAAAATAATTATTTCTCGGCTTGGCTGTATTTTTTTTTTTGGACTTTGCGCTGAAAAAAGGGCTCCGATCAGCATTGAAATGAGATAGAGAAGTAAAGAAAAAATGAAAAAAACGCCGAAGCTTCCTCTTAATTCGGAGTATATTCGCCAGTTAAATGCGCTATTTAACGCGAACAGCCACTATTTATTGGATCATATGTATATACTTGACCCTGGAACCGAAGACTATTTTTCGGTACCTTCTAGCGGAATATTTCCTCGGCATATTTAACAATCTTGAATATTACAAAAGATTCTGAAAAAAATCATAGTTTGAGGTTTCAACTGTGAGTTTAATCGTTGACAATGTTATAACATTAATTTTGGAAATGTTAATTTAATCGTCGAAAAAAATGCAAGAAATGCACCGTAACGTTGAAAAATTCATAATTATTGTCAATTAACCTCTAAAAAAATCCTTTGAGGTATTTTTACTTGAGCTGATGTACTTTCAGAAAAAAAAAAAAAAATATGGGATGCTCTGGGAATTTGAAAAGGCTATTTATTTCAAGGGTTGATAGCAGTGTTGGGCGTTTTTTAAATTAATTATATTCTAATTACAAATTACAATTTTAATTTGTAATTAGAAAAATAAAAAATACTAATTACAATTGTAATTTGTAATTAGAAAAATTTCAATCACAAGTTACGAATGTAATGAGTATCGATTTTTCTTCTAATTACAAATGGTGGATGTAATTAGTATCGCTTATTCTTCTAATTACAAATTTCGAATGTAATTAGTATCGATTTTTCTTCTAATTACAAATAAAAAATTTCCTTAGAATCATTTTTTTTTTTCAATTTACAAACTACAAATGTAATTATTTTACCGAATTTCGCCGGGGAGACGCACTTTTATGACCGGCGTGCTCAATTGTACGCATTTTTGCGAATGAATTTTTTCATTGATAATGTACGCTCTCAATTTTACAGCCAATATTGCGAAAGATGTATCGAGTCCCTCTTTTCAAGCCAGTTACTTTTATAATTTTTAATTAGAAGAAAAACCGACTCTAATTACATTTGTAGTTTTTAATTAGAGAAAAAACCGATTCTAATTACATTTGTAATTTGTAATTAGAGAAAAAACCGATTCTAATTACATTTGTAATTTGTAATTAGAGAAAAAACCGATTCTAATTACTTTTGTAATTTGTAATTAGAAGAAAATTCGATACTAATTAAATTCGTAATTTGTAATTAGAGAAAAAACCGATTCTAATTACATTTGTAATTTGTAATTAGAAGAAAATTCGATACTAATTAAATTCGTAATTTGTAATTAGAAGAATAAGCGATATTAATTACATTTGTAATTTTTAATTAGAACCAAAATCGATACTAATTACATTCGTAATTTGTAATTGAAATTTTTCTAATTAAACAACCGCAAATCTAATTAGTAATTTCAATGTAATTAATTACACAAAGTGCCCAACACTGGTTAAAATGCCGAGGACCCGAACGATCCATAACTTCGGTTCCGGGGTTAAAAAAAATTCTTTTTAATTGGATTCAAGATATTGTCGCGTCTCTTCATTGATATGTATATATATATTAGAAACATTTAGTTAAATCGAATTATAAGTGAGATGGGAAACGATGCGAAAAATCTTACAAACGTCCAAATAACGATTTATGAATCGTCTCTCAAATCTTGTGAAATAAATTTTGAATTCTTGAAATTTTTTAAATTTTTTTTTTTTTTTTTTTTCGATAATGTACGCGAAGCTCCTCACATTTGGTTCACGATCAATCTTCGTGATAAATATTGTAAAACCAATTGCGAGATAGTGCAACGATGAAACGAGAGAGAAAAAAAAAACAAAAACAGCAAAAAAATTATCGAATATATCTGTCAAAAATTTGCAAAATTGATACAATTCGAAAATGAAAAATTATCGCAAGATCTTTATTCATAATTTTTTGGTAGAATTTTTTGATCCTTGTAGTAATGATAAAAAAAAAAATTTTTTAATTCGTGAAAGAGCAGATATCTTCGATTTTTGTTTTTTTTTTTAACGTTTCGCAATGAAAATCATAATAATTGATATCGAAGGAAAGAAAATTCTCGTCGGATTGTACTCTACGAAAGAAAAAAATGAAAAAAAAATAACGTTTTAGAACACGCGAGAGAGAGAGACATGGCGCCGCTGTGAGCGAGCTGCCATTTCGTTATTATTAATATGCTATCTTTCGCTTATCGAAAAAAAAAAAAGAAGAAAAAAAAACCGCTTTGTACCTACTAGAACTACTACGTACGAATATGACTGATAAGCCGAATAATAAGATCAACGTAACTCGATCAATTTCGGATTTTTTTTTTTTTGCGTCAATTTACGTAAAAAATAATCGCGTTTAACGAAAAAAAAAAAAACCTCAATATTTCTCAAAGTTTTCAATCGACGAATTTATCATTCAGATTTTTATCAATCTTTATCGTAAAATTCCCGAAAAGTCAATGAAGAATTGTTCAAAGCAAGCAAGCAAAAAAAAACCAACTCGATTTTTCGAGCTTTTTCCGTGCGATAAGATTTTTATGCCTTTTGAGCGAGAGAGAACGAATATTTCGAGAAAAAAAAAAAATAACCAAGCACGACGCAATGTCTTCCCGTTGACGAAAAAGCGCTTTTTTTTTTAGAAATTTGTATACAAATGCTTTCACACGATTTCTCGTCGTTGTTATTCGATCGATTTATGCATTAATCATTTGTCAGTTGAATAATTTTTTTTTTTTTTTTTTTCTCGACTTTTTCGGGCCCCAATACCATAATTCTCCTCCCTTTACCCCGTTAGCGAAATAATCCTCGCGCGTGATTTTTGTCTCAACGATCTTGCAATTCGTGATGAAAAAAAAAAAAAAAAAAAAAAAAAAAAGTAATCGAGCTTTATGCAGCTAATCCGGGGACCCCGCGCTCGGGGGTGATAACATTAATCCTTTCAAGCCAGAGCTCGATTTTAATCGAAAGCAAAAAAAAAAAAAAAACCTTGTATAAAGAAAAAAAATGCGAGAAAAAAAAATCTTGAGTAATGAAAACTCGAATCTCTTATCGGACAAGATTCTTCAAAAATATTTACATGAATTTATCAAATTCGCTCACAAAAGTTCGTTCGTAGTAATATACATTTTTATTTTTCGGTTTTTTTTTTTTTTCGTTTCCCAGACAAGCCTCGAGTGAATATAATAGATCAATGAGCGGGAAATTGAAAATTCTCAATGGACACCGACGAAAGGAAACGGAGGGAAGGGAGCGAAAAGAATGGTAAAGTAAACGAGAAAAGGTTTAAAGAAAAGAAGAAGAAGAAGAAGAAAAAAAAACAAAAAGAGAGAAAATAAATTTTAAGTACGAGCAGCGGTGGAAGGGAACGCACACCAAGCTAATTTGGTAAAATAATATCGACGGAAAGGTTGCCTTCAGGCCTTCACATCCTATTTTAGGCATAGCATATTTTTCTAACATATTATCGCAATATCGGAGGATTCTTGCCTATAGCGAGAAAATAAAAAAAAAAAATAAAAAAAAACGATAAAGAAAAAACGAGAATTGCCGATTGATTGAGGGGCGCGAGAATGAATGAAGCAAAGAGTGTGCAAAACGCGTGAATCAATAGCGATAATGAGGAAGGGGAAGAATTAAATACATACATATATATATATATATATATATAAATATACTATATATTGGAGTGTTTGTTTTATCGTGAGAATGAAGAAAAATCGAGGGTTGAAGCGAATAAAAAAAATTAAAAAAAAAAATATATATATATATAGGAGAAATGACAATTTTCATGGGGAAGGAAAAAAAAAAGAGATAAAAGTTGTATAAAAACAAAACAAAAAAAGAACGAGGATTTATCAGCGAAGTTTGTAATACTAAAAAAAAAAAACCACTCGGCTGATTCTACATAAGGACGTAACGATGCTTGTAATTATTAAAATTGATATTAGTACGTTTAAGCGATTAAAAAGTAACATCAACTTTAATATATTATAAATTATTACCGATTACTTACTCCTTCGTAAAGTGACGCTGGGTGACGATTTCAAAAAGTAAGCTATACATTATACATGAGATGAAAAAAAAAAAGAAGAAGATATAAAGAACTTTGGAGTTTAGGTTCGTTCAAGTATAAACGGATTCAGCATTTTCGGACGAAAGAAAGAGAAAAAAAAATGCCCAACTCGCCCCTCTCTGTCCTCGATTCCTTCTTTTTTTGGCCATTGTTCTCCATCTTATCGCTCCAAAATTTGTCAAAAAAAAAAAAGAACCTTCATCTTTATAGTCGACTAAATTTATCTATATTTGAATATTTATATATGAGTGTTTAAAAAAAAATCGATTTTACAACGGGCCACACCTGAAATAGTTAGTTTAAGTAGAAAAAAAAATTCATATCAAAAGATGAGAATTTTAGGTCAAGCGGAAGATCCGCTGAATTTGATTTTTCATTTTTTTCCCCTATTTATCGAATTTATGATGAATAATTGCTGGTAAAGCTTTTTTTTGGCGCTCACAGCTGCCAAACTATCGACTCGTGTCTTAAATAAGATGCTTTTAGAATTTTATCATTCCAATAATTCATGTTTAAATTGGGTCCCAAACGGATTTTCACTTTTTTTTTTCAAAACTATCGTTCATAAGTGAAAAAAAAAAACCGTAACCGTCACTTAAAAAATTGAACAGAATCTTAATTAAACTCCCGTGCAAAAATGAACTTGGTAGCTGAAGTTCATTTGCTTTGATTTGTTCCGAATGTTCGTCCCATCATAGCAGTTGACTGACGCTCGCAGTAGCCGACTTGTCGACTGTTGCAACGATGAAATTAAATTTAAAAAAAAAAATGTTTCATGCCATCGAAGAACGCGAGAAAGGTGCACGGATAGTTCAAACGCGAGCTGTAGTCGAAGAGGCTGACTCGTGGGACAGTGCTCGATGAAGATGTGAGTGATTTCATATCTAAAAAATCTTTTTTTCTAATCGGTATATTTTTTCTTATGATTTTCTTGATCCAAGTCCGAAATCATGGAAAATAGAGGCATTTTAATATCAAATATATGAAAATTTTACAGGGTTTGAGAGCACTTAACGATTACTGCTGAAAAAGCAGTTTCTCTGGTCCAGGATTTTAATTTATTGACAAAAGACCTTTTGCAAGTTGTGAAATTTCATCTTGAGCAGTACCCCACTTGTAAAAAAAAAAAAAAACGCCAGCATAACTATTGCCAACAAACGCCGCTGAATTAAAAAAAATTAATCCAATTATAAAAATAAAATTTGAGTGTTTTGACTGATTAATAATCAGAAAATTCGTTAAATTATTAAATGTCTACCGAAGAGTCAATAAAATTCCAAGAGCATCTTATTCAAGACACAAACTGATCCTCTGGCAGCTGTGAGCTCAAAAAAAAAAAGCTTTACCAGCAATTATTCATTAAATTCGATAAAAAGGGGGAAAAAAAAATGAAAAATCAAATGCGGCGGATCTTCCACTCAGCCTTAAATTCTCATTTTTTGACATAATTTTTTTTTTTTCTACCTTAACAAACTATTCCAGGCGTGGCCCGTTGGAAAATCGAATGTTGTTGTTTGTTTTTTTCGAAACACCCTAATATTAAAAAATCATTAAAAAATCATTAAAAAATTTAGCTCGGTTATTCACCCGATCGAGGCATAAAAATATTTTGGAAAATTTCGGAGTAAAAAATAAGAATTTTTTTTTTTTTTTTTTGTCACCACCTTCAGTTTATTTCTTTGTAACAAAATTTGCCGATTTATTTTATTTTTTTTCCCCCTTTTTTTTCCGCCTCTACAGTAATCACTTTATCGTTATGATTTATTGCATTACGAATATAATAACAAATTATCAACGCTGCGGTATACACGCGTTGATCGTGGATGCGCGAAAAAGAAGAAAAAAAAAAAGCTTTATTTTTTTTTTTTTTTTTTGCTCCACGGTATATTTGAAAGCTTGGGCAGAGCGTAGAATTTTTTTCGAGCCGGGCAAATCTCTAATGACGAAAGAAAAGAAAAAAAAAAAAAAAAAAAAAAAATCACAACGTAAGAAGAAAAATTTTTGCAAACCTTAAGTGCACTTAGTAAATAATCGCTTGCGTTTAACCGATTATATTATCTGTTGCGTCTATTATGATGTATATTTATGTATCAACTATCGGCTAGGATCAATCGAATCAAGCAAATAATCACGTGCGGGTGAAATTCTCACGGAAAATTACTTCCCCGGTTTTCATCGATTCTCGCCTTTGGACTAGCGAAAAAAAATCTACATTCATTTCTTTCAAATATTTTTCTCTCTCTCTCTCATCTCTCCTTTCTCTCTTTGTTCCAAATCATCTAATCGCGAAAAAAAAAAAAGAAGATAATAACGCGAATTTCCGGATGAAATACTCCCCGCAAGAATTTAATCGAGCACGCACCGATGTACATCAAGCTTGTGTAATTATTTTTTTCGAAAATTTTTCGCGCTCCTATAAAGACTGCGGGCAATTATTTTTCCATTTTTTTTCCATTTTTTTTTTTTTGCTCGCTCTACCATTAAATGACTAGCGAGCGTTGCTGTTTTCGACAACGCTGCGACGCGTTTGATCGCCATGAGCGCTGGCCGCGACGACATTACCGAGATACTTTTGTAACGTTCTATCGTGATTTTGCTGCTGATTCGTCGTTGGGATATCATTTTTCGTTGGGCTATGCCGCGATGGCAGCGGCGGCGTCGAAGCCGGCGTCAATATTCCAAGCTCCTCGTCGTCGCATTCGCGCTTAATCGCCGTCGCTGCGTCATCGATTTCCGTGTAAATTGATTTTTCGGATTTCATATAACCGTGATCCTCGATCGCCGCTACTTTGGCTTTGGCCAACGATGATTTGCCAATTTTCATGGATATTCCAGCTGGAACAGTCCGATGATCGTATTTAGCGGACGAAAATTTTCCATTCTGAAGCACCGAACCGGCGTGCTGTATCATCGCATGATTCTTCAGGCCGGACGGTGTCTTGTAACTCTTTCCGCACGGGCATCTGAACGCTTTTCGTATCCTATACACACACACACACAAAATATCCGTTCAATCGCGATATAATTCTTTTTCATCGTCGATAAGGATCGTCGTTTGAAGTTTGATAACAAAAAAAAAGTTTTTTTTAAACGTTTTCTTGTATAATTTTTTTTTTTTTTTTTTTCTTTCTTTATTATCATCATTGATAGTATTATAAAAGTGACTTATGCTACTCGTAACTGTGTATGTTAACTCTGTACTCCGGAATGAAAATGATTTTTTTTTTTCGCAATGCGTTGCATGAAAAAAAAAAAATATTGCGTACGTTTCATGATTTCTCGGCAAGTTTTTTTGGGTCCAAAATTTTTATTCTTTTGCCGTTCTCACTTGTCTCGTCGAATGTTTATAAGAACAGTAGGCGAAACGACGCTGAGACTTTCTTTGCGTTTATCCGGTTCAAGTTTTGGAATAAAAATTTTGAAATTTTTGAAAAAACAATAAAATTATGAAAATGATGAGAGCGAATAATCGTCTTAGGGGCTGAACCAATGATGTAAAAAACATGAAAATATACTAATTTTTTTTTTTTTCTCAAAATCCTGTACAGTAACGAAGCAATAATTTTGCAGTTTAGCACTTCTTGTAACATATATAACAAGATGAGAGAATGACAAAGGAATCAAAGTTTTGGATCCAAAAAAACTTGCTGAGGAATCGTGAAATGTATAACATGTATACACGAGAAGAGGAGAAATTAATTTTTTTTTTTTTTCTCTTTCCATGAAATGCGAAAGAAGAATAATCATTTCGTTGCGGGGTAAAGTGTAAAAATGCAAGAACAGATACCGTAGGTTACTTTTATGAAGTAATTGAGAATAAATAAATCGTAGAAATTAATATTAGCCCGTGTAAATAAATGAGATATATTTAAAAAACTGTTTTTTTATAAATTTTTATTAATTATCCGAGAGCAAAATGAGGTGATTTATCCACCGTAGCGGGTATTCTCAATTTACGGATGAATGAACAGCGGATCGTTCTCAAATTTCACTGACTTGTGGCTTATTTAATATTTTACACTTGTTTCTAGTTTCTTTATTTTTATTATTTTTTTTTTTTTTCAATAATCGACAGCTTTGGTACAATTTATCATTAAACCTTCAAAGTTATCCTCTCTTTTATGGAGACTCCCAAAGAACGGAAAAAAGATATTTTATTTTCAAGAAAAAATCCGTATCCAAAATCCCAAACGAAAGACCGTTTCAAATGCCTTTCTGGTCTTGTGGAAAAAAAAAAAAAATCAGATCGGTATGAAAAAACAGAACTATTTTTTTTTAATATTTATTTAATTTAAAAAAACGGACTACAATTTTTTAGACTAAGATCTGAGAATTTTCACAATATTCATTTAAGCATTTCCAACAGTTGCTCGTATGTGAATTTCGGTGAGATTTTTTTTTTTCAGCAAGTTTAAAATGAACGGTCAGATCCATTAACAATCGATCATTCGTCTAATTCAAAAACTATCAAATCAAGCCGCGTAAATTAGAGCAGTGGACTTTTCCGACAGAATAGTCGAAAATAAAAATTGCATCTCAAAAAAATTGTCATATCGGTATATCCGGTTCATATACGAAATCGCTATATTTTTTTTTTTTGAAAATTCAGCGCTCTCGTTTAACCGTTGGTATACCGCAGCTGCCTCAAACTATATTCTCACGATTTTTCTTACATTTCAAAATAATGTACAGCCCAATTTGTCGAATCCATCGCCGAGGACTCGGACGGAATTTGGTTTTTTTTTTTTTTTTTTTTTTCGATATTTTGTAAATCAGATTTTAATTGTTTTTTTTTTTTTTTTTTTACAAAATTTTATCCCATTCAGCCAATTTATTATCACTACAGCTTATTATAATATTTGGGAGGAATTCGAAGGAAAAAAAAAAAAAAAAAACGGGTACGCTTTCTCCTTTTTCTCTCCGTTTTTCACAGAACATGCACGTACTTGCCATCTTTCTTATGACCATTCTTAGAGTGATACTTTATTCCATTGACGTTCTTGTATCGTTTCTTACAGCCGGGAACCGGACACGCGAAAGGTTTGTCAATGGAATTACTGTTGCTGCTGTTATTGTTGTTATTGTTGTTGCTGCCGCCATTGCTGTTAACGATATTGTTACTCGATGGATTCGGAACATTCTGATTAATTACCCTGCGAAACAGTATGTAAGATCAAAGTGTCGCGAATTATGAAGAAAAAAAAAGAAAAAAAAAATATCGCGATTCTTGCTTAAACATTTTTTTATCTCAAAAAATTGGGTTCTTTTCAATTTTTTTTTTTTTTTTTCGCGTCTTTTATACCTGCTCCCGTAGCGCAATATAAAATCTGCGGAGAATTCTTCGGATGTTGTCCAAGAGTCGTTGCTGTCGTCCGGCTCGCTGGCAAACTCATCGCCCTCTTCGGCTTCGCTTCCTAGCATTTTCCAAATATTACTCGTGCAGTCGGGTAGCGACGATTGCCTGAGAAACTTTTACCTGTTGGTGTCGCAGCATTGTTACGATTTCTTGCAGTCGCGACAAGCGCACTGGCTTGACTCAATCTTCCTTGGTTCGCCGACTTTGCGCACTCTCTTCTCGCCGCATCGGTCAGAAATCTTAAAGCGTAACTCAATGGTATACAGGTGGGTTGCTGAAGCTCCGTTTGCTCCACCACGTGAGGATCGTAATCTAAGAAATTCCGAGATTTTTTTTTTTTTTTTTCTTTTATTGTTATTGGATAGGTATTGAATGATCGTTGTCCTGGTCGTGGGTTTTCGCATGATAAATCATGCCATTGCCGGAAAATTTTCGTATGCGAAACATTGAAAAGTGGCTTGAGAAGATTTTGAAAAGATTAGCTCGCGATTCATCGACGTTCGGTTCAACAAAGATGGATACTCGTAAAATCTGATGGATCGGTGTTACGTGAAAATACCCCCGACAAAATATCCCCGGTAAAAATATCCTTGGGATATTCGGTATTGTTCTTATTATTCATATTCGATCATTATTCGTATTAGGTTTCTTCGCACTCTCTGCGCTTCATATTCATAAAATATAAACATGTTTGTTACGCTTTATTCACTCAGAAATTCCCTGACTTTTCTAGATTTTCCACGCAAGTTTCGCAAATATTCCCGGGAGATTAGGGACAAATGAAAAAATTTTGAATATTAAAAGAAAAAATTAACAAAAAAAAAACTGAAATACAAAAAATAATTTAAGGACTGTAAAGTAAAAAATAAATACGTTAAAAGCAAATACCGAACCTGTTCTTTATTATAAACGGAAATTTTTGTGTCGGTGCCAATAAATAAAAAATAAATATAAACACTTGTCTACAATAATAATTGCGTAGTTGCGTATCGACAAATCGAATGCAGAAGCGTAGCATTAAAACTTTGGAGTAAATTAGTTTTTAGTTTTTGAAATTTTCATTGTTTGGCACTTTGTTTGTTGTTGTATACAATAAAGAATAATATAAATATTAAAAATATACAAAAATATTTATTTTTATACTTTTCAGTTTTTTTTTTTTTCAAGTTGGTTTCATTTTTCGTAATTCTGGCAAAAAGTAAATTCTGGAAAAATTCTAGAGAATTTTCTAAATTCCCGGACTTTTCCAGATTTTCCACACAAATTTTGCAAATATTCCAGGGAGATTAGGGTCAAATAAAAAAAATGTTAAATATTAAGATAAAAAATTAAAAAAAAAAAAAAACTGAAATACAAAAAATAATTTAAGCACTGTAAAGTAAAAAAATAAATACGTTAAAGGCAAATACCGAACTTGTTCTTTATTATAAACGGAAATTTTTGTGTCGGTGCCAATAAATGAAAAATAAATATAAACACTTATCTACAATAATAATTGCGTAGTTGCGTATCGACAAATCGAATGCAGAAGCGTAGCTTGAGAGCTTTGGAGTAAATTAGTTTTTAGTTTTTGAAATTTTTATTGTTTGGCACTGACGTAACTTTTGTTGTATAGAATAAAGAATAATATAAATATTAAAAATATACGAAAATATTTATTTTTATACTTTTCAGTTTTTTTTTTTTTCAAGCTGGCTTCATTTTTCGTAATTCTGGCAAAAAGTGAAATTCTGGAAAAAATTCCAGAGAATTTTCTAAATTCCCGGACTTTTCCCTGATTATTCCAGGAGGAAATAAATTCCCTGAGTTTTCCCCGTTTTTCATATGCGTAACAACCATGATAAAGTGCTTGGAGTGGGGAGAAAGGTGATGAGTGATGAGAGAGGCATTGTTGTTTGTATTATCGTGTGCTTGGTAGTTTCGAAATGCCGTTAAAATTTATCGCCAGCCAGAAAAATCATGTTCCTTTTTTTTTGTGAGATAGCGAGAGACGATGATTATTGATTATTATCCCCATATCATTATATTGCGTCGGCAATAAATATTTATTTTTCTCGTTGATCCGTGTGTACAATGTTTGTTCAGTAATTTTTTTTCTTACGGGTATATTTTGTCGAGGATTTTTTGTCCCGGGATCAATTGTTATGCAGCCGATGGATCGAGGGAGAAGAGCGCATTTGAATTCTGTCGGGATCTACCTAGCGGGATCTATTGAAATTTATCAGTTTCTATCGGATCTTTTCAACGGCGCGGGATTCGTAGCGCAGGAATTTTATTTGCAAAAGGAAAATTAATGATTCAACGGGATCGCAAGCATTCGCTACATCGTCCGATGCAATTTCCACACGACTCATCCCCTCGTTTGTTCTCCCGAATATTTCAGAATTATCCAAACGATATTCTCTCGTTAATGCGTGCAAATTGGCAAAAAAAAATTCTCCAAACAGTAAAAATCTTTCGTCATATTTCGCGCGATAAGTAAAAATACTTTATCGAGCCATACAATTATAGATTGGCAGGCAAGTCGTTTACGGCTTTTATTCGAAATAAAAATTTATTTTCGTACGTAGATGCAAAAAAAAAAATTTGGAGAAAAAAAAAAAATAAAACGAATTCACGGAATATACAATTTTATGGGATTTTTGAATTTAAGGATAATTGAAAATCCAAATAAACGACAAATTGAGAATTGATTAATCGAGTGATTAATAGGAATGGTGTTGATTAATAATTATTCAAAATACTTGCGAATCGCGCCGCAAAATAAAATCCTCTTGCGCAAGACTCGGTTCCGTTATTTTTTAGCTTTTATATTTTTATAAAAATGCAATATTTTCAGCTCATGCGCCAGCCGTACATAAATTGAAGGAGAAATCCTGTAGTTACGAGTGCAAAGGTTTCTCAAGGACGAGCGACGACGTCATTGTAAAAGAAACTACAAATACGACTTGAGCTTTCTCGATATACAAATCTATTTCATGACGAAACTTTGAAAATATCTCTTGCGATGATTATTTAGAAATCTTTTTGCGAAATAAATGATAAATCGACGATTGAAAATTTTTTTTTTTTTTTTTTTTTATTCAACAAAATTTGTCAGAACGACTTTTCCTGCTGTGTATTACATGAGAAATATGTCTTAAGGATTCTTAAGCGATCAAGCTTTGCTCCGACAATATTGAATGTACTCCGAATGACAAAACGAAGAAAATTTCTGCCAGACACCGACGCGTGCATTATGTGCAGGGTCAATACACGAGGAACATTGCAGTTACGAGGGAAAGTGCTGGTCCGCGACTTTTTTTTCTAACAACGCGATTATAAAGCGAGTCTCGCGATCCACGGGAAACGTTAAGAGCCCAGATAACCTCTCTTTTCACGATATTCGGCGCACATAACCTCAATTCTCATTATTTTTATATTGCCCCCCCAAAAAAACAATCGTAAATAATCGTTGAAACGTAAGAAAAAAAAAAAAAAATATCTTCGTAGCTCGTTGAAGAATCTCGTTTTACCGATATGAGTTTCTTCGATGTGCTGTATCAAGTGTCCAAGACTCTTGAACGTGAGCCCGCAACCGTTAAATTTACAGACGTTCAACATAAATACGGCCATAATATCAATGGAGACTGGCGAGAGAGGCCGAGGGCCGAGGGTATACGCGATGGAGACGGGACGAGGGCTCTCGACTCGTTCCGCGATCAAGCGAACATCTAAAAACTCGTTGATCCAAATAACGATTGCTCGTTGTTTATTCAATGACAGTGAAACTTTTGGAAAATTTGAATTTTTTAAATGAAAAAACTTTCAATCCACAACGAATATACTTCGATAATTGACGTTATCGATGAATCATTGAGACTCTGTTGACTCAATGTTGCAGACGAAAAATACGTTCGGCTAAATTCGGTTGGTCGATAAATGGCTACGGGGCGGCGAGAAGTGGTGAAACCCGAGCCGAACGAAAATCATTAATTTCCGTTAAGGCTTTATGCACAATGAAAATGAATTTAGATTGAGGACCAGGGACCAGGGAATGGGAACGAAAGCCTTTTACCGAAGGAACGCTAATTACGAGGAACGACATAATTCAAATATCGTCCCAAATCCCGTATTATTTCATAATTATTTCTATATTTATAAATTTTCTTTCTCATCTCTCGTATCGTATTGGCTTCAACGCCGTTCACGCGCAGCGTCGCAACGCTAATTTCATGTTCCTCCGTTCCTCATACCATCTTATTCCCCCTCGTGTTTAACAATATTCACATTGTGAATACACCTTTAGATGCGCAAACGTTCGCCGATGCGTGAATCGGCGCAGCCTCCGTTCAATCGTTCAATCACCATTTCAACATTCCAAAGGCCGGGTCTCGCCTTGCCTCTCTTCCTCGACACTGTTCTTTGGTAAGTCCGAGCGCCTGCTGTGCTGGCAAGTGAGTAAAACTCGTTCCCCCCGCGGTTCAGCGACGACAAGAAACGTGAATAAACTACGATAGAATTTTCACTACGAAATACAATTGACCGGAGTAAATCAATTCGTTAATTTCATCCGACGGATCGTTCAAAGTACAATCGTAAATTTGCATTATAAGCGAGGAAAAAAAAAAAAAGAAGAAAAGTTTATTCGGTTGTTCGCGGTTGTAAACGGAAATCGCAAGGAGATATCTCTCGCGGATATACGGCCATTTTTGCCGATCAATGGATCATGTGCCGCCCGATCAAAGAACTCGCGTGTTCGCCGGAAAAAAAAAAAAAAAGAAAAAAAAACTGATTCGTAACGTTAAGCGATCGCATTTGTCGGATTAATAAAAATGGCGTAAAATCATTGTCAAAAAATGTTTTTTTTCTCTCATCCTCTGTCTCATAATTCACCAAGTACTCGACGTTACGTAATGTAATGTCGTTGGGGGCTCGAGACCGTGTTCGAAATATATACATACACACACACACATATATATATATATATATATATATATATATTTTTTTTTTTTCGGGGCCGCTTTCAGTCATACCTTTTATTTTTTCTTTTACCAATCGCTCAAACATTAAATCGCGTAACGAGAAAATATTTTTTCTTTCTTTCTCTTTTTCGTCGATATCGAGCGCATGCTTCGTCGACACGAGCGCTCACGAAGAAGAGAGAATCTCTCTCCCTCCCTCTCTGTCTAACGTCGCTCTTCACCGACCGCCATAGCACATACTCGTTTCATTGACGCGTTCCTTTTTCTCTCGGCTTTCAGGTCATTTTCAGTCGACAAGACCCAACAAAAAAAAACCAACCGTCAATATGTTCGCCTGCACTCGATTCATCGCGCCGGTCGCCAGGAGCACCGTGAGTAACAAAAATCTTTATTTCACAAAAAAAAATCGTTTCGCGGGGGAGGTTTTTTTTTTGCTCTTTTCGCCGAAAATCTTGACAATGTTTCTCCGGCCAACTATTACGAGGTTCTCGCACCTCCGATCGCGTTGACACACTCAATCTCGCGTTACATAACGAAATTTTCGTTGCTCAAAGTTTTTTTTTTTTTTTTTTTTTTTTTTCGGGGATTGAGTTTCGAGGGGATTTTCGATTGTGATTTTTTTTTTTTTAATTTTTTTAAAAAATTTTTCGTCAGTTGGTCGCTGGTACTAAGAGCTACCTGCGCCCGCTGAGCAGCGCAGTCATCAACCAGAGCCAGTCCCTCCAGGATAACCAGAGGCAGACCAGCTTCGTTAGCGTAAGTCCCAATTTTTTTTTTTTTCCCCATTTTGTCAATGTTTAGGTGTTTTTTTTTTTTTCTCTAAATTTGCTTTGCGAATCGACGCGCGCGATCGTAACTCGCGGAGGACGCGTGCGCGCGCGCGCGCATTGCATAATAAGCCAAGGTTACATAAGTCACGAGACGAACGAAAATTTGATCGAAATTTTTTTTTTTTTTTTTTTTTTTCAAAACGTCAAAGCTTACGGGGTATGAAATTTTCCGAAATCCGGAAGTACTGCAATGCTTGAAACTTTTTTAAATTTATTTTTCTTTCAAATTCGGCAGAAAAGTCGCTTATTTTTCGCTAATCGATCGTCGGATACGACGATTCGTCGACCGGTCGTGTTTTACGATTTTCTCCTCAGCTAAAAACATTCCGAACGATCCGACAACGTTTTTTTTTTTTTACTTTTTTCAATCGATCGAGATCCTTTTTTTTTTTTTCGTAATTTCGTTCGGCTGCCCGCTTAATTTTGAGAGTTAAAAAAAATTACGCTCAAAGACGGGACGACGCTACCCAATCGACATTAAAATTATTATTAGCAAATATTTTACTTTACTTTTATTTTTAACACTGGAAAAATATCGTTAACTTCCCCTAGTCGCCGATAGTGCGCAACTTCCAGACCTCGACGATCGCTCGCGACATTGACTCGGCGGCAAAGTTCATCGGTGCCGGAGCAGCCACCGTAGGAGTAGCCGGTTCCGGTAAGCGAATTCGTCCGATCAATTTTTCTCGCCGTTTTTTTTTTTTTTTTTTTTCAACCAAATGCAACAAAGTTGAAAAAAAAAAAATAATGTTACGCAACAGTTGCATAATGCAACTGCGCAAAGATTTTTCAATCTTCGAATTCCTGCCCAGAATTCCTTTTTTTTTTTCGTTTTTCCCCGTCCAAATGAAATATTCACGAGATAATTCCGTTGGTGTTTTTTTTTTTTTTTTTTTTTTTCCTCTCCGATCGTCTCTTTTTCAGGTGTTGGAATCGGGATCGTTTTCGGATCCCTCATTCTCGGTTATGCACGAAATCCTTCCCTCAAACAGCAATGTTTCGTTTACGCGATTCTCGGCTTTGCCCTCACCGAAGCTATGGGACTCTTTTGTCTCATGGTTGCGTTCCTCATGCTCTTCGCATTCTAACTTCCATCCACCGAGAGATAGAGAGAATCCACCCCCACCCCCCCCCCTGCGAAGATATCCGATGTTTACCTGCACGAATCCTGGATTTCCAACGAAAAACCAAAAGTTATATCCTCATTCCTTTCAGAAAATTCATATTTACCAAAAAAAAAAAAAAAAAAATCTTCATTCCAGGGGATGCGAAAGTAAAATTTTTTTTCCTCAAAGCTTTCTCAATCTCGAATCTGAACATTATAACGATTGGAAAAATTGAAAATATGCCGCTAGAACGGAAAATTTTCGTAATAAACTAAGCATAAATTGAAAAAAAAAAAACACACATTTTCAATGCAAAATTGATTTCTTCAAAAGTCTCGAATTAATTTTCGAAAGAGTCGAAAAAAAAAAAACTTTCGCATCTACTCGAATAATTTTACAGCTCAATTCGTGCTATGCTCGAAATTAATGAGATAAAATTTTTTTTTTTTTCCCATTCAGGCGCCGGAATTGGTTCGGTGTTTGGTTCCCTGATCATCGGTTACGCCAGGAATCCATCGCTGAAGCAGCAGCTCTTCTCGTACGCAATTCTGGGCTTCGCCCTTTCCGAGGCCATGGGTCTCTTCTGTCTCATGATGGCTTTCCTCCTTCTTTTCGCCTTCTAAAGCGGGTACCCCCCGGATCTCGTCCGGCGTTGAGAGATCAAGAAAAGAGGAAGGAACGATAAAAAAAAAAAAAAAAAAAAGAGAAAAAAAAAAAAAAGAACAACACTCAGCCTCCATAACGAATTACCGATAGTTATAGTGCGTCACTGCCAAGGCAGCGCTGCTCGTTCCATCGATTCTTGGCTTTCGATAGTAAAGAGAGAAGAACGACCGTTCGGCTGTCCGGTTCGCGGGAGCCCATGAAATAATTAAGGACGCCTTTGATTGAAAAGATACTCTCTCTCTCTCTCTCTCTCTCTCTTTGTTATATACATATATATATATATTATTGGAAAGAAAAAGACAAAAAAAAATCGCTTAAAAACAACAACCCATGAGAAACGAAAATTTACCATCGAAATAACTGAAAACGCGCGCTAATGGCTCTGGTCGGGACGCTGCCGGTCCGACAATTGACTGTTAATAATAACTGCAGATATGAGAAAATAATATGAAAAAAAAAAACAAAAAAAACAAAAAAAAAACACGCGGATTTTACATTTTTGAGTAAACAAACATCAATTTCGAACCGTAACCGGACCCCATCAAGCTCTTTGCCCGAAAATCCCGTTATCGTTATAAAACCGCATCCTTATCATTTCATGGCCTACCCGCCCCCCCTCCCCTCATACGTAGAATAACTCGCGTTGTTATTACCGAAGTAATCATGAATTAATGTTGCGAGAAAGAAAAAAAAGTAACGCGAATGAGGTTGCAAGATACGAGTTAGTTTGTCGTTAAAGAAATACGACAAGGAGTAGTAGTAATAATTTTCAAAAAGCACGTCTGACCTCCAACGCGCGTGTCGCCAAAAACAAAAACAAAAAAAAGGACTTGGAAACAAAAAAAAAAGACCACTGACTCTCGAAACATCATGACCGACACCGCGTTTTGTTATCGTCGTCGGCACTCGTTAAGGAATCGATTTTTTTTTGTTTTGGGAACTTAATTTTGTGTTTTTTTAATTCGCTATCCCGGTTTTTCCAACCAAGACCGATTAATGATTTTTGTGACATCGCGTGGCGCGCGTTGCTGAGGTATAAAAACTCTCTTGGCGAGGATATTGTACAGTGATATCGAATAAACATCCATGTCGTGAGACTTTTTGGCCTCTCTCTCGCTTTTCAATTAATTATCCCCAAATTTGACACTAATTATCGCGGCAAGATTTTCTAGAAATTTGAAAAATATACTATATTATATACTATATATCTATATATATAATATATAGTATATATATATACTATATATCTTTTTCGCAAATTTTAAAATTCAAAGGATTCATAATTAGTCCAGTCGAAATAGGATTTCCACTTTGGGAATAATTGGGGGGGAAGCGATTTTTTCATTTTGAGAGTAACTTCTTTTTGTTTCTTTCAAATAACTCGCTTATTTTTAGCTTTAGAGTGAAATTGATGAGGACCAAAGTTGCGAAAAATTTAATTCCCCGCAAGTTCGGTTTATATAATTTTTATCCTAGGATCGATACTTTAGCGAGTTAGACTGCAGATAGGGGTAGAAAATGGCGCTTTTTTTTCTAAATTATGTTTATTATCAAGTTTATCGTAAAAATGGTAACGGTAGGGATTTTTATTTCCTGAAACTTTGGTTATCGCCATTTTTACCCCAAGATCGATATTTTCAGACTTGTACTGAATTTAAGGGTGGACGTTTTTTTTTCAAATTTTCAATTATCTCGTTTATTATCAAGTTTATCGTAAAAATGCTGATAAATAATCGAGCAGGGAATTTCATTTCCTGCAACTTTGGTTACCACCATTTTTGCCCTACGATAATCTACTACTTTAGGCCTATCTCGACTGGACTAATTGAATTGTGCTCCCGTACCGAAGCATGTGCGCTTAAAATGTAAAACCACATTAACGAATATTTATTCCGCAGTCTGGATCATTGAAGTTTTGCTAATTTCTGGAGCGTTTTGTTCAAATTTATGAGAAAAAAAAAAAAAATTATCCACGCATTTTATGCATTATTTTCGATAACTATTTTTTCTTCGCTGCAAGATAATGAATTCGGTAATACATTATGCATTTTCTTTTTAGTGAACATGAAAAATTTTCTTATGAAAATTTAAGACTGCGCTAAAAATGTGGATTAATTTTTGGAAAAAACTTGACGCCTCTTCGGAATTTTGCACGAACCAGACGCATTCTGCAAATAAATCTCTGTTTTTTTTTTTTTTTTTTTAGCGCAGGTAATTAAATTGCAACAATTTTCATAATTGCGATAGTCACTAATTATCGTTCATTTTTTCAATTAATACAGTGTCGCAATAGACGTGAGAACAATTTTCACGAGAAAATCGTTTGGATCCCTTACAAAATGAAAATTCATCTCGTCGGAAGGGTCATTCGCTGCTAAATTTCATTTTTTTTTTTTTTTTTTCGATACATCTCGTCGTTTTATTCGGCTATTCAGTTTTCGATTTCTAGATATATCGTAGGCACGGAACGAAAGTTTTCCTTTACTTTTCTTTCCCTTTTTTTTTGTTTTTTTTTTTTTTGTACATACGATCGTGCGCAATCTACGAAGAAGCAAAAAGGACACATTACGGAGTAGATCGGCACGCGGATCGGATCGAAGAGTAACATCTGCGCTAAGCACTTGTAATATACACGAAGAAAATTCATTTCTCCTTCGTTTGCATCGCTGATCATTAATTCGTCAGTTTTAAACGAGTAAAAAAAAATTTTTTTCAACCAATTTGAAGAAGAGACCGAACAAATTAGCAAATATAAAAAAAAATATACAGGACATTTTTCAAAACTTCATGGCTCGTAGGTACTTTTTCGAGCTTTATTTTTTATAGAAAAGCCTGAGAAAATATCTGCGGGCGGGGGTGTGTGAGGATCGAAATTTAATTTTTCAAATTAAAAAAAAAAAAAAAAAACGAAATTTCAATTTTTTATCGTCCAATCGCTTTTACCTGCTAAAGTGCTCTGGCATTGGAGAAGCGCCTCGAGCACAAACGGAATGTATCACAAAAATTTCGACGATACATCGGCAAGAAATTTGCGATAGCAATTTTTCGAATGTAACTTTGAAAAAAAAAAAAAAAAAAAAAAAAAAAAACCGTTAATTTCGCAAATTCTCGTCTTCGAGTCGGCAAAGGATCGATCAATGAATATAAATGTGTAATTGTGATTTCAGTCGTATTTTTTTTTTTTTTTTTTTTTTTTACATGCCAGCGGTACTGTTAAGGGCTATCGGTTCGCCGATACCGTTTGACGGCAGCATATTCAATTGTTCGAGCAGACCCTCGCGTTCTCTCAGACACGACCATGCTTTTTCTTGCTCCTTCCTCGTGAGCGGTACTTTGCGCTGTTTAGCAGCGATCAATTTGTTATAATGCTCGATAACCTCGCCGTCGGCTGCGCCAATTTTTCTCTTCAAAGCCTGTCGTTTGCTCTCCTCCTGGGCAAGACCGAGAAGCCTCTTCAGCTGCGTAACATTGTGACCGGACAGCGAAGTCAAGTCCTGCTGGCATCTCTTTATCTCCGACAATATCTCATCGTCATCCTGATTCTTTCGATGTCCATCGGGCTCAAGGATACCCTGCTCGACGAGCTCCTTGCGCATTCTTAGCTCGAGATTCATGGAATTTTGTATGCTAAGATCGCGCAATACCGGCGGATCACCGTCCCTGAACAATTTATTCTCCGTATTGTTATTCGCCACGTAAACATTTTCCTCGAGCAGTGCGGAGACCAAACGTTGCGTCAATGGTCCGGCAATCCCGTTTATTCTTTTCTCGGCGGCTTTGCCAACGAGCATTGAAATATCGGAGCGTGATTTTTTCTTATCTCTGTTGGGATTAGCGGCGTCCTCCTCCTGAAGAAGATCATTGTGGGACCATACGAGACTGTAGTGCCTGCCCAGCGATGGAATTTTCTTGAATTCACCGAGATCACCGTGCGTAACGATCAATTCATCCAGAAGTTTCAGATCATCGGGCATTATGTCGGTGCAGTAAGGATCCACGGAGGCCCAAAATTTATTCGTCGTATCGTTCTTCGGTAGCAATAATTTCGTCACATCGGATTTCGTGCCTTCGACTCGAACGATCTCGTGCGTATTCGGGGCTGTTCTCTCAGCGCTCGGGACAATCGATGTTTTTTGCTTCAAAAGTTTCGTCGTCGTTGCTGCTGCCGTCGCGGTCACCATCGCCGTAGCCGTTGTCGTTGTCGTTGTCGTTGTCGTTGTCGTCGTTGTCGTCATTGTCGTCATTGTCGTCGTTGTTGTCGTAATCGTCGTTGACGCTGTCAGGGGCGATTGTATCTTTGAATTAGTTTCCTTTGCTCGCGTCTTGTCGTCGCGAATTTTCTTGTCGAACGACGAAAGACCCTTGCCGCTCTTCGATCTCTTGTCGCGACGTTCCTGCTCCGCCGACGAGAGACCCGCCAGCTCGTCCTGAAGCGTTCGCGTTCTCACGACCACCGACGACAGCAATGTCTCCAATTCCAGCTGAAGGGTATCCAGATCCTCCATTCCCACTCCTTCCTCGGGATTTCGCTGCAGTATCATCGTGTAACGCGGCAATTGACGAGCGCTGTCGATGCTCCTCAGGATCGGCAGGCTGGACGTAGCCTCGGCAGGCTCGGAACTCGTGTCCGAGCTCTGCGCCGATGTCTGAGCCGTTTTTCCACCCTCGCGTATCTTCACCGGCGTCTTTTTTGTACTCAATTTTCCCTTGCCCGACATGACTCTCGATTTTTGTTGGCTCGTTTGATATCTTCTCGTTACTACAAACAGAAATTTTTGACTTTATCTTATCTATTATTTATTTTTATTTATCTATTATTTATTTTTTTTCAGAGCTGGGCAGTACTTCAAGTACCCAGTACTTGCGATGTACTGGAAGTACAGTACTTGAAGTACAAAGTACTTGAAAAGTATTTCAAGTATTGTACTTAAATTTTCAAGTACTTGACCTGTTATTCAAGTCTTGTACTTAAAATTTCAAGTACATGTCATGTACTTAAAGTACTTGTACTTAAATTTTCAAGTACATGGCATCTACTTAAATTACTTGTACTTAAAATTTCAAGTACTTTTTCAAGTACCAAGTATCAAGTACTTTTGAATACGTTTTGCTAATGGTCGCGTGTATAATATGCCTTTTAATATATAATTAAGGAACGTTCCGCGTAGCGATGCCGCGAGACGAAACGAGTTAATCCTAGAATGGTAACCTTATTTTTTTTACCTATTATGGTAACCCGGGGTGACCGAACACCCCAATTTTGAAAAATTCATATCTCCGGTAAAATTTCACAAAAAGGGTTCAATTTGGGCTCATTCTTTGCGTTTTTTAATGCAGAAACACGTGAGCTTACGGAAATTTTGCTTGAAGTCGGAAAAGTTAGTCAAAAATGAGGTAAAAGGGTAAAAAACATGAAAAAATCGTAAAAATGACTTTTTTGATTGAATTTGCAATATCTCCGTTGATTTTTTATCGAAATTGAACAAAACCAACGGCATTATAAAGTGAAAATATAAAGTTTTGAGACGGGTAGCTTAGTTTTACTCGATTTTCGAAAAAGTCTGTTTATTCCGGGAATCGAAGTCTGGGAATTAAAAAAAAAAGTCGAAATATTGACTTTTACCGCCAAAATTGGGGTAACAACGCCAAATTATGTGGCAATCGAATGAAACCAACTCTATTTTTAAGAGGAAAGGTAATTATAAAAGATATGTAAAATATATTTTATATTTATGTTACATGTTTATATGTACTTATATTCCATTTGACATAGAGAGAGAATTCGACAAATAGTGCCATGAGAGATTGAGCATTGACTTTGATTTATAATTCTTCGTTTAAATATTTCGGTTCAAATCTGCCTAGCCTGAGTGAATCGCGCAATGTGAAAATATGTGTTGATACAAAAAGTACTCGAATCAAAATCAAATGAGTTTAAAGAGTACGTAACAAATAAAAAATAAGTACTAGAACTTACGAGATGTACGTGAAATCTTGAAAAGTATTTGATACTTGATTTTTGACGTACTTCAAGTACTCGGTACTTCAAGTACTCAGTACTTCAAGTACTCAATACTTCAAGTACCTGGCACCTTAAGTACTTCAAGTACTTTTACTTCAAGTACTTGGTACTTCAAGTATTTACGGTACTTGGTACTTGTAATACACGAGTACTTCAAATACTTAGAGTACTTTGTACTTTGTACTTGAAGTACTTTCCGGACTTTGCCCAGCTCTGATTTTTTTTTTATCTATCTATTTTCTTTATTTTATATTTCCTTTTATATTTATTTTTTTATATTTATTTTTTATATTTCTATTTTTTTTATTTATCTATTATTTATTTTTGATGATAATAGCGCGACGAGCGTTCGTTCGGTATTGACAAATTTTTTTGTTACATACAGCGATATGTTTTGCTATTTGCGGCAAATTTTCTTTAGCTCGGTTTGGCCGAGTTAAAGTAGTCCTTGCGAGACCGGTAACGGAGAACAAGCGGGAACTCGGGCACGGCGAGCGGATCCGCATGAAACAAGAGACGGTCCGTCTGCTCTTGGGGGCTAGAAAATTCCGTTTTTTAATTATACGCTGATCCAATTTTTGTGTATTAGAATTTCAAAAGGGGCAAGCGCTTTTTTCGTCGCTTTGGTGCTTATACGCACTAGGGTGGGTCGGTTTGACTTTTTTTTTTTGTTATTTTCATGGTGCTACTTTTTGAATCGCTGGGTCTTATCGAGAAGAAGACATCCCGCGTAGTAAAATTTTTTTCCGTCAAGTTCGAGGGGTTCCGAAACTTTTGTTTTGTTTTCTATTTATTTGATGGACGCAAAAAATCTATCTTCAGGTCAATTCACATAGTTTTGTAGTTATTCGATATTTTTCAAGTTCAGATAAAGATTCTAAAAGCTGAGGTTTCGATCTTCGAAATGCTTAGAATTGAACTTTATTCAAAAAATAATTTTTCATGGACGTTTAGCTGTTAAAAAATTGAATATACAATAAATTTTTATTTTATCAAGAGCTTTATTGCTTAGAGCTATTTGCGATTCTTTTTTTTTTTTTATAAAGCGATGGAATTTCGAATATCGTTTTGAGCGAGGGTATCAAGACGATGCCAGATTATGAAAAAACGAAAAAGAATCATAATTCTTCTGAAGCAATCGAATCCAAAATTGACTCCAGAGTTTCATGAAAAATGACTGATTCGTAGAATAAAAATAAATGAGACAATAAATTTGAGTTTTCATCGGAATCTTCATGGTTTATTGCATCGATTCAGCAAAGTTTCGTTCCCTGATCTAGTTTTTGAGTATTAGAATTTGAAAAGTGTAAGCGCTTTGTTTGTCGCTTCGGGGGCCTAGACCCGCGGTGTTAAATTGGAAAATTTTACGAGCACATATCTCCGGAATCAAAGGATGAAGGAATCTAAAACTTTGCAAGCATGCTGCAGGAACCTCGAACTTTTAGTTCGTCGTATTTTTATCAGCCTATCTAGATTTGACGAAAATGTAAGAACCATCTTAAAAATGTACGTATGAACATTACGATACATTACGTATGAGTTTTGCGTACGCAAAATTTCAGATCCGCTCGAGGACTAAATAAGAGAGATAAAAATGATTGAAATACGAATTTTTAATGCAGAAAAGGAGGATCGCCGTCGAAAGACTTGGACCAAGTAAAAGCTCAACGGTCTACCCTACAAATGTTCCTCCCCCCGCGTCTACGTTCGCCCCTATCCCCACCGCCGGTTGACAAAAGAGCCACCTTAATTCTCGATTATGCGGATGCGTGTTTGCAAAAAAAAAAAAAAGTTTGAGAAAAGTATACATTTTTTGTGTTTCTTTGGCCAGACTCAATTTTAACGATGCATGTTGCTAAAGAGATTTTAAAAAAATTGCAAAAAATTATTTTGAGCTGCAAGTATGCTCGAAAGGTGTACGACTTGCGTTCTCTAAGAAATATTCCAGTATTGACGAATCAATTGTACAAATTTATGCGTACTCGAAAGAGTCGGATAAGTTGTAAAATGAAAAAAAGTTATTTTCTGATAATTTGGACAAAAATTTTTTTTTTTTATTTCTATTGTTCGATGCACGGAGAATATGGAGAATAATAATATTAAAAATGCAGATTTTCATTTCACGGAAATGCACTTAAACATTATGATTGGTAATGCCTTGAATTTTAAACAATCTTGAACGCGAATATAGAAATTCATGAAAATTTGTAAAAAAATGAAAAATCTTTTGTCACTTTAATTAAACTTGGAGTAAAATTGTTATTTTACTCGATGTAATTAATGCAACAAAATTTTTGCAATATTTTTGCAAATTTTTGCAAATTTTTGCAAAAATTCGATTGTAAAATTAATCTAGGCATTTTTTTGAAAATTATATCTTGAATCCTTGAGAAGAAAATTTTAAAATTACGTCAAACAGTACTCGAATGTCAGACTTACTTTTAAATGTTTGAATACAAAGATGAAGAATTTAAATAATTTCATTCCAGTTTTTTTTTTTTTTTTCTTATCAATATGAAAATATAGTAAATGATTTTCTTACTAAATATGAGACTTTTTCGGAATCCCGCGCTCCGAATATTCCTTCAACCGTTTACGCGCGCTACGTCTTTCTTTTTTTTTGTTTGTTTTTCCTTCTATCGGTTATTTCCGCGCCCTCGTCTACCTCCGTCACTGTTTATTTGCAATCTTTTTTTTTTTTTTTGTTCAATCCCGGATCAGATGTTGAACATATTCAATCACTAATTCGCACCACGTGGTTATGATAACTCGCGGTGAAACGACCTCGCTGGCCTTTTGCCTTACTCTCCCATCATACGCTATAATGTTCTTCTTCTTTCGATTGTGGCGTGTGGCCCATCTGTCACTTTGAACAATGAGTTGTAAAAATTGTAATATCGTGTAGTACCGAAAAAAAAATACACTGAGGTTGGAAAATTTTAGTTAGTCCGTCAATCATAAAACTTTCTGGACCAAGATTGGAGTTGAAAATTAATTTTTCCGAAGTTACCGGTGGCGCCACGGGCCGTAATAAAATTGTACTCGATAATCGGAGTTCGAGCAGGATGACGGAGGAGATGTTTGGTTTATTATTTATAAATAAATTATTATTAAAAGGAATAATTGAACGATAATTAGGATATCAGTGATAGATGAAATATTTATTGATAGGACAAGAATGAATAATGGATAATGTAACACAAAACACTTTTCGATTCAAATATGTCAAGTACAAATACTTTATTTATTAATTATATATTATTATTTATCGATATCATTATTTTTATTCATTTTTAATCGTGGAATTATGATTATTTTTGTTTACCTCTGTACGGTCTAGGGCTAACCTCATGTAGGGACTTTTTCGTTATCAAGTATTTTTTTTCTTAAAAAAAAAAAAAAAACGAATGATCGATCGAGCAATTATAGCAATTGCTATAATTGCTCGATGCTTTAAAGCATCATCGATTGCGCCTTTTCGCGGATTTTTTAGATGTAGATAAAAGAAAAAAAAAAGAATTATTTGATAAAATGGTACGAAATATTAAAAATATAATTTTTGACACTTAAATATAAGTATAATCTCGCATATAGCATCACAAAAATTTTCTAGAAGAATAATGAAACATATTTTTCCTTTAAATTATTATTCTACGATGAGAATGAAAATTTTCAATTATCAGATACCCCGGCATGCATCAGTAATGATCCTAATCCAGAAGATCCAGAATTCTGGTGTCCGAGTGATACCGATTATCGCGAACGTCAATGCTAGTATAAGAGCATGCCGATCATTAAAAAAAAATCCCTCTCCTTTACACAGCACGACAATTACGCATAATGGGTTAATTAAATTTAATTATCCACTAGTGTTTTAATTTATAGGTACGTCTTGCGTTCGAACGAGCCGAGTCCTTTCACTTAAACCACACCTAACCTAAACGTGTTACATGTGGATCGTTTAATTTTTATTTTACCCAATCACATGTAAGCCACGCAAATGAATAAAAATATTGAACATTTGTATTATTTTGAATTGCTTTCGTAATATTTATTCTTAATTAGAGCTTCTTTTTTTCAATAAAAATGTTTATTTCGATAAAAACGATTCAAAAATTCCGCTAAAAGGCAAAATCTACGATGCTGCCACCACGCGGCTGAGTTTGGCAGTGCGGATCTCGATTAAAAAAAAAAAAAAACGGATGAAAAACGAAAAGCAGGAAATCGACGGTAAAAGCTTTCAATTGTTTGTTTATCATTTTCATCGTGAGAACATTGTAACGAGGTATTTAAAATAAGTTTTCGTCATGATTCGTGATGTTTTGGGTTAATTCATCAATATATGTCCATTGATCGAATAATATACCAGTACATATAATTCTACATCCGGAAAGGGGTGTTTTTGTTTAAGAAAAACATGAAAATGTGGATTTTTCGTACAATCGTTAGCGCTATAATTGGCGTGACTATGACTAAATCGCAATCCGCATTATCGAAGGCAACCGAGTAAGATTTATTTTCGGAATCGAATAATTATATACATTTGAAAAACCAAAATTCGCAATTTCTCGTAGAATAAATTTCAAATTTTTTTTTTAAACGTTTATATCAACTGATATTTGAATGTAACGTTTATTTTTTAAAAACGATGAATTATCGTCCGATTTTTATTTCTTTTTTTTTTTTTAATTTTTTCAAAGTCAAGTATAACACAGAATTATGTGACTATAGGGTATAGTGACGGCATAGCGTCAAAGATAAGAAACACGAGATATATATATACACGAAAAATGACTCGTTCTATTTTGCGCAGAGAAAATAAAAAGATGTTGTTTGACTTTACAAAAGTATCGAATATTGATAATTGGGTGGAAATATCGGACACGGTTCGCGAGGTCGGAATGTCAAAAGCCATTTTGACGCTTCAGAAAACGAAAATTTATCAAAGAGCAATATTCTTTACGCTATTGAATCCGCAAGATAACGGCGCAGGCTTCGCCGGTGCGAGCGTCCCGACTAATCTCAATCTCACGGGCTACGAGAGCATTGAAATTTCGTGTCGGGCTCAGGGCGCCAATGAGAATTACAAAATTGTACTTCGGGACAAGCGCACGAGCGCCGATTCCGAGATATCGTATGAACAATTTTTTTCGGTAAGAAAACGTAAAACGACGATTATTAAAAAAAAAAAGAAACAAGCGACAGAGATGGAAAAAAGTATAATTGATGGGAATTTGAAAAATGTAACAACCAAATTCGATGAAATATTGAAGAAAAACGAATAAAAATTTCCTCGTTACCTTCAATTTTCTAGGTATCGACGTCGAATAGCGATTTTGGCATCGTCAGGCTAAGCTTGTCGAATTTCAAGCCTTACAAGCGCGGTCGTGAGATGCCCGATCAGAAACCCCTCGATATTGCCAACATTATCATGTTTGGTTTGCAAATTTACGGAGGTGTTTACTCGCAGTTCAAGCAAAGAGGCGTCTCTTCTCTCGAAATCGAAACTATCGCCGCGGTCATCTCATAAATCCTCTCTCTTTTTCTGTAAAATTTGTACGCGTCGCATTGTATTGTGTAAAATTGAACATTTTTCATATTCAGGAATAAACTTTATGCTTTATTTTCGTAAAAACATTTATTTTTACCCCCCCCCCCCCCCCCCCCGATACATATCGTGCGAATAACACGAGTGTCGAAAATATGTGAAGAATTTTTTCAAAAAACTTTAAGTCCATGTAAAACTTTTTTTTTATCCGCATGATTTAAATATTGAGTATGCAATTCTTTTTTTTTTCTTGGACGATTCGAGATTTTTTTTTAGATTTCAATTCCAAATCATTCGCAGGATTGGATAAGGGTTAGGGGTAACAAAATTCGTGGACTTCATCGATTGGTTTAGGCCAAGGGCAAAATAATAATAATATAAGTGTAACGGATTTAATACCGTGCAAATAAATAATAATAGTGAAATTAAAGTGAATTCGTGGGGGAAGCAAAAATAATCTATTCATCTATTATTGGTACATACAAACGAATTTTATATAAATATATATATATGTATGCATATATATTGGATGCAGTTGAAGGTAAACGTGATTGTATCACGCAAAGCACCGCGAAGATGACAAAACGCGGTACCAAGGCACCGGTCGAATCTTTATTGAGCAATGATATATTAACACACGAGCCGAAATATAGCAAGGACGAGAGGTTAAATCTGGAGACAATCGATTTTAAGATATGTCTTGACGACGAACGACAACCTGTGACAGCCCCTTTTACTCACGATATATCGCCTATATTCGAGAGACGTTTTCAAATATCTTTCGATGCTCGAAGAAACGTGAACATGGTAGCATCGAGCATAGTTTGTGGCAGGTGAGCACAAAAAGTGATTTTTTTTTTACTTTTTTTTTTCTATTTCATATGTTTTATGTTTAAAAATGTTCTTCTGTGCAGTACAACAAACGCTCAAACACTCTTTGACTTTACGCGTACCGGTTCGGACAACGCGCTTCTAGCATCTTGGATCGAAAATTCCGACACCGCAAAAAACACCGGAATGTCGAAAGCGGCTTTCGTCATACAGAAGAGTCAGGTGTTTCAGAGAGCTGTGTTGTTTACATTATTGAATCCGAAAAAAAATGGTGCCGAATACGCGGCTGTGCAGTGCGATACGAGCTTTAATATCGGTGATTTCAATAATATTTGTTTACGATGCCGAGCTCAGGGAATTAACGTTAATTACAAAATGCTGTTACGACACAAGGGTCTCGATAAAAATTCTCTGATTTACGGTCAAGTTTTTACGGTAATAATTATAAATGCTGGGTGTTTGTGGGGGTATAATCCTACACAGCAACCTTATATGATGGCACACGATGAAGTTGTTTAAATGGGTCTTTAAAAAATCGACACAAGAATTCGAATGCGTCGAATTTTGACCTGCTGTTTTAGAATTGCTTTAATTTTATTTCTGTGTTTTTTTTTTTGTTACTTACGGAAAGGCAATTCCCTATTATTTGATACGTGCTATTGGAGCACTTACGGGAAGCGATATCATTTAAGCCATCTAGCGGCAGTGCTAGAACTAATGTATGCGCCGCTGAGGGTGTGTACACACCAAATCGCTAGTTATTTTATTCCAACAAACGAACATTTTATTTATTCATTTTATTATTTATGTGATATACATTTGTTTCCCAACCCGATAAACACTGTTAATATCTTAATAGGTCAATTTATAATTGGTTTTTAAATAAAATTTTCAGTTGTTCCAGAAACAAACAAATTTTTCATAAAATTCTTAAAGATATCTCATCAATGATATCATCAAAAGAGATCATTCAGGAAACTTGTGCTGTGTGGGATGCATGATATACTCCAAATATATGATATGTAACGGTAAAATTTAATTTATAGGCGCCTACGTCTGAGTTAGCAACGATAAAACTGCCTCTCGGTGCTTTCAAACCGTATTATCGTGGTCAGGAATTGTCATTGGAATCGAATCCACTGGATGCAACTGCGATTACGTGTATCGGTCTGAAGATCGACAAAGGAGCATACTTACCTGACAATCAAAATGGCGTGGCAGCTCTCGAAATTGACTGGATCAAGGCAACCAAATGATGGGTTAATTCTAATAATAATAATAATAATAATAATAATAATAATAATAATAATAACGATAGCTCACTTTATTCATACCGGAAATCTTCACCCCCGAATAAATTGCGTATGAGAATAAGTCATTTTTGCATTATTGAACGAATTTGACATCTTACACACCAGAGAACAGGGCAAAACATCAAAAAATTGTTATAGCACGAATAAAAATGATATGAAATTATTATTCATCATAATAATAATTATTATTATACTATGAAAATTTTCCCTATCACTATACTATGAAATCGATTTTTCAATTATTTTTTCTTATGTATATATCACATAATACGAATGTATTTGTATTTTCTATGTTTTGCCCTAATAATGCTTGCTGTGTAAAAAGTCAATTTAAAAATGCAACAACAAGAACACAGACCCATTAGGAAAATACACTGCGCTCTACTGTGGCGTACTTTTGTACTAACTTCCCCGCGAACCGTTTCGGACATCGCGCACAAACATATCCCAATGAGGTTTATATAACTAAAGTGCAATAACTTAACTTGTATAATGTTATAATGTCTATTGTAGATGGAAGATCCGATGAAGCAAAAGAAGACTACAGAATAAATACATGAAATATATACTAATCGGCAAACATAACCTATAATCGTATTCCTACTCCCTACACTTTCTTTATTACTATAGCAGCCCGTGCTATAGCCACTATGACAACCAATGTCTGATCCTAGCGTAGTGCGAGCAAAACATACAACATACCATATTCATTGTGAAATTTTCCTTTTCCACGCGTAGTTGTTGTCTACAAAAAAATCTTCTAGGAATACATATAGATATATAGCAATTGAGAAAAAAAGAAACGTACCGGGAGGGTTGTATATATGTTGCGCCAAGTGCAATATGGCGCTGGATGACTCGAGTGAGGTGTCAAAGGTCGTCTCGTTATCGTTAAATTTTTTTCATTATTTGGCAATATCGAGCACATTCAATCCATTCTGTTCGACAACATCATACATACAAAATAATTCATTCGTTAATATTCAATTCGACAAGTGCAGCAGTTTCGTGAAAGAAATGAGTAACGAAGTTTTCCATGATGGAGGTAATTTGTCATTGAATATTTTTTTTTTTTTTTTTACATTCGTGTTTCGTAATTTTTTCTATTCAGTGTGGCACGTAAAAAAATTAAATTGAATGATAAATAAATGAATAAATGCAGGTCGCGGAACTGTTTAATCACGTCAACGAGGGTATAGGCTCTTACACCTATTCCCAATGGATCGTACCTCTGTTGGAGCAATATCAAACTTCGAAGGTTCTCCTAACCAGCATCATCGTTGTTTTCCTCACCGTTCTCGTTGTCTCCTTGACCGTACTCCGAAAATGGAAGAACAAAGAATTTTTACCGGAGGTCAAAGAATTCGTTGGCGTCGGAGGGGGAAAACCGAGATTCAGAAAACGCGACAAAGTTCTGTTCTACGGGAGAAAAATGCTGAGAAAGGTCAAGTCGATCGGAGGCCAGGTACATCCGACCGGACAAGGCAAAAAGAGACGCGCAGTTATGAGATTCGCCAGGAGGCTTTTGCAGCTCAAGAAAGAGACTGTTCCTCAACAGCTGAAGGTAAACTTTATTTTTCAAGCTGAAAATTAATTTCGAGACAAAATCGTGAATTTTTTTGTGTTTCGGTAAACAGACTCTAATTATGCCTCAAAGATTCCTTAAAAATCAGTTTCGTGGATATAAAAATTGCGAAAAAATTTCTCAATATCAGATTTCCATCTGGAAATGACGAAAATATAATTTTCCAATAATATTTAAAAAGCGCAGTCGGAATTTTTACCATGCTATTTAAAAAAATACGTTAAATTTCCATTTTTCAAATGTAATTGAGAAATTGGATTTATTGCGTCTCTGCTTCTGCCTCTACCGGAGTAATATAAAATGTTCAAGTCCTTTATCTACCATGAAAACATGAGAAATTTTCAGATATTGATATATATATATATATATATATATATATATATATATATATATATATATATATATATATATATATAAAATATAAATAGAAAAATTACTTGCTCAACCCCTCAACTTTTTTCTAGCACCCAAATTTCGGGAAACTCACTTTTTATAAAGTAGTGATATCTCTTGTCGTGACACCGGAAAATCTAAACATCTATATCATGATTTTCAGCCTGATTTGAAAAACGAAAAAGTTCAATATCGCCTGCGCGGCCATTAAATTTTTTTTTTATGAGCCCAAATTTTGGGACAACCACTGCTTCATCAGGTACTGATATTTTTTTATGCAGAACGGAAAAATAGAAATTTTTAAATCGTGATTGTTAGCCCCGATCGAAAAAAAAAATAAAAAAGTCACTTGCGCGACCTCTAAAAAATTTTTTTAAGAGCTCAAATTTGGAGAGAGTTACTTTTTTGACAAGTACTAACAGCTATCAAATTTATACGAAAAAAAAAAAACATCGATTTTATTTGAATCACCCTCATATATATGTGCGTGCATTTGTGTGTGTGTGTGTATAAATTTTTAATTAATTTTATTTAAAAAAAATGCTAAAAATTTCTCAATATCAGATTTCTGTCTGGAAATGACGAAAATATAATTTTCCAATAATATTTAAAAAGCGCAGTTGTAATTTTTACCATTCTATTATTATTTTTCTTGACTTTTCGAACTATATTGCATTTTTACTAGAAATTTCGCTTACGATCGAATGCAATTTAAAAAAAAACGTCAAAATGGCAATTTTTCAAATGTAATTGAGAAATTGGATTTATTGCGTCTCTGCTTCTTCCTCTACCGGAGTAAAATAAAATGTTCAAGTCCTTTATCCATCATGAAAACATGAGAAATTTTCAGAAATTGATATTTTTATTCTGCATCAATATATATTTATTTATTTTATTTATTCAAACCATACAATATATATATATAAAGGTATAACATAACATATATTGCATCCTACTGAGACATCCAGCAACATATTTACTGGGCCCCTGTGCGTAGGTTCGGTTAGTAAGGAAATCATAATATCGAAAATAGTATCCAATTGGGAGTATAAATGAAATTTTTTTATTTCAAAATCTGGTAGTTTAGGAAAAAAATATTTAGTACGTATTTTTTATTTTTTTTATTTGAATCAAAATTGCCGTTAATATAACAAATTGAAAAATATAACATTATGACGTCGCACATGTTACGCTATATCTATATATATATGAAAATCCGTGAAATTAAATTGCCTATGACAGGTGCATCTGTCATTTTTAACGAAAAATAAACAAATACGTCCTCATTATTTTTACTTACTCCACATTATGCGCCCCAATGATTGAAAAAAAAAAATTTTATTCATACTCCTCGCTGCATCTCAACTAAGCGCGCAGCGTGTACCTGTTACCTGTAATCTTTATAACTATTTGTTCACAATCAGCCGTATACTCCTGTTCAATGAAATTATTGCACAAGATATTTCTCAATATTTTCTTACCATCGTACGCCAATTTTTTTTCGATCAACTGATGAATTATTAAAATATAATAGTGGCTACAAAGTAGGCATTTTTTCTCATCAGAGCTTTAGCAAATATTTTGAGCAAATATTTTTCTCATCGGAGCTTCCGCAAATATTTTGGGTACTGTAATCGACTTATTTCTCGCAATACCACTAGAATTTTGCTAAATATCATGAAGTTCTTTGTAACAGAAAGTTTTAATAATATTACAAAACGAAAGTTTTGAATAATATTACAAAATTCATACTCATGTTCGTACCGAGCAGCGAAATAATTGTTATCACGGTTTATGTGTTCAATAAGTTTTTTTCTGCAACGCAATGATCTTATTTAAAACTGTTAAACAGAGCATGATAAATCATGATCATAGTTTTTTTTATGCATAAATTTATTGAGTTTTTTGAAGACATAAATTAAATATCTGGTGCGTGTAACAATACTTTGTACATGTTCCTCCCATCTGACCCTGGGAATAAAAAATAACTCTTAGATATTTCGTGTATTCAACTCGTTTAACATTCTCATTATTGATCAAGATATTCAAATCCCTGGGGACACTGTCTGCGCACGCACCGAACGCGGCAAATACTGTTTTATATAATATTATTTTATTAAAAAAAAAAAAAACCAATTGCAGGTTCTGGAACCACCCGCGGAATATTTGGAGGAAGATTTGGGTCCCGGAGACAGAGTACCGCCGGATGCTCTATACATACTCCAGAGTATACGAGTATTCGGTCATTTTGAAAAGCCCGTTTTTCTAAAGTTATGCAAGCACACCGAGATCATAAATTTGCCGGCCGGTACGGCACTCTTCAAGATCGGTGATCCCGACGAGAATGTATTTATCGTTCAGCAGGGCTTGGTCAATGTATATATAACGGGATCGGATGGTTCTCAGATATCCCTGAAATTAGTTAAAACCGGTGAATCGGTGACGAGTCTGTTGAGCTTCACCGATGTACTCACCGGTCATACGAGTACATACAAAACCGTGTCGGCTAAAACGGTCGAGGATAGCGTTGTCGTTAAATTACCCATGCAGGCATTTCAAGAAGTATTTCAAGATCATCCGGACGCTTTTATTCGAGTCATACAGGTCATAATGGTACGATTGCAGCGTGTTACGTTCACGGCGCTTCATCAGTATCTCGGTTTATCCGCCGAATTGGTAAATCAGGGAACGCACAAAAAGAAGCACAGTCCGTTCTCGGGTTCGCCGGTACGCTCGAGAACGCGAGAAAATTTTGGCACCCAAGGCTCCGACGTTATGTCGACTTCGTTCACCGGAACGTCCGATCAGCATGAAACATCGGAGATAACGCAGTCGTTGAATGTCGGCAGCGTGTCGCAACCGGTGCCAATCGCGACCAATCGAAAGTACGTTGAATTAAACGAACGATTTGCCAGCTTGGCGGGGGGAAAAAAAAAAAAAACTAGCGAATGAATTTAGGTTTTTTTTTTTTTTTTTTTTTTTTTTCCATATTAAATCCTAAATTTCCGGTTTTTCTCGGCTTTTCCGTGCAATAATTTCAGAGCCAAGACGAGTCTGGATTGGAAATTCGGTGGTCCGCAGCTTGGTCAGAATACTCCGGATATGGTGCCGGAGTCCGATTCGCACTGGTCGTCGACCGGTCCTTCCGGAAATTCGCAGCAACCGAGCAACAGCAGCGCGAACAGCGCTTCCGGTCCGCCCGATATAACGCACTCGTCGGGAATCGGTGCGAGTTACGCGAGCAGAAAACGCTCGACGAACGAGGGACCGGCTCAGCCGCCGTTGGACGAGGCCCAGCTGGTCCAAATAGCCACCGAGGCGTTCGTGAAAGAGCTCGGCTTGGAGGATGATACGATACTTCGAGATGGCAAGGTGCAGATCAGAGAAGTGCCCGCCGGAACGTATCTCATGAAAGAGGAATCTCACAAGGTAATTCATACATCGATACGGAGAATTTTGAACAAGATGTCGATTGAAAGTTGCGCGGGGAGCGCTCTGTCATAAATTTTTTGTATTCGCTAAAAATTTCCTCCGCAGCGAGATGATGTCATTTTTCCTTAGAAATTCGAGACGAGATAACGAAATTTCGCTCCGTAGAGGAAACTCTGGGGGAAAAAAAAGGTCTGGGATGAATTTTCAAACAAAATTGAAATTTCATTCGAGACATCGCAAAAATTCGAACAAGTTTCGATAATATTCTTCTCTCGATCGATTTTATCCCTGTGCAAAATTTTCGGATAACCGAAAATTCAGAAATTATCATTCTAAATTCAATTATTCAGAAATTATAATTCAGAAAATTCAGAAATTATAATTCATTATAATTCAGAAATCTTTTTTTATATCTAAATATTTTGCATTCGGATATCGTCTTGAGGCAGTCCTCGTGCAAATGCGGTTTTTCATGAGAAATTTTTAGTGGACGAAGAGAACGCTAGTACCGAACTTCTCGTAAAATTTGAAGCAGATTTACCGTTTCTAACTCGAGATATTCAATGTCAAAGTTAACGACCATTACGCGGGGAGCATATAGCAAGCATTGCTGTACCCTGATGCAAGCACGGTTTTTTTTTTTTTTTACAACTAAACGCGTCACCAGATTTTGATAAAAAAAAAATTGTAGACGGTGGATTCACATAATATTCACATATTAGGAAAAAAAGAACAAAATTATTTATCGTTTCGTTTACGAACGACGATCACAAAAAGAATGCAATGCGAATGAAAATTTGACGCATATACAAATATTGGCGATATATTGGAGTGCAGTTTGTGACAGTTAGCATTGAAAACATGGGACGTTTATACTTGAAACTGCGACAAATTTACGATTTCGTAAAATGAGACCTAAATAATCGAAATATAACTGAAGGGGAAGAAGTTCTGAAGTTCGGGCGAATGGTGGTAGTTGGGTGTACTGAGAAAAAAAACGAAATAAAACGCGAAATATTAGGGCCAGTAGACTCTGATCGAAGACTTCGGATCGCATCGAGACATTTTGAGCACTCTTATCCACATTTTCCGTCGATTTATCATTTCACGCGCGCCGAATAAATTTGTCCGAGATACTTTACCGGCGTTTTTTTTTTTTGCGGGAAACCGGTGAAATGTCACGTCTCGATCCGCGTGAACGGACGTGAATGACATTCGAACACGCAACAATAAACTTCAGTGTTAGATTTCACTTTTGGGCTGAATTTCGCAGATTCGACCCTTTCGACGGTCTCCATTCCGATATTCAATAATATAAAAAATTTGAACTACAGCTTTTTTTGTTAATTCGAACAGATACAGAAATGTCAAAACTAATTTACACGCTGTATCGCGTGCATATCGCGTGTACAAATAAAGTCCTTTTGCACTCCAATAGCAGTTCGTCAAAAATCCGCTAGGAGTCGCATGCTTAGTGTCGATCGCCAATAGCGGCTGTGAACGTCTTAGAGCGCCCATGGTGGCGAGAATGCGCATCTTTTGCTGGAGTCGCGTAGTGCAATTGAGGGCAATATAATAGAGAAGTCGCGGAATGGAAATTTGAACTGTTGCGCGAAGTCATATAAAAATTTTTTCCGCTACGCAACTTCGGAAATTAAGTTTTACGCCTTTCCGACAGCAATTTATAAAGTTGAGCAGCGCAAAAACTAGATTCGTTGGGTGCAAAAAACAAAGAAAGTAAAATTTTTGAGGTTAAACGCGCATATTTTGTCTGATATGGAAAATCCATGTCAGGATATTATAATACAAATAAATTCATTTTTTTCCTTTTTAGTAGCTCTTATGATTGGCTACCCGAATATGCAGTGAGCACTTCGCGAGTAATCGTTCATCCGCGTTACAATCAAGTCCGAGTTACGTCTTTCTTGTTCTCGATACGAGCCTTGTCGGTTCGTATGACAAGACCGACAAGGTTCATGCTTAGCCTCAAATTGAGAAGGAAAAGTAGCCGTAAACCTATTTTCATTAAATCGTAATACGTCGATTTATTTTATTTTTTTCAACGCATTTATAGTCAAGCTCATCTCAAAAAACTCTATGCAGCACGAATACAAACGTTCGTTTGTTAAAATTAATCCAACAAGGTTTCGTCCATGTAAATAAACGAGAGCTTATTCCAGCAAAATTTGCGGAGTACAGCCGGCCGCGGCGCCACTTGGCTTTCTGCACACGGCGAATATTTTATCATGCGGTACATAGGAAACTTTCTCGCGCTATTGTAGCACGAGGAGCACCTTGAATGAAATTCTTAATTTTATTTCCAAATATTCGCTGAATATTTTACACCTCAGAGCCAAAATTTGGCATCAATCCATTGCTCGAGAATCCTCATGGCTGAAAAGAAAGGAAAAAAAAAAAAAAAAAAAAAACGATAACCGAGTAGAATAAATTTTCAGGATGTTGCACTGGTCTACGTGGTCTCGGGCTCGTTGATAATAAGCCAAAAGGTTGCCGAAGGTCGTGATCCCGTTCAAGAGGTTCACATGTTCAGCGCTCATCAGGGCGAGATCGTCGGAGGTTTGGCGGTATTGACCGGTGAACCATCGTTTTATACGATTCGCGCCAAGCACACGAGTCGCATTGCACTTCTCAGCAAGCAAACTTTTTTCGCTATAATGCGCGAAAAACCGACTGTCGTGCTTCACGTTGCCAATACCGTTGTGCGAAGACTCTCGCCGTTCGTGCGACAGGTCGACTTTGCTCTCGATTGGCTTTTTCTCGAGAGCGGACGCGCGGTTTATCGTCAGGGCGACGAGTCCGATTCGACTTTTATCGTGCTCAGCGGTCGTCTAAGATCGGTAATCACTCATGCCGATGGCAAGAAAGAATTGGTAGCGGAATATGGCAAAGGTGATCTGGTAGGAATTGTGGAAATGGTGACGCAAACCAAGCGCTCTACCACCGTAATGGCCGTGAGAGATTCCGAGCTTGCTAAATTACCCGAGGGACTCTTCAATGTCATAAAACTGAGATATCCTATCGTCGTGACGAGACTCATCAATCTTTTGGGACATCGTATACTCGGCACGTGGCAGCAGGCGACGGTCAAGACCAGCAGCAGTCGACAGTGAGTTGATCGTAATTCGAAAGAAATATAATTTATTATTAGGGTGTTTGGATTTTTTTTTATTTTTTTTTATTTTTCATGCTCTCGCCCCGCAAAACTTGAGTTTTGATAGAAAAAAAAAAAAAAACATCCTCGCGAAGAGGGAGAGGCTCTGGTGGCTTAAGTTGAAGCCGTTGCTCATTCGACGTTTCTAATTATAACAGCCGATTGACGAACTTTTTGGAAGAAAAAATTTGAGACCACGAGGATTGATATTTCGAATTAAGAAAAAAAAATATTTAATTAAATAAGTTTTTGTTTATTCCTAATTTATAATTTTTTATAAAAAAAATTCTGTACAATTTCAAGTTGAACAGCTTAGTCTGACACCATCGTGTTTTAAATAAATACTTAGATCAATTTTATTCGTAACAATAATTTTTCGATCTAAAATTGTTTATTAATTTTTTTTTTCACGATAATTTTTTTTCTGTACTCGAATGCGTACTCCATGGTTCTTTATTCTCTTGCGCAAATAGGACGTCATTAGTCTCAGGGAAGATGGCATATAAGCAAATTTATTTACTTTATGCAAAAAAAAAAAAAAACGCGAAATGTCATTTATTTATGTATTTTCGATAAAGATCGATGCCAGCGACACCTTTTTACACGCGGCATACGTCTTTCGATGGAAATCAGCGACTTAAAGTACAGTATTGATCTCCATCCTTGGTTAATAATGAATTAAATTCCGCGCACAAAGCTACTTTTCGTTCAGCAATATCGTTCCCAACTTTAAAATCATTGAAGGTTCTTTTTTTTTTAAATACAATTCCCATGGTCTCAAATTTTTCCTTCCAAAAAGTTCGTTATAGACGTTAATTGGCTGTTGTATAATTAGAAGCGTCCAATGAGCGGCGGCTTAATTCCACTTGAGCTACGGAGCTCCCTCTTCGCGAGGATCTTTTTTTCCATCAAAACTTTTGAGGTGCGGGAGCATGAAAAATCAAATTTTTTTTTTTTTTTAAACACCCTAATATATATACAAAAATTAAAGAATTTTCCTATAGGATCAGTTGAATTAAAAAAAAAAAAAAAAGAAAAAAAAATTTTTACAGACGCCATGCAGCGGCCACCGTCGACGCGAGACCCTCGCAAGTTAATTTTTCAACCGTCGCGATAGTCCCAATTTCCGATGACGTTCCACTCACGGCATTCACGTACGAGCTCTATCACTCGCTGTGCGCTATTGGCCCTTGTCTACGTCTTACCTCGGACGTCGTGAGAAAAGTAAGGAAATCATTATTTTTACGGAAGTTCCTCTGGTTTTTGCTCACTCATCTCCTCGGACCAGTAAATTTGTACTCTCAAAATCCGAATTACAGCTATGACGCATCGTTTTTGCGCTATTCAATGCTAAATGGCATCGTTAACAATCTATAAATTTCGTAAAAATATTCACCTCAAAGTTTCTGAAATATTAATATTTCAGTTGCAAAAAAAAAAAAAAACATTCAAAATTCACGTTTTCCGAGCTTAAACTCGAAACGCTGTCCGAACTATGAAAAAAAAATACCACATCAACCTTAATAGGTTAAATTACCACATCAACATTAATAGCGCTGTAAAAACTTTCGTGTCGATGGCACTATATCGATATAAAGGAGGAAAATTCTTTAAAAAATTACTACATCAAAATTAATAGCGCTGTAAAAACTTTCAAGTCGATGGCACTATATCGATATCAAGGAGGAAAATTCTTTAAAAAATTACTACATCAACATTAATAGCGCTGTAAAAACTTTCGTGTCGATGGCACTATATCGATATAAAGAAGGAAAATTTTTTAAAAAATTACTACATCAAAATTAATAGCGCTGTAAAAACTTTCGAGTCGATGGCACTATATCGATATAAAGGAGGAAATTTTTTTTTTTAAATTACTACATCAACATTAATAGCGCTGTAAAAACTTTCGAGTCGATGGCACTATATCGATATGAAGGAGGAAATTTTTTTTTTTAAATTACTACATCAACATTAATAGCGCTGTAAAAACTTTCGAGTCGATGGCACTATATCGATATGAAGGAGGAAAATTCTTAAAAAAATGACTACATCAACGTTAATAGCGCTGTAAAAACTTTCGAGTCGATGGCACTATATCGATATGAAGGAGGAAAATTCTTAAAAAAATTACTACATCAAAATTAATAGCGCTGTAAAAACTTTAGAGTCGATGGCACTATATCGATACAAAGGAGGAAAATTCTTAAAAAAATTACTACATCAACATTAATAGCGCTGTAAAAACTTTCGTGTCGATGGCACTATATCGATATAAAGAAGGAAAATTTTTTAAAAAATTACTACATCAAAATTAATAGCGCTGTAAAAACTTTCGTGTCGATGGCACTATATCGATATAAAGGAGGAAAATTCTTTAAAAAAAATTACTACCACGTTATTTTAACACGTTATCACGGGCAGCTAGAATTCGGACTGTATTTTTTTTTTTTTTTTTCTCACCGAAACAGACTTTAGGTACCAGTATAATGGAGCCAATGAACGAGTATCGTTTGACATCTTGGCTCGCTCAGCAAGAGGATCAGCATAGAATATCGCTTTATCAGTGTGACTCGAATTACACGGCTTGGACTCAGCGCTGCGTTAGACAGGCCGATTGCATATTGATCGTTGGTCTTGGCGATCGTCCACCGACCGTAGGTCGTACCGAGCGCGAAGTCGAACGACTGGTGATGAGAACTCAGAAAGAATTGGTTCTGTTGCACAAGGAGCAGAGCGGTCAACGACCATCGAATACCGTACAATGGTTGAACATGAGAACCTGGGTATCGAGCCATCATCATATACAATGCCCCAAAAGAATGTTTACACGAAGATCGCAGTATAGGATCGTGAGTATATGAGAATTAATCGACATTTTACAACATCAATTGTAATTATAAATTTTTAATACTATCTATTTATTTAATTATATTGTTATATAACAATATATTATATAAAAATATATTATATTACATAACATACAGTATACAATATTATATAACAATATATTGTTATATTTTTATATATAACTATCTATTTATTTAATTATATTTTTTATCAAAAATATTCATTTCAACACAATGAGGTTTTCTCATATAGGAAGCTTTTCGATGTTTTAAAACTTATTTGAACATATTGTGGTATCGAAAAAACTGAAATTTTTTTACCAGAACAAAACATTCTCGTCGACAAAGCAGTGTAAATATATATTATGGTGGTCCTTATTTGGGGGTCGAAAAATTTTCATTGGGACGCCCCTAGATCTGTTTCAAATCATTAAAAAAAAAAAAATCTGTGTAATGTTTCATGCCGCTACGTCAACTGGAAAACGTGCCGCATTCCCATTTAGGTAAAAAAAATTACCTTCCGCGTTGATTTTTGGGTGGATCGAAAAAATTCTGTTCGAATGAATGCCAAAGTAAATGCAAAGAAATTCTGGTGAATGAGAATTTTTTTTTCGTCAAATTCGAATCGTTCATCCAAAAATATTAACAATTCGTAACTAGAAAATTTTCTATTCGTCAATGTATTGTATGGAAAAAAAAATTAAGGGTCGGAGGACCCTCTCATAAAAATACGCAGGCGAAGCGCGAGGAGCAATAGCTTCAAAATTTCATCCAAAATCACGAGTAAAATATTGTACTTTCCAAATTGTTTATATTTTTACACACTATAATAAACTATAAATGAAAAATGCAAGCTCGTCCGATTTGCAACAATTTTATTGACGAATTATACAAATTTATCATTGAATCGAAGCAATAAAATAACTTTTACGTTAAATTTTCAAAAAAAGTTTCTTTACGGCAATCTGGATAATTTTTTCCATGTTCCAAAATGATTTGCAAAAAGAATAGTTTTTTTTTGCTTATTTTCCGTAAAATGATCATTGTGCTCTTTCATCAATTTAATGACTCTCTCTTTCAGCAGTGTCGTTAGCAATCTTTAATTTTAAATATAGTCAGCATTCATAGGCCAATTCTTGTGGATCGATTCATGAAAAATCTTCATTGATTTCGAATCAATCAAAATCTTTGTCCATCTATATCTTTGTCGCATACATTTTTTTTAGATCTATGCATCCTATATTTTTCACGCAATCATCGAAAGAATCGTCGCTTTTTATTTGCATACGACTCTACGACCATTTTTCTTCAATCGAAAACGACATTTGCGAATGGAACAATCATTCGAATTGCTAACATAACAGATTTTTCATGTTATGAAAATAAAACGAAGAAAGGGCTTCGAAAATTCGTATTATTTATGTAAAAATATAAACAAGTCAGACCTTCAATTTTAAATAATACGATGCTGAACAGAAAAAAAAAACGTTTTTTTTTTGCGAATAATTTATATTTTTTTTAATCAACGATTGAAATTTTGCAAAAAAAAATGTTTACCACAATTTTTTCGATCTACCCGGAAATCAACGGCGAGGGTAATTTTTTTTAAAAATATGTGTGAAGTTTAAAATTGCAACGTTAATAGTAACGTTGCAATTTTAAACTTCACACATATTTTTTTTGAATGATTTACCCCAAATAATAATAATAATAATAATAATAATAATAATAATAATAATAATAATAATCGTCGGTTTCTAACATCTAATTAATGAATATGATTGTAAATTAACTGAAATTCATCAATTTCCATTTATTTCTCTCTCTCTCTCTCTCTCTCTCGCCAGAACGAATTATACTCGAAGGTTCTAATGTCGGAGCCGAACGTTCACAGCGATTTTAGCAGACTAGCGAGATGGTTAACCGGAACATCGGTTGGCCTCGTGCTCGGCGGTGGCGGAGCAAGAGGAGCCGCTCACATAGGAATGCTCAAAGCAATTCTCGAGGCTGGAATACCGATCGACATGATCGGTGGCGTCAGCATTGGAGCATTCATGGGTGCTCTGTGGTGCATGGAAAAAAATATTACGACAGTGACGCAAAAGGCGCGAGAATGGTCAAAGGTGAATAATTAATTCCTATTATCGAAATTTTTCGATTACGATGTAACTCTCTCTCTTTTTTTTTTCCTTTTTTTTTTTTTTTTGGTATCGCAGAAAATGACACAATGGTGGAGACAGATATTGGATCTGACGTATCCAATGACGTCAATGTTTTCCGGAAAAGATTTCAACAAAACGATACAGGCGACTTTCGGGGATACGTACATCGAGGATTTGTGGCTTCCGTATTTTATAATAACCACAGACATCACCGCTTCGTGTATGCGCACGCACACACATGGTCTGTATATTATATCCGGATTATCGTAAATCTCGATTCAGTCTCACTTTTGCTGTTTTTTTTTTTTTTTTTTTCTTGTTTTTTAGTTCCCAATCGTACGAAAAAAAAGAACGAGATAATATGAAATTTTACAAATCCACGTTATCGTAAAAGTTTTGTCTTTTTTTTTTTCTTTACAAGCTTCACGAGCGTCAATGTGTCCATCACTTTTTTTTTTTCGTGTTTCCCGTTTGTGTGAATTTTCCGTTAATCGATACCAAATTAACGATTGATCAAAAGAACACTCGTTCGATTGCACTTTTTTTTTTTTTTTTCCCCCCTATACTAACGCAAATCTCTTCATAAATTCGCTCTCTTTGTCGTAGAATAGTTATACTCTTCCATATTCATCCTTCCTCTCTGACACTCTCTCTCTCTCTCTCTCTCTCTCTTTTGACAATGCTATTTTGCATCGTCGAATTTTCATTATTACATCACACTTGGAACAACACTGTGGTTGCAGCAGCTTTACAATTTTTTTGTATTTTTGTATTTTTGTATTTTTTTTTTTTTTTTTTTTTTTTTTTTTACTATGCTGCGGGAGCGAGTTTTACTTTGTGAACGATCGTTGTTGACGTACTCTCCGTAGCGGAGACGAAAGAAAGCTTGGAGGAAAAAAAAAAAAAACGAAAGGAAAAGAGCGAAAGTGCCGTTTAAAAAAAAATTTTTTCTCTTTAATAAGTATCTTGTCGCGGACGTACCTGCTGGGCTTGAGGCCGAAAAATGACCTCTTTTTACCTTGCTCGCGCCAGTATAATATATTTTACATGTAGTTTTGAGAAAAAAAAAACGGAAAAGTCAGTAGCGGGAATAACATTTTTTTTTTTTGTTTTTTTTTTTGTTTTTTGTTTTTTTATCGGGCTCGATGTACACGAATATGAAGAATATGAAAAGAAAAAGAAAAAGGAAAAAAAAAACAAATTTGTGATTCGTCGTTGTTTAGGATCGCTGTGGCGGTACATTCGGGGTTCGATGTCATTGTCCGGTTATATGCCACCCTTGTGCGACCCGACTGATGGCCACCTTCTCCTCGACGGCGGGTACGTCAATAACCTTCCAGGTAATTTGAATTGGTACAAACAGGAAAATTCGAAAAAAAAAATGTTCACTTTAAACGCTTTTTGGGACAATCTGCATTGTGTCGAACCTCGGGATTTTGTTGATTAAAAATTAAAGGAAAAAAGAAAAAAAAATGTACGCAATCATATTACCGTTGGTGCGGATGTGGCGTGTAAGTGGCAGAAATGAATAATTTTGCCCTGCGACGAGTACTCGATTTGAACGAATTAGGAGTACGAATGAAATTTTTTTTTTTTTTCAATCATCGGGGCGCATAATGTGGAGCAAGTAAAAATAATGAGGACGTATTTGTTTATTATTCGTTAAAAATGACGGATGCACCTGTCATAGGCAATTTAATTTCACGAATTTTCATATATATATATATATATGTCGCATTCCACGTCAACTCAGCCACCCCGTTTTTTTTATTGTCTCGAAAAAATTATTCAGTCTGGGCATTTCAAAGGACAATATATCCATGACATTTTACCAAAATTTCATCCCCCCACTATTGTTGGTTCTCGAGATAATGATTAATGAAGTCTCAATTTTGTAAAAATCATAACTTCGTAACTACTGATCGGATTTAAACGATTAAAAAAAGAATCTTTTTGATTTTTTTTGCTCTTTTCGAAAAAAAAAATATGTCATCATCGGATAAAAGCTCATTAGACATTTTTCGGAGTAAATTAACAAAAAACAATTTTTCCCTCTTCACTGATGCCTTGTTCCATTTTGAAAAAATCCTGCGGAGTTGTGTATTGCCTCCCTCTATCAGAAAAAAAAATACTGAGTAGAATTCCGATTGGCCATTTCGTGGAAAAAAAAAAATCGAAAAATTTCCCCGAAAACTGTCTAATGAACTTTTCTCCAATGACGGCATATTTTTTTTCAAAAAGGGCGAAAAAAATAAAAAAGATTCTTTTTTTAGTCGTTAAAATCCGATCAGCCGTTACGAAGTTATGATTTTCACAAAATTGAGAATTTATTAATCATTATCTCGAGAACCAACAATAGTGGGGGGATGAAATTTTGGTAAAATTTCATGGATATATTGTACTTTGAAATGCTTATACTGAATAATTTTTTCGAGACAAAAAAAACGGGGTGGCTAATGAGTTAACGTGGAATACGACACGTGAACGCAGCCACGTCAACTCAGCAACCCCGTTTTTTTTTTTGGTCTCGAAAAAATTATTCAGTATAAGCATTTCAAAGTACAATATATCCATGAAATTTTATCAAAATTTCATCCCCCCACTATTGTTGGTTCTCGAGATAATGATTAATAAATTCTCAATTTTGTGAAAATCATAACTTCGTAACGGCTGATCGGATTTTAACGACTAAAAAAAGAATCTTTTTTATTTTTTTCGCCCTTTTTGAAAAAAAAAATATGCCGTCATTAAAGAAAAGTTCATTAGACAGTTTTCGGGGAAATTTTTCGATTTTTTTTTTTTTCCACAAAAGGGCCAATCGGAATTCTACTCAGTATTTTTTTTTCTGATAGAGGGAGGCAATACACAACTCCGCAGGATTTTTTCAAAATGGAACAAGGCATCAGTGAAGAGGGAAAAATTGTTTTTTGTTAATTTACTCCGAAAAATGTCTAATGAGCTTTTATCCGATGATGACATATTTTTTTTCGAAAAGAGCAAAAAAAAAATAAAAAAGATTCTTTTTTTAATCGTTTAAATCCGATCAGTAGTTACGAAGTTATGATTTTTACAAAATTGAGACTTCATTAATCATTATCTCGAGAACCAACAATAGTGGGGGGATGAAATTTTGGTAAAATGTCATGGATATATTGTCCTTTGAAATGCCCAGACTGAATAATTTTTTCGAGACAATAAAAAAAACGGGGTGGCTGAGTTGACGTGGAATGTCTCATATATAGATATGGCGTAATATGTGTGACGTCATAATGTTATATTTTGATTCAAAGAAAAAAAATAAAAAATACGTACTAAATATTTTTTCCTAAATTACCAGATTTTGAAATGAAAAAAATTTCATTTATACTCCCAATTCACTGTACAATATCACACACGCATATTATAACGTAAAACTGGCCTGCTTGTATGTCGTATAATCGCTAAATATCATACGAACCATCAAACGCGGATACTCGTCGACGCGTTACACCCGTACGAGGATTCACACTTTTTTGTTTGTTTGTTATTCAAACGAAAAAAAATAAAAAAAAAAAGAAAAACTCTTGCTCCCGTTGATGAAAAAAGATGCATCGTTGAGAATACTGAACGGTCTAGTTTACTTGTTTCACTATCAGGCATACTATGGAGATACATTCGATCGAGTATGACCATAGCGGGCGTTTTTCCTCCCGTTTGCGATCCTCTCGATGGGCATCTTTTGGTCGACGGGTGTTATGTTAACAATGTCCCAGGTATTCAGTTTTCTCTATGACGTTTTTTTTTTTTTTTTTTTTTTCTTTTGTTTCGATGCGCAATTAAGAATGACTACGGATGTCGCGTACTTGGCAAATGAGCTCGAAATTCAATACGATAGTTTAAAAAAAAAAAAGAAAAAAAATTTTATACCGCAGCATTTTGTATCGTGGCTTGGGAAATGTGTCGTTGACGCGCGAAAACTATCGATAGCGAATTATTTGCAATGATTTCACCGTTTCGTAGCGTTTTTTCCAACCAATCCACGCTATTACTTAATCTTTTTATTTTTTATTTTTGGTAGCTCATTTTTCTCATCAGTAGAATCATTCACATTGCGGAGTAGTAAAGATTCGAGTTATGCAATTCAAAATATACCGTAGATCCAGTTTTATAAAAATAATTACGAATAAATTTTTTAAAAAAGTCAAGAAATTTCGAATTCCAAGTAACGCAAAGTGCTCACTTCCGGTTACGAGTATAGCGTCGAATAGCTGAAAGATTTTAAGAAAAAAAAAACTTTTTTTTCCCCCTAAATTGCTCACTCATATTGCCACAGTAGTGCTGCTAGTTATCTTGATACGTGTAAAAAAAATAAAATTAAACGGTGGTGGTTTATCCACGAAACACGTTATTACATGGCAAACAACGGTATAACTGTAACGCGTGTGTGTCGGTTGAAGAAAAAAAAAAAAAAAAAACGAATCCTGTAAACGAATTAATACCCACACAAGCGCTTGTGTTCGTTACATACAAGCTGACGAAATGTTGAGGCAAGGAGCGCATCATATTTTGGCGATCGACGTTGGCTCTCAGGACGATATAGATCTCACGAATTACGGTGATTCACTGTCCGGTTGGTGGCTACTCTGGAAGAGATGGAATCCATTTGCCACCCCCGTTAAAGTACCAAATTTACCGGATATTCAGTCGCGACTTGCTTACGTGAGCTGCGTCCGACAATTGGAGGAGGTAAAATCGTCGGATTACTGCGAATACATAAGGCCGCCAATCGATAAATATAAAACCCTGCAATTTGCAAATTTCGATGAGATCAAGGACGTTGGCTATCAGCACGGTGAGAAAAAAAAAAAAAAAAAAAAACACGGGATATAGTCCATTTTACGCAAAATGGTCTCCGGAAGTGGAGAAAAAAAAAAAAAAAAACAAAAAGAACAAAGAACAAAGAGGAAATAATTTTTTTTATTTTCGTTGTAGGAAAAACATATTTCGAGGGACAATCGAAAGCCGGTGTATTGCCGAGATTTAATGCCGATCGTGAAAACGCTAGAGCGCTCAGAGCAGCCAAGAATCAAGCGGTGAATCAAGAGCACGTAGCGTCATCTTATACGTTCACCGATCTCGCGCAAATGGTGTGCAAAGTATCGCAGGGTAATCGTTACACGGACGAAATGGACACGGATTCGGACGAGATGGAGGAGTACGAGGCTGATCTCGAGGAAGACGCTCAAGAAGTTGGCTACGCTTCCGAGCCAACCGCTGGAATTTTAGATGAGGTAATATACTTGGGTCGTCTTTTTTTTTTTTTTTTTATTTATCAAGGCTGCACTCGCCTACAGCGCAAGGTACGCAAAGTGGTAAATATTAAAAAAAAAAAAAAAAATTGTTTTTTTTTCAACGTTTATGAGGATGAAAATTTTTACTATTTTTTCATTGAAAAATCCTCGGTAATGCTCGAATTTCGATTTTATATGGCTCATGATGTGTGTACAAAGCTTTTGTATGAATCCATTCCGAAGTTTAGAGAAATTATTTTTCGTAAAATTTTTTTTTCCAAACTTTTTATGATAAATATCAAATGAAGTATTCAGCTTCGTGACAATTGGCTAAAAATTGCCTGATTTACATGAAAATTTAGTGTTATCCATCTTTTTCTCTGTTAAACGTACATGCATCGCATTGAAAAATGTGAAAAATCTATTTATTCTTCTTTTTTAAACGAAATTTCACGACTTCCGGTAATTTTCACAAGTGAGCTATAACATCGCAAGATATTCAATGGATTTTTCAGAGTCCCGAGGACACTCGTTTGAGGCGAAGAGCCGGTGTTTCTCTGAGTCTCTCGGACACCGAGGCCGAGTCCGAGCGCGAATATCATCCAAAGATATTCTGACTCGATTCGCCCAAAAGCGCCAGATATTTTCACAAACGCGTATCCTTTATCGCGGATACCGGATGTACGAAAATAGAAAAAAAAAAAAAAAAAAAATAACAGGTACTCCGCTGCGGTTTGATGAAACGTTCAACGTTCCGGGGCGAGTGTACGGTATTTACAAAAGTACAAAAAAAAAAAAAAAGAAACTAAAGAAAAAAACAGAATTGAAACCCAAAATAGTCATACGGGGGCTGGGCGATCGATGGTGTGTAAAAAGAGAATTTAGAGAGGTCGCCGCTCGTAGCCATCATGACAAAGCCCGCTGACTGATACCAGTTACCGTTACGATTATTTATTAATTACTTAAATATTATTTAAAAACGAATTGTAAACGATATGATATATATATATATAACGATTCTACGATTTGTACGAAAAATAAATTGAGTTTTGTTATTTCTATTGTATAATGATCCTTTAATCAGACTTATGACAATTGTACCGTAGTTTCATTCAGAACTGTGACCATCTCGTTATTTTCCAAATCATTCTATTCATTTTCGTTCATTGATTCACATTTACAAATATAGAAAATATTAAATATATATATAAATTTTTTTTAGAAAAACCTTTTTTATTTTAAATTGGTTTTCAATAAATTTTGTTTAGAAATTTATATTATCCATAGTATATATATATATATTAGGGTGTGCGGAAAAAAAAACAATATTTTTTTTTCGGTTGCATCCACCAAAAAAAGTTGAAGTAAGGTAAAAAAAGAAGAATCCTAAAACGGGAGGTCAAAAAAAAATTATTTCGAACGGCGCATTGCATTTGAATATTTTCCATCAGAATAAAACAGGAAAATATTGGGATTTCTGAATGTGGTAGTGCAACTCGTCAGAAAAAAATCACACAAAGATGTCATTAACATATTCTCATGGTGAATCGAATTCCCTACAAAAAAAGTTCTTACGAAAAATTAGCTCGGAACAACCGTTCAAGTGGAATATAACGCGAATGAATATAGTGGAAATAACGCTGTCTGAAATTGAATTGATAGGAAAAAAATAATTCAAAAGGCTGTAAAAATCGAATTTTTCGCTTTACGAAAAAACTTTTTGGGGGTTTTTTGTAGAGAATGTTCTGCTCCAACATACTTGCATGAAATTGTTCTCAAAATATTTCTCTTATACAAAAAAAAAATCAAGTACAACAAGAAATATAAAAGAAACGACGTTCATCATTGATCGTGTTTAGAAAAGCTTTATTCAATGAATTTGGTTTAATAAGATAGAATAGGTTTTTTTTTACATTATAATGCTTAATAATCATCGTTTCTTTTTTTAAGAGTCTGTTTGTTGCAATTAGGGTATTTCTATCGATAATTTTGCACTATGCCCAATAAATATTGTAGCTGCTCTTCGTTTTTTGTTAATGAACCGTTATATGCTTCTATCAAAGCGACGTTGTTAGAGCAGAACATTCTCTACAAAAAACACCCGAAAAGTTTTTACGTTAAAGCGAAAAATTCGATTTTTACAGAGCCTTTTGAATTATTTTTTTTTTCCTATCAATTCAATTTCAGACAGCGTTATTTCCACTATATTCATTCGCGTTATATTCCGCTTGAACGGTTGTTCCGAGCTAATTTTTCGTAAGAACTTTTTTTGTAGGGAATTCGATTCTCCATGAGAATATGTTAATGACATCTTTGTGTGATTTTTTGCTGACGAGTTTCACTACCACATTCAGAAATCCCAATATTTTCCTGTGTTATTCTTATGGAAAATATTCAAATGCAATGCGCCGTTCGTAATAATTTTTTTTTGACCTCCCGTTTTAGGATTCTTCTTTTTTTACCTTACTTCAACTTTTTTTGGTGGATGCAACCGAAAAAAAAAAAAATTGTTCTTTTTCCGCACACCCTAATATATATATATATATATATATATATATATATATATATATATATTTTATATATATATTTTATATATATATATATATTTTTATATAATATATATATTTTATATATATATATATATATATATATATATATATATATATATATAGAAAATATATAGATAGAATATATATATTTATATATACTATAGAAAATATAAATTTCTAAACAATTTATTGAAAACAAATTTAAAACAAAACAAAAGAAAAAAAGTTTTTCTAAAAATTTTTTTTTTCATTACCCATTCAATGTTTTTTGTGCAAATTAAAATGAGTTCGAAAATTATTGAAGAGTTTGCGACTCTTTTTTTCTTTTAATTTGTCATGAAAATTTCATCAGATCTGGAATCGCGAAAAAGCTCGCTCAAGGGGGTAGCGGCGCATTGAAATTCATAAATTGTATATACTCGTCAATATTTCGTATTCATAGTTAAATTTGGATCGAGTATAGCGAGAGCAGCACCGACCAAATGAAGAGATCCGGTCACGAGCAACTGAGCCCTGCCGGGGATGAAATTTTTCTCATTCGCGATATCGACGAGGGCTTCGCTGACGCTGGCGAAGCAAATTGCCTCGTTGCCCCATGCTTCGCGATGAAGCTCGCATCTTTGCGTCTGTTCGTTGCTCGTAACGGTATAATTTATTTGATCAACGGTGCCCGATTTACCGGCTATATTTGGCACGAAGTATGCACGATGAAATTCAAGACGCCGAAGAATCTTCAATAGACCGATGGAATCACGATTTCCGGTTGTATTGAAGATGAGAAAACGTTTTCCCGTGTTATATTTCGTCGTTTGGCCGAACCATTCGACGCAACACTCGAGACTCTCGAGCGTATGAGCTCCGTCGAGATAATAATCGATATCCTTGCCCCGCAATATTTGCGTTCTTCCGGGCCATTTGCAATTTGACAAAGCCAGCGCTCCTTCGTCGAATGAGAAAGAGCACGATTTTTTATCAAAATTATGGCTCATCCATGCATTCGTCATGCGGATAGCGATCGAAGCGTTGTACGATTGAAAATCACCGGAAATCCCGAGTATCGGTGTTTCACCGATCGGCCAGGAATAATTTTTCAACGGCGGTACAATACTGAGATTACAATTTTTCTCGATAGCTCGTTTCTCGAGCACACGCATCGCCTCGACGGGCTGCGGCACGCTAAACGCCAAAGTGCCATTCTTGAAGATTCCCGATTTTTGATATGCGATCTTTGTCAGCGTATCGCCAAGAAGATTCGTGTGATCGAGCCCGAGGCTGGTGATACCCACGCATACGGGATTTCTCACGATATTCGTGCAATCGTGCTCGCCGCCGATGCCAACTTCAATTATCGCAACGTCTATCGGCTCTTTCGTGAATACATGAAACATTAATAACGTGAGAAATTTGAAATACGGCGGCATATCGGCCTCGTGATCGCGCTTTTTATCCAAAATTTTGTACAATTGAGAAAAATATTTGGTAAATTTAGCCTCGTCTATCGGTACACCGTTTATTCTCAGTCTCTCGCGTACCGAGACGAGATGTGGCGACGTGTAGAGTCCAGTTCTGAAACCGTGCCCACGCAAAAGTGATTCTGTAAATGCGCACGCTGAACCTTTTCCCTTTGTTCCGGCTACGTGAATAACCGACAATTCATCCAATTCCTCCAAGCTCATTCCTGACCTTGAAAAAAAAAAAAAAAAAAAAAATCGTTGCCTGCATCATTAAATTTGTTCTTATAAATTTGGGCTCGCTTGAAAATATCCAAAACGCGATATATATTCAATTTTTTGTTTTCATTAAAAAATTTGTAATCTAATTTTATTTTGAAATTTCGAATTTTTTGAATTCTCGTCTGAAAATTCTCTACAATTGTATTGAAGAATAGGTTGGATATAATCGCAATTCAAATAATTTTTCAACTTAAAAAGTAATATATATTATCGACGAATGACTATTTTATAAACCGATCTTTGAAAACTGCTTTATTGTATCAATGCGAAATTTTTGGGCGCCCAAGAATGAACAATGTAAAATTGTGATTGGACTATCGGTACGAATTTTTCAATGGAAAAATTAAAATGAAAATTCATGCAAGAGGCAATTGCAATTAGTTAGAGAGCAATTTCTGTTTAAATTGGTATTTATATTTTTCTATAATCCCTGTATCAAATGAGGCTCGCTATCTAAAAGTCATAAAAACGATTTTTTTAAAAACATTATCAATTTTTTAAACTCGAATTTACATTTGTTGAATCAATTCGAAATTTTTGTGCGCACAAGAATGAACAATGTAAAATTGAGATTGAACTAATGGAACGAATTTTTCAATGGAAAAATTAAAATGCAAATTCATGCAAGAATTGCAATGAATTAGAAAGCAATTTCTCTTTAAATTGTTATTCATCTTTTTATATGATCCCGGCATCAAACGAGGGACAATTAATGCAGCTTGCTATCAAAAAGTCGTAAAAACGATTTTTTTTCAAACATTATCAATTTTTTTTAACTCGAATGTACAGCCACCGTGGATCGATTTTAGTTTTATTTGTCCATCCCATTAACTTTTCTCAGAAAAATTTCATCTATTTTTTCTTTACCGTTGGAGATACTTTCTCGTTTGCTCCAGTGTATCGTTTGACCTTGGATCATGCTTCTTGACACTGCGAAGATAAGCAGCGTTGCTCTGAAGACCGTTCAATGCCTTCACCGCATCCTGAATGAAAAAAGGAGGATTGTATTATTAAAAAATGATATGAAAAATCATGTCAGTAGTCGGTAGAAAAAATAGTTGAAAGAAACAATCGCTCTTACCTCGTAAGTTGCAATTGTGCGAGAGGCGCATCCGTTCGCCGTAGTTTGCACCATTTTCCTGGATAGAATAAGTATCTGAAGCGATTAATTGCAAAATCAGTCAATATGGTAGATATACTTTTGAGAAGCAAAAAAAAAAAGTATTTCTGCTGTTGATTGTGTCAAAGGTTAAATTGATGATATCTCGGAGCCAAGCTCTATATATATATGTATATATATATATATATATATATACATGGGCTCATTCTAATTAGAGCAACTATAGGTTGGAATTCTCAACCAGCAATTTACATTTACAATGTTTATATTTATCATCGATGATTAATAATGCACTGTCATGCCGTTGTCACTTGTAAAAAAAAATCTATTGAGTGGATTTACCGTGGTAAACATTGTTATCGTAAATACCAGCGCGAATATCACACGCTCTTTATCTGTGTATACCCATGCTGACGAGTGTACACGCTCCAAAAATTAGAGCTTTAAATTATTTCGATGAAAATAATATCTTATATTGAATAATATATTTTTGCTTCGATTTGTATCAAAGGATACTCGATAAAATTTATTTATTGAGAAATTATTGTTATCATCATTCTATACATCTCAAAAATCTTCATAACTTTTTTAATACGTCGAATATATTATCGTACTTTACCTCGAATTTGATTAGGATAAACTGAATATATAGTACATTTATTGTATCATATTCTTTCGTAAGGACTTTTAAACTTTTTTTTAATCGGGGAAATTCAAAATTATAACACTTTTTTTCTTATTACACACTCTCGGTGCAAATGCTATCGTTGAGAAACACTACGACAGACTAAATGCGTCGTTAAAAATTTTTTACAGCGATAGAAAAACACTACGGATGAGTTATTAAATTCGGATGAAAATTTTTGAAAACGATCGACTTTGCCGCCAAAAAAAGTTTTTGTCGTGTGTCGCGCGCGCGCGCGCGCGCGTCGGCAATCGTGTGAGAGATTGCTTTGTCCGCGGTCGATATGTGCCGACATTCGTTGCTCTCGCGCCTGTCATTGCTAATAACTTCTTCGAGCAGTAGAAGTAATATTGTCGTCGAGGTGAATATTCGCAGTGGCCGAAACATTTTTGTTTCTTCACGCTCGTACAATCGGCTGTCCTTTCGTTACGGTAAAATTACAATGGCCGACGTTTCGATGAACAATGCAAATCCAAATGGCACGGGTACGTCGCGTAAAATGTCGTTTGGATTGAATGGAAAGTTCAATGGAACAGAGGGAAAAACACCTTTTCTCATCGGTGTCTCAGGTGGCACGGCCAGTGGCAAGGTAATAATCAATCTTTTTTTTTTTTTTTTTTCCCTCACACAAACATATGAAACATTTGGGAAATCGTGCATTTTTATAAATTCTCGCAAAACTCACGACTCAAGGAATCTGATCATTTTTCATTCTGAGAAACTTTCCTTCAGCCCGTGCATTATATATACTCCAATTTACAAACAAACATAAAAGAAAAAACGAATTTCTTGCAAATTTTTACAATTTATGTCAAATTTACAGTATGAAATTTTCAATGATAATACTTGCGATACTCTTTCGACTCGAATTTGCGAAAAAAAAAAAAAAAAATCGAAAATCTCGGCGAATTTTCATAATATTTCTCGTTGTGCGTTATGTCGTACGAACTTTTTGTCGTTTTGCTCTTCAAGTCGACGGTATGCAAGAGAATAATGGAAAAACTGGGTCAGGTCGATATGGACCACACGGAGAGACAAGTAGTTTGCATATCGCAGGACAGCTTTTACAGAGATTTAACCGCGGCGGAGAAACTCAAAGCTGAAAAAGGACAATACAATTTTGATCATCCAGATGCGTTCGACAATGATCTCATTCTTCAGACTCTGCAGGACATACTGGCCGGCGTAAAGTGCGAGATTCCTGCCTACGATTACAGAACCAACAGCCTGTGAGTATATCGATTCAATTCACGAATTTAATATACTCGCAATTTTGACGATGCACCGGCGGTTTTACAAAAGAAACGTTGAAATTCATTTTTCACATTTTCAGCAGCCAATCTCGATATTATTCTTGCAAACGCTGCGTGTTTGATGAAATTTTAACAAAATTGGTAAAAATTACTTGGACACGCGATCGAATAATTTCAAATTTTATACAAAAAAAAAATTTTCATTTTAGGATCGACGAATTCATTTGATACATTGTTGTATACTCGAAATTTGGATAATCTTTTAATTTTAATCTTTCTTTTCGGGACGTAACTGTTATTATAAGTTTCATTTTACTTCATTTTTTTTTTTTTTTTGTATAAAATATAAAAACCATGAATTTCACTGTGTTTAAGGATGTTCCTCCGTTATATCGATACAGTTTCATTGACTTGAAATTTTTACGGCCCATCAGTGCTTATCCCCAAAAAAAAAACGTGCGCGCAAAGATTCAATGAGATTGAGCGCCTCGTTGTCGGGATATTAAATGTTTAAAAAAACATAATTTAACATGCTTTCTTATGGTCGCATATGAAAAATATGTTCCAATCGTTCTGTAATTCACGAACTTGAAATGCCAGCACCTTTAAAAAATTCTATGACCTAGTTCTATGCAAAATAAAACCGTGTGCGAAAATTCACCTTAATTGGGAGCATTTTCGTTGGGTAATTAAGGAGGTACGATCATTGCGGCGAATCCAACTTTCGGACTTGAAATTTTTATGTTTTTGACGAATACTTTATGCGCCTCTTGCCAAAATTTGAGCTATATCGACCGTTTAGTTTTTTTCGTAATAAAATTGCAAAATCGAGCAGTTTGAGTTATACTAAAGCACCGTCGTCTTATGGAGACGGTCAACCGGAAGTGCGATGATCACGGTTTTACCGCTCGGGTATCCAGCTACACCCGTTGGAAAATTAAAATTTGATAGATTAGACATAATAGATATTGTAAAAAATTCGAAAAATTACTCTTCATTGTGCAATTCAAGCGCTACATCATAAAAAAAGTTTCAATTTCCGGTTGAAAATGGTCAGAAATTCGATTCTCTCTTGTTTCATGCGTGCCCCTCGCCTACGTTTTCGCTTATTCCCCGCCCACAGTTGTGCTCGTACTACTTTAAATGTAACATATTTAAAAATGCTGAAAAAAAGAGGCGTACGTTGTCCATTTCAGACGCGACGGACAATGTTGCCGGACTCAACTCGTCGAATTAAGCTTCTTTTTCATAATAAAATCCTAGAGTTTTTTTTTAGTGTCTTTTCATGGTGAATGGCATAAATAATAACTTATAAAATGTGCATTATTATCCCTCCCTAAATTTTGGCAAGGGAAAAATAGAAACAATGAAAATTTTGCACTTTTTGTGCTTCAACTCGAAACGCTGCTCAAAATATACGTGATAGAGTAAAATTGCTAATAAATCATTTTCTAGCTAACTAAATTTTCTGCAAAAAAAGTCCGCGACGGCATATATCTAAAGTTGATAATTTAAGCGTGGGAGGCGTCCAAAGTTGTGAAAATAATTTAAAAAAAACCATTTCAAGTAGTTGCCTTTATTTGAGATTATAGTTACAAATAAAGTTTTTTAGTCGCTAATTGCTGGCTCGTTGTTTCTAGATGACGTATGAATTTTTATTCATTTTTAATTCAACGCTAACGTAGTGATATGTAATTTAACAACCGATGGGTCTACTTCTTTGCGATTTCACAAAAATCACACTTCCTCGTCACGTCACTTCGGACGCCTTTCACTCATCCGCTATTGACTATTCATACATGCTGTCGCAGACTTTTTTTTTTTATAGAAAATTTAATTCTCTACAAAATTGTCTTTGTGCAATTTTCTCTATCTTGAATAGCTCGGACAGCATTTCGAGTTGAAGCTCGGAAAACGTGAATTTTGAATTTTTTTCTTGCATCATAAACGTTAATATTTTAAAAATTTACAGGATTATATTGCTACAATTTTTATACATTGTTATCAATGCCATTTATTATCGAATTGCGTTAAAACGAAACCTCACAGTTCTAATTCTGATTTCGAGAACATAAATTGACTGGCCGAGATGAGTGAAGATTTGACGTTGGCATTCATGCATTTGGACTCTTAAATTCTAAGACTATAAGCGAAGCATTTTTAAGAGCGTACAATTTAAGATAATGAATGAATATCCGGATAAAAGCGATATAAAAATGGCGAGGACATTATTTATGTGCATTTGGTACAAACGAAAGTTGCATTTTACATGCTTAAAACCTTTGCAATTGCAAATATTAGAGAATATTTCGACGAAGCGTCGGAAGGCTGTTCCGCAGCGGTTCAGTAGTCATAATAGCGATTCGTTCTCCTTGACGGGTAATCGAATCTTCGTTGATAGAGACCAGAGTTTTCCTTGAAAAAAAAAACGTGAAAATTGTTTTAAAAAAACGCTTTAAAGAAGTTTTTATGCTAATATGGAGTTGTTGATAATGAAAGAGAACTCTACCCTGAAATACTGGGAACGAGGAAGGGTCCCCCATCCTCCGCAGCAAGGGCAAACATTCGGATCCTGACTTTGACGACGAAGCATGCGTGCTTCGGCGTAACGGCGCGATTCCGGCTCCAGAATTGGTGTCCGACGGTAATCCCGTGACTCGGTTGCAGGGTTGTCGAAATGCTTTATCAACCAGTCTACAGGTTCCCGAAGCCGGCTGATCTTATTTTCGAAAGAATCCCAAGGTCCGCATATTCCGCAGCCGCTGGAAGATCCTATCGCGCTGAGAACGAGCAGCGACGCCAGAGCGAACACGAATTTACCTTGCATAATTTTTTTTTATTTTTTATTTGCACACTTCAACGAGCCGAAGATTCTTTGCGGGGGGGAAAAAAAAATTTGACAATTTCACCGTTTGCTAGGATTATCCTCAAAATGTACTCTCGACCTGATCTCAATCGAATCTGATAGCCATCGTCCGATTTCACGTGGTTTTTATATGAAAAAAAAAAAAAAAACGTACGGCATTTCTCTTCCGTCGTTGATCGGTGTTTTAAGTTTTGGAGTCAAATTTTGCCTAACCGGTTGTGGTCGAAAATATAAAAAAAAAAAATTAAATAAAAACAGCGTTTTCTCCATGAGGAAGTAATTATGCAACAGGTGTGTCGAAAGATTTGTCGAATTCGTTGTTTCGTACAATATTTTGGTATTTCAGTAATCGTCATCGTACATGCACGATTTTGCAATATCTTTTCGACACTTTTTCTTTTTTTTTTTTTAAGTTCAGCGAAGCGTGAGCAATAATACAGGTATAAAGTAACGATTTCTTCGTTTTTTCAGGATCAAGGATCAAATAACGACGATATATCCCGCGGATGTCGTACTGTTCGAGGGAATTCTCGTTTTTTACTTTCCAAAGATAAGAGATCTGTTTCACATGAAGCTTTTCGTCGATACGGATTCCGACACTCGACTGGCGCGCAGAGGTACTTATCACTTTTCCGTATAATCGGCATTTCATGGCGCAAACTCAGACATCGAATTTTCCCCAAAATACGATTCACGAATTAATTCGTATTTTTCAAAATCATATTTTGTCAGATGAAAAATAAAAAAAAAATTTTGAAAATTTCAATGAAACATTGATTTTTTGAAAGGTTGATGAGAAAGGTTGATTTTTTGAAAAATCTACAGAAGAGTTGAAATTTTTTAGTGTTTTTTAAAGATTTTCTTTTTGCAGCTTGCCAAAAAAAAATAAAATCTCTAAAAAATTGTATAATTATTTTATCGTGGACTGCCCGAAAAGTAGTTCCTAAAAATAATCATTCGGGCTGTGCGTAAAACAAATAAAAATAATTCCCAGTTCCCAGAGACATAAAGGAGAGGGGACGCGACTTGGACTATGTGCTGAATCAGTATATGAATTTCGTAAAACCCGCATTCGAGGAGTTTTGCTTGCCAACGAAAAAATTTGCTGACGTTATAATACCGAGGGGTGCTGATAATACAGGTAAATCATTGTTTTACATTTTTTTTTTTTTTCGTTTTCTCTTTCTTTTCGTTTTCTTTTCCTCACGCGGACTTCCGGATTCTCGACGAATCATCGAAAGATCGTTGACGGAATTGGAATAAATATTTCCGTCAGCATTAAACTCATCCTTGTATACATCGTTCTCCGAGCCTTCATTCAACGTCATTCATTCATTAATTTTACAATATTAAGTAACATCGAATCTCAATAGATCGTGGAATACGAAATCGCTAGGAGCGGGGCGCCAACAAACAGTAGAAATATACATCTGCGATACAAATGAGGATCAATTTATAACGTTAATAAAAAATGACTGCTTGGTAAAAAAAAAAAAAATACAAACAAAAATATACGGAGAAAGCGAGGTAAATTTTTGAATTATACGATTCAATTGATAACATTTTTGGTAAAAGTGTCGAATCCAGGCTGCAGCTCAAAACTGCTCCAAATTTTTTTCTAGCATTTGTTATCATTAAAAAAATTATATACCATGTAATATTGAGGAGGAGGAAGACTTCCAACGCCATAAAAAATTTTTAAAACCCGACAATAATAAGTAATACAAATATTACGGTAATATAGGTGGTATTACCGGTCTCCATCGATAATACGACCCCGATTATATTTTCTTTTACCAAACTTGGCTTCATCGATTTTTACAAATTTTTTTTTTTTGGCCGCCAATTCGAGGTGCCGAATTGCGAATGACCCAATGCTTCGGTACTTCACGAATAAAATTGTTCCAATCACACGCAGTGCGCGAGCCTATACTTTTAATTCGTTCGTAATAAAATCTTTATGCGGCGGATGCAAAAGGATTTTTCTATACAGGCAATTATATAATAATTATATATATATTAATATAATATATATATAATTTATTAATATAATATATATAATATATAATTATATATATAATATATAATTATATATATAATATATAATTATATATATAATATATAATTATATATATAATATATAATTATATATATATAATATATATAATAGGCAATTAATGTACAGCATCTTTCCGGTGCCAAATTATTATTGCGGAGCCACGTTTTGATTCGCAAAGATTGTCTGAAATTACACATTTTACGAACAATTTTCTTCCCAATTCCGTTGTTCGTGTCGTCTTTGACAACGTCAGGTAAAGACTGCTCTCATTGAGAGTATCCAGGATTCCCGCAAGTTGCCCAAATCACTTGGCGTTTTAACGCGCCATGATTTTGTAAAAAAAAAAAAAAACAATACTGTCTTTTCGATTTTGAAATTTTATAATAACATCGCTAAGCGAGTATTATACACCCGTCACAATTCATTGTTACGTTGATACTGTTATTACCTTATCACAATGTTATTATTCGATGTCCCTGTTTTAATTTCTTGAAGTGATTCTTGAAAAGTCATCAAATCTAGATAGACTGATAAAAATACGACAAACGTAAAGGTTGAGGTTCCTGTAGGATGCTTGCAAAGTTTTAGATTCTTTCACCGTTCGGTTCCGGAGATATCTGCTCGTAAACTTTTTCAATTTCAAGTGACAAAGAATTTAAAAGTGACAAACGAAGCTAGAGTCCTTGACTCCTATCAAATTATAATACTTAAGAACTAGATGAGCGGACGAAACTTTGCTGGATCGATGCAACAAACATTATTGAATATTCTGATGAAATTTAAAATTTATTTACCGTACCGTTATAATTAAAAAAAAACGTCATTTTCCAGCCATTTTTCCGCTTATTCCCCGCCACCGGTCGCGCAAGAACTACTCAAAAATTCTACTGTCCGATTTTTACATTCCTGCGTTTAATTCAATCGGTTCATAGTTTATAGTTAGCGCGTGCGTTTATATCTCGTATCTCGGTACCGATTCGATACCTGCCATTATCCGCTAATATTTGTATTACTTAATATTGCCAGTTTTTTAAAATATTTTTTTATGGTCTTGGAAATCTTCCGCCACCACAATATTACATTTAACAATATAATTTAGTGATACAAGCGTTGGAAAAAAAAAAAATTCCATGCATTTTGAGCTGCAGTCCCGATTCGACACTACCAAATTTTTTTTTATCGACGAACAATTTATTAATTTATTTATTTTTTTCCAAAGTCACAGGCGTTAATTTCTACCGTATGTTACGTCGCATGTAGGCGAAAGGACATGATATTTGCAATGGGTGCTGCCCGGTGATTCGAGTTATACATTTGTTCTCTTGGCTTTATTTTTTGCTATCGAGCGCGCGCGTCGAGTGGGCGGGCCCCGAAACACGGGACACACTGTGTCAAAGTGATGAAAAGTAAAACAAACAAACAAAAAAAAACAAGAAAAAAAAACATACATGGTTTGGTTATTGTATGTTTGCAGTGGCGATAGACCTTATAGTGCATCACATCTGGGACATTTTGCGTTCGAAAAAGGCCGAAACTGCGTCCGGGCAGCATCCATACCAGCGTAGGCGCACTTCGGCTTCATCCGACACCCTCAGCAGATGACTAACTTAAAATATATTTTTAAAAATGAAAAAAAAAAAAAAAAAAAAAAAAAAAAGAGAAAAATTTAATCATGCATGATTTACACATCTTATCCACGCGCACCGCATATATATATATACATATATATTTTTTTTCCCTTCTATTCGTATACGTGCAACGAAAAAAAAAAAATCACTCCTACATTGTGCATTTTTTGTTCCTAACGATCAACACGGTATCGACAAGTTTCCTCGAATTATCGAAACGATTCAACATTCATTACTTATCACTCACTTGCCACAATTAATTTATCAAACTTTCATGGGAGTCGACGCAAAAAGTATTATCCTCGAATTCCTAAAGTTCACAAACGAGCTTTACTTCACGTTTACGCACCTTTTTTTTTTCTTCCTCAAAAAAAAAAAAAAAAAAAAAAAAAAACGTGACATATTCCATGATCATGTATTAATGAATTCTACATTTTACCGTATCAGATAATTTACGACCGGGATTTTCCGTCATAAATATTACATGAGAAATAGTTATGTGTGTGTGTGTGTGTGTGTGTATGTATCGCTTAGTTTGTTTGTTTTTTTTTTTTTTTTTTTTTTTTTAAATATATAAAATCGCCCATGTAAACGGATCGAATCTTGAATGAAATAAAAATGAGACGGTCACGACATGTGCCAATATTTAGGCTGAAAAGGTACGTTTTTTCACGTGCATTAATCCGAAGCGCAACAAGCTTATAAAGCCTTGTTCCGCCTTGTTCGTAACGTTATTCCGCCTGTCCTGCCATAATTACAAAAAAAAAAAAAAAACTTGAATATTTACAAGCATAATATTAGGGTGTACGTGAGAATTGAAAAAAAAAATGTACAAATACATATTTGGAAAAAAAAAAATCAATAAATCTTCGCTCCATCATTCACCCGCCGCAATATCGATTTTTTTTTTGTTTTCTACAGAAATCTACCATACCTTTTATTCAACTATGTCAATGGGTTTTTTTTTCTTCTTTTTTTTTTCTTCGTTTTTGTGTTACAGTGGCCATAGAATTGATAGTCCAGCACATAAGAGATTTGCTAAGCAATCGGGGTAGAGTAAACGTCGAAGCTCAATGTTCGATTAGTCACGCGGAGGGAGTATTCAAGAGACCGCATTAGCGTTTGTCCCGCTGAGCCCTCTCCGTCGATGGATCCTGTCCCATTGCCGGCGAAGAAATCGTAAAATTGTATCAACGAACACACGGGGTACGTTTCCGCGGGCGAGAAACGAACGTGTGTCGTTCGTAAAACACCAAAATTATCTCGCTCATCGATCGATCTTTATTTATTCATATTTTTTATTTTTTTTCGAATTTTCATTGAAACGTTCCATTTTTTTTTTCTTCTTTTTTTTTCTTTCTTTTCTCGTCGTTATATTTATTCATTCGCGTGATTCTTAATCGTAGTTGAGAAAAAAGATGTTGAAACAAAGCAAACGGACAAAAAAAAAGCTTCGTCGATTGTTAGCGATGCAGAAAAAATTTTTTTTCCATAGTTCGGAAAGTTTTACTCGATAGGAGGTTCACGTTCGTAGAGAAGCGTCGATATCGGTTAATTTCATTTAACGAAAAAAAAAAGAAAAAGAAAAAATTTTAAATAGAAATCTACATAATTACAAGTGGCCTAGTTAAATGCTGGGTTTGTTGAGCTAAAAATGGCAAATATATAGTATATATATATATATAATATATCAAACGGGTTATTACATAGAAGCAATGATGATGAGTAATTTTAAAAAATCCTGAGATCTCGCATCTTCAAATTTTTTTTTTTTTTTTTTGTGTATTCAAGCGCAACTCATTGATAGTACAATTCTATGTTCATACCGTCGTGAATTTCATCTGAATATTTCTGTCAAGGAAAGATTTTCAATCGACGCTTTTATTCGTTAATCCGAGCTGAAAAATCGCAGCTTTTAATTATTCGTGGACGATTTTCAATGAGCAAAACTTTCAACTCTGCTAACGCGCGATGTGATATAATAGACCAGAGACTGGCCGTGTCTCGTTACTTTGAAAAAAAAAATCATTCTTCGTTTTTTTTTTTCTTTTTCAATTTTCTTCATTGCTAACGACATGAGAAATGTGACCGACGGTATTTGAATGTGTTCGAGCAATGTAAATGATTATTTCTTCGATATATTGCATTAAAAAAAAAAAAAAAAGGATGAAAAATGAATGTTATGTCCAAGGGACAAAGTCACGATCGTTTTTTTATTCTCGAAATTTTATTCATGGAAGAAAAAAGAAAAATCATCATTTACATTTCGGAGTAAATATATTTATTACGCAAATATATTTATTTACAAATACCGTGGGTCAGGCTCATGAAGTAATTTACAATAAATAAATTGTTAAAAAAAAATATATATATATTAACGATCCTTTCTCCAATTTGCCGAAAGATGCCGGTCTCTGTCGATAGTCATTTATTTTCAAGATATAGTACAATTCATAGATATTTTTGTAGTTGAATCGCTTTAAGGAAGTCGGGGGGGTCCATCGACCGATGTAGCTACCGGAAGTATACATCGCAGATGGCCGTAAATTTTATTCCGAACGGTGTTTGGTGTTTCGAAAAAACATGCCCAAAGCTCACGGCGAGAAAAAAAATATTTGACCCTGGCCGATTTTTTATATACGACCCAAAACAATGTATAAAAAATCTGAAACGATTGATCGTTCGGAATAATAAATGGTGTCTCTCTGCACACAAAATTTCAGCCAAAAATATTGAAAATTGTAGGGGGAGATACACTTTGAAGAATTCAAAGTTTCGATTTTGAAAGATTTTTCAATGCTACCACTTTTTTTTTCGTAAAGCTTAGCCAATTTCATATAAAAAAAGGTCTTACACTGTTTGCAGCCATGATAAATAGTTTAGGAGATATGAATTTTCAAAAATCAATTTTTATCACCTGAAAAGCTCACAAAGTTACGATTGGTATTAAAAAAATTGATTTTTGAAAATTCATATCTCCTAAACTATTAATGATAGCTACAAGCAGTGCGAGACCTTTTTTTACATGAAATTGGCTATACTTTACGAAAAAAAAAAAATAGAGGCATTGAAAAATCTTTCAAAATCGAAACTTTGGATTTTTCAAAGCGTATCTCCTCCTACAATTTTCAATATTTTTGGTTAAAATTTGGTGCGCAGACAGACACACCGTTTATTATTCCGAACAATCGATCGTTTCAGATTTTTGATATCTCGTTTTGGGTCGTATATACAAAATCGGCGAGGGTCAAATATTTATTTTTTTTGCCGTGAGCTTTTGGGCATGTTTTTCGAAAAACCAAACAGCATTCAGAAAAAAATTAAGAGCCATTTGCGATCTATAATTCGGGTAGCTACTTTGGTGGATGTACCCACCTTAAAAAAAAAAAAATGTTACAAAAATCACGTTTGACGCAAGCGTCGCTGCTACGACAATGAAACAACAGTACAATGTTATTAGAATGAATAAAGATATCATAAAATATTTATTTAGCCCTAAGTCATGAAATGAGAAAAATATATTTTATTGCTCGATCAAAAGGATACAATCCTGAAGTTTTATGTGATCCTTGTAGATCGTGTACCATTTTTTCAGAACAATTTTCTCCCAGTGCGTTCCCGTCTGCGCGGCTATCAATTTCTTCAAGTCCCCTATCGTATCGTCCGGATTACATTTTACCCTGACTTTTTTTCCTAGACGATCGTTGCACGTTATTTCTAACATTTTTCGTTAATCTGACAGAGTTGGGGGGGAAAAAAAAAAATAAAGTTTCATCAGAACTTGCGATTGTTCGGCGAGTGGATTTTTGAGGTTATGTGATCAACAATACACTAGTCCAATTTTCAGGGCACATTATTTGTTCTCAATATCGCGTTAAATAAACGTTGGAGCATAGAGACGCTATAAATATCGTGGGAAATTTGAGATTATTGATGTAATAACGATAAAAGTGCAAAAATTTCGTTTGTTTTGTAAGCGATAAATATTTGTTTGCATGAAATTCTTCGCGATATAACGATTGTATTATGTAGTCGATTTTTACCTTGGAATCCTCTAGATTTGTCGTCAACGAAGCTTAGAAGCTTATGAAAGCTTCGATAGTTTTGCGAAAAAAATAATAACGATGCCGAAAATCTTTTGCGACAGGCAGCGTGACAAGTGTAAACAGAGTAAGAGCCAACAACGGAAATACTATACTATTAGTATATGGGTCAAGCTCAAGTCTATAGTTCTAGTACGAAGAGGACTTCCATTTGATCTATTATTGTCATTATAGAAATCGCAAGCTATACAAACAAAATATATATAATAAATGAATAAATTATCAATGATTGATGTAGATATTATTGTTAATATTAATAATAGGTAATTATTAATTATTGTTGTAAATTACTGATATTAATTTGTAATAATTTTTTTTACATTTGAGAAGCATGTCAAGGCTCAAAAAAAGTGCACTCGTTAGCAATTATTTTTTTGTTCCCTCCCCCCCCCCCATATTTGTTGGACTAGTTTCTTGAGAAATTTTTCACTAATATGGCATAATTTTTTGCATAAAAATTAACAAAGTCCCGTGTGAAAAATTTCGTAAATTATATGTGTTAGATTCGAAACTAACGAAATAAATCAAAATATTTACAATATAATAATGATTTTTATTGATAATTAATAATCGTTAATAAAAATCATTACGATATAATAAATATTCTTAATTTTTCAATTCTTTTTAAATCCAACCTTTGTACTAATCATTCCTGACGTTTTTCAGGCAAGAAACTTTATTTCCTTTACCCGAAATTTGAAAATCAAGTTTGACGTTTAACGAAAAAAACCTCATGGCGCCATCTACACTCTATATTATCCTATGATTATCAATTTCCCACGCTTTTATCATCGTACAACGAGGAATGCTCGCGTTAGCATCGAAAAACAATAGTGATTTCATTATAATATACTGATATACGATGATAAACACTATAGCAAGGTCGTAAAAATTTTCGTTGTAAGCAATAATTGAATTATTAAAAAACTGTTATCAGTGTCCTACATTCTCAAATTTATAATATACTTTTAAGTGATAAAACGAGCTTTGCTTATTAAACGAGCTATTCCTTGAAAAAAAATATATATATATAAAAAATTGCCAAAACTGAACATAATTTTCAAATTCATCATTTTCATTTCGCTTGTCAAAAATCCATGTCGCAAATAGTCCAGGCTGCCATTACCGTCTTTATGTATTTAAAAAATTTCGTAAAGATTGAATATTTTTTATTGTTTCAAATATGTGCGAGAGATGCGCGTACGTTCGAAAGATCGGTGTTTTTTTTTTTTTTTTTTTCAAATATCGGTCACTTGACCACGTAACCCGGAAGTTGCGTATTAATGACGATATCTCCACATCATTCCCGGGGTGTTAGGTGCTCTCTGTCTTGTGAGAGTTGTGAGAGTTACGGGGATTGTCCTCGACGTGTGGGACACTTGAATCCGTAGTAAGAGTGTAGCGTATTGTAACGGGTATAGCAATATAGGCGTAAATTCACGGTCCTCCACAAAACTCACTCACGTTTCCCGAGTGAGTTTTAGATTCTTCTCGAGGCGCCTTTTTTATATTTCGCGAGTCCGCGCGTGTTGAGTTTAAAGGATTTAAAGTGTGCGCGTGCTCTTTCTTTCTCTCTGCTCTCTCTCTCTCTCTTTCTCGTCTCGCGTATGTGCGTTCGCGAGAGTGCATGGGTAATTTTTTTTTCGCTTTTTTTTTTTAATAACGCACGATGGTGATTCAGCAAGAGATTTTAACGAAAGCTGAAGAAATTGCCGATCAGGTAAGAAACGAAAATTTCCCCTAATAAACTTGTGAATCGTGTGAAAGAAAAAGTTTTAAAAAATTTACTTATGTCCCGTTGTGCAAACTTTCACTGACAAAGGGATAGCAACTTCTTTCTTCCACACGCGATACAGGTGTTCTCCTTTGCTCCTGTCAACGTCATCACGACCCAGACCCTGTGTTGTGTCGATAAAATCGTTGACATATTTTACGTTATTCGCGATGATTCGCGCACTTACAATCCGATCCCGTATTATCGTATACGATGAAGTTTCGTAAAAATTTCATTTTCAAGAGTTACAGCGTTATTTTCGCGAATTTCAGCTTAAAATGAAAATTATGACTCGTATACTAACCCACAAATTCGTGAGACCATATCTCGCCCGATTTGGCAAACTTGTTTTTCGTCTTTTACCTTTTCGTACGTACAGAAAAGCATTTAGGGTTATTCAGGTACTAACCTTTCTCTTTTATGTTCGACGTCGCAATGGAATTTTTTCATAAAAATTAACAAATTTTTTTTTTTTTTTTTTCATTTTCCATATTTTTAGCTTTCAAATTTCATAAATTAATTTTTCAATTTCATTCATCACTTTGCGGAAAATTTTTTTTTCAAAATTCACAGTAGTATACTACAGTATGGTACTATACTATATATACTATATACTATATACTATATACACTATAGTAGTATACTCGGTCCACGCGGAACATTATATCAAGGAAGACAATCTTGGGGAAAAAAAAAAAGGTAAATGTAATTTTTTGTTTTTTTTTTTCCCTAAATTTTTAATTTCAGGTGATCAGACATGGAAAGCATATATTACCGACGCTGGCGCGTCTATGCCTCATCGCGACTTTTCTCGAGGACGGCCTGAGAATGTGGACGCAATGGAGCGAGCAGAGAGAATACATGGACATGTCCTGGGGTTGCGGCAAATTTTTGGCCATGATCTTCGTTCTCGTTAATCTCGTCGCTCAATTGGGCGGTTGCATAATGGTCATAGCGAGATGGAGAGTCAGTATAGCTTGCGGCGCACTTTTCTTCATCGTAGTGCTGCAAACTTTTGCCTACAGTATCCTCTGGGATATGCAATTTTTCTTTCGAAATTTGGCGCTGATAGGGGCCCTCCTGCTCGTACTCGCCGAATCGCGCGAAGAGGGAAAATCTCTGTTCGCCGGCGTACCGACGCTCGGCGACAACAAGCCAAAGAATTATCTTCAGCTAGCCGGCCGAGTTCTACTGGCCTTCATGTTCGTCACTCTGATACGCTTCGAAATTTCATTCATGCAAATCATGCAGGATATCTTTGGCAGTATTCTCATGGTCATGGTTACCATAGGATACAAGACGAAGCTCAGCGCTCTTTTGCTCGTTTTGCTTCTGTCGGCGCTTAATTTGTATCACAACGCCTGGTGGACAATTCCCGATCACAAGCCGCTGAGAGATTTTCTCAAATACGACTTTTTTCAGGTATGCAATTGACGCTCGATCGGTAATTAAATTTAAAAAAATTAATTATAATAAATAATAATGATAATAATAATAATAATAATAATAAATTATAACAATAATAATAAATTATAATAATAATAAAAAATTTTAAAAAATACAATCTTTGAGGATACGAGCGGCGTTGCGAGCTCAATGAGCTGCTCGTATCCTTAAAGATTGTATTTTTTTTTTCAAAAGTAAAAAGGGTAAAAATTGTTTGTTTTTTATAATTTATATATCATGAATTATTTTGTTGGAAGAATATCGAGAGATGCGGCAGCGTCTCGACGCCGAGTAATTAAAGAAATTTAAAAGATATGAGAGAGTACGGCGCTACCGTATTCTCTTATACGCTAAAATACGAAAAATTTCATTATTTCAGACCTTATCGGTCGCTGTCCATCAAAACGCGACGATTAATGAAAAAAAAACTTTTAACGAGACTAAAAATGGTATACATTACCTACGGAATTTGTAGCTGGATGGAAAAAAAAATAGAGAAAAGGATCGTTTTTTTGTCAACTTTGTTTGATGAGACTTTTTTTTGGTTTCATAGAATGCGAGAGAGAGAGAAATAATCACGATTTGGAGTTCGATGTTGAGGAATTTTCAGATACAAATGACCCGAGTAACTTTTGTCAAATAAATGAGAATAAATTAATTAAATTAATCCTCGTCAGCTAACGATGTTTTGAGCAACCGTTAAAGCTAAAGATGGCTCGTTCGTGTCTTTCGCTTATTTCACAATTTTAAAACTTTTGAAAAAATCTGAAAAAATTCATGGGCCTTCTTTGAACCCTTGACTAAATGATAATAATTTGTCCCACCCGAAAAAATTTTTTTTAAATAACAATTTGATGCAAAATGTGCGGAGACGTGAGGGCATTTTCCCCCGCATTTTGCATTTTGGCCCGGACACGAATGACCCATCGTTAGCGTTTGAGGGTTAAACAAAAAAAAAAAGTAAACGCAGGATGCTTTTTTCGAATGAATCGAAGCTGATCAAACTCTGCGAATAAGCGAATCAATTTTATTCAACTCCAACTAAAATTGCACAAAATCGTCGCCAATTTTTTCTGAATGCAACGATTTTTTTTTTACTCATTATGGAAATATAATAATAATTATTTCAGACTCTGTCGGTTATCGGTGGTCTTCTGATGATCGTTTCCCTCGGACCCGGCGGGGTCTCCATGGACGAGCACAAGAAAAAGTGGTAGAAATCATTCACCGCGAAGCGGCATCATCATTAAACCGTCATCAAGAGAGAGAGAGACTCCTCGATCGTGCATGAGCGAGAAAATCACACGAGGAGTCGAATTTCGATTTCCTATAAAATTAGATATAATAAAATTTTCAGAAAAAAAAAAAAAAAGAAAGAAAAGAAGAAACAAAAAAGACCTCCGGCTCAATCCGCGTATTTACCGAGCAACAAAAAAGTAAAAAAGAAGAAATAATCCAAGCACCACGAGCACGAGCGACCCATTGACGTTATATTATTAATTAAAAAAAAAAAAGAAATTAATAAAATGTGGTTAATATTAATTATCCTAGATTTTGGACGCGCAGGCATGGCATATTCCATTTACACGCATAGAAAAAAAAAAAAAAAAAGTATCTCGAGAAACTTCGAGAAAATTTGTCGCGAGGAAAGCAAAAAACGCAGAGACGAGAAAAACGATTGAAAAAAAAAAAAAAAAGAAAAACGGAACGAAAACTCGAACAAAAGATTAGGAGAAAAAGAAACGAGACATACGAAGACTAATTTATGCAACACATGATTAGTGGACTTGTATATATATCTAGCAGAACATTTACAATTGTGACAAAAAAAATATATTTTTTGGTGTTTTTTTTTTTGTTAATTTGCGCCTGAATGCCCGGTGTTCCGTCTGAAATAATTCTTCCATGATTAAAAAAAATTTAAAAAAAACTGCTCCATCGGCTTGCGTGACTTTATACAATTATTGTACTGTAATATCGTGTGTTAAGATGAATTGGGCTCACGGTTCGGTATGCGGTTTTATTATTACAAGTTGGTGTAAATAAAAAAAAAAATATATATGTCGATCTTCTTATTTCACCAAACTTTTTTTTTTCTCCGGCAAGAGAGGGTTTTTGTGAACAAAAAAAATATAATAAATGTCTCAAATATAGACAAATACATTTTGAACAAAAAAAAAATGTTTTCATTCATTTATTGGTATTCGTGAAAATGCTGAAAATTAATTTTTAATAATTCCCAAAAGACTTTGAACCGCTGCAATTTTTCATCGAATGATTATTTTCTTCAACCAACGGGGTGAACAATATTTGAAATTTTTAAACTTCGATCGTGAACTTTTCCATCGATTTAGGAAATTTGTTGAAAAAAAATAAATATTTTTTCTCCAACAATAAAGATTAAAAAAAAAAACATTTAAATTTTCCACATCTTTTTCCCTGTCATTTTCCATTTCAAGAAGCATTTCACTATGAACAAAAATTTTCATCCATTTATTGGTATTCGTGAAAATGCTGAAAATTAAGTTTTAATAATTCCAGAAAGACTTTCAACCGCTGAAATTTTAATTTGAGCTTGTATTGGCTTTCATCGAATGATTATTTTCTTCAAAAAAATGAGGTGAACAATATTTTGTAGAATTTTTAAACTTCGATCGTGAACTTTTCCACCGATTTGGGAAATTTGTTGAAAAAAAAAAATAAATATTTTTCCTCCAACAATTTAAAAAAAGCTTTAAATTTTCCACATCTTTTTCCTTATACTTATAATTTTCCATTTCGAGAAGCTTTCACTATGAAAAAAAAAAAATTGGTAAATTATGAGCAAGTAACGAGCGAATTTCCATTTTCTTATCCCCAATTAATATAACGAGTAATTGATGGAATACCTCGAAAGTATTCTCCAACGAAAGTTGTAAAACATTGATTATTCGCCCGCGCTTTTCTTGAGACTGCGCACAGTGGGAAGATGCTGCCAACCGTTTGAGAAGAAAGTTTTTTCTTTAACAGCTGTGTTTCTCAACTAATGACAGCTGTCTGTCCAAGTGTCCACCTGTCCACTACTGCACTCTCTCCGCGGAGTCCGCAAATTCATTATAAATGTCCCGACGATGCCGTTGACTGGCTTAACGCGATTTATCCATAAAAAAATTAATGGTATCATTATCGATTCTCTGATATAACATGTGGTAAGCCATTTTATCAAGTTTCGCGAGCCTAAACACACACACACACACACACACACACGCATGAGTGATCGATAAACGAAGCTATAACCACATTCCGAGAATACACTACAGCATCCCTAAAACCGATGCAAATTTTATAAATTTTTCATTCAAACACCGTAAATTGTTTTTTTTTTTCAATCCATATTTTATAATGTAATAACGATAACAACCCTTCGATAGCCCGAAAATAATGTTAGACAATTTTTTGTTTGATGGAATTTGATTATTATTTTGTTCAGAGAGCATCCTAGGCGAGAGTGAAATAATCGTGAACATTTTTTTTTTTTTTACAATATCTCACAGAACGTTAACTTTTCAGATAAAACCTGTGAGTTTACCCCCGGAGTGACAATTCCAAGGGAGTAGATAAATCGTCGAGGATCTCCGATATTTTCAGTGCAATAATGTTTTCCGCTTTCAAGAGATTGGCCGGAAAGTCGGAGGGCAGTACGGGCGTCTCGCCGAGACCCGCTCATCAGTCGATGCCCACGACTTTGCAGAGAAAATTTGCCAAAGGGGTGCAGTATAACAGTAAGATCGAAATATTATTTTCCTATTGGCTCCCTTGTGATGAAATTTTTACTTTTTTTTTTCAACCGGCGGAGCGATTCAAATATTATACGATTTTTGTGAAAAATTTGAATTTTTTAATCCCTTTGCACATTATTGGTATTTTTTATTGGTACTTATTTTTTTTGGTACTCATTATTGGTACTTAGGCAGACGACGAAATAAAAAAAATGTTCCACTTTTTTTTTTTCGTCGATCGAACTGAAATTTTCAGAGGGCTCGCATTCAATGCTTACTTAAAAAAAAAATATTGTACCATATTTTTAAATATTATATTATTGTTTAATATATTTTCCATTACTAAATATTAATTTTTACTCTTTTCAACCGGCAGGGCCATTGAAAATTGGTTGTGAAATTTTATGAAAAACTTGCGAACAGAAAAAAATCCCTTTGCACTTTATTCAATCATATTTAGGTAGACGGCAAAATTTCAAAAAATCTTGTACCTCTGGTCGATCGGAATGAAATTGTCAAAGGACTCGTATTAAACCCTTGCCCGAATCTCAGCACTATTTTTATTTTAATATTGCAAAACATCAAGACAAAATTTATTGCAATCTTTCCTTAAAATTTCCTCACAATTTTTTCGTTCCTCGCTTGCAGCTTATCCTAACTCACGTGAAACATGTTGGAATTTCCAAATCCTTTTACACATTATCGGATGATACTTGGGTAGACGGGAAAATGAAAAATAAAATCTTTTACTTTATTTTTCGTCAATCGGACTGAAATTTTCAGAGGGCTCGCATTCAATGCTTACTTAAAAAAAATATTATATCATTTTTTAAAAATATTATATTATTTTTTAATATATTTATCATAATAACATTTTTATTTTTACTCTTTTTAACTGGCAGAGCCATTGAAAATTGGTTGTAAAATTTTATGAAAAACTTGCGAACAAAAAAAAAATTCCTTTTCACATTATTCAATGATATTTAGGTAAGCGGCAAAATTTCAAAAAATCTTGTACCTCAGGTTGGTCGGAATGAAATTGTCTGAATCTCAGTACTATATATATATATATATATATAGTGGAGTATATATATAGTGGAGTGTATATATTAGGGTGATTCAAATAAAATCGATGTTTTTTTTTTTTCGTATAAATTTGATAGCTGTTAGTACTTGTCAAAAAAGTAACTCTCTCCAAATTTGAGCTCTTAAAAAAATTTTTTAGAGGTCGCGCAAGTGACTTTTTTATTTTTTTTTCGATCGGGGCTAACAATCACGATTTAAAAATTTCTATTTTTCCGTTCTGCATAAAAAAATATCAGTACCTGATGAAGCAGTGGTTGTCCCAAAATTTGGGCTCATAAAAAAAAAATTTAATGGCCGTGCATGTCACTTAAATTTATTTTTTTCATTTTTCGCTGAAATTTGTAGCATAGATATTTCGATTTTTCATTGCTGCAGCAAAGGATGTTGGCACTTATTTAAAAAAAAACAACTAACAACTAACTTTTCATGTAATTTATAATGATGTAAGTGTATTCATTTGGCTAAGAATTTAAAAAATAACGCGTTGAACAACATTTTTTAAATTTTTATTGATACGTTATTTATACGTTATTGACACGCGATATAATACATTGCGTATGTGTTTTAGAATTCCAAGTTGTTAGGATTACATATTCTAGTAACGAATCAATATATTTAAGTATTTAAGGTAGTTCTATATCGAGCGGCGGCGGGGAAGAAGCGGAAAGTTAGGCGCGGCGGTACTCGGTGTGTGGCGGAAGCATGAATCACACCGTTGACAGCCGAGCGGGTACCTCTTTTACTCACGATAAAAAATAAATAAATAAAAACTAAACGTCAGATCATGTTCTTTTTTTTTCAATATTTTCTATAGAAGGTTCTCTAATACGGTGTTGTTTTTTATAAAAACAGTAAGAACCGTTTCCAAGTTTACCACGTGTTCAGATGGAGAAACCATAGAACTTTAACTCGCAATATCTGCAAAACTATATGGTAGAATTACTTTTTTTATTGATTTGTTAATTAATGTTAATATTAAAATCTAAAATTTTAACCTGCGTCTTTGTATATATAAATGAAACTTTTGAACCTGTTCGGGAGAAAAAAAAAACATTTTTTTTTAAACACCGACAAATGTGTGCCATATTTATTGGAATAAATATTTCCTATCGTATTTTTTTATTGTTTTCTCCGTTCAAAATCGGTTTCATCATGATTTTTAACAAACATCATCATGAAAATTTATAAAAAAATGTTATAAACTTGCCTGCGACAGTTGTTACATTTTCTACAAGAACCGAAATTGTTATAGAACAACTAATCCATTGGGTACCAATAATTGTTGTTACCACAGCGTATAATCGACATTTATATATCATGAATTTTAACGAGAATTGATTATAAAAATAGAAAAATTACTTGCCCAACCCCTCAACTTTTTTCTAGCACCCTAATTTCGGGAAACTCATTTTTTATAAAGTAGTGATATCTCTTGTCGTGACACCGGAAAATCTAAACATCTATATCATGATTTTCAGCCTGATTTGAAAAACGAAAAAGTTCAATATCGCCTGCGCGGCCATTAAATTTTTTTTTTATGAGCCCAAATTTTGGGACAACCACTGCTTCATCAGGTACTGATATTTTTCTATGCAGAACGGAAAAATATAAATTTTTAAATCGTGATTGTTAGCCCCGATCGAAAAAAAAAATAAAAAAGTCACTTGCGCGACCTCTAAAAAATTTTTTTAAGAGCTCAAATTTGGAGAGAGTTACTTTTTTGACAAGTACTAACAGCTATCAAATTTATACGAAAAAAAAAAACATCGATTTTATTTGAATCACCCTAGTATATATATATATATATACTCCAATATATATATATATACTATATATATATAGTGGAGTTTTATTTGCACAACTATTTTCAAGTTTTTTACAAAATTATATAACACGAGGTAATATACTATAATAAAACACCATACACATTCCCTTCTTTATTTTTACCCAACGTTTAATCCTCCACTATATCTCTTTCACGTCCTTCTTAGTCATTTTTTCCTCTCTATTTCCCTATAATATAATCACACATCCCTTTTTGCATTTTCCCACACAAGATATTTATCATCTATCCCTTTATTGCCCATTCGTCTATTTCTTCCATCCATTCCTCTGCATACTTTCATGCTTTCTCTGTTACTGCCTACCTACCTTTTTGTTACATATTAACAAGTGCTCCAACGTCTCGTCTTGTTCTCTACGTATCCTACAACTTCCGATACTTCTCTCCTTTCTTTTCCGCTCTTCCCACGCTGCCACATCCTTAAACTTGCCCACATCTCCTTGTCCCTTCCATCCAATCCTTCTTCAGACCAGTATTTCCATGGCACATCCTCTTTCTCATTCATGTATTTGTAGGATTATACGTTCATTTATTTATTTTTTTCTTCCTCCTTAGCTCCATTTTTTTAAGCTCCATTTTTTTAAGCTCTCCGGTCCATCTTTTATTCTTTTGTCTATACTTTCCACCTTCCTGCGTATCATCGTTACAACTTCTTCTACTTCCAAATCTCTTGGAACTTTAACCAAATTTCTCCCCCCATTTTGATGGATCCCCGTTTTTGATCGCCCTTGTGTCCTCCAACAAGCAAATTGAATCTCGGTACGATTTTTTTAAAATTAATATTGCAAAATATCAAGAAAAAATTTGATTACAATCTTTCCATTAAAAATCTCCCAAATTTTTCATTTCTCGCTCGCAGCTTAGCCTCACGCGTAAAATATGCTTGTGAATTGTTTCAGTGAAGATAATAATAAAGGGAGACAGAAACGTGGGAAAATCTTGCCTGTTTCATCGGCTTCAGGGACAAAAATTCATCGAGGAATACATACCGACCGAGGAGATAAGAGTCGCGAGTATACAGTGGAATTACAAGGCAACGGATGACGTGGTAAAGGTCGAGGTATGGGACGTCGTCGATAGAGGAAGAAGACGCCGTAAATTGGATGGCCTGAAAATGGAAAACAAAGCTAATACGGAGAGCATGAGGCTCGAAGAGCCGGCATTGGACGCTGAATTTCTCGATGTTTACAAAAGTACGAATGGCGTTATCGTGATGATGGATATAACGAAAACATGGACGTTCGATTATGTACAGAGAGAATTGCCAAAAATTCCGGGTCACATACCCGTTATCGTTCTCGGCAATCATTGCGACATGTCTCATCATCGAAGCGTAACCAGCGATCACGTTACGTATTTCATTGATTCGCTGAGCGAGCGTAGCGCACAAGTCAGATACGCGGAATCATCGATGAGAAATGGCTTTGGCCTTAAATTATTGCACAAATTTTTCAATCTTCCATTCTTACAGCTTCAGCGTGAAACATTGCTCAAGCAATTGGATACGAACGAGGATGAGACACGATTGACGGTTCAAGAGCTCGATTTGTTTCAGGAAAGCGACGATGCGGATTACAATAAATTTCTCGATAATCTCGTTAATCGTAGACGCGCAATTGCCGATTCGACATCGGCAACCGTTCTCGTTCCTAATGTCACGTCATCGCTCAGCAGCGGTCGTCATAACGTTAATTCGAGCAATGTCACGCTAACGATGCCGGAAGTTCGAAGATCCGCCTCGATGCCAGGACCAATAGGCGGTGGTACTCCTATACCGTCGACGAAGACGCTCGAATTCAAATCTGCATCGCGAAGAAACAGCTCGCACTCGAAGCAAACCGACGATTCATCGAGTCACGCTGGTGTCGGAAAAAATTTCGGATTTACGAACGCGACGAGATCGGATATAGAAAAAATGGCCGAATCGATGATGGCCGACGGTGGTGCTGCCGCCGATTCGAAGGATCCCGTTGGCTCGAGATCTCAGTCGTTCATGTTCAAGATATTTGGCAATAAGAGGGAAGACGAGAATGAGCGTGCTGGCGTTAATAATTCCGGTCTAACGATCACGAGCGTCGAGGATTTTGTTCCCGACGACGGTATGCTCGATCGATCGTTTCTCGATGACAGTCAACCGTCGCCGCAGAGAACGCAGAATCAGGCTCGAGACTCGGATAGGTAAACTTTGGTTATCTTTTTTTTTTTTTTTTTTTTATCTTTTTTTTTTAATGAATTTGACGAGGAAAATCGTTTAAGAATTTTGAAAACCGGGGGCTCAACGGAAAAATTTTCCTATGCGAGTAGAGAAAGCGGCAAATAGAAATTTCAATCCTCGAAATTTTTGCACGATTCTCAAAAGTTCCTCCGTGAGAAATTGAATTCTTTGATTCTTCTTGAATCTCTTGAATTCTGTTCTTTGATTATATTTTAATTATCTTAAAAAAAAAAAAGTGCGCAAATTGGAAACTTGCGCATTTCTTTCTTAATTAAAAAGTTATAACTCTACGAGGAGGCCTCCTCATAGAGAGAGAGAGAGAGAGAGAGAGAGAGAGCTTTGTAATGAGGAAGCAAGTTTCCAATTTGCAAGTTTGTTTTATAAATTTGATTTGTTCTTGCGAAATTTATTATCCCGTCTTCTAGCATACTTGTGTTAAATTTTTTTTTTTTTTGATTGATAATCTCAAATTTTCGACTGTTTGACCGATCACGTATATTTTTCGAAAATTTCGAAAATTTTATGAAATCCGAACCCTTCGAGCGATTCTTGACAAATTTATTTATGGAAAAAAAAAAAGAAAATTTGGTTAAAAAATGTCAAATTTACGAAAGTTGAAGAGCAATCGCAGAAATTTTTCAAAAAATTTCAAATCTTTATGAAATTTTCACCTCCGCACAGCGATTCTTGCCGAAATTCAGTACCAAAAATGCTTGTCCCCCGGCCTATTCATGTAAAAAGTTTTAAGCGAATGTCCTTAAATTTAACAAAGTTATGATCATTGATTGTTTTGAAAAAATTCAAAATCAGCTGAAATCGGACACCCGTTATGAATTTTTTTGAAAATTTCAGCAAACAAGGGTGGGGGTTCCATGTTTTAGTAGTTTTAAAAATTTCAGCGCCGTAGCTCAAGCAGTTCAAGAGATATTTGCAATTTCAATTTTTCGAAAACTTGTCTGCACAGACACACACACACATGTACAAATATATTGGCATCAAAAACTCGATTTTTTTTTTACGAAAACAAAGCTTTCTTCATGAGGAAGCAAAATTTAACACGATATCTCAAAGTCTCATAAAATTTGCACCCTCCGAGATAAATTCTTGCTAAATTAAATTAAATAAAAAAAAAAAATTTAATCCGTTATCGAAAAATTTGCGAAAATCAAAGTAACTTTGAGATTTTTCGAAATATTAAAAATTCCATAAAATCGTCGCAAAGCTCTCTCTCTCTCTTTGTCTGGAAAAAAAAAATTTATTTAAAATAATATTTGCCTTGGGTTTAGCGATACGGAGATAGCTAATCCATTGGTTGCCGGCTACGAGGACGATCTTTCATCCGCCGACGAAGCCCCGAGTCCCGTGCAATCGAAGCCTGATCTACTGACGGAAAATCCACTGAGCAGACCTAAGCACAAACGTGAATTATTCGCCGTTGCCGAGGATAATCGTGAAAAGTTATACGACCCAGCGATAAAACGTGATTCGATATCGTCGACCGAGCAGGAACTCGATTCCGTCGTCGAATCAACGGAATTGCCCAACAGAGATACGACAAATTCCGATACGTTCGATAGTTGGCTCGGTCGTGATTCGAAATGGCGACAGAGTCCCGAGGGTGGCGAGGACGTATGCAGCAGCACGAGCACGAGAAAAGATCGTCTCGAGCTTAGCGACAAGAGCTTGGACGTTAGCATGACGAGCTCGAACGTTCATCTCGAGCTTCTCGATAATACGAGCACCCGACAAATGAGCTCCAACGCGAGCAGCCCCGTCATGAAGGACAAGAAGAAGCACAAAGAAAAAGTTCGTTAATCTCGTGATAATTTTCCAAAAAAAAACTCGAAAAAAAAAAAAAATAAATAAATTCCACTTTTCCATCGATATCAATTCTATGCGCCTATCAATTGTTTGATAAATTATTTAATAATAATAATGTATTTTCCGATGTGCATGTACGTCGACCGTATCTCAGAATTTTTTTTTTCTTTCTTTCTCTTCTCGGCTTTAATCGCAGAGCGAGGACAAGGAGAAACGAAAAAAGAAGAAATCAAAGGACAAGGAAAAATTGGACAAGGCGGAGAGAAAGAAGAAACGCTCGTCTAATCGAGCTCGCGACGACAAGAAAGAACGGGACGAATTTGAGGAATTCCTCAACGGCTCGACCACGATTGTACCCGGCGTCGATGTTGCTTACGAAGCGATATAACTTTGATGTTTTTCTTTTCTTTTCTTTTTTTTTTCCACGGAAAAAAAAAACATAAAGTGAGTTATTTTTTTTCTTTCGAAGCGTCGAAATTTTCATTCGACCTTCGTATATATGAGTAAAAATATCAATTATCGGCCAAGTTTGGGCTTCACTATCCGGGAATATTTTTGCAAGTTATACAGATTGGTGTCTTTGTTGAAAAATACAGATTTTTTCCTCCATTTTTTTTAGCTACCATTGGCTATCGAATTCTTTCATTTGAAAATTTTTTGTTTGTTTGTTTTTTTTTTTTTTCATTTAAATTTGGCGGCTTGAATTTGGAAAAAAAATCAATTCTACATTTTTTTTATAAAAAAATCTCAACTTTTCGGAAAAAAAAAATATAGATTAATTAATATACGCGTAGAAGACTGAAAATCAAGATTATAATCTGAAAAGTCGTTTTTTCGCCATTGCTCAAAGTTCAAAAAAATTTTCCAAATTTTTTTCAGAAAGCTGAGAAAATTTTACGTAATATATATTATTTTTAAGTTGGGATCTATAAAAACACTCCTGGGATTAATAAAAATGTAAAAAAAACATTATAAATCTCATTTATTCTAACAATTTTAATAGTTTTTTTAATTTTTGGAGTGGCTGTTGAAACGAACAATAGACAATTGTTCCGTACCGGTTTAAATACCGGGTTATCGTTTTTATTATTTTACCATTACGAGAACATACAATCATTCCAGTTGAAATACATGTGCTAGAGAAAACGTTTCCGAGTTAGACACAGGTTTGAGAATGGAAGTTTCGAAATTATTTGGTACAGGCGAAATCGAATACAATGATTGAGTACGTTTGACAGTCTTTGAACGCAAAGATCTTTGTTCAATTTCATTCTTTGAATTCGGATACTCAATATTTTCCAAAAACTCAAAAGTTACATTTGGTATTAAAATTGTTAGAATAAATGAGACTTACAATGTTTTTTTTTTTTACATTTTTATCAATCCCAGGAGTGTTTTTAGATATCCCAACTTAAAAATGACACATGTGATGTAAAATTTTCTCAGCTTTCTGAAAAAAAATATGGAAATTTTTTTTGAACTTTGGGCAAATGGCGAAAAAACGATTTTTCAGATTATAATCCTTGATTTTGAGAGTCATTAATTAGGCTATATTTTTTTTCGGAATGTTGAGATTTTTTTTTACGAAACAAATATAGAATTGGTTTTTTTTTTTCAAATTCAAGCCGCCAAAATTAAATGAAAAAAACGAAAAAGTTTCGAATGAAAGAATTCGATAGCCAATGGTAGCTAAAAAAAATGGAGGAACAAATCTGAAAAAATTATGGCACGTGTTTTTCAACGCAGACACCGAGCTGTGTAACTTACAAAGAGATACCCGGATAGCGAAACCCAAACTTGGCCGATAATTGATGTTTTTACTCATGATATAGTCCTGCCGTTTGTCGAAGCATTTATCGATATGTACTTTGTACACTTTGAAACTCTCAACGGGAAGAAAACGCTACACATTGTTCAATTTCTACGCAGGTCAACTATATAATGTTGCGAAAAAGAAAAATGAACAAATCCTAGGATGCTCTCTTCTCAGCAAAAAATATCGGGATGCTCATTATTAACGAATGAATTTTCATACATTTTTTTGTCTTCAGCTATTATATGTTGCAATGGATAAATGCAATTTTACGGTTTCTCGTATTCATGAAGAAACACATAAGAATTTACTAACCGGGAAAATACTTTGCAGCCAAGGCGCCAATTTCGGAAATGGGAAGAAATGAAAAAAAAAAAAAAAAAAAAAGATGTTTATTTTTTATGTTACGATATTTCCATCACACCTCGTTAATTATAATAATAATATGATATATATATATATATTTTACTGTTGCGTCATTACTACGTTACCTCGAGAATCATTGTAATTCATTGTGCATCGTCGTTGCAGCTTAATGTTAATAAATGTATATTTATAAAAATTTCGCCCAACGATCGAATCCGACTTTTTTTAAAAATACTTTTAATTCTGAAAACAAGCCTGCAAATAATAATTGCGCTCCGCAAGTCTTTGGTAGGATTTTTTGTGGAAGAAATAAGGAAGTAAAATGCGTACGGTAAGATTTTGGAAAATTTCATATCCAAACATATTATTTGAACGTCGAGGCCAATTTACAATTCAACTTTCTTATTAATTTCAATTCTAGCTCGTGCCTCCAGCTCAATTTTTATTTCTGAAAGTTGCAGATTTGTTTATGTCGAATAATAAATGCGACAATATTATTATTGAAAAAAAAAATTTTTCAAGGGTTTGTTACACAAAATTTTTATAGTAATTTTTTATTATGTTTATAAATTTAATTTAAAACAAATTACCCGAAAGAAACTCCGGAGGCTTGAAACTTTTCATTGGTAAATGTCGAGTCTATATATGAGTATACACGTGAAAAAATTCATATTTTCATAAACTTTTTAATTTATTTTCCATTAATAATATTTCCGCTAATTTCATGAGAATTTTTTTGTTTGTTTCTTCGCAAGTATAGGCTTTTCTGACAGAAACATTTAAAAGTACATAAAATTCGAGCTTACACGAATTGCCCCATATAATGCAATATATTGTCAAGTACTATGCGTATGTATATATTACTTGTATATATGTACATACGCATAGTACTTGACATGTTAAAACGTTATATGTATTACTTATTGCGTATGCGGATATATTGCATTAGAGTACCGTTTTTTTTTCATCTACGCGTATTCGGCACGTTCTCGTCGTCGTTGCGGCGAATCGTTCACCGTGTCGCATTTCTCGCGCATGGTCGCTCATCGCGCACACACTCTACGCGAAAACCGAAAAAAATCATGCTTGTTCCGATGGAGTCACAACGATACCGCGTGAGACGATTCATTCATTAATGAAAAAAAAAAAAGAGATAATAATATAAATTGACACGCTGAGTGTAAAGACGTGCGAGTTGTTTCAAATAAATAAATAAGAAGTTTGAATAAAGGATCAAAATGTCTCTTTGCATACGAACGATATCAAACAAATTGACGCCTTTTGTCGGCACGAGAAAACCGATAACGCAATTGGATCGACAGCTGCCAAAACACGTAAAGGAGACATCGGTATTTCTACAAGAAGTGAGTTTCATAAATTTGTCATGTTATTTTGAAAAATCGTGTGTTTTTTCTTTTAATATCCGTGAGGAACTAAGAATTTTTTTTATTCGTCGTGTATCGCGGACATTACGTACTTTATTCGTTTCATTGAGTATTGGCAATCGCGGTTAACCTCACATTTGCTTATGTAAGCGGTGTGGCAAGTTATTGCTTCAAATATGATTGTATCGATTGTTTGAAACTTTGAAAACAGCGGGAAGAGGTTTAAAGATTTTTTTTCAATTTTTTCATCGATCTTGAAAATTCTCGTTTATGATAAATGCCATCGCTCGTTCCCCGCTCCGATAAACTATCATTTGACGATCTACCTGCGAAACGTACTCTCCAATTCGCTGCGGTTAATTACTATTTTATTTCGATGCGGTCAAAGAAAATCTGATATTTTGAAATTCGTGCTTCGTTTCCTCGTAGTTTTCGATTATTTTGCAAATTTTACTCCGCAAGAAAGCATCTCGATCCTCCGTCAACGTCGCGGAGAAAGATATCAAAATAAGGGGAAATTTTTAATTAAGTAGATTATATGATAAAATAAATTATTTTATCGATAAGATCGATAACTGAAATTTCGATTGCAAGGATATTTTTTTTTCATTGATTCAGGAAGATTGGGCTACGTTGAACAATATCGGAGTAAAAAATTCTTTTGTTTCTCAAACTATTCGAAATCTCTGAAATTCAATACCGAAACGTCCTGTAACGATGCTCTATCCGTGCAGAAATTTTCAGTCCGATAGATTGCAATTTTCACAAGTCGGAGCAATAGCGAACTTAAAACACCTGAAAATTTGTTTTTTTTCTTTGATACTTGCATCAATTTTCAATAAAATCATCGCCAATGATGTCTAATCGATAAACTGAAACTATTCTGAAATTAAAACTCGCAATTTTGCAGAATTTTAATTTTTTCCGTTCGTTGAACGTTTTTTCAACACTGCTATAAATAGATGCAAAAATAAAATATGGCCCGGACGATAGAGTTTCAATCTACGATAAATAAAAATTACTCGATCGACGATCAATCGATATTAAGCTAATTTTTAATTATTCGTCATGGAACGTTAGTTCCTTGCCGCGGAAGTAACGGTGAATAGTCAAGCTCGAGATCGAGCGACGTCGTTCAATTTGATGATAAAACCTCTAAAAACATCGGAGAATATCGTCGCTTGGAATTACAAGCTGAAGAGGCAAGGCAATTGGAATATCGCGAGGAGCAAGAAGGAATCTATCGAGGATGTTGAGGCAAGATTTTCCAATGAAGTTTGCTCGCTGCGTGCCGGCGATACGGTCTTCTCGGTCGGGGATAAGGACAGAGCGGTGAAGCTGGAAGAAAGGCCAAATCAGGAGCTTCAGGAATCATCCGGCAATGGGCATGGAAGACCGTCGCAGGAACAATTGAACAACGTGTACGAGGTTCTTCGTAAAGACGTGAGTAACTCTTTCGGTTCTTCGTTCGAACTTTATAGATTGATATTGAATCGATAAAAAGTAATTTACCGATAAAATTAATTTAAAAAAAATATATATATTCGGTCAAACGTCCCGAAGAAAAATATAATGAATTTCTATTACTGTTTTTATTTACTTATCTTTGTTTTTAACTGTTTATATGTTGGGTATCTTTATTCCTTTATATAGTTATATCGCGCACTGTACCAAAAGAACACACCTTCTAAACTGTATATATGTAAAAGGGCTTGTCCCGTGAATAAATAAATAAATAAATAAATAAATAAATATATTAATACCGCATCGTGGAATTAATACATTCAATAATTATTATTATTTTTGTAGCTTCCGGCATTTTTCATCCAATCCGTGGACTATAAGATCTATCATCCTATGATAGTGTTTGAAAATAATATCAAAGGCACCGTCACACAGTGAGTGAAATATCATAAAAGAAATTTCGATTTTTTTTTTTTCTCCTCATTACTTTTTCGAATTCTCACTCACGTGCAAACGGCTGATATTTTATCCAGGGGTATCTACGAATATATCAAGCAAACGGCAATGCTGAGGATCATAGGACACATAAAATTTGCGTACGTTAAGTTCGACGTGTTGAAAATAACGGTTCATCCGGAGGACGACTCTATAAAGGTCCGATGGCGTATCAGAGGTCTCACGGGATACAAAGTTTTATTCACTTTTTGGAAATACAAATTGTGGAATCTTCAATCCGCCGTCGATCAGCTTGAATCGTGAGTCTCTGGTTTTTTTTTTTTTTTTTTTTTTTTTTTTTTCTTTTTCTTTCTCTTTCCTCGTTCTAATTTCTCCAAAAAAGACCCGCGGTAAATTTTCAGATATATTTAGCTAGCAAAATTACCGATAGCTCATATCTTGCTGATTGCTAATCTATTGGAAAACTTTTTCCTAAAATTGGAAATTTATATTGAATAGCTTGAGATAGCTTTACGCGAGTATGCATTTCCGAAAAAAAAGGATTTTATTTTCGTGACAAATTTGTTTAAAGGCTCGGATCCCCCAAAAATTCCTTTTATAATTGCCATTAAAAGTGGTCGTTGGGAATGCAATTTTGCGTTAAAAGATCGACCGGTCGAATCGACTCCGACGTTGACGAAAAAATCATTTTTTTTCCGAGTTTTATAGACAAACAGAAAGGTCATATATTTTTTTTAAACAATATTTTTTTTTATCAAATTTCCTACGGACAAAAAAAATTTAATTTTGCAAATGTCATGATTTTTAAAATAACTCGAGAACTATTTGGAAAAAAAAAACCTCAAAATAACTGGAGAGTCAATTATAGTGCGCCGGTACAATTATGTAGAAAAAAAAAAAAAATCAGAACTGAATTTGAAGTTGACTGCGGACAAAAAGTAGGCCGAGTTCAGCTTCAAAGTCTGGTCTCACATTCATGTGTTAAATTTAATTTCAGCTGGCACGACGGTTTTTCGACATTTTACGTGGACGGAAGTGGAAAAGTAATAAAGCACGTTGCCGATAAAATGATGCCCGATCAGGATACGAAAATATCGGACAAAGAAAAAACTGGTATGGCCGCGGCCTTGTTTTTGGGTCTTTTAACGCCTCGAGAATTTCTAACCGACATCTCGCCGCTCATGTCCAAAAGTATGAAACTCAAAAGAGAGACGGATCATTGAGAAACGAGAAAACAAAAAACCCCAAAAAAAAAAAAAAAAAATCCAAACTCGTCTCGCTTCACGATCAATTTTTCTACGCGTTGATAAGTTCGCTCGATGCGATTCCCCCCTTCCGGAAACACCAAACTTTATAAATGTCTCGAGATTGAGCACCGAGGGGAAAAAAAAAGGGAAAAAAAAAAATAAGTTTACTTTGGATGTTCTCGAAACTCGAAAGGTTGGGCCAAACATGGATCGATAGTTTTGAGTATGAGAATGTAAAGAAGTAATAAAATTAGTAATAAAATTTAGTGATTAATCGAGATCTTAATGCTATAATATTTATCACCATCGTGTACGACACTCGGAGGGCAGTAAAATTAGAGAGAGAGAGAGACAGAGCGAGAGAGAATTTTTGATCGGGGCATGTACGAATTTACGAAACTACTGGATCAGAAAGTGTGATGCATGCTAATTACATTGCTTTTATTGAACATGCCGACCTTCTTGTAAATAGTAGATAATTGTTGAAAAAAAAAAAATTAAGATAAATAAACGATTGTTACCGACAGTAAAAAAAAAACAAAGCCAATTGTGTTTTTGTTTTGGTTTTTTTTTCATTCGCGTCCATTCATACTGTAATCTTGCATCGTTCAATCAGCATATCAGTCCCAAGAAGTCGTCCATCAACGTTCCAATGGCAAACTGCAATTAACATAAAATTATGATAAATTCACGAATGATCGAGCGATAAAGGATTTAAAAAAAGATCTTACTATTCCCGTCGCGTCCACTCTCGTACCGACGATTTTCAATCTGATCTCATCGTCAGCCTGGATCACGACCTCCTTGGATTTTATAATAAAAAAAAATCAATTATTAATAATAATATTTATTTATCATAATAATATTTATTTATAATAATAATATTTATTATATATAAATTTATTTATATAAATCAATTATTAATAATAATATTTATTACACCCTATGCAACACAAATGATAAATATTTATAAATATATGCCACCCAGATCTGATCCAATCGGTCGTGGGGTGTTTCCTTCATTTCCCGTTTGACCGCAAAGACACTAAAGCGTTTGAGCGTAAATTTCCAAACTTATTTCACGAAATTCGTAATTTGATCCGTGAGCACGTGACATAATCTTTTCACTAATCCCAAGTCGATTTTAATAGTCCCGCTACCCCTGTCGGACCTAGTTCTCATAGCTTTTTATCCATAAATTCTTTACATGAGTTTCCCCGTGATTGAAAGATCGCATTCCGCGTCTCACACGGCACTGACGAAGAGAATATCAAGCCTACGGGTCATGGATTCTGCTCAAACTTGCAGGCGTGTTTCATTAGCCCTAGAAATTAAGCCTCTTACGCATAGCTCTATCTAATAGGCATTTCGTCGCTGGTTTCATCAGATAAAATACTATTTTTGAGCAATTTATTAGTCCTTCGCTACTGCTCTGTATCAATCCAACCAACTTGAATATATGTTATTGAAACTTTGCCAGCCGATCATAAACATGAATATTCCATGCGTTAATTTACCATATTCAATGTTGGTCGCTGCAGCTAGATCGATACATGCTATGCGCAAACGAAGAAAAGTGAAGCGAAGCAAACCGAGGCAAAGATTTATAATACAAATCATCTTATGAGAATAAGCATAGTATTCGTAAGCATATAAATGAAATAACGCTATAAGACTAGACGTCAATACGGAAGTTTGCTTTTTAAAGCTTTTCAAGGCTTTTTAAAACACTCTGAAGTAAACTCTGTGCTTGCGATTGATTTTTCAAAGCACTCCGAAGTGAATGTAAGCAAACTTTCGTATTAACGTCTGGTATTATAGCATTCTTTCATTTACATGATTGCAAATACTATGGATATTCCCATAAGACGATATGTAATATAAATCTTCGCTTCAGTTTGCTTCGCTTGTGCATAGTGTGCTTCATCTAGCTGTAGCAGCCAAAGTTATAATATGGTGAATTAACGCGTGGAATATTTATTTTTATATTCGGCGGACAAAGTTCCAGTAAGATATCCAAGTTGGCTGGATTAGTCGAGAGCAGTAGCGAAGGATGGATAAATTGCTCAAAAGTGGTATTTTATGTAATGAAGCAAGCGACGAAAGGTCTGTTAGATAGAACTACGCATAAGAGACTCCATTTCTAGGGCTAAGGGAATACAGCTGCGAGTTTGAGAAGAATCAATTATCCGGAGGCCTTATACTCTCCTTATGAGTTCAATATGACCATGGCGCAGTGACCATGTTAAGTGCTTTTGACGTTAGCATTTTTTGTCCTACTTCGGCCCTGAAGAGCTTATTTTTCGCGTAAAATTTTAACAAAGTATTAAAAAATAGCTGCCGAACATCGAACGTTTCTGTTTCCTCATGCAACTGATCGGTCGAAAAAAGTCTATTTTTTTTCATAGATTATCTTTAATATTTTCTTATTTAGTGGATCCAAAGAACTAATTGCGTTTTCCGCTGCCCCACCCCATCCAATGATCCCGTATCTCATAATAGAGACAAACAAGGCATCGCATACCATTTTTAGCATCAAAATATTCATTACTGATTTGAGTCTGTTGAATGCAAACAAAATAGCGCAGTTTTTTTTTACTAATTTATTTATTGCTAATTTTATCATTTATTTATTACTAATTTTATAATTTATTTATGTGATCTCCCCATCGCGAGTGTCGATCGATAAAAATTCCGAGATACTTCCCGTTCCTAGCTCTAACAAAACTTTCTTACAGTTAGTATTGCAATGAAAATTGAAAGCATACATTTTTTTTTCGAGTTCCGGCGGAACTCGATTCAATCGACTTACCTCTTCCTTCGACTTGTAACAGGGTGGATTTACGTTCGGACAAAATTGCATTTCAGCGGGAATGGACTGTTCGCAAAAAAAAAAAAAAAATACGAGAAACAATGAGAGCCGATGAGCGCTGGTAACGGTGACAAGTATAATTTTAACGAATATTCGGGAAAAAAAATGAGAGTAGAGAGGAAAATATTAATAATTGTTTCGTTCTAATGATCATTCTGATAAAATAATTATTTACTTTTACAAAAATTATTCTTTCAACTATATCGTTCTGATAATTGTTTGCAGAAATTTATTTATTCATTTATTTATTTATTCATACGGGAATTATCCCTCGGAATCATAAATAAGATAGCAGAAAAGAGCTACATGGTAAATCGAAATGCGTAAAAGAAAAAAAAAAAAAAACATTACTTACATGATGCGATATGAAACAGGACAGGGGTCCTATTTCAGCAAACATTCCGACCTAAAACATGGAATGAGAATGAACAAAGCGTTGATCGTGCTAAAAAAAAAAATGATGTAACAATTTTTTTTTTCGAAAATTAATCGAGATATACCTTGTTGACTTGCGTGACAACGGCTTCTAAAACTTCTCCCTTGAAGGGCCTAAATACTATTGCCTTATATTTTACGGGATAAACGACGAAACCTTGACCGGGCTGAATTATTCCGGCCCCAATGTTATCGATTGTCGTGACAGCCACGACAAAACCATACCTGAATAATTAAATCGGTGATGATTTAAAAAAAAAAAAAGGAACAAAAAAAATTCTACAATTATTGACATACTTTCCAGTGCACGTGCCCTCGACTTCGGTATACAATTTTTGTTTAACAGTGTCGAGCAATTGAGGCCCAAAGTATCGTGGATGCAACAATATCTCGTGTTCCAGTGATATCTATATTGAATTTTGAAATATTTCGAATAAATGAATCGTGCCCCCCCCCCCCCCCCCCCAAGTTATTTTCACATAAAACAAATAAAATGCCGCACAACGATTAAAAAATAATTTTCCAACAAAAATAATACATCAAAGATGTGCATAAAAAAATTTCAATGAACAAATAACGTAAACTTTAATAAAAACATACGTGATAAAACATGTTGTAAAAAAAAAACCCGTAAAGGTTGAAAGAGCTGCGATTGTTGACCAACAGAATTTTAGGTTATGTCTCTACTCACCGGCGTCATTTTGGCGCGAACCGAAAGATGGCGATCCTCGCGTCTCTAAAGGCGCGTTTACATATTTAGCTAGGGCAATTTTTAAAAAAAGAAACTCCGTAAACAGTATTTCAGCTAAAAAAACATTTCAAAGCATTAATCAACGTCAATCCTACCCCTGAGATATTGGGAGCGTCGGAATAACGTTTTTTTGTACCCAAACATTCGTTTCCTGTCAGCCAATGCTTAATTTTCCAGCCGCCGCAAAGGAAAAAAACTGGATTCTTGTCCGGTGTGCGCGGCGAACAAAAAAAACCGTTGCAATAATGCCACCAATTTTAAATTTCTCGAAGCTCGCTGAAACTTTACGATACGAGAAAAAAAAAAAAAAAGTACAATCGAACAATGAGATTACTGAAACTATATTATATTTTATTCGATAATCACACAATTATAGCCATAGACGGTTTTTTTTTTTTTCGTTTTTCTCTATATAATTCTAATGGAAGCATTTTCAGGCGTAATCTACGATTATTCAACGAAATAACAATTTTCACGACATCCTTAAGTATTCAACCGATATATATATATATCCCCCGCTTTTTTTTATTCGTAATCTCGTCGTGAATTAACGAGACGATGCTTGATTTCGTGAGCAAGCTTGTAGCCGAGCTCGGGCCTGCGATCTCTGCCCTCTACCATCGCTTTGACCTGGCACGAATTAACGATAACGCCATTGCTCGCGATAACCGCGGCTTTCGTTTTCTCAATATCAACGAGATCGACACCGCGGCTACAATCGTCAATCAATATCGTACGATAACCGCTCGTCAGGGCATCGACCGCCGTTGCACCGACGCAAACGTCGTACGCAAGACCGCATATGTAAATATCGGTTGCGCCTTTGCTACGCAGCTGCGACGACAGTGTCGTCTCCGTGAGTTTTTTATTGTCCCAGAATACCGAGTACGAATCCACCTCGGGATTCGTGCCTTTGTAAATTTTTATTCCCTTATCGACGATATTGAGATCTTTGTGAAGCTCGGCGCCCCAGGAATCTTGAACGCAGTGCCTGGGCCACAAGCGCTGCGTGAGAGTCGGCGGTCCGCGAAATGTCACGGTATCGTAGACACGCGCAGCCTCTTTCGCGATAGGACTCGAGGAATCGACGTCCCTGAGAGAAAAAAAAAAAAAAAAAAAAAATACCCACTCGATCTTAAATATCGTTAAATTCGTTTTTAAATATACCGGTAATGTTGGAACGAAAAATATTTGGATTTGAGTATATTGTGGACTTCAGGTGTGTTCATGAAAAAAAAAACAAGAGAATATGTGATAAACTAGCTGACCCGACAGACGTTTTCCTGTCCAAATTTCAATAAATTTGTTTCTGATCGTTTTGTGAATTTGTGAAAAGCTATTTTAAATGTTTAAACAAAGTAAAAATAAGAAAAAAAAAACGTATTTTGCGAGTTATCATTGTATCGATTAACGATTGTGGCCATGGATATTCAATTTTTTTTTTTTTTTTCAATTCAAAACCTACCGTATTTCGTATGTAAATCTGTAAGTTTGAGATAAAACGACGAAACTTGAGTCATTTCATGAAACGATTGCGATGAACTTACAACAGAATCACAATTCAACGGAAAATAAATAACTTAATCAATTTTTCGTCATTGCGCAACCGATTAGCTTGATTCACGATATTTGCGCACGTAGCGAAATAAATTGGAATAGAAATACAAATAACTGCATTTGTTGGACAGATCGCGAAACAACAAAAAAGTAAAAACAAATGTAATTTTATTTTAATCAAGGCTGGAATGCGTTTTTCCAGATTTTTTTCCAGATCTTCCCAATTTTTTTTTTCTTTTTCAAATGAAAACATTCAATTGAGTTATTTCCATACCGGGAGCTTAACGAACAAAACAAAAAAAAGAATCAACCAAATATGTCGTTCCTATCGTCAGTTATGATCGAGAGTGCATACAAAAATTAGGATTTTTGCAATTTGTCCGAATTTTCCGACTTTCCTTTTTAATTGTCCCGAATTTTTTTTTTCCTGAAAACTTTCCCAGGACCATAACGAACAAAACAAAAAAATAATTATGCATTTCCATCGTTCGAATCGCGAGTTATGTTCTTGAGTTTATACGAAAATCCCATAGAAAAAAGCACTTTCAGTTTTTCCCGAATTTTACAATTTTCCGGGCAACTTTTCCAATTTTTCTTTCCCCAAAAACCTTGTTCGGACTATTACGAACATTAAAAAAAAAAAAAAAATTAGCCAAATCGGTCCAGTCGTTCTCAAGTGATGCGCTTACCAACGAACAGCATTTAATTTTTATTTACATTGATCAGATATGAAAGATAAGAGAATTTGATATCCAGTATGGAGAATAAGTCAGTAAATATAGACAATATAAATGTAAAAGTTTTAAAACTTTTATCTGGATATATAAGTTTACCGCTTGAGCATATATTCAACGGTTGCATCTGAGAATCAAAATGGCCTGGCGCATTTAAAAAAAACAATAATTTTTCCAGTATTTAAAGCTGGCTTTCCTCGTGAAACGACAAATTATAGGCCAATATCCCTCGCATCCAACTTGGCAGAAAGTATTTGAAAAAATTATATATACTAAGACTATTAAACTTCGTAAATCAATGTGATATATTGTCTGCGAGTCAATTTGGCTTCAGAAAAAACATTGGAACTAATTATGCAATTCCTAATGTTAAAAAACAAATTTTTTCAGAAAAGTAGTTTTATAACAGCGATGGTCTAATTTGATAATGATCTAAAATCATTGAACTTCAGGAAAAATACTATAAAAAAGAAACTGGGAAATTGGCTTATTGATATGAGGAAATAATGACTTTTTTATTTATTTAGCTATCTATTTTTGTAAAATTTCTTTCCACGGACCTATGCAGAGGCGTTTAATCACCTCTATAGGATATAATGATCGAATATTTTTCATATTCAACATTGTATATTCTGGCTTTAAATAAATAAATAAATGAATAAATAAAAATTCATAGTCATTTATCGTTTTTTTGTGTTACATGTATTGAATGAAAAAAAAAAAAAAGAGATAATGTAGCACGTTTGAGGAAAAGTTGTGAAATTTTTTTTTTTTTTTTAATACTTTTCACGATCCGAATGTACGCAGCTGAGTATATTTTTGTATTACCTCAGGTGCAAATTGTCGATAAACGATACGTGATCAACGGGATGCCAATCGAGCGAATAAAATACCGAATCGAATTGAACCGTCTCGAGGAGACGATTTATCGGCTCTATAACTTCAGAACCGTCGTGCTGCGCTGCGCACTGTTTTATATTGAGGGATCCCGAGATAAAGTCGTTCTGCACGTCGACGATGAGAAAAGCGCTTCGCGGTCTCGTGCATACTTTTATCCAAAGATTCCAGCATATCTGGTGGAAAAAAAAAAAATTCATCCATCATCCGCCGAAAAATAATTTTTCTTTAAAATCGTTTATTCCAATATAATTAATCGTTATCCAATATTTTTCTCCTTCCATTTTCATCTCATCGCAATAGCCTTTTCTACTTTTTTCCAGTTCTCTTTCATTTCCGTTCTTCGAATACTCGCTTGTCCCATTATCACTGTGTGTGTGTATATATATATATATTTACGATAAGCGCTTGCGAGGCTACTCGCGATAGTTGCACGTTTTGACAGGAAATAACAAAAAGATTCGTAAAAATAAAATACAGTTTAAATAAAATTTACTTTATAATTTAATAAAAGTGAGTAAATGAGTAATTGGAGTAAAAATATATAAATAAAATATGCGATTATTAAAAATGTGATGAAAATTTCATTTTTCGTATATTTTTTTAGCTGTTAACTGATTCGAACGGCGAGAGTTCAAATTAACGTGATTTATCCTCAAAAATATGCGAGATAGTATACGTATTTCATAACGCGCGCATATGTCTCCGCTATAGTTTGGTACGCGAAAGTATATATATATATATATATATATATTTATGAGTTCTCACCTCGAATTCTTCGCGATCGATTCTACCGTCACCCTTGACATCGAATATCCGATAAATCTCATTCAATTGTTGTTCCTCGAGACCATAAATCTTGCCACGATCGTTGCGAAACAGGGCCCGGCATATCAGACCAAATTCGTCGATTGACAAATAACCGTCGCGATCTTTGTCGAAAGCCGTAAAGCACGCGTCCATTCTCGCAATTTTCGTCTTCGGGACATTTGTTTAATCGATATTCATCGCCCCTTTTCAAACGAAAGCGTAGCAATTTTATGCACACACAGGCCTGGGGAGGCATTTAATGCCGCAACGACGTAATTTTTCGACGCTTCTTGCCACCGCATCACACACCACATGGGCCTTTATTCTCCTTCTTTCTCGCACTCTTGGAAGGTCTTGAGGAAGTGTGTGTGTATGTATGTGTGTGAGAGAGAGAGAGAGAGAGAGAAAGAGTAGTATGCATATATCGTATCTTCAACTTGGGGTCAGCGTATATTTTCGTAATTAACGCCTAATTACAGCACTTAAGAACGAAAAAAAAACGACGAAAATATTGTCCGAGAATTAAAGATTGTTTATTTTTTAATTTTTTTTTTTTTTAATCGTGTCACATAAAGGGGGAAAAAATTAATTCACGCATTCGCGAGATGAGAAAATATTTCATGATCCACTATAACGCGTCGATTGAAATCTCTTTTGAGCTCCAAAATTTTTTTCAAATCAATTTTACCGCCTGAACGATGCTGAATTTATCGAAATCTTCGATCGAGTATACGATTAAAATTTATACAAGAAAAATGAGAAATTTTAGGAGCACTTGCACTTTTTCAATCGGCACAACGAGATCTCTCCGTACGATAATTCTCTTTTGCGTATTTTAGTATTTTCTTTGTTCTTTTTTTTTTTTTTTTTTTTCGTCCAATTTTGGCAAATTTTGTGCAAACGTTCCATAACGATGATAGTTACGAAGCCAACGGATCGCGAGACACGAATTCAGCTTACGAAATTTTGCGAAAATTCGTATCTCCAATCGCAGCGATTGCCGCAGAATCTCTCGTACGTAAAAACTTATTTTCATGAAGGACCAGAATTGAAATAATTGACTCGAAAAAGTGCCAATTTTTAATATTTTAAATGAAAATTTGAATCGCATACTCGATAGAATATTCGGAGATATAAATAACGTTGATTTTTCAATGTATGCGGATTTTTGAAAAAAAAAATTTTAATCAATGACTTTAATTGCCGATAGCGAGCAGTAAAAACTTTCCGACCTCGAAATTGTTCGAGATTTTTTTTTTCCCCCCCTCTTTTTGCCGGGCGACAATTATTTTTTGCAAGCGGATCGTGAAATTTTTGAAAACGAAACTAAAATCATACCGTCCCGCTATAAATACAATGATTGAAGTGGAAAAAATTTCATCGCGAAGGATCAGAAAATCGATATCGCTGCCATTCGAAGAAAAGATTCTTCCGCGACGATTTTTTTTTTTTTTTTTTTGCGAAAAAAAAAAAAAAAAAGAAATGAATAAACTTGGAACGAATTCTACTGAGTGAGTCTGTGATGCGTGAGCAATGCCACATCGATCATAGCTTCGGGTTGCAGCAATTCGTTGGTTTTGTACTTTGACGATTCCTCGTAAGCGTAAGTCACCGATGTATCGGTCAAGAGTATATTCGACTCGGCTAGGATCATAAGGCAGTTGCGCAGTCTCGCGCAAACGTCACGATCGATCTGCGATATTCTCGACAGATCTTGGGTAAAGCCACCCTCGGAGCGATCGGTCTCGGAGCTGCTAGCGCCGATCCATACGTAGCCGTTGTTACCGAGGATCAGTATAGCGCCGTTGCTGAGATTATGAAAATGCGTTTTCTTTCGTTTAACGAGAGCCGGCGGTACTTTGAGCATTATTCCCTGTGACAATTTGCCGTATTTCAGTACGCGCGTGTGCAACGACAGCGAACCGTCCGCATATGTGTTTTGTACTTCGGCGCAAATGAGATCGCCCTCTTGGAGATAACGTCGCATCGTTTGCTCGTCCTCGGCCGAGCGTCTTCTCTAAAAAAGTCCGAGATACTTTACCGGTTGCGAATAGAAAAAAAAAAAAAAAAAAAAAAGAATTGACCGGTCAACGCTTGGGAAAGGTGAAAATGCATAGGAGCATTTTTTGTTTGTAAAATTTCATTTTTATTGAATAATCGCTTTTGGCATTGAAAAGTTTAGTCTTTTATCGTTAATTTTTGAAAGTTTGATTGAAAAATTCCTGAAAAAATACTCACGGCCATTCGCACAAAAAAAAAAACAGTTTTATGGAAACGGCATTCGCGGTCCCGATGATCAGTGATTTTCAACCCGAACGAATAAACGAAATTTGTTTCTTGATAGTCATTTGAACTGAGAAACGCGATATTCGATCGAGAAGTCATTCGTCTCTTATTTAAAAAACGAAAAAAACTACGGTATCGAAAAAAATTTATGAAAGGTATCGAATCATTGTATTAAAAGGATGTATGAGCCACGTAATTCCAGTCGAATGAAGTTTTGGTGAGGATTTCAAGTACTTCGCGTTGAAGCAAAAATAAAAAAAAAAAATCAACCATATTGAAGATGATAATAATATCGATTTTCAATAACAACAATGCCGGAAAAACTATCAAAAAATTGTTTAAACAATAAATTGTTGCAAAAATTTCGTGTAAAAATGTATTTCGATTATACGTAACAAATTTATCGATTTTTCCGAATACATACGAATTTTTCAAGAATTTTCTTATGGTTTTTGTTTATTTTTGTTTTTGAAAATTTTTAATTTTGAAAATTGCATGAAAAGTGGTGAATTTTGGATATGTTCTCGTACAAAGGTTCTATATTAACTTCACGAAGTATCCGGATCGTCAATCGAAAACTTTTATGAATGCAGTTTTTTAAAATTCTAAAAAACAAATTAAAAACCGTAAGAAAATTCTCGAAAAATTCATATGTATTCAAAAAAAATCGACGAATTTGTTACGTATAATCGAAAAACATTTTTACTGGAAATTTCTGCAACAATTTATTGTTCAAAAAATTATTTGATAGTTTTTTGGCATTGTTATTATTGGAAATCGATATTATTGTCATCTTCAATATTTTTTTCAATTTTTTGCTTCGACGCGAAGTACTTGAAATTCTCACCAAAACTTTTTTCGACTTAAATTATGTGGCTCATACATCCTTAAGGTTGTTGTGCCGTTTCTCAGCCAAGGAATTGAGTTGGGGTCGTTGCACGGACGAGCGGATCCTTTTTCACAATCAATATCCCAAAAACTAATGGCTCTTAAAAATTTATTTATTTTTTGAGCTCGGCGGTAATATTTTCTCAGCGGATAAAACTTTTTGCAAAATGGTCGAAAGTTGTTCATAACGGTAATGCAATTAATCTACGAAACACGTCAACTTTCCGATTTTTTTTCTCAAAAACGTTACTGCGAATCGTACCCAAGTTTTACAGGAAGATAGATAAAAAGGTCACATACATTGTGGAAAAATTTGGTCCAAATGGTAACATTCTTAAAGATCATCGCAAAAACTTTGATAATAATTGTGGGAAATTTTAGCTGAATCGTTCCATCGTTCTCCGAGATATTTCTCGTACAGATTTTAAAAGCACCGGCTCAAAAAAAAAGTGGCTCGTTTATGGAAATTTTGCAACGAAATTAGGAGTATGAATGAATTTTTTTTTTCAATCATCGGGGCGCATAATGTAGAGTAAGTTTTTCGTTAAAAATGACAGATGCACCTATTATAGGCAATTTAATTTCACGGATTTTGATATATACATAGATATAGCGTAACATGTGTGACGTCATAATATTACATTTTCCAATTTGTTAACGGCAATTTTAATTCAAATAAAAAAATAAAAAATACGTACTAAATATTTTTTCCTAAACTACCAGATTTTGAAATAAAAAAATTTCATTTATACTCCAAATTTTCAGAAATTACAAAATTACTGCAACTTCGAATGTATACAATGACGATTTAATGAAAAAAAAAAAAAAAAAAAAATTGTAAAATTAAATCCTAGTTTTCATGCTACCTAAGTATATTCAACTCCATAATATTTTTGTCTTGATTCGGCGGGTTTTCAATGAGCGCTCGTACTCGAAGATCCGAGCGAACAATTTGTGCATAAATTTTTGTAATTCGCACAAATATCGAGTTTGGTCAAACGAAAATTGCAATTTCGGTAATTTTGGATACTTGAAATTTAACATAACGATACTTACTAGCTCTCCGCCCGGGAGATTAACGCTGGAAAGTAATAGAACGGAATCGAGCTTTGAATTAGTATCCACCTTCCATCTGCTCTGTTGTACTTCGGTAATTCTACCGACTATAACGTCTCCTATTTCTCCCTGATATCTCGTTTTCAGCGGTCTAATGGATATGAGCTTGTTGACTTTTTCCAGTACCCCTGCGACCGAAGCTCTCAGACTCTCTTCCTCGTCCACATACGTACCGTGACCTCTGTTAAAAAAAAAAAAAAAAAAAAATCATAGCGTCAACCTACTCATTCGTTCGACTCCCTTGATCATAAGGTATTGCTGAAGTAACTTGATAGACCAGGGTACAGAGAGATAAATAATTATAGGGGATTAATATATAATATAATATAATATATGATAATTATAGGGATTAATAATTATAGGGGATAAATTACTAAATAAACAATTATATTACAGGAAGAACTAAAAAAGTGAGGCATAAAAGGGATAATGAGTCACGAAAAAACAAAACAGAGTACGAGGTCCCCCAGGGTACGGTTCTGGGCCCCTTATTTGTCTTGTTTGTAAATGAATTAAAAGCAATTAAAGATTCAGGGAATATCCTGTCCTGTGCGGACGATGCAGAAATTTTTTTCCAGGCTGATGCGTGGAATACACTACGGAGAAAAATAGAGAGAGGCCCAGGGGTGATTACCAAAAAGTTTTGTGCTAATAAATTAACTGTGCGAGGCTAAAAAAGACAAGCTTCGCGCCTTTCGGATCCTATGAGTAATGCAGAGTACGTCAAAATAATGAGGACATATTTTTTATTTTTCGTTAAAAATGATAGATGCACATGTTACAGGCAATTTAATTTCACGGATTTGGATATATATAGATATAGCGTAACATGCGTGACATCATATTGTTGTAGTTTTCAATTTGTTATATTAACGGCAATTTTGATTCAAATAAAAAAATAAAAATATACGTACTAAATATATTTTCCTAAACTACAAGATTGTGAAATGAAAAAATTTCATGCAAGCTCCCAATTGCCAAAAAACAGATGAAGAATAGCAAAAGCTTCAGTGTAGAATTGAAGAAATATATCGCGCAATGCTGGCAAGGGCCGTAGCAATCTTAAGACTTATCGAGCATCATGATATGGGTCAATAACAGCTCAGAGTCCAAAGAGAAGCTGGAAAAGCACATAGTGCTTTCCACCGCGCACGTAGTAAATTTAAAATAAATAAATGACATGTAATAATTAACGGAGAAGATTTATATTTAGTATTACTCTTAAGCTTAGGTTAGTCTTAGTTAAGTTGCAGGCAAGAAGGCACTCCAGGACATCTGGGCCTTCCATTGCCTGGTGGTATTAGCGTACTCATAAATTGTCTACGGGAACGATGTATGATGTATCGCGGTGCAATGTTTCGAAACAAGACGCAACACTATGTATATAGTACAGCAATTTTTTTTATTGGTAAACAAACAAACAATCCTTAAGCACGTAGGCACAGGCAAAGCTTGAAAATTAATTTTCATGCATCTTTACCTTAAAAAATCCGGTTGACCGGAAATCTCTTCTCCAGGAGTGTAAAATCTCGGCTGGATGTTATCCCTCGGTATTAAATTCATGTCTTCACGATTAATCGCCAAGCGTACGCTTATATCAGGATACTCGTCCATCTCGATGTTTTTATTTATCGTAAAAATTCTCTACAGTACAATTCGTTTCGACACGCCGATAAAACGTTTGAGTTGCAAAAAATTATCACGTGCGTTCGAATTTCGAGGTTATGGCATACACAACCGCGATCATCGCATCATTTCTCCATGCACGGAGCACCAAGCCAACGAAGTCAGACGTACATGGAAGCCCAGTTCCTATGCGTGGCGTGAAGCCAGTCCCCCACTGTAGTTCGGGTCCCCCAGTTGACGAGGGCGCTCGTGGCACTGTATGATTGTTGTACACAGACGGCTCACCGATGCCATGCACACTATCCTGCTGCGAGCAGAGCCAATGGCAGAGCATACGTTCCGTCTCTTCTACTCTTACGGGCATAATACAGTGGGGGACTCGTGCGATCTCTCTTTCGCTCCATTCTCTTTCGTTCCTACGGCCATGATACAGTGGGGGACCATGCGGTCTCTCTCTCTCTCTCTCGCTCCTTCTCTCCAACTCGTATTGGGAATCAACACGGAGGCGGGGCCTATCCAATATGGCCTCTTCTCTCCAGTCAGTTGCCAGTAGCCAGCTCTGGTTAGCATGGGGCAGCATAGGGAACAGTTGTAAACACTGGATTACCGCATATTTTTCGGCAAAATGCGATTTTTTGTGGTAACATTTGACAATGGGGTTTATTACCGTTGGAGATTATGCGTGGATAAAATCCACTCCGCAAATTGGATACGGATCAAGTGATTATCGCCATAAGGATTACAATGAACCTACATAACATCCCATGTTTAACCTCAAAATCTTTTAAAAAATTCCCGTCACTTTTCGGCTAAATAAATGCGTTCGAACAATAAATTATTAGTTAAAATATCAAACTATCGCGTGAAAAATGTTTTATTTATAAATTATTGTCCATATTTCATAAGTCATGAAATTGAAAGTCACGTCGCTTGTGTTTACACGACACAACTAAAACGATTATTCATATTCTGCGTGTGCTGAAAATCTCATGCCCTCGCATCAAATATCGATTATGTCTTCTCGATCTTTATTTTATGATTTATTTCTTGTAATAAAACAGCAGGTTTTAAATTATTGTTAAAAAGTGACAAATTCGTATGGTAATCAATGGTAATCATCAGGCAGCAACTGGAGAGAATTACTTGAAAATTTGGCCGCTAGAGGTCAGGGTGACATTTGTGAGTTCCCAATAGTCGTAATGCAGTGGGGAACGCGTGCGATCACGATCTCTCTCTTGATACTATTTAATTATTTATTTACTATTTAATTATTTAATTATTAATATATACTATTTAATTATTTAATAAATTTCGAAATATTTAATAATAAACATTATTCCTTTATATTTTAGTAATATTTTTTTTTCGAAATGTGTAACAAAAATTTTACCTTCACAAATTTTCTTTGTGTAGTAAATAATTTTGAAATAATTAATTTTCATTTGAGGTATTGCACAATCAAAAAAAAAAAAAATAAAAACGTCAACCCCCGCTGGGATCGAACCCACGACCACATGCCTACAGGCATAATACACTGATTAAGGATGTATCGGACGTACCTTCCCAACTAAAAGTGGCTTTCGTCGACAATATTGCATACTTTATTTATTTGCGTTAGGGACATCTCTAACTCTGTTCTTGGCAAATTTGCAGATGTCGCTTTCATGTATCCTTGACTCTTCTTTTAAGTTACAGCATATATGCTGTAATTTATATATTACACACACCAATGATTTATTTTCCCCAATTTTTTAACCGACGGTTAAAGTTATCTGATGAATATATCGTATGCTGTTAACATGGATTATCTAACTGATAACTCATCTATCCAGAAGATAACCCTAGGTGAAAAATCCGAGCATAACCTTTTGCCCTATAGTACAGAGGGGTGTTGCGACGTCACTCGGCCCGCAAAGCCCGTAAATTTCTTGCAATTTTTACACCTTAAGAAATAATAATTTACCTGCTTGAAGAAATTAATGCAATGTTTATTAACTTCAAAAAAAAACGGGTGAGTTGGCGTTGGAACTCACGAAATTTGATGTGTAAACATTTGAGCTCGCGTCAGTTTGGTGTGGGAAAATTGAGGTCGTGCATTGGTTAAGGAGGTACGACTAGTTCTTTGGAGTCAAAAAAAAGTCTAAATTCATTTTACCCACAGCTGTTCTGATTTATGTTTATTTGCATTGATTATTCATATTATCGATTATAATGTGAAAAATTTTGTGGTAAATGATTAATTTATTGCGCATGAACTAATAAAAACTGAAAAATTAGATTGTCAACGACTCGATAGTAGTCTCCATCATAATAATAATGACATGTCTACCACAAAAACGGACTAAAAAACATTTTAAAAAATCAGCCGAAAACCTATTAAAATAGACTTGAATTACCTCAGTGGAATTAATACGATCGGCAGAATGATAATTATACATATAATTGATACGTGATAAATAATAAAACTCCATAAATAACATGATGGAATTTGAAGTAAACACTTGGCAACGTCGCATTGGCGATGCTATAAGTTGGTATACGTGACCAACGAAGATGACTCTATCCTCGTTGCTAACATCAAAACAAAGCTAGGTTATGTTTGCCGAAACCCATCAGCTGTTACTCGCGACGTTGCTAAGTCTGTGGGTGCTATTTGATCGTTCTGACCACTTACAACCGGAAATTGAAACTTTTTTATGATGTAGTGCCAGAACTACACGGTGAAGAGTAATTTTTCAATTTTTTACAATATCTATTATATCTAATCTATCAAGTTTCAGTTTTTCAACGGGTGTAGTTGGATACGTGAGCAGCAAAACCGTGATCACAGCACTTCCGGTTAACCGTCTCCATAAGACGACGTGCTTTAGTAACTCAAACTGCTCGACTTTGCAATTTTATTACGAATAAACTAAACGGTCAATATAGCTCAAATTTTGGCAATAGGCGCATAAAGTATTCGGCAAAAACATATAAAAATTTCAAGTCCGTCAGTTGGATTCTTCATACTAGTCGTACCTCCTTAATCTTAGCCCGTACCATCAGCTATCAGCTGTCGAAACACACACATTCACGGGCTCTCACACGGACCACGGTGCGCGCTGTACGCTGCTCACGCCTGCGCGGCGCCGATGTCCTATACATATATAGAAGTGTTGGTTAGCCCCCACCGTGTGGCGCTCTCACACACACCTTCACGCGCTCACATAGACACGGATCTTACGCTGACGGTCGAAGTTTTACATCTGACGCTCGAAGTCCCAGCTAGCCCCTACCGTAGACCGAGCGCTAAGATGTTTACACATCAAAAACATTTAACTGTAACAGAATGATAATGAAAAAAAAGGAGAAAATCGTTTACATGCAAGTTCTTTATTATCGAGTATTGAATTTTGACAATAAAATGCTGAAAAATGTAAATTTGTTTAAATAAATATATAGCAAGTTACATATAACATATTGTTACATACAACATATTGTTATACATATTTTATTAATAGTTTTCTTACGTTCTTATAAGATAAATTCATATCTCATGCATCGTAATGTAAAACACTTGTAGAGCTAAAATGAAAATTGCGAAACGCTCATTTCCACACCCACCATGAGGTAGAGCAAATCTGGGCGCGTTTTTTTTTAAGTGGTATCCCCTGTAGGCCTACTCCACTCTGACTACCTTTACACCGATGGGGTTGCAGCATTAGCATGATTGCTACAGAACACGTACTCCTCCATCATCGAACTGTCACATTCATGCTAAAGCACAGACCAACTCCATCAATGGAAACGCGGTCTCTACCTATATCTGCCTAATTTTGGAAACTATAATTGAACGGGATTTAAAAAAAAAAACAAAGCGGAAGTAATTACGGAATTGAGGATAGCAAAGGCATTTTATATTTTCGAGAAATGCAAAATACCGACAACGACAAAGAGTCTCGTTATAGAGCTGCGCCCCAACAAAAGAGTCGAGGATCAAGTGTCCAGAACAATCTCTTCGTCATTGTGCCACGGAAACTAACAAAAATCTTCCGCTTTGTTTGAATACCGACCCCCTCTGTCGACAGAGGGGATTCTTATTTATATTAAGATATATTTTTTAACCTTATATCTAAACCTGCCTATATCTTTATAGAAATATTATAGTAAGTCAACTAAAAATCTTAATATTAGCTTAAATTGCAATGATAATCTCTTAACATCAATATACGCAGCGGACTAACTTAGATCTATGGGGTTGGTATTTTATACCGATTGAAAATCTTAGCCTTATAACGTATACCTGCTTATATTTAGACATGGAAATAATATATTAAAACACGTCAACTACAAAATACGGGCGTGTTTTTTTTCAAGTGGTATCCCATATTGGCCTAAGTCCACTCTGCTTACCTAAAAGCCTGAGGCCAATTAAAAAACAAAGCGCAAGTAATTGCGAAATTGAGGCTAGCAAAGGCATTTTCTATTTTCGCCAAAATACGAAAATACCAGCAATGTCAAAGAGAATCGTTATGAAGGTGGAACTAACCCAATCTTAGCTTCAATGGTCCAGAACAATCTCTTCGTCATTGTGCTACAGAAACTAACAAAAATAAAAAAGCTTCCGCTTTGTTTGAATACCAACCCTCTCTGTTGAAGGAGGGGGTTCGTATTTATATTAAGATATCTTAACCTTATATCTATACCTGCCTATATATGGATAAAAATATTATATTATTCAACTAGAAATCTTAATATTAGCTTAAATTGCGATGAGAATCTCTTAACATTAATACGCAGCGGACTAACTTAGATCTGGGGGGCTGGTATTTTATAACGATTAAAAATCTTAGCCTTATAACGTATACCTGCTTATATTTAAACGTGGAAATAATATATTAAACCACGTCAACTACAAAATACGGGCGTGTTTTTTTTCAAGTGGTATCCCATATTGGCCTAAGTCCACTCTGCTTACCTAAAAGCCTGAGGCCAATTAAAAAACAAAGCGCAAGTAATTGCGAAATTGAGGCTAGCAAAGGCATTTTCTATTTTCGCCAAAATACGAAAATACCAGCAATGTCAAAGAGAATCGTTATGAAGGTGGAACTAACCCAATCTTAGCTTCAATGGTCCAGAACAATCTCTTCGTCATTGTGCTACAGAAACTAACAAAAATAAAAAAGCTTCCGCTTTGTTTGAATACCAACCCTCTCTGTTGACGGAGGGGGTTCGTATTTATATTAAGATATCTTAACCTTATATCTATTGCCTGCCTATATATGGATAAAAATATTATATTATTCAGCTAGAAATCTTAATATTAGCTTAAATTGCGATGAGAATCTCTTAACATTAATACACAACGGACTAACTTAGATCTAGGGAGTTGGTATTTTATACTGATTGAAAATCTTAGCCTTATAACGTATACCTGCTTATATTTAGACATGGAAATAATATATTAAACCACGTCAACTACAAAATACGGGCGTGTTTTTTTTTCAAGTGGTATCCCATATATTGGCCTAAGTCCACTCTGCTTACCTAAAAGCCTGAGGCCAATTAAAAAACAAAGCGCAAGTAATTGCGAAATTGAGGCTAGCAAAGGCATTTTCTATTTTCGCCAAAATACGAAAATACCAGCAATGTCAAAGAGAATCGTTATGAAGGTGGAACTAACCCAATCTTAGCTTCAATGGTCCAGAACAATCTTTTCGTCATTGTGCTACAGAAACTAACAAAAATAAAAAAGCTTCCGCTTTGTTTGAATACCAACCCTCTCTGTTGACGGAGGGGGTTCGTATTTATATTAAGATATCTTAACCTTATATCTATTGCCTGCCTATATATGGATAAAAATATTATATTATTCAGCTAGAAATCTTAATATTAGCTTAAATTGCGATGAGAATCTCTTAACATTAATACACAACGGACTAACTTAGATCTAGGGAGTTGGTATTTTATACCGATTGAAAATCTTAGTCTTATAACGTATACCTGCTTATATTTAAACATGGAAATAATATATTAAACCACGTCAACTACAAAATACGGGCGTGTTTTTTTTCAAGTGGTATCCCATATATTGGCCTAAGTCCACTCTGCTTACCTAAAAGCCTGAGGCCAATTAAAAAACAAAGCGCAAGTAAAATTGCGAAATTGCATGAGGGTAGCAAAGGCATTTTCTATTTTCGCCAAAATACGAAAATACCAGCAATGTCAAAGAGAATCGTTATGAAGGTGGAACTAACCCAATCTTAGCTTCAATGGTCCAGAACAATCTCTTCGTCATTGTGCTACAGAAACTAACAAAAATAAAAAAGCTTCCGCTTTGTTTGAATACCAACCCTCTCTGTTGACGGAGGGGGTTCGTATTTATATTAAGATATCTTAACCTTATATCTATACCTGCCTATATATGGATAAAAATATTATATTAATCAACTAGAAATTTTAATTTTAGCTTGAATATACGCATCGAACGTTTTCGAAAGTTATGTTCGAAAAAAATATAAGACACTAAACTTTACAAAAAATATTGCCCTGAAAGAACTGCAAAACAAAGCGGAAGTAATTACGGAATTGAGGGTAGCAAAGGCATTTTATATTTTCGAGAAATGTAAAGTACCGACAACGACAAAGAGTCTCGTTATAGAGCTGCGCCCCAACAAAATAGTCGAGGATCAAGTGTCCAGAACAATCTCTTCGTCATTGTGCTACGGAGACTAACAAAAAGCTTCCACTTCGTTTAAATACCAACCCCCTCTGTCAATAGAGGGGATTGGTATTTTATATTGATTGAAAATCTTAACCTTATATCTATACCTGATATATGGATAAAAATATTATATTATTCAAATAGAAATCTTAATATTGACTTAAATTGCGATGTGAATTTTTTAATATTAATCCGCAATGGGCTAACAGATCTAGGGGATTTGTATTTCATATCGATTAACAATCTTAACCTTATACCTGCCTATACATGGAAAAAATATTTTATTATTCAACTAGAAATATTAATATTAACTTAAATTGCGATGTGAATCTTTTCATATTAAGCCGCAATGGGCTAACTTAGATCTAGAGGGTTGGTATTTTATACCGATTGAAAATTGCAACCTTTATACACGTATAATCTGCCTATATATGAATACAAATGTTATATTAAATCAAGCTATAGATATCTTTAATTGTAACTTAAATTTACAAAGCGACCTCTTAACATTAAGGCCTAATAATAACAGGCTAACTTAGATGTAAGAAAGAGTCCCTAGAGTGATAAGAAAACCTGAAAACCCATAACGTTTTTTCCCCAATGATGGACACGATCGATTAAAAAAATTTATGCGTCGTGTACTAGAGCAAACATGACACATAAACAACCTGTAACCGGAGAAATATATATGCGACATGGTAATAGTGAAACTTAACCTACAATACGTGAGAGATAACCTGAAAAAAAAAACATTTGCATGTTAATTCCATCGATTCAAGCGATATCAAGCAAATATATATACACACACATCTTAAGCGCAATAAAAGAAAATGCATAGAATCACATTATTAGAAAGGAACATAGAAAATGCATGCAAACAGTTTTTTCTGTGGTAAAAGCACGCATGAGTCATGTAATGAAATTACTTAATGGTATGAATACCAGGCACTTTAAGGCACAATTTAAAAAAAAGTGAATTCAGCCGTTAGCAAATTCATGCTTTTACAATAAATAATATTGTCGAAGCATGAATTCCCCAGGTTCCACCACAGGGAGGTGGCTGATTTGGAACCCGCTACGAAAAATTAAAAAAAATCATCAAGCATGATTAAATGAACAATCATTACATATTAAATTATCATTGAAAGTAATTATATTCAATTAATTGTTACCATTAATTCATTAATTTTTAATCATGCATAACGAAAAAATCGTGCTAATTCAAAATTGCCATCCCATCTCTCTCATATAATTGCAAATGTACAAGCTCGTCAACAAACTTTTGTGAAAAAAAAATTAATTCTCTTTGTAAATCCGATCTGATGTTTTTGAAAATACGATCATCCCCTTGCCCGCAAAATAGACAATCTTTTTTCGCCAATTTGGAGAATTTGGCTGTCTTATTTTTTCACACAACGATAATAAAGATAATTAAGATAATTAAGATAATAAATGAAAATTCAGGAAACCTTTGTAGAGACGTCATGTAGGATCTCAATAATCGAGACGAACCAACTCCGTTGGGTCACTGTCCTGTCGAATAAGAATGATAGAAACGTTTTACAAGACGTTTCTATCATTCTTATTCGACAGCGTAGTCATACCATTGGGAAAAATTACCCGTCACCCTCTAGCCGCAAGATTAGGCGTCTAGGATGACTAGACTCCTTGTCGTTTCTGTTAATCTTGGGGGATTGTCGAGAAAAGTTTTTAGAAAATGGTAAAATAAAGATCGTGCTCAAATGTGTAAGACGGTGCCTGTCTCCGAGACTACGAGCAGGAAGGGCGGCATAGAACACACAGAGACGAGGCAAATGGAAAATTCATGGAGGATCCTGAGAAATCAAGTGAATTATAGAAATTGAGAGGACTGAGGGGGATATGTAAAAGCCAAAAGATATCGTTGGATGGGGGGGATAACTGAAAGTTTTTTTTTTTAATTTATTTGACAACTTTACCTGTTATTTTATTTTACCTCAATAAATTATGGGTGTTTTATCAACAGAGTTAACAAAGTACGTATTACACATAATATAAAATATATTAATATCAGAACAAAGTAAAATCACTATGAAAAAAAAGAGATAAAAAATATTTATGATATGCTGTTCTAATTGAATCAAACCTGCCTCGTTCGATCAGCATTCTTCCTGTGCCCGAAATCTCCATGCATTAGAATAAATATGCGCATCGCTATAGAAATGCGTATATCCATTGAATCCATTGAAAAAAAAATGTATTAAAAATTCTTTATTCTTACACTGATTACATTATTAATAATTTCACATTCTTAGTATATAAATTGATTTCTCATACATGGAAATGCAAAACCTCTAGAGCTAATGAAAGTTTTGCGACTTGCTCATTTCCACACCCACCACGGAGGTAGAGCAAATGTGGGCGCGTTTTTTTTTAAGTGGTATCCCCTGTAGGCCTAATCCACTCTGACTACCTTTACACCGATGGGGTTGTAGCAAAAGCATGAACTCCACCAATGGAAACGCGGTCTCTACCTATATCTGCCTAATTTTGGAAACTAAAATTAAACAGGATAAAAAGAAACAAAGCGGAAATAATTAGGAAATTGAGGATAGCAAAGGTATTTTCTATTTTCGCCAAAATACGAAAATACCAGCAATGTCAAAGAGAATCGTTATGAAGGTGGAACTAACCCAATCTTAGCTTCAATGGTCCAGAACAATCTCTTCGTCATTGTGCTACAGAAACTAACAAAAATAAAAAAGCTTCCGCTTTGTTTGAATACCAACCCTCTCTGTTGACGGAGGGGGTTCGTATTTATATTAAGATATCGTAACCTTATATCTATACCTGCCTATATCTGGATAGCAGTATTATATTAAGTCAACTAGAAATCTTAATATTAGCTTAAATTGCGATGAGATATTCTTAAATTTAATACGTAATTTGCCTAATTTTTGAAACTAAAATTAAACGGGATAAAAAGAAACAAAGCGGAAATAATTAAGAAATTGAGGATAGCAAAGGTATTTTCTATTTTCGCCAAAATACGAAAATACCAGCAATGTCAAAGAGAATCGTTATGAAGGTGGAACTAACCCAATCTTAGCTTCAATGGTCCAGAACAATCTCTTCTTCATTGTGCTACATAAACTAACAAAAAAAAAAAAAAGCTTCCGCTTTGTTTGAATACCAATCCCCTCTGTCGACGGAGGGGGTTCGTATTTATATTAAGATATCATAACCTTATATCTATACCTGCCTATATCTGGATAGCAGTATTTCATTAAGTCAATTATAAATCTTAATATTAGCTTAAATTGCGATGAGATATTCTTAAATTTAATACGTAATAAGACTAACTTAGATATAGGGGGATGGTATTTTATACCAATTGAGAATCGCAACCTTATACGTATACCTGCCTATATCTGGATTAAAATATTATATTGAGTTCATTAGAAATCTTAATATTAGCTTAAATTGCGATGAGATATTAGGATTAAAATATTATATTGAGTTCACTAGAAATCTTAATATTAGCTTAAATTGCGATGAGATATTCTTAAATTTAATACGTAATGGACTAACTTAGATATAAGGGGTTGGTATTTTATACCAATTGAGAATCGCAACCTTATACGTATACCTGCCTATATCTGGATTAAAATATTATATCGAGTTCACTAGAAATCTTAATATTAGCTTAAATTGCGATGAGAATTTCTTAAATTTAATACGCAACGAACTAACTTAGATATAGGGGGTTGATATTTTGAAGTACGTGATCGATGAAAAAATGTTGTATACGTCGTATAATAGTGAAAACATGACATAAATAACCTGTAACCTGAGGAAATAGATGCAACATGGTAATAGTGAAAATAAACCTACAATGCGTGAAACATAACCTGAAAAATACAATCATTTGCAAATTAACCCCAACGATTCAAGAAATTTACATGGAATATATATATATATAAAATATCAAGTTTTTTCCGTAGCAAGCATGCAAGAGTCGCATATTGAAATTATTTGATGGTATGATTACCAGCCATTTTAAGGCACAATTAAAAAACAAACGCGAATTCAGCCGTTAGCAAATTCATGCTTTCACAATAAATAATATTGTCGAAGCGTGAATTTCCCAGGTTCCGCCGCGTGGAGGTGGCCGATTTGGAACCCGCTTTGTAAAATTTTAAAAACCATTGATCATAATAAAATGAAGAATCATGAACAATTAAATTAATTATTATCCGAATGAATGATAATTAATTTATTGCTATCAATTTATTTCTTATGATTATTATTAAAAATAATTCCATCATAAATTAAAATAGTACAAATTCAAAATTTCCTTTTCATTACCGCACCTCTCTTGTTTAGTTACAAATTTATGAGATCCACAAATTTTAGTTAAAAAAGAAAAAAAAATAGATAAAAATAAATCCATAAATTCTGGAAAACCTAGACCACATTTTTGTTATCTCCGATCAAATTCAGTATCAAACATGAGCATCCGTTTGTCCAATCTGTGTTCGCAAATTCGAAATTTTTTTTATAAAATTTGACTCTCTTATTTTCTTAAATATTAAAAAAAATTTTAATGAGAAAAATTCAGAAGAAGCCAGTAGATGGCATCGAGCAGGTTTTCGATAATCGTAATAAAAAATATTCGATCCATTGGGATCTCGCCTCGTAGGAAGTTTCTATCGCTCTTGTTCGACAAAGTAGTCACTGAGTAGACGGAGATTAGGCGTTTAGCGGAGTAAAAGAACTTCCGTCATTTCTGTAAATTCTTGGGAATGTCCGAAAAAGTTTCCCGGCAAAGGTGAATATAAAAAACCGAGCCCGCTCCAAATTGGAATAGGAATGATCTCCGTCTCTGGGACTACAGGCGGAAAGAGCGGCGTGAAAGACGCAGAGACAAGGCAAATGAAAAATTTCGAGGGGGTCTCGAGAAGCTTAATCTGATATGTAAATTGAGAGGATCGAGAGGACGCGTAAGAGCCAAAAACTTCCGTACGATTTAAGAGAAAAAAATAAAATAAAAAAGGATATTTTCTAAAATAAATGAATAAATAAATAATAAGAATAATGAAAAGAGTCTTGGAGACGAGATAGTCACTTACCCTGAGCTGTCAACGATAATCCGGCTTATCGTGGGGAGAAAAAAAGACACGAGTAGTAAAGACGTCTGGCAGGTTATGTTCGACGTGTGGTTGATTCACGAGGAAATTTCGTCAGGGCGAAGCACGAGACTGCGGTCCTTCGCGGATTAACCTTTCTCGAAGAATAACGCACTTTTGTTTACGCGATCACTCGAAATGTTGAGAGGTAAAAGAAAAACTGCGTGAAATCGAAGAAACGCGAAAAATACGCATTGTTCGAGTTTCAAGCAGCACGTAACACGTGACGGTCTCGCCACGTCACTACGCGCCACGCGGCACTGCGCGGCACTACGCGGTACGTACTATCGCCTATCTCTCTCGCCCCTGCTGCTACTGCTTGGTGAACTTTAAAATAATTAACGTTAATTATTATTCATATTAATTATTATTAAATTCCAATTATTTGATTATTAATTTTTTTCAATTAGTTATGATTGTTTTGTAATGCAATGATCGCGTGTTAAACGTTTTTATTTTTTTCTTTTTTCAACGCTTCGCCATAGTGGCTTCTGTGGCCACGACAATACGCGAGACGAACCAACCGACACCGGCGACGGGCGATCCGCGACTGAACGATTCTCGCTCGCTCTCTCTCCATCCTTTCCCCACTCCCCGCTACGCACCTCGCCGGCGCACGTTGACGCGTACCCCCCACTTCTCTCGCTCCCTCACGCGCTCACCCGTTACTGCCTCGCGCGCTATATTTTTGTTTCACATGAAATTGTAATTAACATGATGTTTATAACTGTTAATTATAATTATCATCGTTATAATTTTTGCTAAATATTTAATTCTTCTTTTTGCAACGTCTAAAATATTTTGACTCGAAATTGTTTTAAAAAAAATGCCAAGCAACGAGCTGCTTGTGCCCCCCGCGCAATCGAGATTATCCAAAAACCTCGAAAAAAAGCTTATTGACACATTTTATGCACTTAAGGGAGAGATATCGAATGAAAAAAAATTGAAAAAAATGGACCAATACATAGCGATGAAATTTGGATATCAGTAGAAAAAATGTCTCGAGAAAAATGAAAGAAAATTAAAAAACGTGATGAAGAGCAATATTAAAGAGTTCAATATATATTTTATGACACATCACGTTTGACAGCTGTGACTTTTCGTTGCATATGCAACAAAAATTGCACGCGGTCATTGTTATCGGACAATCGGAAATTACGCCTTTACGAGTCATCGCAGAATTGAATAATCTCACGGAATTGTGGATTGTCGAATGTAGCTTGAAGGTGAGAAAAAAAAATAAAAAAAAAACAATGTCAGATATGATTTCTCGATTTTGGCTTTCTGACGGTGGAAATTTTTTTCGTAAATTTTCGAAAACTTTGATGAAGCAAAACGAACCACCTCTTACTTTCTCTTCTTTGACATTATTTGCCCGAGTTCGAATTATTGTAATTATTATTATCATTTTTTTAAATCAATTAATTCGAAATTCCATGATAATAATTATCATAAATAATAATAATTAACGAATAAACAATGATAACGATGATATTTTAAATAATTATTTATATTACTTCCTCTTCATTGACATTTGCCTGAGTTCAAATTATTGTAATTATTATTATTATTTCTTAAAATCAATTAATTCGAAATTTCATGACAATCATCATAAATAATAATGATTAACGAATAATCAATGATAACGATTATATTTAAAATAATGATTTTTATTACTTCCTCTTCTTCTTGGACATTTGCCCGAGTTCAAATTATTGTAACTATTATTATAATTTTTTTAAACCAAGTAATTTGAAATTACATTAAAATTATCATACATAATTATTAACGAATAATCAGTGATAACGATGATACTTGAAATAATTATTTTTTATTACTTCCTCTTCTTTGACATTTTCCTGGGTTCGAATTATTGTAGCTATTATTATGTTTTTTTTTAAATCAACTAATTGTAAATTTTATGACAATTATCATAAATAATAATAATTAACGAATAATCAATGATAACTAATGATGATATTTAGTAATGATGGTAATGATGATATTTTAAATAATTATTTTTATTACTTCCTCTTCTTTGATATTTGCCTGAGTTTGAATTATTGTAATTATTATTATCATTTTTTTAAATCAATTAATTCAAAATTTCATGATAATTATCGTAAATGATAATAATTAACGAATAGGAATTAACGAATATCGATGATATTTGTAGTGTTCGTTTTAGGGCTGGACTTTGGAAAAGAGCATACGTGATTGTTTAAAAGAATGACAAATCTTTCATATTGGCGCAGCAAACATACTGTTTTTTTTTTCTATTGTTTATTAAAATTAAATCTATCAGCCACCTTATCAAATATCGATCACGACCTTGCAACCTCGAATGACGAGACTGTGATAATTTTTTTTTTTAGATTTTTTTTTTTTAGTTTCGTTTCAGGGATTCTCGAATTATCGTTTGAGGAAATGATTTATGTGTAATAATTTTGTGTTGTTATCAATCTCGAAAACATATTTGATCGAGTTTGCATGTGAAAAAAGTCTCAGTTGAAAAAAAAGCTCATTTTTCATAAAGAAATTCGATAAAATACGTAAAAAGGATATTGAGGGTTGAAAAAAAAGCTCATTTTTCATAAAGAAATTCGATAAAATACGTAAAAAGGATATTGAGGGTTGAAAAAAAAGTTTTACCTCAAAATAAATTTTTAATTCGATATTTTTACGGGGATGAGTAGACTTGAGGGTTTTTTGTTTTTAAAAGTAATATTAAAATTTCAAAGCGGCGTGTCTTAGTCAGAAAAATCAACGAATTCGCATTTCACGTGACAAAAATAAACATTCCCTAAAAATTTGTTAAACAATGTTTTGTTTCAACAATTTATTGATAAATTTTTGGCATTATTATTATTCAAACGTAATCTTCTTATCGTCTTTATTGCGGTTGAATTTTTTCCGATTTTTATCTTACGGAGTATGCAATATTGTCGACGATAGTCACTTTTGGTTGGGAAGGTACGTCCGATACATCCTTAATAAGTTCTCAATTTTGTAAAAATCATAACTTCGTAACGGCTGTTCGGATTTAAACGATTTTAAAAAAATCTTTTTTATTTTTTTCGTCCTTTTCGAAAAAAAATATGCTGTCTTCGGAGAAAAGCTCAGCATTAGATAGTTTTCGGGGAAATTTTTCGATTTTTTTTTCTACGAAAGAGCCACCAGGAATTCCACTCACTATTTTTTTTTTCCTGACAGCGGGGGGCAATACTCAAGTCCACAGGATTTTTTAAAGATGGAATTTAAGATTTTTTTAAGATCAGTGAAGAGGGATACATTTTTTTTTGTCAATTTACCCCGAAAACTGTCTAACGAGCTTTTATCTGATGATGGCATTTTTTTTCGAAAAGGGCAAAAAAAAATGTTTCCCTCTTCACTGATGCCCTCTTCCATCTTAAAAAAATTCTGTGGAGTTGCGTATTGCCCTCCTCTATCAGGAAAAAAAAATAGTGAGTGAAATTCCCGGTGGCGCTTTCGTAGAAAAAAATCGAAAAATTTCCCCGAAAACTGTCTAATGAGCTTTTTCTCCGATGACGGCATATTTTTTTCGAAAAGGGCGAAAAAAATAATAACATTTTTTTTTTTAATCGTTTAAATCCGATCAGCCGTTACGAAGTTATCATTTTTATAAAATTGGGAATTCATTAATCATTATCTATACAGAGAACCAACAATAGTGGGGGGATGAAATTTTGCTGAAATGTCATATGGATAGGTATATTATTGTCCTTCGAAATGCCTGTGAACAATTTTTTCGAGACAAAAGAAACGGGGTGGCTGAGTTAACGTGGAACCAACATATTCGCGTATCGTGTTATGCATTTGTTTGCTATTTTGTTATGCTATTTTTAATTGGTCGAAAATCCCTTTTCGTATTTTTCGCCACTAATTACAGAGATCTCTTCTCATTATCCCATGTATTAAAGTTGGCGCGAAAAAATACTACACATAGTGGCTCTCCCTGTGCGTGAGGAAAAGGCAACGAGGGTTCTAATTCTAACCTAGCTTTCTCGATTTCAACATAACCTCTTCGAAATCGCGAAATGTGCTCCAAAACAACAACAAAGTGTTGAAACAAAAGCAAAGACACATTTTTTCTCTGTATTATTGAAAAAAAACAAAAAAAAATTACCCACGCAATGACATCGGATTTCATCGAGACGCGTTGCGCTCGTTCGAAAAAGAACGTTAACGAGAATTTTCTCTCGGTCGAGTTCGTAACCTACAAAAAAAAAGTTCCAGTCCACAAGGACAACGAAATTGACGATGAAAAGGTCAAAAAATCCAAAAACGAGGAAGAACGCGACGGTAAGCTCGATCCAAAGAGGCAACAAGAATTGGCGATGAAGAGAGCTCGCTACGAGGTAATAAAATTTGGCATGTCCGGCCTGGGCAACGCGGAGGCGCGAAAAGCAAAAGTTGCATCGGTGGTCGCGCTCGGAGCCCGACCACCGAAGAATCGAACGATTAATTACAAAAAACTGAAGGAGGAACGACGGAAAATGAAGAAATCGGCGCACAGGAAGCAACGAGCCTCGGGCGCCGACAAGAGTCTCGTCAAGCGCAAATCAAGAAGAAAACGCAGCGAAAAGGATACAGGAATTTTAGGAATTTATGGAAAAGTTCAGAAGGGTGCGGCGAAATCATAACCGAAATTTTTTATAACCAGCCGATATGGCCATGAAACTCGTTCGTAAAGTTTCACTTTTTTTTTTATTGCGTCGTTTTCACAACATCAATTGGCTATATCGCTAACAACAACTGTCTCTGTATATATACCATACCAATAACAACCAGTAATAAAATAATATTTTTTTTGTTTTATTCATTACTTTTCATAATATTTTTTCCCTTCCTTGCCTTCTCATTAAGGGATCATTCCAGTGTGAAATTTTCAAAAAATCTTTTTTTTTTTTTGCATTAACGCATAGAATAGACTGTTATAAACATTCTTTGAAATTTTTAAGTCGAAATTCTAATTATTCCGGTCGGTATAGCATTTATAAGAAAAAAGGATCGGAGCGTAACATATCTCTCTCCAAACTTTAAACGCGTTTTTCTCGGAATGGTATTTTTCAAAACGATGTCCACTGTCAAGAGAAGAGTTTTCAAGCTATCGTTTTCAAATTTAAACAGAATATTCTTCACGTCATTTCCTATCCTGCTATGGAAGGATTTTTTTTTTTTGAAATCTTCCTATATTTTTCTACGAAAAAGTGTCGAAAAAAAATGCTAAATTTGATCTGTTTTGTTCAGACAGCCGCCATTTTGTCAAATTTCAAAAAAAAAAAAAAAAAGCTTCCATAGCCCGATAGCGGCTTTCCTATAGATTAAGAATTTCTTTGGCATTTTTGTTTCAGATAAAAATTAAGGCCGCAATCATGGACGCCATCCAGAAACTTTTTTTTAAGCTCAATTTTTCAATAATTTTTTATGTTATAAAAATATCAATAAATCAACTTAAAAAAAATCATTTTGTATTCGTCATTCTTGCCTCGATTTGCAAAAAAAAAAAAATTCGACTGATTACTTTATCCTAACAATAAAAAAAAAAATCAGTAATTTTTCGGAGGGTCACACTGGAATGATCCCTTAATCCCCAAATTCGTTAGGGGATCGCAGAAAATAAGTCGAAAACGCAGCGAAAAAGGATACAGGAATTTAAGGAATTTATGGAAAAGTTCAGAAGGGTCGAGCGAAATTATAACCGAAATTTTGTATAGCCAGCCGATATGGCCATGAAACTCGTTCGTAAAGTTTCACTTTTTTTTTTTTTTGTTTATTGCGTCGTTTTCACAACATCAATTGGCTATATCGCTAACAACAACGGTCTCTGTATATTATACTATAGCAAGAATAACCAGTAATAAAATAATATTTTTTTTTTGTTTCATTTATTACTCTTCATAATATTTTTCCCTCCCTTGCCTTCTCATTAATCCCCAAAATTCGTTCGGGGATTGCAGAAAATAAGTCGGAAACTTGCGTTTCTGTCTCTGTGTGTGTGTGTGTGTGTTTTTTTGCGTGTCTGTTCATAGTTTAGCCACTTTAATCGCTGTAAATAGAAAATAAATATATAGATTTTTATATTAAAAATTTTTGTTTTTTTTTTTTTTTTTCAGTAACCGGAGCCACAATGGAATGATTCGGCATCCGGTTAAACTGTGTGTGTGTGTGTGTGTGTTTGTGTGGATTTGTGTGATCGATGGTTCTCCTCAGTACCCAAGCCAAGAGGATGAGCCCTCTCTCGCTTTCATATTTACGACTGAATTTCATCAGTCGTACGCTGCGGCGGTCGGTGCGACTTCCAGCAACATTTGGAGAAAAACATTTACCGCTTCTGTGCAATGGAAACAAAAGGATTCATGAAATTTGTACGGTGATTGGAGAAAATTAATATTCAATGATAAAAATTAATATATTTTTTCTTTTTTTTTTTTTGTAAAACATTAACCACCTCCGTACAAAGGAAAAAAAAGTTCATGAAATTTGTACGATGATTGGGAAAAATTAACATTCAATGATAACAAATTGAGAATATTTTTTTTTTGTTTTCGCAAAAACCGCTTCTGTACCATGGAAACAAAAGTATTCATGAAATTTGTACAGTGATTAGAAAAAATTAATATTCGATGACAAAAATTGAGATATTTCTTCTTATTTTCGCAAAACATTAACCGCCTGAAAATTGAGATATTTTTTTTTTTCATTAACCGCCTAAAATTGAGATACTTTTTTTTTTCGCAAAGCATTAATCGCCTCTGTACAAAGGAAACAAAAGTATTTATGAAATTGGGTACGGTGATTGGAAAAAATGAAAATTCAATAGTACAAAATTGAGATATATATGGGACATTCCACGTCAACTCAGCCACCCCGTTTTTTTTATTGTCTCGAAAAAATTATTCAGTATGGGCATTTCAAAGGACAATATATCCATGACATTTTACCAAAATTTCATCCCTCCACTATTGTTGGTTCTCGAGATAATGATTAATGAAGTCTCAATTTTGTAAAAATCATAACTTCGTAACTACTGATCGGATTTAAACGATTAAAAAAAGAATCTTTTTTATTTTTTTTGCTCTTTTCGAAAAAAAATATGTCATCATCGGATAAAAGCTCATTAGACATTTTTCGGAGTAAATTAACAAAAAACAATTTTTCCCTCTTCACTGATGCCTTCTTCCATTTTGAAAAAATCCTGCGGAGTTGTGTATTGCCTCCCTCTATCAGAAAAAAAAATAATGAGTAGAATTCCGATTGGCCCTTTCGTGGAAAAAAAAAAAAATCGAAAAATTTCCCCGAAAACTGTCTAATGAACTTTTCTCCAATGACGGCATATTTTTTTTTCAAAAAGGGCAAAAAAAATAAAAAAGATTCGTTTTTTAATCGTGAAAATCCGATCAGCCGTTACGAAGTTATGATTTTTACAAAATTGAGAATTTCTTAATCATTATATCGAGAACCAACAATAGTGGGGGGATGAAATTTTGGTAAAATGTCATGGATATATTGTACTTTGAAATGCTTATACTGAATAATTTTTTCGAGACAAAAAAAAACGGGGTGGCTGATGAGTTAACGTGGAATACGACACGTCAACGCAGCCACGTCAACTTAGCCACCCCGTTTTTTTTTTGGTCTCGAAAAAATTATTCAGTATGGGCATTTCAAAGTACAATTTATCCATGAAATTTTACCAAAATTTTGTCCCCCCACTATTGTTGGTTCTCGAGATAATGATTAATAAATTCTCAATTTTGTGAAAATCATAACTTCGTAACGGCTGATCGGATTTTAACGACTAAAAAAAGAATCTTTTTTATTTTTTTTGCCCTTTTTGAAAAAAAATATGCCGTCATTGGAGAAAAGTTCATTAGACAGTTTTCGGGAAAATTTTTCGATTTTTTTTTTTTTTCCACGAAAGGGCCAATCGGAATTCTACTCAGTATTTTTTTTTCTGATAGAGGGAGGCAATACACAACTCCGCAGGATTTTTTCAAAATGGAAGAAGGCATCAGTGACGAGGAAAAATTTTTTTCTTGTTAATTTACCCCGAAAACTGTCTAATGAGCTTTTATCCGATGATGACATATTTTTTTTTCGAAAAGGGCAAAAAAAATAAAAAAGATTCTTTTTTTAATCGTTTAAATCCGATCAGTAGTTACGAAGTTATGATTTTTACAAAATGGAGACTTCATTAATCATTATCTCGAGAACCAACAATAGTGGGGGGATGAAATTTTGGTAAAATGTCATGGATATATTGTCCTTTGAAATGCCCATACTGAATAATTTTTTCGAGACAATAAAAAAAACGGGGTGGCTGAGTTGACGTGGAATGCGACATATATATATTTTTTTCTTCCGCTTACCCATAAATTTCGGTACGTATGCGTATTTGACGAACGGCAGATAGAAGAACATGCCTGCTCCGATAAATCCGGCCGCGTAGAGATATTCAATTTGCGGCTTATCAATGATCGGCGCTACAATGAGGTACGCCGATATGCCAAGTACCAGTACGGGTATTATGAGCGGGCATTTGTAGGGTCTTGGATGATTGGGCCGTGTTCGACGCATAACCAGGAGGGCAAGCATCGCGCCGCCGTAAAATATCCAAGCGGTGAATGAAAAGAAGTCTATGAGGGAATCGATGTTTCCCGAGAGTACCATTGCGCCTGTAAATTTGATACCAATATGTCTCGATAAGATCTTCATGAAAAAGAGCTCGATTGAGCAGAATAATTTTGGTACACGAGACATTACGAGGTACTTCAAGCCAGCCGATTTTCCAAGTTTGTTTAAAAATTCTACAAATTGATGGAGGAGAACTATATCCGGATACGACAATCATGTTTTTTTTTTCCAACGATATCTCAGCAACCCCAAATGAAATGGAAAGCCTTGAAGGCTTTAAATTAAGGAAAAAAAAAATTTATATCGCTATGCGAGGCATTCTCCATCAGTTCAGCCACTTTTTTCTCCTCTCGGACATTGCTTATAGCTAGCGACATTTTATTATTGCTTGCAAGTACTCCCTGCGAATTTTCTTAGATTTTTAAATCAATAAAAAAGAATTGATTTTAAAATCTTAAAAAAACAGAAATCACAGAGGCTCCATTTAAGTTAATACTAAAAATGTCGCCATTGTCAACGACATCTGAGAGGATCCGAAAAAAGTGGCTGAACCGATGAAGCCTCATATATATATATAAAAATTGTACGAAAATTTATTTTTATATCTTTATTTCAACTTTGCGATTTCATGGAAATATTACCTGCTACCAACGAGTGGAAGATGAGTCCGGGCGCCGGTGTAAAACGACGCACGTGCACGTAACTCAGGCAATCGAGAAGATGACCCTGCCTCGAAGCCGCGAAACACAAACGTCCCGCGGCAAATAGAGTCCCGTTGGCCGAGCCAAAAGTACTCACCGCAACCGATAAAGGCATAAGCCAGGCCATCACACCGAGTATTCGGTTGCCAAAAGTCTGCGAAAATTCAAAGATAAAATTTACCAAAAAAAAAATACATACATAATCTCAAAAGTTCTAAAAACCTAGACTAGAGGCGTAAAAAAAAAAAATACCACAAAAATTCTGCATTCTCACGGCTATTCGACGTAATTATTTCTTTTCCCCCAAATCTTGTGTCGCGATATAACGGTTCATAAAAAGTTTTCCCCAACTACGAGAATTTATTTTTCAAAATATAGCCGCTCGTATCGGCCAAGGTTTTTCGCGGTTTTTCGGTGCCCTCGTGCAAATGCGATAAGGAGACGCATCGAGAGAAAGAGAAACCGTGGGGGAGAGTCTCGAGAAACGAAATGAAATATTGAAATTTAAAAAATGCCAAGGGAAAATGGAATATGTAAAAGGCAAAAGACGTCGTAACGATTGAAAAACTAATAATGAAAATGTAAAAAAAAAAGGAGCATTCAGTTCTCATGAAACAGTATTAGTGAATACGAGAATAGGGAACTTGCATGTTTTTTAATTTTAATTTTACTCGAAAGTAGGGTGAAAAGGAATATATTTCCCCAAGACAGTTGCTTTTTACGAGCAATATTAAATTATAATTTATAAGTTACAATAATTTATAAATAAATGAAAAAAACTAAATATGGAGGACGTATATTTTAAAGCCAAAGGCAGAACCACAAATCCATCATTTGAACGTTTACACCCGTTTTCATAGTCGTTCCTTGAGGAATAAGGATTTTTTGTTCCTCATTTCACGTTTCATAGACCTTCCCTGACCAAACAAGGAGCCTTATTCGCGATTTTCACGTCCTAGAGATGGCGCAACGGTATTTCAATATGGCCAGTCAAAGTATAGTTCAGAAAGACCAGAGTCTCCCTGGTATAGTATTTTAAATGGTTTTTTTTTTTATTTTGTCCATTGTCATATTTTGGCACTGTACACTATACTAGCAGAGCTTCAGCTTTAAGCCACGAGAGGCGCCAAAACTTTTGGGGATCGCGAATTTACCTCCTTATCTCAATGGAGGTCCAGAGCTTCCTCGAGGAAGCCTTCTGTACAATGATTGCCTGTTTGTTGTAGCTAGCGCCGCCAGGACACAATTAACGACATTTTAGATCAAATTCATATGTACTCTAATAAATGATTGGACTAGCAGCGCTCGCGATAAATTTTAGCCCAAAGCGGTATAAAACTGAGTGATTTGATTATTTATTCATGGCGATAATTATTACCGTACTTCTGCTTCATATTTATCCCAGAATTTTTTCAATTGTTTCCTGAAACGAGGTGTACAACTTTTGCTTATGTATTTTAAGGATATACGCTCCCATGCATCCGCATAATTCCTTAAATCGGTGGCGTTGCTTTTTTTTTTAAATTTTTGATGGATTTCTCTTCAGAAACCACTTGAGCCAAAAGTTTCTCGTTCTGTGCAATGAATCGATTTTTTTTCCACGATTCGCAAAAAAAGAATCGTATTATATTTACATTTTATTTTAGTTTTCCTTTGTTTCGTGAACTAAATTTTACTGCGGTGGTGCCATCTACGATATTGTAATCGCGCGGGTTTGTAAAAATTCCTAGAATATTCGCTCCTGCCGGAAGGAAAATCTCTGAGTTTCGTCTATGAAGCAAAGCAGCCTTGGAGATTCAAGGGCTCCTCCGTTGAGGCTTCCTTCGTCCTTGTTATAAGGACAAACTATGAATACGAGTGTTAATTGGCGATCGACACTAAGCATGCGACTCCTAGCGGGATTTTGACGAACTGCTATTGGAGTGCAAAAGACTTTATTCGTACACGCGATATGCACACGATAAAGCGTGAAAATTAGTTTTGACATTGCTGTACCTGTTCAAATTAACAAAAAAGCTGTAGTTAAAATTTTTTATATTATTGGATATCGGAATGGAGACTGTCGAAAGGGTCGAATCTGCGAAATTCAGCCCAAAAGTGAAATCTAACACTGGAGTTTATTGTTGCGTGTTCGAATGTCATTCTCGTCCGTTCACGCGGATCGAGACGTGACATTTCACCGGTTTCCCGTAAAAAGAAAACGCCGGTAAAGTATCTCGAACAAATTTATTCGGCGTGCGTGAAATGATATAGATCGACGGAAAATGTGTATAAGAGTGCTGAAAATGTCTCGATGCGACCCGAAGTCTTCAATCAGAGTCTACTGGCCCTAATATTTCGCGTTTTGTTTCGTTTTTTTCAGTACATCCAACTACCACCATTTGCCCGGACTTCGGAACTTCTTCCCCTTCAGTTATATTTCGGTAATTCAGGTCTCCTTTAACGAAATCGTAAATTTGTCGCAGTTTCAAGTATAAACGTCCCGTGTTTTCAATGCAAACTGTCACAACTGCACTCCAATAGCGCCATATTTCCGAGTGACGCGAGCGCCGCCATCGGTAGTGTCGATCGCCATATAAGACTTCGGCTCGTTCGGAGCGAAAGTGTTTAAAGCGGAGCATACTTCCCGAACGTGACACTGGTGGCGCTGATAGACGGGTCCAGCAATACGACTGCCCATTAAAATGTACCGAGAAAATTGAGCGTAAAATAAACGATTTCTGCGCAGCGTTAAGGCCGTCCTCTAGTTTCTCGGCTGTTTTTTTTTATGGCTTTTTCAATAATTTTTTTACGGGCAAAGCATCGAAATAATCAATCTCATTATTTTTGCATAATCTTTATTAACATTTAAATAAGCTTTACAAATTTTTTGAAGTCAAAATATATAATAGAATAGCAGTTATAGTGGCCGACAGGAAGACATCAAGTAAAAGAAACGGTAACCACGATATTTCAGAAACTATTGCACCGATCTTGTTCAAATTTATACAGCATCTTTAATATGTTATAAGCCAGCGATTGAACTAGGATTATCATGATTGCTTCGATAGTTTTTTTTCGTACGAGCGAAAAACTTAAGAAAAAATGAGTAAAAAATAGAATGTAATTTTCAAAAGTGTATAAAAAAGTCAATTTTTGTAATTTAGAATTCACTCTAGTTCAATCGCTAGTCTTGAATATGAAGATTAAAATGCCGTTTGGTTTTTTGATTTCAGATAAGCAGAACAGCCGCAATCTTGGTCACCGTCAAGCACCTCTTTTACTTGATGTCTTCCTGTCGGCCACTATAACTGCTATTCTATTATATATTTTGACTTCAAAAAATTTGTAAAGCTTATTTAAATGTTAATAAAGATTATGCAAAAATAATGAGATTGATTATTTCGATGCTTTGCCCGTAAAAAAATTATTGAAAAAGCCATAAAAAAAAACAGCCGAGAAACTAGAGGACGGCCTTAATATCGCTCGAAAAAAAAAAAAAACAAACAAAAAACTGTCTTGGAAAATTAATTCTTTTTCATCCGATACTTTCGAGTCCGATATAGAGAAATACAGACGTTTCAAAGGCATGCGATAGGTTCCCTACTGGCGCGCGAATATGCTCACCACAGCTACGGCTTCGCTATCGATCATTTCAGTTGGTGACATCACCGCGAGATATGAAACATTGATGAGGGCATAGCATATAGTTACGAGCGGAATACCGATCATAATTGATCTTGGCAAATTTTTCGACGGTTCCTTGATCTCCTCCGTGACATAATTCAAATTGTTCCAGCCGTCGTAGGCCCAAAGACCGGTATAAAATGCGGTAGCCAAACGGCCTATATTGACCGTATCCGAGCCATCCATCGTATTGAACGGATCCTTGAGATGCTGCGTATTTCCCTGCAACAATTTGTACGTACCGCCGGCAATTATTACCAGTATGGCTATCAGTTTTGCCGCTGTAAAAGCATTTTGTACTCCGGTGGCAAGATTAACGCTGTAACAATTTACGAGCAGTATGAGAATAATCGCCAATAGGGCGACCAGCTTGACGAGCTCCTGCGGTGGATCGCATTCAGCTGCGAAAGCCTCGACCGCGTATTGGGCAAAGGACAGGCATATTATCGCCATTTGCGATGGCTTTAGCACGAGGGTCGAGACCCAGGAGAATAAAAATGCCGGCGGTGCACCGAATGCATCCATGAAATATGCATACTCGGCGCCGCTGCTCGTATTCATCGTACCGAGCTCCGCATAAGCCAGAGCACCGCAGAGGCTCAGTATACCGCAGGCCGTCCAAACGAGAAAACTGACGCCGATGCTGCCAGTCCTAACGAGCAATCCCGAGGGCGATACAAATATTCCCGATCCGATCATCGTACCGACGATTAGAGCCACCCCACTGACGAGTCCCACCCGTCTCTTGAGGTGAACAGGGTCATTCGCCTCTGGGTCCGTCCCCTCCAGCCCTCCGTTTCCTCCACATCCGTTTTCCTCGCTCCCCATACAACCGCGAATATCTTCCTTCTCGTATTTCTTTCGTTGCTCCGGCTGTTGAAATTTTTCCAGCTGACCTCCTCCGCCGCCTCCTTGATTCGCTTTATCGGTATCTTGATTTTCCTGCTGGCGTCTCGGTGCTCGGCTTTTGCACACGTTCTCGCTGATCCTCGTTGTCTCGTCGGCCCCATCGCCGAGCCACGTTGTACCTCCGTTGTCACGCTGCTGTTGCTGTAACTGGCTACCATTGACCGTTTGCGGATCATGTCCCACGGTAGCTTGGGAAATAAAAAGAAATTATGGATTTTACCTAATTTTGCTTTTTTTGGCTCATTTTCTATTTTTATTTTTTATTTTAAAAGTTATATCAGTTGAGGTATGCATGTGGAATATGATGGTGGAATTTCGAGTTGAAAGAATTTTGCAGTTTCAGGCGGGGGTGTATGAAGCTATATTTGAGAATTTTCGAAACTTTTGGCTTTTCTTACACTTTTGGAAAATATTAATTTGTTAACTGTATCGTCTGGCTCGATTTTTATCGAAAATTCATAATAACAGATGTTCAATCATTATTTCGTATCTCTCTATGACACACAAAATTCAAATTTTCGAATCGCATAATGTCGATTTACTTCGAATTTATGTCAAGTATGTGATATTCAATGAAAAATTAATTGCGTAACGAAATAATTATTTGTTTTAAGAAATAAATTCTGAAACTGAAACGAAAATGATGAAAGCGAGAATAGGAGAAGAAATTCTCTGGAATTTATCGTTACGTATATATATATAATTGAAACCGCCAGAATCTTTTGTGGATTCTTAGCGAATTTTTCAACGAATAGAATAAACTATAAGTGAAAATTAAAAATCACGTTTTTATGATTCAATGTATCGGATTTATATTTAACTTCTATGTGACTTGACAGTTATCCTTTTCCATATTAATTACACAACCATTGAGCCCAATAAAAAATAATAAACGATTCTTAAAAACTCCTGCACGACTGACAACACCCATTGATACTAATTAATATATATTTTTTAAATTTAATTCAGTTTTAAAACGAAGAATTTATTTCTTTTCAGAAATTCTTCGTTTCATGGGGGGGAATTTAATAAATAAGCAAAATCTTTGTTACAGTAATTTTAATAATATTTATATCTATGTATGAAAAAGAGTGTCCTTTAAAAAAAAAATCGATAAATGAATAACTTTAGCTCAGCTAAATCAACGATAACGAGAATTTAAAAATAATAATAGTAATAATAATTGATCACTCTATCGTAATTTCTTTATACGTTCAAGTATTTACGTTCAACTAGCTCAGGAGCTCTCGCGAATCGAGCGTATACGGACAAGATAACGTGTCCACGTTCTCTTTCACAAACAAATTACTTTATCCGTAGTATTGAATTACATGTATACTTGATAATGAATAAAAAAAACTGAAACGTTCGGCTGTTGCACGTGCAATGTAGAGTAGAATATGAGATATCGATAATAAAATTCTAAAATAAAATGTGTCAGGAGTCCGCGAGAATAAATCTATATCCAGTATCCAGTCGTTTTAACTTTTGTTTAGCCATCTTCCTTGTACGAATAAATCATATTAAGAATTTATGAGAAAAAAAAAATGCGTCAGCCGAGTTGGGTAAAATTGTATGGAAAAATAATGAATTAAGAATTAGTCGAAATAATTGCACAGAAATTTTTTAAAAATCTTTAAAAATTATTTCGAGCAATTATAATTATTTTAAAAAATGGCAATTGATTCGAGTAATCGATGAAGATTGAAAAAAATTGATTTTAAAATTTTAGTCGATATGTTTTTTTTTTTTCTATTGAAATTCAAACAAATCAGACTATGCAATATATTTAAACTTTTATTAAAATTAAAGGTACACGTCATACATTGCACAAAATTCAACAAATTTATATTAAAAATTCAAGAATAAATTAGGATTGCAGATCTACAAAATGTATTCGTTATTTTTTTGCTCATTCGATTTGATCCATAAATATGTATTTGACTCTTTTAAAATGTCAAACCGGAAGTTTAACGGATATATATTATATTCGTAGTAAATGAACGGTAAAGCTTTGACACAAGTTGAAAAGTAAAGTTTTTCATCAAGGTGAAAAGTAGACTATACGAAAGTCGACTCGTACACGAGGTAAAGAAAAATCGACAACGGTCAGTAGTACGCGTACGTTCGATCGTATTAAAGTATACGTTTGATATATATTGCTGTTGCCGGGTGACGTATATATATATATATAATGTTTTGTATAGTCCCAGCAGACGCGCAGTAATATAAAAGTCCAGAGTTAATCGTCACCGGAGACGTTACGACGTATGACGACATAGCACATTTATAAGCATCACCCTCGCGGGCACGACATTAAAATATATATTTATATATATAGTAATCTAAATGTAGTCGTCTATGTATTAAACGGTCGCCTAATTGACGATGGTCAAAAATGCGCGCCTAGTGATCGGATCGCGAACTAAACAAAATGACCGTTCCACAAATTATTTAAAAAATTTAACATTACCTATAAATTGCAAAAAACCGCACAGTATGACGTTTAACAGAGAACTTGAATAGTTTAAAATTATCAAAATACTCGCAGCATAACGGAAATAATTATATTTTCATTGCAAAAGTTATTGAATATCGCTGGTTAACCTCAAAATATGAAATCGATCAATCATGACAGAATGCGACGGCAGCGCCACTATCATAGCCGTTTTAAAAAAGATTGAAATTATAAACGATATTTGTAAACGTTTGTAGCAAAAGTATAAGGATAAAATTAATATTTTTCAGGTCTTCGATCGAGAGTTTTTCAATTATTCTTCTTAAGCTGCCGTTTTTTTTATATCCTTCTACCCTGTGGCCAATTTAGTGTTCTTCAGTCTCGATTTTGAATTTTTATCGACCGTTTTGTTTAATTCTCGATTTGACCACCAGACGTCGCATTCTTAGTCGCTTTATTTGAATAATCAACGTTATAACGATATAACCGTCGCACGAGAATTACTGGCAATGAAAAAAAAAAAATGCCATTGACCGTCTATCGAGCAATTGAGAGATGAATAAAACCAAAGATATACACATATATATATACATATATATAATTACGGGCGAGACGTTGCGGCAAACGAGCGCTAAGCGATTGAGCCAGCTTGTATCGCATCCCTCTAAAGACTAAAGACTGACTTCTCTCGCTCTCGCTTCGTGCCCCCCGAGTCTTTCGCTCGCGTATATACATTTATATATATGTATACACACCTCATATACCTTCATGTTCGAGAGAATTTTCATGCTAGACGATGAACGAAACACGAGAGAAACTCCACCACACTCATTCACTCATAGTCCAGTCAATAGAGGATTTCACCTGGAATTAATTCCGGGACGCGATTTTCTTTTTTTATACTTAGGGGGGGGTGGTTTGTAGTGTAAATCTCGATTTTCGGGAAAATCCCCCCTGTGCGTTTGCCGCCATCTTGATTTAAAGAGAGATTTTTTTGTTTTTCGAATAACTCGCTTATTTTCAATCTTAGAGTGAAAATGATAATATCCAAAGTTGTGGGAAATGTAATTTCCCACAAGTTTGGTAATTATACTTTTTCCCCTAGGATCGTTATTTATAGAGTTAGACTGCTAATAAGAGTAAAAAACGTTTTTTGTTAATTATCTCGTTTATTATCAAGTTTATTGTAAAAATGGTAACAGATAATCACGTAGGAAATTTTATTTCCTTCAACTTTGGTTATTACCATTTTTACCCTAGGATCAATATTTTCAGACTTATACTTAATTTAAGGGTGAACTTTTTTTTTATGTTCAGTTATTTCGTTTATTATCAAGTTTATCGTAAAAATGGTAATAAATAATCGCGTAGGAAATTTTATTTCCTTCAACTTTAGTTATTACCATTTTTACCCTAGAATCAATATTTTTGGACTTATACTTAATTTAAGGGTGAACTTTTTTTTAATGTTCAGTTATTTCGTTTATTATCAAGTTTATCGTAAAAATGGTAAGAAATAATCGTGTAGGAAATTTTATTTCCTTCAACTTTGGTTATTACCATTTTTACCCTAGAATCAATATTTTCGGACTTATACTTAATTTAGGGGTGAACTTTTTTTTTATGCTCAGTTATTTCGTTTATCATCAAGTTTATCGTAAAAATGGTAATAAATAATCGCGTAGGATATTTTATTTCCTTCAACTTTGGTTAGTACCAATTTTACCCTAGGATCAATATTGTAGGAGTTATAATTAAAATAGGTGTGTGATTTTTTAAATTTTTTAATTTCATTTATTATTCAATTTGTTATAAAAATGTAATGGAAAACCAGATACGTAATTCAAATTTGTTCGACTTAAGCTGTGTTCTCTCGTCGTAAAGAGCCATGTCAGCAAGTAGAAACCTGTGGATTTTAACACCTGATTACTTCTTTTAACTTGAAAGTTACGTCAAATTCATACTAATTTTGTTTGCTCCCACAAGATACGTACCTCCAATTTTAATCCCACGTAGGGCCCCACGTAGGTTGTCCTATGCCAATTTTGCTCGTTTTACCGAGGGCCCTGCGATATTCTTATCTGATTATTTATTACCATTTTTACGATAAACTTGATAATAAACGAAATAACTGAACATAAAAAAAAAGTTCACCCCTAAATCAAGTATAAGTCCGAAAATGATGTTCCTAGGGTAAAAATGGTAAGAACCAAAGTTGAAGGATATAAAATTTCCTACGCGATTATTTATTACCATTTTTACGATAAACTTGATAATAAACGAAATAACTGAACATAAAAAAAAAGTTCACCCTTAAATTAAGTATAAGTCTGAAAATATTGATCCTAGGGTAAAAATGGTAAGAACCAAAGTTGAAGGATATAAAATTTCCTACGCGATTATTTATTACCATTTTTACGATAAACTTGATAATAAACGAAATAACTGAACATAAAAAAAAAGTTCACCCCTAAATTAAGTATAAGTCCAAAAATATTGATTCTAGGGTAAAAATGGTAATAACCAAAGTTGAAGGAAATAAAATTTCCTACGCGATTATTTATTACCATTTTTACGATAAACTCGATAATAAACGAAATAACTGAACACAAAAAAAAAGTTCACCCTTAAATTAAGTATAAGTCTGAAAATATTGATCCTAGGGTAAAAATGGTAATAACCAAAGTTGAAGGAAATAAAATTTCCTACGTGATTATCTGTTACCATTTTTACAATAAACTTGATAATAAACGAGATAATTAACAAAAAACGTTTTTTACCCTTATTAGCAGTCTAACTCTATAAATAACGATCCTAGGGGAAAAAGTATAATTACCAAACTTGTGGGAAATTACATTTCCCACAACTTTGGATATTATCATTTTCACTCTAAGGTTGAAAATAAGCGAGTTATTCGAAAAACAAAAAATCTCTCTTCAAATCAAGATGGCGGCAAACGCACAGGGGGGATTTTCCCGAAAATCGAGATTTACACTACCAACCACCCCCCCCCTAAATATAAAAAAAGAAAATCGCGTCCCGGAATTAATTCCAGGTGAACCGAATTTTAGACCTCTATTGACTGGACTATCAGCATACCAACAGAGGGCGAAGATGTCACGGGACGAAAATTATGACAATTATTGTATTGACTCGCGCGGGATACATCGTAGAGTGGCGCGGTGGCGCCTCGAGATCTCAGTGGGCCAATACCAGAAATAGATCGTTTGTAAGTGTGTGAAAGCCCGAGAAAGAGAAAGAATTTTAAAAAGGCCGAGAGCCAACAACTTTTTTTCGTCATTCGCATTCGAGTTTTACACATAATATAAAGATATAAAGCACGTATTCGGGAACGAGAAAAGGTCATGTTTGAAATGAGCGGGAAAAGGAAATTAAAATAAGCGTTTGAGCCAATATTCTTGCAATTTTATATCATTAAACGTTACCACGAATACCGGATAGATTGATAATGTTGAAAAAAAGTTCATTATAAGAGAGATGAACGGAGATGAACGTGAACATCTGAGCCTCGCATCCTGGATTAAATTTCAAGGTGACCTTGCAGAGAGAGAGAGATGCTATCGATTTTAGTCGAATTCACGGGTGGTCCAAGATTCGCCTCAGGATTTTTTTTTCTATCGGCATTGCGAAAAAATCAAGGTCAATGTAGTTTTCAGGCAATATGTTTTTCTTATCACAATTTTGCGAATATATATATATAGCGGATATGTATATTCGCTAATATACATATTATATATATGTATATATATATAAAATATATATAATTATATAATATATAGCTAATATATATAGCGGATTTGTGCAATTTTATAAATACATATATCTTGAGCTTCGAAGATCCGGGAGAGCACGAGAAAGAGCTTGACAGACATTCGATAAATATGGTACATACAAATGCGTCACGCAAATATATTTGTTTTTCGTGACAGTTTTAAGAGAGACCTCTCTAGCGCGACGACAGTCCGGAATTTCGCGATGCGGGACAATTAAAAATCGTCCAAGTAGACATATGCACACGCGCGTTGAGTGGCGCTGCGATCGAGGAGATAAACACATGTTTTACGTGTAAATTGGTCGTTAATGACGGTTATTGGTGGAAACATATATAATTTAAACATTTCGAGCCAAACGCTGATGTGAATTATTGAAACGTATACGAGGATATAAATTTTGAATTTATTTCAAACTGATCATCCATCAGCGCCGAAAATTCGTCATGATATTTTTTGCAGACCAATGTCTACAAAAAATATCATAGATACGCAAATAGAACATTGAATTTGAATTTTACAGCACACTTAAAAAAAAATCAAAGTGGCTGCAGCACTTTACGGTACTAGTCAAATGAGCGTTAATTATATATTTTTTAATTTTAATTTTTAAACTTTTATCGATTAATCGACACTCATACCTGATGACGTATGTTAGGAGTATGTTCCTTTTGGAAATTATAGTGATTTAATAATACAATGGGGACCGCATCTTATCGCTTATCGGCTATCGATTATGTAAAAACGATTTTTTCAAACGCTCATATGACCAGCGAGTAGCTCTCTGGCTATCGAGAAACGACTTTGACGAGAGACGATGAAGAGGAAGATATGGCTATAGCTCGATATATGCGTATTGGTAACTTTATATGGCTTTGGTCAAGCGGTTTTAGCAAGAAGGGGGGGGGGGGAATTGGGGGTAAATTGGATTACTAATTAATCGCTGGACCACTGTCGACGGTAAAATACGATACTCCGGCCACCATTTTTCACTTATCGAAGGACAAGGACACACTTCACTTTTTGTCTCTCTCCCCCGCCCCTCTCTGTCTCTCCTTGCTCTACCGTTTCTTGTCGATATTCGTAACGCTTGTTTGTCCGTTTAGACTATAAAACTCCACGTATATAAATCATAAATAGACCTTGTCCAACATTGTACCACTCGAAATCATTAGAATTTTTTTCTCCAATTATGAATTATACTTTTTCGATAAAAAAAAAGGTACAAAAACGATGAAAAAAAAGTTGCAAATTGAAACTTGCACATTGCGTTCTCTTCATTTTCAAAATTTTATAAAGCTTTTTTCTCGCTCATAAAGTGAACGAATTTCAAATTTGGTATCCCCATGGAGAATCATGAGCGAGATAAAAAAAAAGTTTTATAAAATTTCGAAATTTACGAGGAAGCCGAGGAAGTCGATATACTCTCCCCCCTCGGAATTTTTTCGGGGAACCGGAGACGCTTATAACGAATCAATTTCAACAGAAAATTTTAACAGGTTTCTTACACAATGTGCAAGCTTCAATTTGCAACGTTTTTTTTTCCGTTTATGCAGAAATCATTAGCTGGATATCTCAAAATCTGGGGATTGAAGAATTGTTGAATAAATTTTTCGAAAAATTCAAAGTTCACAAAATACGAATTCCTCCGTCGATTCTTGCCAAATTCGAATCACCCTTCAATTCAAAATTTCATAAAATCTGAAATTTCACAAAGTCCGAGTGAAGGATAATTTGAATGTTCGAAAAAAATGTTAGCCCGATATCTCAAAATTTGGAGGGAGGTCTAAATAAGTGATAGGAGATTTTTCGAAAAAATTAAAAATTTCATAAAACCCGAAAGCTTTAATTGATTTTAAATGTAAAAAAAAAATTTATCAAGATATCTCAAAATTTGCAGAAGTTAGAACGAGGACAATCAATTTTTTGAAAAATAAAAAATTTCATAAAATCTGAACCCCTCGATCGATTTTTGCCAAATTAAATACCGACCGTCCATCAATGATAATCTAATTATATAAAAAAAATTGGCACAATATCGCAAAATTTGCGGAAGTTGGAGCGAATATAATCATTTTTCGAAAAATTAAAAATTAAAAAATTCGAGTCACTGCATGAATTTTTATAAAAAATGCAATAAATAAAGGGGTTACCATGCTTTACTTTACTGCGAATTTTCAGCGCTGCAGGTCAACCGGTTATCGAGTTACAGACGATTCAATTTTGCATAGTGGTTACACACATACACACACATGTACGTCCGGAAATTTTTCCCAAATGTGAATTATCAAAGTTTTAGGACATTTTGAACACATTGGCATTGAAAACTGAAAAAAAAAATTCACCGAAACGAAGCTTGCTCCATGAGGAAGCAAAAAAATTATCGTCATTGTCATTGTCAAAATAAAAATAACAATAAACGACGCGGTCATTCGACTGTGGAGACGTCTCGTCGCTTGTCATCCCGTTAAATTGATTAATCATCGAGTATCGTTGTGCAAGACAACTTGAGTAAACGATCAGCACGAAAATTTGAAAAAAAAAATTAATTTATCATTTTTTAAATGTTTTTGGCCGTATAAATGAATGAATAAATAAATATATATATATATATATATATATATATATATATATATATATATATATATATATATATATATATATTACGTTTTTGATAAATCGATTTTTTATTATTCAATTTAAAAAGAAAAAAAAAGTGAAATGAACTTATTTTCAAATTTACTGTATCAAATAACGTACGAGGTGAATCGAAGGTGACACGATGGCGTCTCTGCCATTCTTCATTCTCCATCAGTCTCCTGCTATCGAGTCAATTTCGTATCTTATCTCCGTATTTTAAAACTCGAGTTTACAAAAATAAAGAAGCAAATTAAAGTCGTTATGGCAAAAGATTGATGAGCTCTTGAAAACGACATAATCGGTAGCCGGATGTCGTTTCCCTGTTATATTTAAAGGCATCGGTAGTACGGATATACATATGTATTTAGCATCGACGGAGATATTTTCAGAAGCTCGGAGCGTTAGGTCGGTTAGGTGCGCATATATGACGCGGAGAAGATTCCGAGCACGAGATCATTGCGATAAATATGACGCAACAGTCTTTGGGAGGGTAGAAAAAAAAGTGTAACTAAACGCTGAAAGGACGCGCGAGCGATGCCTCTCACACTGAAAATCTATAATTGACTGTATACATTGAAGAATAAAATTAGTCTGTTCGGAGAAAAAAAAAATGATGGCGTCGAAAAAAATACGTGAATTGACTATTGTTTTTTTTCTTTCCCTGGTTTGTCTCGCCTATGGCAAAGTTATTTTTTTTCATTTACTACGAGCTAATTAGTGGTAGAGGTAATTGTAAACACGCGCTATGACCTTAATCCTCCTATTTTGTTGGTAAACAAATATTTTCACTTTGCTTCGTTTATTATTAGATTGCTAAAGTTCCGAGGACTGTGGTAAAAAAAAAATGAGTGCTACATTGAAGCGAATTTGCTCTTGAGGTTGTTGTGCTGATCTTTAAAAATGTTACCATTCAGACCAAATTTTTCCACAATGTATGTGACCCCTTTATCTACCTTCCTGTAAAACTTGGGTATGATTCACGGTACCGTTTTTGAGGAAAAAAAATCGGAAAGTTGACGTGTTTCGTAGGCTAATTGCATTACCGTTATGAAAAACTTCCGACTATTTTATCGTATGTAAGTTATAACTGCTAAAAAAATGTTACCGGCAAGCTCAAAAACTAAACAAGTTTTAGGAGGCATTGCCTGGATATTCTGTAAAAATTTCAGAATTTTTTACCGTACAGTTTTTGGAATATTGATAATGAAAGAGGACCGCCCATCCGTGAGCTGCGCAATATTATATCTTCCATGCATGCCCCCCGCTCACCGCGCATCGTCGCGCCCATCCCCACCCAATCCCCTGGCTGAGAAACGGCACAACAATCTTAAAAACTTTCGTGTATACGTCGATCTACCGTTAAGACTTGCATTGGCGTGGAATTTTTCTTAAATACATTTTTTTCCAATCACTTTACATTATTCACTCTCATTTTTAACTTGATTTTTTGTTCTCAAAAACAGTAATTATTGTTTAGGAGGAGAAAAAATCAGTTGTCGAAAAATTAAATGAGAGGATCATGTAAAGTAATTTTAAAAAATGTATCAATTGAAAAAATTCCACGAGAACAGCGAGTCTTCACCGTAGATTGACGTGCATGTGTACACGAAAAGTTTGTAAAAGCAATTTATTTCAATGTAGCACTCGTTTTGAGCACAGTACTCGGAACTTTAGCAATCTAAAAATAATTGAAGCAAAGCGTGAATATTTATTTGATCTCGCTCACAAATAAGCTTCATATCTATGAGGAAGAAAAATTGTAAGACCCACTTTGAAAATTTTCAATTTGCACGCTTTTTTTCCACCTGAATTCGATTTCAATCACAATACAATAACGAACACAAATTATTTCGATAACATTTGAAACGATAACGGTAATTTTTTGAAAATTTTCAAAATTTCCTACAATCTGAATTCCTCAATCGATTCTTGCCACATTCAATGCCAACCGTGATTACGACTAAGTCTTTTTGTGTTTAAAAAAAAAATTTTCGCTCATCAACCAACAATTTACGTAAATTAGAGCTATTGGAGATTTTTTTTTAAATTCAACATTTTTCAAAATCTAAACCCCTCAAACGATTATTGACAAATTCAAGACCAACCATGATTTACACTCAATCTGTTTGTGTGAAAAAAGGAAAATTAGCTCGATAGCTGCAAAATTACGAACGTCAGAGCGCTTGAAGACATTTTTCGAATGATTCAAAAACCTGCGAAATCGAAAATTTCAAAGCAATTTAAACTAAAATTCCAGCAAACAAAGGATGGTACATGGTTTACCTATGTACCAAGTTTCAGCTTGATTGCTCAAATAGCTATCCAGATAGACGGATTTGAATTTTTCGAGGCCGGGAAATTTTTTCTAAACATGATTTCTCGATGTTTTTGTACATTTTAAACATGCCCGGCATGAAAATCTCGATTTTTTAAAATTATTTTTCGTAAAAGTAAAATTCCCTCTATGAGCAAGCAAAATTTAAAAAATTAAAGTAATTAAGAAAAATAATAAGTTAATTAGTTTGCATTATTATTTTGGTTCAATTAGCAATGATAGAACAGGGTTAATTATTATGCGGGCAAAGTCTTGAAACATTGAAAGGGGAAGCGTATTTGTATATACATATATGCCCTATCCCCTCTGACGCTCTCAATGAGAGAGCTTGCATCAGAGTACGTAATGTCTCTTCTCCCGAAGCGTCGCAGAGCCTCTTTCTTTTAAATTAGATCTTTCTCTCTCTCTCTCTCTCTCTCGTCCTTTTTTTTCTTACACGGCTATAAAAGATGACACTTTGCTTGATTGAAGGTGGGCCACACGTCTGTTCTTTTTATAATTGTCTCGTGGTCGCGTCGTCAGTCGTGAAATAGTCTCGTACAATAATAAGCTAACGGACTCTCGTGCGATTTCGTGAGTGCGCGCATGTATAATTGGCTCTCAGACGCTAGCGAGAGCGTGTGGCTAGACAGGAGTTACAACGGCCTCGTGATTGTGTATACCCGGCTGTTTATCACGTTTATATATACTCGAAGAATACAACAAGTCTTATATACGAAAGGTACACATGAGTAAATGATGTAGATTGCACTATATAGAAAAGGGTTTGCTTGGCAAACGCGTTCGCATTAGCTCGTTTTTCGAGCCAACAAGTTGAAAACAGAGGACAGAGAGAACGTAGAAGGGGTTTGCATTCATACGAGATTTTCTTGAACTCATTGACGCGGAACAAGGGCGCTCCACGTGCGGAGAAAGGGTGGACTAAAGAGAGTACACAATTTGACCGCTCTTATTCGGGTTGCTTCGTATCTCTGTGCTACAAACATCCACCTTGTATTCGTTTATTTTATACCGGGAAGCCGAAACACGTGAGCTCCTATCCCTCCAGATTTGCACTAGAGTTTACGGAGCGTGACCATGCTCTCTACTCGCTCTGCTCCAACTTTATTTGTCTTCTCCGAACGCACCTAAACTCGAATTGATAAATTGTATCGACAATTAATTCTGATATTGAGAAAAATCGTGATTTACAGCACCGAAATAAAGATTCCAAAAAAGTTAAATCCGTTATAGATCGTGCCAGAGCGTTAAAACGAAAAAAAAAAATTTTGTAGGTCTGGAGTCGGATAGCCAATGGAATCGTTAAGCATATGCCCGAAGGTCGTTAACGAGGAAGAAAAAAAAAGAGAGAGAGCCAGTTCGGTGAATTGGATCACATTTATATTAGCAAAAGAGGGAGAAGGGGCAGCCGGATTATACATCGAGTGAGAATCCTCTTGGATCGTCCCATTGTAACCTAACCCTTTTCTTCTGTTCGCGTCTCTTTGCCTCTCTCTCTCTTTCTCTCTCGAAAGGACAAAGCAGAATTAAACTGTCGATTGATCGCCAGAAGACGAATAATAAGTACATAACTTTATATTTAACTCGTGTCGGGACAAATTGATGCCCCAACGAAACGTTTCGAGTGGCTCTCCGAGCGTGTCGCTACCAATTGACTGTGATTAGATCACCCCGTGGAAGAAAAAAAAAACTAAAGACAAAAGCTCGATGTATCGTCTTACGATTTTTTTTTTCTTCATCATTGTTCTCCGACCTGACCGAGCTATTTTATGCTATTTCGCTCAATTAACCGGTAATTTTACAATTATACTCTTGCTATTATGGTACCTTTGAAATTGCACTGCCTATGTATTCAATAATTGTCAATTTTCCATCTGCCGTTATCAATTTTGTCATTGTCACGTTTGAAAAAAAATTTTACGACAAAATAATTATATTTAAATGACTGAATTTAATAAATTAATAAAATAGTAATAATAATTATTATTAGAATATTACTGCATAATTCTTAGGGTCTCAAAAACTCCACCAAAAATATTGAAAAAAAGTTGAAAAAAATCAGATATTTCGAAAATTTTTATGAAATAAGTGCTTACTATATACTTAGAATATTTTCCTGTAGCAAGGATGTGAGCAAAAAAAGTGCATCTATGCTATGAAGGTTAATAATGAAAAAAAAGTAATTATGACAATTATTATAAAATATTTTATATTTAAAATTTTAATAAAATTATTACTAGAATTCTACCAGATCAGGCTGGGTCTAAGAAACCCCGCTATAAATGGATAATCAAAATTTTCGAATTCTCAAAATTTATTTTCAACCACGTTGTATTTTTAAAAGTTGATAAACTTTTAATTGCAAAAAAAAACAAAGGATACATATTTTTTAAATTGTTAAAAAAAACGAAGTTAAAAAATATTTCACCGAAATCCAGTGTGGAGTGTTAATGATAATTATAATGAAAATTTACCTCGTTTGAAGGGCGCGACATGCATGGCTCTATGAGGGACCGACAAGAAGAGCGGATCGTGAAACCGCCTCTCATGACACCGTGACGACTTTTCAGAGCTTCCACTTCGCGGCCTTTTATCTCTTCTGTCACTTGATCACCCTTGATTTCCGTTAAAAAAATTAAAAAAAAAATCGAATCAAGATTTATAGCCTTAAAAACGCGAAGGAACACGTACGCTACTTGTACGAGGAACCTTGGAGGGAAGATTTTTCTTTTTTTCTCTTTCTCTACGCGGAGTTTCTCGTTCGCAGCCTCCCCTCGTGTCTGATTCTCCAGCAGCCACTCGTCAGTTGAAAAAAAAAAAAAAAAAAACGTCTTCTTCACCCTCCGCGTATGTTTCTTTCCCTCTTCTCTCTATCGAGTTCGATTCCTCGATTTTTCCTTCCTCACACTGATAAAACTCTCTCTCTCCCACCGAAAAAAAAATTAGGAAGCACTTTTTGTTGTTCTTTTTCCCCTTCTTCGTGACTCTCTTGCCTGGGCTTGTTTTTAAAAAAGCTCCTCTCTTCGTTCACCCTATTCTAAACTTTGACATCCGATACGCGACATACATAGACATGAATTTATTTTTCAACGGCTTTTTTTCTCTCGAAGATGAGACAAAAACGAGGATATGATCAACGCCTGAGAAACACTAGCGGCGTACTGCCAATTTACAACGAGCTTCTTTGCTATAAATCCACCGTCTAAGGGTGTACGCCGGGGGAGAGAGACTTCACAGGCAGCTGCGTGAATAGCTACTGTACTACTGTAGAAGAGACGTGCGACACTATACGCGAGAGACAAATATATATATATATATATATATATATATATATATATATATATATATATATATATGTGTGTGTGTGTGTGTTGCTTTATGTGTATTTATAAAAAAAAATAAAAAACAAATCACCAACACCGATCTAAGTTCCCAGCAAGCTCATCGGCGTCGGCGCCCGGTGCGCTCGATATTTCGCCGCTTCGACTATCTTGCGATGTATACGAAACTAGCGCGCGACTAGGCCAAAAAGTATACTACAGTAGACTTTTTAGCGACAGAGCACATTGATCATTCTCGACATGTCGGTATAGGAGGAAATATACTTGTCTCGAGTCGTTACTCGTTACCGCAACTCTTGATTGAGATTATTCCGTGCAGGTCAATTACAAAGATGGCTAGATGGCGCCACAAGGAAGTTTCCCGTTAACGCCCAAATAGATTTTACAATTTTTAGGAAACGAAAATAAAGCTCCTTGATTGAAAAACGTCAAGAAGAAATAGTACAAATTTTGAATTGAAAAATAATGAAATAATTAAGAATATTTATAATATTATAATGATTTTTATGAATAATTATTAATTATTGATAAAAATCAATATTATATTGTAACTATTTTGATCTATTTTATTTTTACATTTCAAATTTATCTCAGTAAGCTTCTAATTTTGGCCGTTTATTTTTTTTCTCTTCGAATTTTACGTCAACGCAAAATGTCACCATATTTTACGATAGTTACGGGTATATCTTCTTTTGCATCTTTTCCGCATGCGCTTCGAACTCTTTCAACATTTTAACTTAACGAACGTTAATTATAAGCATGATCTTCAAGTTTTTTTTTTAACGATAACTTTAAAATTGCACGAATCTTTTTCCCTAGTCTGAGATCGAACCTCTGGCCAAAGTAGTTTTTAAAGTTATGAATCTAGCAAATGTACTTTTTTTTTTAATGACAAGAACCCTAGAAGCCCTTTCCTTGGGGGGAAATAATTTACCTGAAGGTTTTTCCTTTCCAAAAAGAGCACGAAGCGATTCAAAAGAGCTACATTTCTTCAATCCTATGTTCTCTACATTCCATGAAAAAAAATTATGAGACGAAAGTTGAAAATACGTGCACAATTATTCGTGAAATTATCAGCTGTTGATTAGTTTTGCCTTTAGCGATGCGGCTGCAGAAGTATGATCGCGAGGAGGAGGATGCGGTGATAATAATGGTCGGAGCAGGCGGTAGATGGTCGGAAGTACGAAATCACCACTCTTGTAAGAACCCCCCCCCCCCCCCCCCCCCAGAGTGCGCAAGTAAAACTCGACATTATTAGTTTTACCGTTTTTTTTTTTTAATGACAACGAATAATTGAATTTAAAAAAAAATTGTAAATGATTTACCAAAGAATGATTTTGTTCATAATTTCCAAATGTCCCTGAAGCGATCAAGTTCGATCTTCTCGATGATGCTAACGAAGAAATAATGTGTTAGAAAAGCTGTTGGGAAAAAAAAAAAAGTTTATATTTCATTCTGACAAACGATAACGTTACTTTTACGTCTCTTCGCTCTTTCTCAATCGATGAATGAGGGCAACTTCTCATCACAATCATCTCTTCCTTCTTCTCTCTCTCTCTCTCTTACTTTAGTTGCGCGATTTACCTTTTCTTAGGATCCCAGTTCATGTAACGGATAATTCGTGTTTATCAAATTAATTTATTCTCAGAGAGTACCAATTAATATATATATAATGTAAATATATATCATAAATGTTGCTATTATCATTTTTTTTTTAACAATAATTTCGTACATACAGATAATTTTTTGCACCGTGTACATTTTCATATGCAATATATATATATATATATATATATATATATATATATATATATATATATATATATATATATATATATATTTATATATATATATAAATATATATATATATAAATATAAATAGCCACTCTGATTAATTTTATCGACGATGCATAATATTTATTAAATTCTTTCTCGCCGTCCTTGCCGCAGCGGGGGGGGGGGGGGGTACCAAAAAAATACCTTACGACAATTGTAAAAATCTATAATTGATATAATCGACCAAACTCGATCAGTTCATCAAAGTGGCAACGACAATCGCATGGAAAATAAATGTATAAGTAACGGGGTGGGGGAAAAAAAAGAAGAAAAAAAAAACGAAAATTGCAGGGGGGAAAAAAGAGGAAAACAATTTTTTTTTTCCCCCCGGAATGATTACGGCCTAATGAGCAGCGATGAAATAGCGATAGACGAGGGTCGCTAGAACACCAAGCGCCACGGGAATCAGCCACGATCTCCAAGAGCCACTGGAATTTTTCCAATCATCACATCACCACGCAGCAGCTGACATTTTTTTTTTTTTTTTTTTTGCATCAGATTTGAGACATGCGTTAGAAATTTATCTTTCGATTTTTTCGTTTTTTTTTTGTTTTGGTTTGTTCAAAATGTTTTCATTGTACTGGAAGCCAAAACGGGGATGCGAAATCCAAACTTTTGGAGCTTGGATAAACGTTCAAGCTTGGAAACGTCGTTAGTAAGCGGAGATACATTGCGATTAGTGATTCGTCGACGAGAGGAATAAAAATTTATAAATTCTTTGATATACCTCGAATTTTCATCTCCCTGACTTCCGCTCGACCAGTCTTTCTGTTTCTTGTCCTCCTTGGCGGAGACGTTTCGCTCCTCCTGTGGTTAAAAAAAAAAATAAAAATAAAAAAAAACAAACATATTTGCGCGGATGAAAAAGTATTTTGGGATAATAAATAGAAAAAAATTTTTTTGGGATAATAAATAGAAAAAAATTATTTTGGGATAATAAATAGAAAAAAATTATTTTGGGATAATAAATAGAAAAAATTATTTTGGGATAACAAATAGAAAAAAATTATTTTGGGATAATAAATAGAAAAAAATTTGAATCTTTCAGTCTCACGTACCAGCGTAACTTCGCCAATTTTGTAGGGTTCCATCATTTGTCTGGCGTCGCTCGAGTGACCCACGTCCTCGAACGCCTCCGTTCCGTCGCCTCCCGCCTGTTCCAGCAAAACTTCCTCGCCTCCCGGATGCTTTTTCAAAGATTCGGAACAAGAGAGAATAAAAATCATTTCTTCGCGTATCGCGCGCCAAAGTATAAGCGAACAAGAAAATAAGCAGGGTATCTTTTTTTTTTTTAACGACCAACGTATCTTAATATTATTTTCAGGAGAAAATCGTTTGTTTTTTTTTTTTTTTTAGAAATTAAAAAACGTGAAAATTTAACTACGCTCCATAGACTCGAAATATTTAGCTCGAAACAATTATAATTGGCCGACAAAATAATAATTGAAGCAATCGAACGGAACGTTTTTTTCTCAAAATTTTAGAAAAAAAAAATTTCTTTCATTTGATAAATTGAATTCTCGGTCTTTTATTGATGTAAAAAAATTTATTAAATCAATTTGTCAATGCCGTGACGTAATTAATTAGATAAAATTTGTAATTAGTATGGAAAATGAAGATTTTTTTCCTTGCATCGAATTAAAAACGATTCGAAATTAATTTTTATAAATTTTATCCACGGGTAGAGCGTGAAATGATTTATCGAGAAAGAACATCGCAAATTTTATGGGAGGATATATTTATAAAACAGTTTGGGGAATGAACTTTGAACTTTTCGAGCAGAATGTGAAATTTGGCTACGGAAATGTATTTTTTTTTTTAATTCATACTTTCATCGATATCTTTTTATTTTTAACGGCGGTACATCCCGCTTAAAAAAACTGACTGCGAATATAATTTCCATATTGCCTTGTCCTTCTTTTCTATAGTTCACCGAGGCTAATGGAAAAATATGTCGTTGAATTTTTGCTTCTTTGCGCAGGAAGCAATCGCGGATGCATGTGAATTTGCAAATTTAATTTGGAGCTTGTTTCATTATTAATATGCGGCGAATATGATCGTGCAAAGACACACTTTTGCGCGAAAAATGTGAAGAAAAATGATTGGAACGGGATTTCGATATATTACTGAACTTTGTACCGCAAACAAAAAATTTTCAGGTCGCTCGATAAAAGCTTTAAAATCTTTCATGACATTTTAGAGGCCGTTTCAAATTTTTGTCATATTGAGAATTTTTTATGGATTTTCAGGCCGTTAGACACTCTCAAATAAATAAATAATGTTAAATAAAATGATTAAAAGTAAACAATTCGTTTATTGATTCGAAAAAAGTTTTCTCCCCCAGCGCCGAATATAAAGTTCTCAAATTTTGTATATATATATAAAAATATAATAATTTACCTCGCTGAGAAATGCAGTAACGTTATAAACATTATTGTGAATAACGAGCCACGTCTCGTTGCTGTCGTTGTGCTTGGCGACCTCGGCTCGGGTGAAATATTTCGTGATAACGTTCGTCGGTTCAGCGGACGCCATTTTCAACAACGCGGAATATATAAAACTTTATTTGGGAGCTTTCCCGTTCCTCTGTGCGCGGATAATGTGTGTCGGAGTTTAAATTCAACGGGATTTCCGATTACGATAATGCAACTAGTGACTTTGCAATTTTGAAAACTGTCGCACGACGAGATAAAAACGAATCGGGCGCATGCAATATCGCCGGGGAAGGAGTATATTATTCAATGTGGTTAGATGTATATTCTTGTGTCATGTTAGTTCATATGATCGCACCGGGCGCGCTCTCTCTCCCTCGCTTAACACATGTATACGCGTCGGTAATGTCGCGAGTACCATCACCGTGGTCATTGGTTATTCCGACTGACCGTGATTCAGTTTGGAGGCTCCACTTGCCGGAGGTGTCGATACCAGCTCTATCGATAGTTGTGAAATAATTTGTAAAAAAAGGAACCCCGCGTAAGAGCGATTTATAATTTATTATTAAATTTGTATCCTTCTAATAAAAACTTTATGACTTTTTTTATTCATGCAATGGCATATTCACATTTTCCTGGTTCACTCTAAGATCGCGAATTCTTTCAAAAACCCACAAATACATTTGTATATATTCAGAATACACTTGTACCTCAATTTAGGGAAGGATAAGAAAATTATAATCAGCGGAATGTAATTTTATATAAAATGTGGTATATTGATATTTTTTTTTCAATTTTACCTTGTTACCTGATTGAATATAATGGTCCATATTCATACAGTTATAACTCGGCTTTAGTGTATACCACTTTGCAAAAAGATGCTCTATAAAGTTGTGTTTACCGCTAAAGTCGATTCGAAGGTTCCAAGCATTCGATCCACTGTACACACTATATACATAAAATCTATATAAACTATATACACAAAAAAAACCCTGTTGCATACTTTAAAACCAGCCTTTTCTTCAAGGATCAATAATGAACATTTAGATGTATTTTTTTACAAATTGTGTCCCCCGGCATCTTTTTCACTTTTTTTTTCACACAACTGCTGCTACTTGCCGGCTAACCTGGTCGAATTTTAAACAGTAAAAAGCTCATGATCGTTTTTCACTAATTAAAACTTATTTACTACGTTTGGTTAGGATTTTCATATCCTCTTGATTATTTGCGCAACACAATTTGCTCATAAAAATTACGGATAAGTATCAAAATTGGTTCTCTGAACTCATGTGCTTCAAAGAATAAACTATTTTTTTTTTATTGCACAGTAAATTTAAGCTAATTCAAATCCGTCATGCCACTGAGGAGAGAATCTCCTCGGTGGTCATGCCGATCGAAAAATCATTCAATATTGGCGCCCATTTCGAGAGGTTTGCTAGTATATACAGTCACTTCCGTCTATTGTGTGTATAACCCGTGATAAAACCCGAGAGCCGAGTACAACCGAGACCAACCGAGACCCGAGACCGAGTACACTCCTTCACTTTCACTCTCCACCCGCGCCACACGCGGCTGATGTCCTACTGACCACGAACTAACTGTCCACCGGGTCAACTGTACACCACACGGATAGCAAATTTATGAATGTATGTATGCATACATTCATAAGTTTGCTATCCGTGTGGTGTACAGTCGACCCGGTGCACAGTTAGTTCGTGGCGTTCGTGGTCAGTAGGACGTCAGCTCCACACCCCACGGTCTTACATTCGCGACTGTTCCCGACTCTCGCGACGAAGCCGGCCGGCACGATTGCAGTTTGATCACGCGTTATTTCATTTTATTTTCTAACAATCAATCAATCTTTTCGCACTCTGACCGCAAAGAAATCGAATAAAACGAACGCATTCCCTGATATTTATACCCAAACATCCGTATTCGATAACCTCAAATACTTTCGCGAATTCTGTTTGAAAAAATTTTTAACAATGAGAAAACGGGATATTTTTATCGTGGCTCTTTTGCAAGTGGAGCTTGTGACGTGTTTCTTTGATCCATTGTCGTTAGGACTCGGCTCGGTAGCCACTTTCATCGCGTATAAAATGTTTAGTTCCAGCGATTCCAGCAAAAGCAACGAACGTCCCGCCATCATTTACGATAGGTGCGAGCATAACGAATGTTGCCAGAACCGTTGGATACCGGCAGACACACAGAGTAAGCAAAAAATATTATTCAAATAAAAGACTGCTCGTGTTCTAATACCGCACGGATACTTAAGGTAGTTCTAACACAGATCGAAAGTAATGCTAATTTAATGAATTTTTGTGAAAAACTAAAAACAAGTATTGAAGAATACTTCTGCGAAATTTGAGACTGTTTCACCGTACCGTTATCAAGATATCGTTTATCAAAAATTGCGAATATTGCATACGAGCAATATGGCTTATACACTATATACACTACGAAATTAGCACTTTCCGGATATTCAGTCACCGCAATGTAGATGAAAGAGTAATGAGAAATTCTTGAAATTTGGCACAAAAGTTGTTTGGTATATGAAGAATAACATATATTTTACGGCAAATTTTCAACCATACAGTAAAAAAGTATAGACTCTTGAAAAAAATATTGTTTTGAGCCACGGGTACCGACTCACTCTTGTTTCATGCCGTGCATGCTCCGTTCAACGCGCGCTCCGCCGCATCTACGTTTCGACTAATCCCCACCGCCGGTCGTGTTAGACCTACCTTAAGGCGAAGTCGCACATGTACAACGTGAGGCGTGAACGCGAGAGAGAGCTGAAAATCCTTGAAGGTACTTTTTTCCCCAAACGGACGCGACTGATCGCAATAAAAAAGCTTAGCCACTTTTTGCCAACATACCGCAGTAGCTGAGCTTATTTAATCCTGATCGCTCGTATCATCTCGGAGAAAGTAGAATTCGCGTTTTCGAGGTGGTCGAAGGGTGCGATACATCGCCTTAAGGTGGTACTTTCCCTAAGCGACTTGACTTACGGTATCGTCGATTCTTTGCTGATTCAATTAAAAAGTTTCGTGGTTTATTTATACAGAGTTTCAGGGTCTCTTATCGGGCAAACAAGAGGAGAATAAACGATCCGGAAAATCAATGAAATTACACTTTTTTTCAGTAAAGTTATGGCGGGAACCAATCATCGTCGAAATTATAAATTATAATCGAGTAATTATCGCATTAAACGTCTCACGACTAGCACCAAAAACGTGTCTTAAATGCTTTGAAATATCAGGATTATATATATATTCATTGAAGAAGAAAAATACATAACGCATTTGAATGAATAATATTGTGCACAATTTATGCAAATATTGTATAAAAAATATATCAAATTATATTCTGACGAAAAAACGTATGTTATTCGTCCAAAAATCATGAAAAAATGCATAAAATTACATACGGATAAATAATTCCATATTACTCGTTCGAAAATCGTGGGAAAATATACGAAATTATGTCCGGATGAATAAAATATATATAAAAAATAAATAATATATCAAAGTATAAAAAATATATCAAATTATATTCGGACGAAAAAACGTATGTTATTCGTCCAAAAATCATGAAAAAATGTATGAAATTACACACGGATAAATATTTCCATATTACTCGTTCGAAAATCGTGGGAAAATATACGAAATTATAGTCCGGATGAATAATTTCACATTAACCATCTGAAAATTAGCTGTGTGCATGTTAAACCAGTACCAATATGTATAAAATACAACTACATTGATTCAATTGCCGGAGGAATAACATACCGTTGTTCATACTGAAGTCGCGCACGAGCACACTTAAAAAAAAAAAAAAACACCGCTCTGACACTTTCGAAAAAACTTTTTTTTTTTTTTCAAAATAATTTCCGTCAGGAATCCAGAGAGACCTTGTATCCTCCGTGCACGGACAACAGATTGCCATTGCGACTGTTGTTAATGCTATAAGGGGCCACGCGAAAACCGAGTCAAAAGCTCTGACAATGAGCTTTCACGGTTTGCCGGGAAGCGGAAAAAATTTTATCGCCAATATTATCGCAAATGCATATTTCAAAAAAGGCACCAGCAGCGGATACTATCACTTTTTCAACGGTCGCTCCTACGCTCCTCGCGAGTCTATGCTGGAGCATTACCAAGTTAGTAGCTTTACGATTCATTTGGAACGCCTTCAGGTTGAATTTTTTCAAGGATGCTTTGTCGGTATGACACGTCGATCGAGTGCAGAGTTATGAGAAAACGATTTTTTATGTTTTTTTTTTTCGAAAGATTTCAGGTCAAATATTACATATTTAATCCTGACAAATAAAGATCATGAATATTCGCGATTTTATTTTTTTACGCGAATAAATTCAAATCGCCACTTTAATGCCATTTTTTCTACGAGATCTAGACGCGTCGCCAAAGATGCTCATTTTTTTGTTTTTGTTTTAATGAAAAATAGTCTTTTTTTTTTTTCAGATACGAATTATTTTGTATATTCAGCGACGAAAAAAATGGCAATTATGACATCGATGAAATTATCTCGTTTAAATTCATTGAAAAGTTGAAAGAAAATTTGTAGAAACAATTTATAAATATGCTCGATCGCTCAATTTTCATGACTATACCGACGAGATCTCGAATATAAAAAAAAAAAAAAAAAAAATAATCCCAAACAAACGATTTCTCTCGCAGGAGGTGATACGAGACACCATAACAAAGAGTCTTCTTGACTGCGAGAGATCAATGTTCGTTTTTGACGAAGTGGACATGATGCCGGTGGGTTTGCTGAACGTTCTTGTACCTTTCATCGATTACACGAGATCCACCGGCGTGACCTATGAGGGCAGACACGTTCACGTGACTACCAACAGAGCGATATTCATATTTCTGTCCAACACCGGTAGCAGGGATATATTGGAACAGATGTTGAAATTTTGGGAATCCGGCAAGGATCGAAACGACATGAAGCTCGGGGATTTTGAAAATTTGATCGAAAAAGGGGCTTTCAACGAGAAAGGAGGCTTTCACAAGAGCGACACAATAAGAGCAAGCTTGATCGATCATTACGTGCCTTTTATGCCTCTGGAGGAGAAGCACGTGAGATTATGCATGAGAGACGCTTTCAGAAATAGGGCAAATCCGACTAAAAGCATGGAGGATGAAGTATTTGCGACCGTTACTTGGGGCCCGGAACCTCACAATATTTATGCGAATAGCGGTTGCAAAAAAATCGAACAAAAAGTCATTAGTGTCGCGTATCAAAGTGCACACGGCTAATGAGCCTCGTGGGAGCACAACATTCGCGTATAATTTACCGAATGATTGGAAAAAAAAAAAAAAAAAAAAAAATAAACTTTTTCATACAACTATAATGTAAATGAAATATGTAAATGAATATTTCGTATCGAGTTATCCATTTTTTTTTTTTTTTTTTTTTTAATAACGTCTTTGCGTACATATAATTTTTTTTTTCTTATTATTAAAACTTATTGGCACGATCGGAGAGTCACACGAGTCAAAAATATAATTTCTCGTGGATTTTTTTTTTTTTCTTTCTTTAATATCTCCTATTTCCGTCACTTCCTCTCCAATATTTCTCTTAATTAGTAAATAAACAGTGCGTAACGATGTGTGCGCGTGGAGCTTGACCGTGTGAAATATTTTTTTGTTTGTTTTTTTTTTTCTCGTTCTTTTCCATTTTAGCGGATTCGATATCCGAGGTTCGAAGAAAGTCAGAAATATAACGGCACTGCCGGGCGTCTAATTTTATAATTACTTTTTGCCAACCGAAACGGGTTTTTTTTTTTTTTTTTCCCGATTGCAAGGTCAAAATTTTTGGAAAATTATAACCGGTCGAGTGGTAATGGATCATATATATGTACAAAAAAAAAATTGTACCCGCAGTGGTGATGGATCATAGATGTAAAAATTTGAATTACTCGCTCAAATGTCAACCGATTTTGCACACAATTTCATGTATAACGATTTTCGAGGTCGCTCTACGCCAAATCTTCTGTCAGATTTTCAAAAAAAATGTAAGGATGGCGAATTAGGGGCGACCTTTTTTTTACAGTTTTTGTGCCAAAACGATCACAATATAATTCTCGAGCAAATTAAACGAACGTGCACCATATTTGGGGGTTTTTTGCGGTCGCTGAATTCATTCCCGTCATTGGTTAGGGATTTTTTTGGATCGCTGAATTAATTCCCCTCGTTAGTTTTGATTCCGATAGAATATCAGCTGCAGCCGTTGTTACCGAGCAACCGGATTCATAAATAACTTAAAACGTAGATCCAAAAAGGTTTGGAACTCTTAAAAAATTACTCATTGTAAATCTAGAATTCTTTCAAAACCCGTTCCGAAAATCCGCGCAAATACACCCCCCCCCCCGTGGGTTAAACTGTTGAACGTTAAAACTGATCCTAGAAATGGATTCAGCGGCCCAAAAAAAACCCCGAGAAAACATATTCGTATATATTTTTTAAAGTTCGCAAAAAAACGTTCGAAAACTTGAAACTTTATTCTAAAGTTCGAACTTTAGAAAAGTAAAGAACCGCAGCGTAGCCACTTTTGGCCAGAAAACTGAAAAAAAATGGTCTACCGCTCAGCCGGTTAATCCGAAATTTTGCTCTCTCCGCGAAATCTCAAGGCACCAGTGACAAAATTTATATTCTGAGATATACTTGATTTTTCTTCTTCTCACTTTTGCGGACCTTTATTTTTTTTTCTCCCCCTCGGGATATTCACTCGTGCGGTCTCGATAAAGCTATACCATCTCGAATTAGCTGGGGTGGGTTTTTCCATTCGACGAGAGCTTGCGAAAAATTTGTCCGAGACTATAATCGTAGCGCGATGTCGAAAGACTCGTCGGGGGGGCATTGGTAGATCGCATTAACAATACGCATTAACAATATTGAAGCGATAACAGCGGTGGGCTTTTTTTTTTCTTCTTTTTTTCCGTTTGTTTTTTTTTTTTTTTTTAATGATGACTGGGCGCGCTTTCAGCAGCATTAACGAAAAAGAGGTGAGGAGAGGAAAAAAAAATAAACATCACCGAATCCAATCGATAACTCCGTTATTCCTCCTCGACGTATTCCTTGGGAAAAAAGCCAACTTGATCGTTGATTTTACCCTTCCACCAGCCCTTTGCGTCGCCCTCTTTGCTCAGTATAACGACTCGGCAGCCGCGTCGTAGATTAAGCTGATTTCGCTCGACAGCGCGAAAATCAAATATTGCCTTTGCGAGAACTCGTCTGAATGGCCACAGCAAGCGCTGATCGAGCTTCTCAAAGTTTTCCGAGAGCGAGGCACGCTCGTAATACTCGACTAGCTCAACGACGCTCTTGAAGAATCGCGACTCGCTGAGATAATAAAGATCAGCACCGTCCACGTCGCGCTTGAATATCCTGATATGTTTTACCGCACCTTCGGCTCTGTGATGGCAAAAATTATTGAAAATTTTCAACATTTTTCATCATATTCATAAACTTTCGAAGGTATTTATCGATTGGTCCGATGTGTATGGCAATTTTAATTGTACAATGATAATAGGAGTTTACAAATTGCGACAAATTGCAGGGCAAGAATGATCGTAAAACTGAAAGAGAAAATAATCGAAGGAAATTTACGAGGGAACAAGAGCGGAGATGCAAGCGCAAGGAAAAATCAGTGAAAGTTTTTCAAAACAAGGCGAGCTACGAGGCAAGGATTTGCGCAAAGTGCGGTATTGTTCGATTGATGTATCGATGATTTAGAGGAGAAGTGAGAAAGGAAAAAAAATGAGGGAGGAATTGTAATGGGAAAGGAAAAGATTTTTGCGATAAAATATGCAGACGATGTTGCGGCAATTGCGGAGACAGGGGATGGTTTAAAGAGTATTTTAAAGGACCTAGAAAGATGGGCACGGGAAAATAAGATGGAAATAAATGCCGAGAAAACGAAGATAATGATTTTTAGAAACGGAGGAAGTACTAAAAAGGAAGAAAAAAATGAGAAATTAAAGGAGAGAAGGTTCGGATAGTAAAGGAATTCAGATCTGGTTCAAATGTAAAAATTCGAGCTGGGCCCATGGAAAAAAAAAAAAAACGACAGGGAAAACGCAAAAAGCCACGAATACGGTGTGGGGAATTTAGAGGAGGGAAGGTAGAAATGTAATGGAGGAGAGACTCTATTTGTTGGAGACGATAGTAAAAACGGGGGCAATGTATGGCATGGAAATATTGGTGACATAAGCATATTTGAAAAGCTATTTGGTATTGAAATTTGGCCCTAGGGGTGGATAGAACAACACCAATGTTTATATATGGAGAAGAGAATTGGGAGTGCCTACTATGGAATATTTAATAAGGGAAAGAGCGTTAAATAAGCGTTAAGGTACATTGGAGAGGTGATAAGAATGGAGGTGACAAGATGGACAAAAATTTGCTCGTTGGAAGATATAAAGGCGATCACAAATGGTGAACCGTCAAAATGGGGAAAGAATTTAGTTAAAGTGCTACAAGATATGAAAATAGAAGACGTAATAACGATGATAAGGGACCGAAGAGATGTGGAATAGACAAAAGAATAAAAGAGGAGCTAGAAAAGTTTAAAAAAGGAAATTCTAAGAGGAAAAAATAAGAAATTCAATGTACAACGCCATAAACACATCCTTGAGAAGGAGATGTCCTGAAAATACTGGTTTGAAGAGGGGGTGAACGGAAGGGACAGAGAAATGTGGGCAAGGTTGAAAGGCAACGTAGAAAGGGCGGGAAAAAATTAGAGAAGGATTGGAAGTGCGGGATATGTAAAGATGAAACGATGGAGCATTTATTAATATGTAAAAAATGTAGTTAGTGACAGAGAAAACAAGAAAGAATGCAGAGGAACGGATGGAAGGAATTGATGAATGGGCAATAAAGGGAGAAATGCTAAATATGCCGTGTGGGAAAATACAAAATGGGATTTTTGATTACTATAGGGAAATATAAGAGGTCTGTAAAAAAAATTAGTAAAGGGGAAGAGAAAGAGTTGAAGTAAAGGGATAAATAAAGACTGAGAGATAAAGGTGTGATAACGCGATGTATATTTTAAGGATATTATTAGCAAATAAAAAAAAGGAATAAATATGCTGTCCTAAATTAGAGTATTTTGTACAAAAAAACTTGGCAAACTATGCAAATAAAACTCCACTATTGATTGATATAATTTTGATTTTTCATCTTGTTACATATTATTATTTGTGAAATTTATTCCAACGATACATCCTCGAATTAATTGTTCTGTTTTTTTTCCCCGATACATCTATTTTTGTTTTGCCCAATACATTTTTTATTTAAATTCTCATCGATGAAAATTATTCTCACAGTTTCGGAATTTCTCCAATAAGAACGCGCGAGCCCGAGTAATCGCAAAAAATATTCGCATGCCTCAAAACGAATAACGTTGGGGTAAATATTTACTCACTTGACGCCCAAAGCGTAATTCGTCTCGTTCTTGAGACGCGGCTGACCGGCTGGCCTGACCCGCAGCATGTACGTACCGTCCTCCCGAGCTTCGAGCTTGTGAGCAGCCGCATCCCGGCCCATCTCACCGACGAACCACAATTTAGCGGACAATGCGCGCTCGCAGGGCAACGGCGGGGGTGGCGGAGGCGGCGGAGGTATCGGCATGCAGCGTCCCGAATAAGTTATGCACTGTTTGTGAACAGCGAGTCTGCACACCTCGCAACTGTAACCCTGATCAACGATCGATTGACACTCGCGTTAATTCGTTTGAGAAATTACGATAATCGTTTTTTTTTTTTTTTCCTCTCCAGGATGGGGCCGGGGTCAGGAAAAACGGGGAAAATCTGGAAATGTCAGGGAATTTTTAATTGTTCAGGGAAACAGGGAAATGTCAGGGAAATTTTCATTTGGTCAGGGAAAATTTTTTAAATTACAAAAATTAAAATTCGAACTCTTCGATCAACCGGGATGAACGGTGATTGTTTTTAAAAATTTTGATTTTCATCCGCATCAAGGAACTTTCCTTGACTTGAAATATTTGTTTGTTTGTTTGTTTGTTTGTTTGTTTTTTGACGTTTTTATATCGAATTTTTGGGCTTCAGGAAAACATTCGATCGGATTCATAATGAGCGGAAAATTTCCGATCGCCTGGAGCCTGGAAATAGTGAGAAAGACGAAAAAAAAAAAAAAGGTTTCTCCATTTTTTGCTCATTTTTTTCGAAAACCTGAAAGTAACGAAATTTTAAATGCCCACAACTTTGCTCCGAATCGATGGATTTGGGCTTATCGAGGGTGTTTTGAAAAGCCCCGGTAGACTTGGAGAATGCCGTTCGATTCATTTCGGGATCTTAATTTTTTGTAGCCAAAAGACACTTTGAAAATCGGCGAATTTGAGTACAAAGGGGTTGTCCAACGGAAAGTAGCTTTGGGCGCGGAATTTAATTCATTATTAACCAAGGATAGAGTTCAAGCGCTATACTTTTAGTCGCTGATTTCCACCGAAAGACTTGTAAAAAGGCGTCGCTGGCATCAATATTTACCGAAAATAAACAAATAAATGACATTTTGCGTTTTTTTTTTTGCATAAAGTCATAGAGGAAAAATTGTTAAAGGTGAATAAATTTGCTTTTATACGATCGTCCCTGAGACTAATGATTTCCTATTTCAGCAAGAGAATAAAAAACCATGGAGCACGTATTCGAGTCAAGAAAAAAAATTATCATGAAAAAAATCAATTTCACCGGATACGAATTGTTTATGACAATTTATAAAGAATATTTTATCGCAAAATTATTGTTGTGAATCGATCTAAATTCTTATTTAGAACACGATGGTGTCAGACAAAGCTGTTCAACTTGAAATTATTTAGAATTTTTTATAAAAAATTAGAAATTAGGAATAAATAAATATTTATTTAGTGAAATATTTATTTCTTAATTCGAAATACAATCCTCATGGTCTGAAATTTTTCCTTCCAAAAAGTTCGTCATAGACGTTAATTGGCTGTTATAATTAGAAATGTCCAATGAGCGGCGGCTTCCACTAGCTCCCCCTTCGCGAGGATGTTTTTTTTCCATAAAAACTCAAGTTTTGAGGGGTGGAAGCATGAAAAATGAAAAAAATATTTTTTGGAAACACCCTAATGTATGTATATTTGTAGATATAAGGACATTAATCAAATGCAAATATTTTTCAAAACCGATTCTGTCAAGTTTAAAAAAAAAAAAAACTCACCGCTCGATTAACCCGCTAAGCTCATATTCTATTCAGATTTCAGTTAGGCAAGTTTGGCTATTTTTTCAGCGGAAAGTCAGAGATTTTTTTTGTGGCCACTCCGCTCTCTCCATTTCTCGAAAAAAAAAAAAAAATAAATAAATAAATAAATAAATAAATAAAATCATCGATTACCTGAAAAATACGTCCCTTGAGAAACTTCCCGCATATCTGGCAGCTGCAGGCATTGTCGAAAGTCGTCAGGCGAAATTTGTGATTGGTACTGCGCGAAGCAGCCGGATTGACATTGTCCATCGCATCCTGAAGCGCCTTCATCCACATTTGTTTTTGTTCCTCGGTACGGGCATAAAGCGTATATGCCGTGTAGGCCTGTTTGTGAACCAATAGCCACTGATACGACCATCTCGAGTCCCTGCCGAGGGTTCGTCTGCCCGTATGATCCTCGAGACGATAATCATCGAGTCTGAGGGTCTCGCGATAACAATACTGATCGCCGCGCCCGGCTTTGCACACCAATACCGCTTGCTCGAAAACAAACGCATAGCGAGCTTTCACGCGCTGATCACCGTGAGCTTTCACCTTTGTATCGCCATGGGGAAAAAAGAAAGGTTCAAAAGTTTAACGAAAACAGCCGGGATTTCAAGGTGGATCGAGTGCTTCGTGCGCGCGGCAAAGGGCTAAATGTATTCGCTGTGCGCAGAAAGCCAAGTGGCGCCGCGGCCGGCTGTAATCCGCAAATTTTGCTGGAACAGCTCTCATTTATTTGCATAGACGAAACCTTGTTGAATTAGGATTTAATGAACGAACGTTTGTGTTCGTGCTGCATAGAGTTTTTTTGAGGTGAGCTTGACTATAACTGCGTTGAAAAAAAAAAAAAATAAATCGACCAATTACGATGTAATGAAAATAAGTTTACGGCTACTTTTCCTTCTCAATTTGAGGCTGAGCATGAACCTTGTCGGTCTTGTCATACGAACCGACAAGGCTCGTATCGATAACAAGAAAGACGTAACTCGGACTTGATTGTAACGCGGATGAACGATTACCCGCGAAGTGCTCACCGCATATTCGGGTAGCTAATCATGAAAGCTAGTAAAAAGGAAAAAAAAAAAATCAATTTATATTTGTATTATAATATCCTGACATGGATTTTTCATATCAGACAAAATATGCGCGTTTAACCTCAAAAATTTTACTTTCTTTGTTTTTTGCATCCAACGAATCTAGTTTTTGCGCTGCTCAACTTTATATATTGCTGTCGGAAACGCGTAAAACTTAATTTCCGAAGTTGCGTAGCGGAAAAAATTCTTACATGACTTCGCACAACAGTTTAAGGTGGCTCATCAGTGAATTAAAAAACCGGCGATACGAATGAAACTTCGGAAGAGTGTTATCTAAGATGCAATGAACGCTCTCTCAAAATTTCAGGGTATGTTGCCAGGCAAATTATTGCGAACGAGTAATTTAAAATTACCTATTTTAGCATGGGTCTTATGGCAGTTGATTCCATTTTCACCGGAAGTGACATGATACCTTTTGATAAAGACGAGATTTCTTATTCAAATTTTGAGATGAAATCTCAAATTGAAAGATGAAATCGTGAACTTTCCAATGGTATTTAAAAAATTGTGTCTTGTTTTTTTGAAAAATTGTGTCTGTTTTTTTAAAAAATTGTGTCTGTTTTTTTGCATTTAATCAAAAGAGTTGACCTTGCTCTACATGTCTGCAAAATTTCGAATTAATTTACCGTGTAGTTTTTGCGTAATTAATAAATAAGTTAACATTGCTCTTATGGGGCATATAAGGCTCAGATGGTACGCCAACTATCGAAATTTCAGGTACACAAAAAATTAATCGTTTAAGGGCAAAAAAAAAAACATACCACAATAATGGTTGATATCTATAAGAGATATTTACCAAAGATTTAAGTCGAGTTACCGTACGGTTTTTTTTTATTTCAATAATTAATGCGAGTCCGCGGTCTCTGTCCTTGTCATACACCGGATCTGCTCGTTAGCAGAAGACTAGGGGAAAAAACATGTGAAAACCGAAGCTAATCCGCGTCTCACTTCGGATTCGATGAACGCCAGCAAAAGTGGTTCCGAACAACTGTCACATTTGAGTTGTTCGGCAAGATATACAATGTCAACTAGACGAGTTCCGAGTTCATTGCATACTGGCCGTTGATTCAACTGTACTTGCCTCGAGACGAGCCTTTTTTCCCCCCTGTTCTTCATTATACTGTTTTAAAGCATACAACAAAACTCGCGAATGCAATCCAGTAACTTTATGCGTAAGGTTAGATTAGCTCGCTCCCTAACGTAGAGAATGAGTCAAGTTGAGTCTGTCATTATTCCGGGTATTAATTATTATTAACTTATTATTTACACCCTAAAAGAAGCTTGTAATATGTTATTATGCAACAATTCAATTTATCATAGCTTTCATATGGTTAAATTGTACGTAAGTAAATCTGAATTACGGATGAAATTTGACTTCGGCCAAACTCGACCGAACTACCTTAAATACTTTTGTCAGTTGAGACTTTATTTATATTATTTATAATAAATTATGAATAAAATATCACGGAAAACGTCATCGAAATTCATAAATTTTATTTAGACAGAGTATTTAGAAAATATTATGATAGGTTTTATGATTTTTTTTCACGTCACGATTTTTGACTAGTATTGTCACTGATGGGCCGCCTTAAATTTCCTTTCCACGACTTCTCTATTATATTGTCCTCAATTGCACTACGCGACTCCAGCAAAAAATGCGCATTCTCGCCACCATGCGCGCTCTAAGGCATTCTCAGCCGCTATAGTATGGCACTGCACGCAGCGAATAGATTTATCTGGCTTAGCACCATTTATTTGTTTCAATTTGAAAAAAAAATGCACCTAAATTTTTTTTTCAGATCCTGATCTGAATATTTCTTTGATAGAGTTGCAATTTCTATTTTTGACGTGTGGGGCATGTTGCGTTTGTTTGGCATTTGTTTTTACGTAGCTATATGGACTCGATTCATAACAATAAATCGCGTTTTTCATCCAAAATATTATTTTATTGCTAATTAACGGTGTTGTTCAAGATTCTGAATTTTCGCAGGAGGCATCCCGAGGATATTTCCGATAATATGCAAAAATTAGTTTGCCATGTAAACAGATCATTTGCGCTCATTGACTTTGAAATTCCGTCTAATTTCACCGATCTGCCACAAGAAACTGTCCTTAATGGCCCAAATTTCAACTTTTTTTTTTCTCGTAAACGGCGTAGCAGAACCTCTACGGATACTTTGGGATTAAACTTTTTGTGGACTTACCTATCTATAAAAAAAAAAAATCAGTACCTCTCAACAGATATCGATGTAGCACTCGATCCTCCTTAATTATCGATGAATCATCTTGGGATGCGAATGAAATTTTTGTTTTTTTTTTTCGTTTTTTTACGCACCTTGAGCTCACCGTCCCTGAGCAAACGTCCGAAATCCTTCAATTGAGCATCCTCGGGAACGTCCCAGTCGACTATCGATCCTTGAATATCCTTGATAATGTCAAGCGTATCGGAATCACGTTTAACCTCGTTTATATACTGAGCCACGTCGACCATGACTTCCCGGGCTTTGCCCAATTGACGCAGATCCTCGACCCAATTACGTGGCGTTTCCTCGACCAGTTTGTCGAGCAACAAATGATACTTCAAGACTCGCTGCATCGGCACCGACAGAATATCTCGTAATTTGAATTTTCCATTGTTCGCTTCTTGTTGGCACCTCTTCAAGTGAGGGCAGCAGAAAAAGAAAAAAAAAAAAAAAACAAAACAAAGCAAACGAAACGAACGATTGAGTTAAAATTTTAATGTGCAATTCGTATCGGTGGAAAAAAAATTGTAAAAATTTCATGAAAAAAAGATCATCACTAACGATTACTTCCTGATTTACGTGTTCGTTGCGAGCGCACGCCTCCTGAAGTGTATTCTGGGCAACCGTAAGATTGGCACAGTAATCGCCGTAAATGAGAAATTTTTCTCGCCAATCGAGAAATACCTGTGCCAGAGCCGAACCATCGCGGGCTTTTCTCAATTGACTGTGAACACCCGCGTGTATCTCCGATAATTCTTTGATACCGAAAAATATACGGGACGAATCCTCGGGTCTGAGGAGCGACGAGAGCGGTCTGGCGAAATGCCTCAGCAAACTACCAAGCACCTCGGAATAATTTCTCTCAGTTTCGACGAGCTCCTGGACAACGTAGTCGCGCTTCTCACCGCCGGATATTCCACCGTCCTGAGATTTCGAATATCAAATTTATTGTACAAAAAATTTTTTTTTTTTCCTTATCGCTGAAAAATTTCGACGTATTCTCCGTGGCCGCTTTTTTTTTTTTTTTTTTTCATCATTACTCGTCGAATCGGGGTTTATTGTTCCGAATGAGCGCTTGCAGCACTTTAAGCGCTGGTGAGTTACTACGAAAAATATAGATCAACGGAAATACGTTTACAACGATTCGTTGCAACGAACATGCTTGGCGAAAGAATGACAAAAAGAAAGAAACGAAGAAAAAATGTGATCGAAACGATTATTTCGTGAAATAATGTGGAAATAAATGTGCGTGTCCTTGCGAGGGATATTAAAACTTTGAAGTAAAATAAGCTTCGTTGCTTCAGCCGAAAACGCGTTCGGGGATGTTGAGATAAATTTTTAGTCCGTCGGAGCGCTGCATATTCGGAGCAACTTGATTGATTTTTTTCAATGATTTTTTTTTTTTTGTTTCAGGATCAACGGTTTGTTCCGCTGTGACGAATGTTGCGTTTGCGGAATGAAAAATTTTTGTGCACCAACTATAAATGTTTGTTTCAACGTTCTTGATCGCATTCGTCGATGCAGCGAGACGTTTTTTTTTACACTCGAATGAAAAAAAAAACTACGATTGATAAAATAAAATGACTTTCGATTTTGCGACACAAATAAGCCCGTATGAAAATGGGAAAATAAAATAATAACCTGAATAGCGGACGGAGGAGGTGGTAGGTGAAGACTACACAGATCTTGGTAGATTTCCTCGCTCTGAGCATGGCTGCAGAATGCTCCGTAGCCATCCTCCTCCCCGACCGGATCTCCGCCGTCTCCCCCTCCGCCTGCCTCGTTGCCCTCGCGCCTCTTAAATCTCCTTCGTCGGCCCTCGTTTTCACGCCTTGTGCACAAAAATATAAAAAGAAAGAAAAAAAAAAACACAGCCATGCACTATCTATATGCGCCGAAAAAAATAAAACATAGCTCAACATAATTATCTCTCTCTCTCTCTCTTTCTCGCTAACATTTCCTTATTTGAGGGAAAAAAAAAAAAATTGATTCTTGCTATCAATTTAAAAAGATGAATTCTCTCATCCGATCCAAGCTAAATGGAATTAGCCAATGAGATTGCAGAGTTGCAAAGTTTTTCGATATAAAATTCAATCGGCGCGCATCTAATCGCAGCGTAGCTTAATTTCGAGTCAAATGAGAGAGGGAGAGAAATAAAGTCGCGATGATGGAACGTCGAAACGCTCAACTACATGTATGAATCTCAGTGACGATAACGGAAATGATTTTTTTTTTTTTTTTAATATGCATATATACGTATATTTTTCTCAATCGTAAAACACTCTAGCAACGACAGGGAACAAAAGAGGAAAAAAAAAAAAAAAAAAAAAAAAACGACGACGACGTTTATACCTCCTCCGCAGAAGGCCAGTCGCGCTGAGGAGTAGTCGAAAAGCAGAGTAATTCTTGATAAACTTGGGACTCACCGAGGTCCGCGGGCCTAGATTTTATGGTAAATCCCACAACTGGCGTCGCGGTGCTAAATTCATATTTAACACAAATTATTCATTCGCAATTCCGATCGTGAGATTTACAAGAGAAAAAGAGTCTGCGCCTCGTTTGTCATCGATTCACGAAATTTCGAGTTTTTTTTTCTTCTTTTTTCATTTTTCTTCGTTAATTCAAGAAAAAAAATGTGCCGCTTTACTTGCGAAATGATATCATGACTGTTGCGCATTATTGACTCAGAAATTCCCTGACTTTTCCGGGTTTTGCAAATATTCCAGGGAGATTAGGGTCAAATTGAAAAAAGTCTTAAATATTAAAATAAAAATTGAAAAAAAAAAAACTGAAATACAAAAAATAATTTAAGCACTGTAAAGTAAAAAATAAATACATTAAAATGCAAATAACGAACCTGTTCTTTGCTATAAACGGAAATTTTTATTTCGGTGCCAATAAATGAAAAATAAATATAAACACTTATCTACGATAATAATTGCGTATTTGCGTATCGACAAATCGAATGCAGAGCGTAGCTTTACAGCTTTGGAGTAAATTGGTTTTTAATTTTTTGAAATTTTCATTGCTTGGAACTCACGTAACTTTTGTTTTATGCAATAAAGAATAATATAAATATTAAAAATATACAAAAATATTTATTTTTATACTTTTCAGTTTTTTTTTTTTTTTCAAGTTTCGCTTCATTTTTCGTAATTCTGGCAAAAAGTGAAATAGTGGAAAAAAAATCCAGAGAATTTTCTAAATTCCCTGACTTTTCCCTGATTATTTCCAGGAGAAAAGAAATTCTCTGAGTTTTCACGGTTTTCCCTGTTTTCCGTATGCGCAACAACCATGGATATTTAAATTCGAATACATCTGAGCGCAAACTCTTAGCCGGCCTGGGTTTTATTTATTTGTTTCATAAAAAAAAAAAAAAAAAAAAAAAAAAATTTTGATCATTCGATTTCTTTACTTATCCTCCTGTACATTCCACGATTTTGATATTGGAAAAGAAAAGATTTTAGAGGCTCACCCGACTCCCGCGCTCTGCAGATCCTTGTATATTTCTTCCTGCGATTTGTCCCGTCCCACGGAAAAACCTCTGTTTAGGAAAAAAAAAAAAAATCTTTCCCTTAATCGTTCATTGAATTTCCGAGAAATTAATTGAAATTCCGAGAATAATGAACTTTTTTCCGCGATTTTAACGCTAATCATCGGTTATTATGCTTAATGCGTTGAGAAAATACTTTTTTTTCTCTTTATTCTCGCGATTTTACTCACGGAATGCCTCTGCGTCTGAGATGAGGACAATTGGAGAGCGCGGATAGCGTGCAGAGTACGCGATGAAAATCCGAAAGATCGAAAAGTACGGACGGCTCGAACAGATCAGAATCCGCGAGTCCGAAATTCGCGCTGCAAGTCGACAGGAATACCTTGATGTTTCTCAGACATAGAAATTGCGCCATTTGGGGCTTCTGATTAACGTCCTTCATGTCGATGCAGCCCTGTTCTATGGTATTGAGGAGATTGCAAAGCAATACTCCGTCTCTCAGGGTATAGGCCAAATCGAAGGGTTTCGCGGACGGCCAATTGGCTCGATGATCGGTTCTCAGAGCGCCGCAACGCGACAGCCAGCTGGCGCATTCTTGCCATCCGGTCGAATTGTCCGTACCGTTTTTCTCCGACGCGCTCATTTTGGCCGAATTTTTTTTTTTGTTTTTTTTCCCAAATTCTCGCACAATTTCTCAATTACAACGGGAATTCGAGAAATCGCGTCGGACGGTACGCTTGACGAGCATCGAGCGGTCGGTAATGTTATCCTTCCCCTTGGGGAATGACACCGGGGATGATTTGTTTGATAAAATTTTCAAAGTTACGAACAGCTGTTTTTATTTCTATGCTCTGTACTTTTACGAAAGAGTTTTTTTTTTTTTCTTTAAATAAACGAGTACTTTGATGTTCACCCATGTGCCGGACATATGTACAGGCGTTTAATCACCTCTTTAGGATATAATTATCGAATGTTTCGCATATTCAACATTGTATATTCTGGCTTTAAATAAATAAATAAATAAACGAATCGGCAGGGGGACGGATTGTCCTTTGATGCAGTGAAAAAGCGAATCAGGAGTAATCTGATCATCGTTTATTCGTTGCTACAGAATTTTTTGCAACTTATCAAATTTTTCATCCAAAAAAGCGATTTGTTCGAGTTCCAAATGTTTCATCCTCCCCTGTCAAATTTTTCTATTGGCAATTTTTACTCACGTATTTCGTAAAAAATTTTACTTCTTGAGTACAGGATTTCAATGACAATTTTTTTTTTATATGTATATATTTATATATTAAAACTCGAGAATCGTACATACCTTTTGTTAGAATTACGTGGCTCAATCCGCGTTAACGTACAGGATGTTGAAAATTTTCTCGCGATAAAACATTTTTCGTCAAGTCGAGTGATATCTTCAGGACACGTAAAACACTCGCGTTGATAAAATCAAATCGGCACTACTTCATTATCGCGAAGATACGTTTTTTTTTTTTTTCCATGTACACGATCGTTGCTCAAGACTATACGATATTTTACGTTGATTAACGATAAACGCGTATTCTCGAACAACGAAACAAACGTCGTTGTTTTTTTAAAACTACTCGACGTTCATTGTTGTATTATTATGACGTACGGTCGACGGGGAGACGACTCGTCGGAGGAATCCATTTTGATATTTGCCTCATTGTGAGTTCTGAGAGGGGTTTAGCAGGGAGAGCACTTCGTTCATATACGCGTGCGAGTATATATATACATATATATATATGTGAATATGTGTGGAAAAAAAGCAGAGGACGATTGTGGATCGTGTTCGGAGGTGGCGCTCGCAATCTACTAAACTAATCCCTATCTATATTCTTTATCTTATTCCCCTGTACTTCCTTCTTTGGCCGGAGTATGTACTTTTTTATTTAATCGTGATTACAAATTTTCGTCACGTATCTATATCGAAGGGTACATACGTTACTTTGTCTTATAACGGTAAGCACAGATCGATTGAAATGGAAGAATATGAATTTGAATCGAAGAATTAGAAATGACAATCAAAATTAAAATATATATATATATCCTCTTTTTATATTTAATTGATAGCAATCGATTTTTTTTAGCAAATACAATAGAGCACTTGGAGCTTTTCATTGCAAGGAACTCTTCACGTGAATGGAGAGAAATATATTTAAATTTATTCGGTATGTAATTTTTTACAACTGGAAATTCGCTTTGTTCGACTCCGCGAAAAGTACATCCATCCTCTGCCAGCAGACGATTTAATCCATCGCAAAAGACAACCATTTTTTCTTCATAATATCGTATGAAACATTAAAGGCAAATGATTACGGTGTTATAACGTCGGAGTAAATGTTATACAAGACATAATAAGTACGATAAGTAGCGAAAATTTAGAGAGCGAGCAGCTATCCTATGAATCTACGGAATCTACTCTGTATACGAGCGACGAGCAACCACCAGCAACCACTGTATGCTGACGCGCGTGTGGAGCAGTAGGGGGAAACGTGGGTGACGCGCACGTGAACCGCGTACCACGCGCGCCTCGAGCCTCGATCCCGGAAAGTGGTGCCACTATACGGCCTAACATTGTACTACTGAGGTGCTCCAGTACGAGACGGATCATCCCCGATCAATCGAAGATAAGAATCAATCTTCAAGAATGATTTCGATTCGTAACAATTTACGTGACAATTAAGTAGGTTCTTAACATCAATTGAGTGCGGCAAGGGGAACGTATAATGACGCGGCCCGGGCGACGTGCAGAGGGCAGAGGTTTTGCGTTCGGCATTTATTGTTTCACCAAATACGTTTTAATTTTATTAATTTTCCATATTATACTCACGCTCAATTCTGTTTACAAGTATATTTCACGATCGGTACGGTGAAAAACTTTCTTTATGGGCAAATTATATTTATGAAGGTCTAATCTGTCGTTTAAGCGGTTCATCGGGGAAATGTTACCGTTTTTTTCATTCCTAAAATAATCTTCAATCATAGCTTCGAATACTTCTCCCATAAGAGCTCGCACGTATAAGCGGTATGTTTAATTTTTTTTTCCTCAACTACGTAGTCAAAAAATCTGAAATAATTACGGTGTATTCCTAGTACCCGCACAAACCTCCCCTCAAATTTTAGAATCATTCTTACCGTTTTTCTCTGGGTTAAGAACCTCCTTAAGAATATAGTCGAATAATAAAAAACTGTGATTTTGAATAATAACCATAAAGTTGTTCAAAGTTGTTTTTATTATCATGCCACTTGTTTAAGGAGGTACGACTAGTTCTTTGGAGTCAAAAAAAAGTCTAAATTCATTTTACCCACAGCTGTTCTGATTTATGTTTATTTGCATTGATTATTCATATTATCGATTATAATGTGAAAAATTTTGTGGTAAATGATTAATTTATTGCGCATGAACTAATAAAAACTGAAAAATTAGATTGTCAACGACTCGATAGTAGTCTCCATCATAATAATAACGACATGTCTACCACAAAAACGGACTAAAAAACATTTTAAAAAATCAGCCGAAAACCTATTAAAATAGACTTGAATTACCTCAGTGGAATTAATACGATCGGCAGAATGATAATTATACATATAATTGATACGTGATAAATAATAAAACTCCATAAATAACATGATGGAATTTGAAGTAAACACTTGGCAACGTCGCATTGGCGATGCTATAAGTTGGTATACGTGACCAACGAAGATGACTCTATCCTCGTTGCTAACATCAAAACAAAGCTAGGTTATGTTTGCCGAAACCCATCAGCTGTTACTCGCGACGTTGCTAAGTCTGTGGGTGCTATTTGATCGTTCTGACCATTTACAACCGGAAATTGAAACTTTTTTATGATGTAGTGCCAGAACTACACGGTGAAGAGTAATTTTTCAATTTTTTACAATATCTATTATATCTAATCTATCAAGTTTCAGTTTTTCAACGGGTGTAGTTGGATACGTGAGCAGCAAAACCGTGATCACAGCACTTCCGGTTAACCGTCTCCATAAGACGACGTGCTTCAGTAACTCAAACTGCTCGACTTTGCAATTTTATTACGAATAAACTAAACGGTCAATATAGCTCAAATTTTGGCAATAGGCGCATAAAGTATTCGGCAAAATCATATAAAAATTTCAAGTCCGTCAGTTGGATTCTTCATACTAGTCGTACCTCCTTAACGTATCAATACAGAAATTATATTGATTCGATTATCTTTATATAGGACTAATGCCAAAGGGGCGTATCGGTTATGTATACGCATAGCTTATACACCCCTATGGTATTTAACCATCGATATAAAAAATAGTAGCGAGCGTCCTTCATATATGCATTTTTTTACGCATCGTACCGTGGGCTGTACGATCAGAGAGACGAGTTTAGATCTCAATGACGCATAAAGCGTTTTCTTCGTTGACCCATGTATGTTACGGATAAAAAGAGCGACTGACGCATTGTTCCATTGTTGTCAGTTGCATGGTCAGTTGCTAGCAGTCGTTCAGTGCGATTGCACGTATATACTTATATGCTCGCTTTACATATAGAGGCGAAGCATTTTACGTTGCGATGAGTTTATCTCAACTTTTTTTTTATACTGATTGTAGAATCACGTAGAATATAAGTATAAAAATACGACCGAGGGCCAGTTGACACGTAGAAATACACATTTTGGTGCGTGTGTGTTTACGAGAGACCTATATATAGCTATATATGTATGAGCAAAGAGCACGAATGACCAAAAGTCTATATAGAGTGGACTTTTGAGAACACGAATAGCACAAAGCGAAATAACAGTAAGCTGGATAGTTGACAGTGCGTGCATCGGACACGCGAAACAAATGTATATTTCCTCAATTATTAATACATATGTATTATAAATATATAACTATTATTATACAGCAAAATGTGGAATAAATTGTGTATCTCGTACGTTCTCTTTATGAGCATTTTTGTGATAACTACGACTGGCAAAAGTTCAAAAGAAGTTTTGCAATGCAGAGACGAGAACAATCAGCCAGTCGACTGGTCGGTAAATCAACAAAGCATGATCGTAAGTAAATTTTCATGCTAATTTAATTTTTTTTTTTTTTTTTTTCGTAAACACGGACGCAGGTTCGTCATGTACAAAATACCGAAAATTCGAGAGACCAGCAAGCCTCTGATAAGAGCGGGAATATCGTATCTATATATTACGAATAAGACAGTCGGTAAGGGATGGAATTTGTCGGAGAAGGATGTTACTATGAAAAATTCGATGCCGGGAAATACTCTGGCGTCTCTTTACAACGACGTAAATACATAAATCGACAATACGACGTTATAATTTGTATCTCAAAAATTTTAATTGCCCATCGAATTGTTTTTCTCTCTCCTGCTATCACTCCATGTTTTTTTTTTTTTTTACCACAAGAATGTTGCTTCGGAATTGATGTGGGTAATGTACAATGATAAACCTCCGAATGGTCGTGCGATCGGAAATTACGGTCACGCGAAAGGTGTCGTTGTGGCAAATCGAGAAAGTGGCTTTTGGCTGATTCACAGCGTGCCCGGATTTCCGATAGTTCCAAGAACGGGCGAAAATTCACATCGTGGTCAGCCAAGATCCGACGATTCGCTCGTTACACGCGAGGACAAAGAACTTCCCGATGGTGAATACGATTATCCTGATACCGGCAGACAAAACGGTCAGAGCTTTATGTGTATCTCAGTTGATACCGATCAAATTGACGTGATCGCGAGGCAACTGATGTACAATCAAATGATCGTTTATCGTAAAAATTTGCCGGTATCGCTGACCAACGTGTATCCCGTTTTCGTTAATGCCTCGAATCAGTCGCGAATCAAGAAGCCACCGTATACTAAAAAAACTACGATACGAACATCGGGAGGATTGGAATTTACGTCTTTCGCAAAAAGCGACAAGTGGCAACGTGGTAAGACATTTTTAAAATAATAAATCTCTGTTGTTTTGCTATTATTGTTGTTTTTTATTGTTGTTGTCATTGCTGCTGTTGTTATTGTTTTTGTCGTTGTTATTGCTACTGCGTTGTTGTTTTTTGTTGCTGCGATTGTTGTTGTTTCGCTACTGCTGTTGTTTTCTTGTTGCAGTTACTGTTTTTATTGTTTTTCAGTCATTTTGCTACTGCAGCTGTTTTCTTGTTGTTTCCATTGTTATTTTTAATGATTTCGTTCTGTTTGCTATTGCTGTTGTTGCGATTGCTGTTTTTTTAGGGCTGTTGCTATTTTTATTATTGATATTGTTGCTGCCATTATTTTGTTGTTGTTGTTGTTTCTGCTGCCGTTGTTATTGTTTTTTTTGTTCATATACTGCTGCTGCTGTTGTTTTGTTGTTGCTGTTATTTTTTTCTTTGTTGTTGCTGCTGCTGTTGTTGTTTTTGCTGCGATTGTTGTTGTTTTTGGGGTTGTTGCTATTTTTATTATTGCTACCGTTGTTATTGTGTGTTGTTGTTTTTATTGTTGTTGTTTTTATTGTTGTTGTTTTTATTGTTGTTGTTTTTATTGTTGTTGTTTTTATTGTTGTTGTTTTTATTGTTGTTGTTTTTATTGTTGTTGTTTTTATTGTTGTTGTTTTTATTGTTGTTGTTTTTATTGTTGTTGTTTTTATTGTTGTTGTTTTTATTGTTGTTGTTTTTATTGTTGTTGTTTTTATTGTTGTTGTTTTTATTGTTGTTGTTTTTATTGTTGTTGTTTTTATTGTTGTTGTTTTTATTGTTGTTGTTTTATTGTTGTTATTGTTTTTTACTACTGCTGCTGATTTTCCTGGAATTGTTGTTGTTTTTTTGTTGTTGGTGTTTTTACAATGATTGTTGTCTTTGTTATCCCTGCTGCTGTTGTTTTGTTGTCGTTGTTACAGCTGCTATTTTTTTCGCTATTCTTGTTTTTGTTTTTATTTATTGCCATTGTTGTTGTTGCAATAATATTCGTCGTTACTTTTATCTTTTAAGATTTGTACGATGATTTCGTTGGTCCTCAACTAAATTCCGATTTATTGGTCGAAACGTGGTTAAACGGACGAGGAAAATTGCCATCAGAGTGCAATGGTTCTCACGTACTTAACGTCGAATCTGTGAATCTTGAAGTAGCAAACGTCGTTTTCACGAGTACCCACGATCATTCGAAATGGGCGGTATCCTCGAATAATGGAAAAAATGGAAATTGGGTTTGCGTCGGAGACATCAACAGAGCCGTAAGCGAGTTAAAAAATGTCCGATCATTAAAAAAGATTAATTTGCTCTGATTTATATTTACTATTATCTTTATTCTAAAAAGGTATATATTCTCAATGGTTTTTATTCGAATCATACCGCATCTCTGGCTTCATTAATGCCGATCGATTCGACAGAATTTCTAAAAATAATTTTCACAAAGTTAGTACCATAATTTGACTAGTGGATGCGGCCAAAAACGTGCGTTTTGTGTTCGCAGGATACTCAATTCGGCAGAGGAGGTGGCACTGTTTGCCTCAAATCGCCGGATCTATGGAAAGCTTATAGAAACTCGGTGAACGATGTTGAGCCTTGCCCGAAGAAAAACATTGGAATATTTCGAAGATTCAAAAATTGGGTTGTCTCCAAATTTGCCTGAGCGAAATCCCCCAGTCGAGTTACGCTGCAAATTTTCGCCACTGCTACATCATCGGCGCTGCAGTCGTTACGCAATATATATATATGTATATATTTTTTTTTTCACGACAGTTGGCAACCATGTTATGTACTTTGTTAGTCTGTTGATTTACCGTATTTTGTATCGAAACAATAAAAAAAAACTGATATAATTAGTCGTTCTAATAATAATTACGATATATTCTCGAAAAAATTGATTAATTTTAGTACTCGTCTGGTCATGGGGAGTGTACGAAAAAAAAAGTAGTGTACGCGACCCGACCGCTATAGCTATGTAGAACGCCAAAAAAAAAAAAGAAACGACAAATGTTTTCTTTGTAGTTTTGAGAAAATAACAAAATGACGACGAAAAGTGAACAATTCAAAAAATTGCGTGTTATGTGCCGTATATGCCTGAAAGGAGACGGTCCAATGTCCTCGATATTCGCGATGAATGCCACGGAGAACGATGAACAGACTATTTTGGCGACTAGGATAACCTCAATTGCACAGGTCCAGGTGAGTGCGGTTACGTTCATAATGTTTCATATCAAAACAGTTTTGGGTGCGTTCGATGACAAACCGAAAAAACAAAAGTATCTTTTCACATTTTTCCGAGTACGTAAATACGCGAGCAACAAATTGTTCTTCTCGATATCCTAAAACTTATTGCTTGATGTGAAAAGATCAATTTCGACAAATTGAGAGCGTGTGAATTTTGTCTTGGTACTGAAAGTTTTAATTCGCTTAGCTATTGCTAAATAACTTCCGTATTATTATTATTAACTAATTATTTTTAACAATTTGATCGGGCCCAATTCCAATTTTTTGTACCGCAATTGTCAATATTTTGTCTTACCTCAACGACGGCTCATCGACTGAAAATAAAATCGCAATGAACTCTGAAAATTGGATTTGACTTTTTAAAATCACAATTCAAGGTAGTTCTCGAATTTTCGTCAAATCTAAGATATGCTGATAAAAATACGACAGACGGAAAGGTTGAGGTTCCCGCAGCATGCTCGCAAAGTTTTAGATTCATTCGTCGTTTGGTACCGGAGATAATATTATACGCTCGTAAACTTTTCCAATTTAACACGGCGAGCATAGGCCCCAAAGCGACAAACGAAGCTGGAACGCTTATTCTTTTTTTGCTGAATCGATGCAATAAACATTATTAAAGATTCCGATGAAAGTTCTAATTTATTTACCGTATCGTATAATTAAAAAAACGCAATTTCCTTGCTCCGGAAGAAAACCGTCTCTTGTTTCATGCATGTCTCATCGTTCTTTGCCACTGGTCTCGCGAGAACTACTTTATTTAAAAAATAATTTTATTTATCCTGAGAAACTTTGTCCATTCGGAATTCGTAAAATCCTCATTTTTATTTTTGTTCAAACCGTTTCACCATAAATTCAACTATTATTTCTATTATTATTATTTTTTTTTTATGATTATTATTGCATGAGTACATTGGGATTTCACAAACAATAGAACAATATTCACAATTTACTTTTGTCGCTCCAGATTGAATGAAAATCCGTAATGTACCCCGAATCGCTATAGTTGCATAAGCGCATAGAACCCTTGTCCGCACCTACAATTCGAATAATTTCTGTTTCGCGGATATTTTTAGTAGTTGGGGCGAAAGGAAAACGATTTCCCACCTTTTTTTTTCATATATGTTAAGGATTAAAAACTAGCAACTAGAATCACGATTTACTTAAACATTATGTATATTTACTTAAACAGTATATTTACTTAAAAAGTATATTTACTTTTTAAAAGTATAAAAAGTATATTTACATTATGCTATCGTTTATCTATCCTTGTAGAAAAAACGAGTTGAGGAATTTCACCTACATATTCTTTATCATCTCTGTTATTTTCTTTTTCCCACGTTTTGTTTTTTTTTGCCATGTAATTCTTCTCGCGATAATGACACGAAAGAGTTGCGCGACTATATATTGGAAGCATCGATATCCTGCGCTCTTGTCACATCTCGGTATTTTGATAGCTCTTTGACCAGTACTTCTCGTTCGATTTGACTGTTCTAATGGTTCGAATAAGTTTCGATTTATACACTATTCGATTGCAGTTTCGAGGAATTTTTTGTCGAATATTCAGCACATTAGCCTCACTATACAAATCTCTATAAATACATCTATATCTATATCTACATTTATAGATATTTCAAATCATTCAGGAAAATGCTAATAAAAAGGAAGAAGGTATTTTCTCTCTGTATGAACGAGGGCAAGATTAAAATGATTGAAAGAAAAAAAAAAAAAAAAAAACTGATTTCACAGATAAGTCCCGGCGATGGACTGCCCGTTTTCATCTGCCAATCGTGTCGTCGGCAGGTGAACAAATTCTACGATTTCAGACTCCTCGTGGAGATATCGGATCGCGCTCTGAGATCATATCTGGACGAAACGCGGGAGAATGACAAAATCAAAGCTCCGGATTATCAGGAATTCCTTGTGGATAACAATTCTGCCGAGGATTCCAAAGATTTGTTCGCGGTAAACACGATACTCGTACCTTCGGGAAGCGAAACGGAGGTGAAGTATTTTTCATTACTTTCTTCTCGAAATTGCTTATAAATCGAAAATAAACAGCGAAAGAGGATTCTCGGACTTGAGAAAATAGGTTTTTTTTTTCCCCCCCCCCCCATTGAATCACAGGTATGGCGAATATGCAGTATCGAAGATGGGGATCAAGAGGAGAAACGAGAATCAAAAATGACGAAGCAGAAAATTGCTCGTTCGATCAGAGACGATGGGGCTGGCGCGAAGAAAAGCTTTCCTCAAAAATTACAAGCCGCGAGAATGTTGAAAAATACAGAAGACAAAGAATCGTTGTTTTTCATGAAAACAACGAGCAAGAATAACGATCGTGAGAGAACAACGAGCGATACCGAATCCTCGGATCGCTTGACGTTAATCAACGGCGTGAACAGCGACGACGAGAAGGATTCATCGTCGCAGCTCGAGAAATACAGCTGTCAGCTGTGCCTCAAGCCATTCAAGAGCCTGAGAACCCTCAAGAGCCACGTGAAGGATCATTTTCTCGGTGGCAAGGAGAGAATACAGATATGCGAGATCGACGAGAGGAACGCAAGATCAGCGAGAAAGCTGCAAAATTCCATTCGTAAATCCTCCGCGGAGATGCGACGCGACGAATCCTCGGAGGCGAAAGATACGAATTCGGCGAATTGTCAAACGTGCCGTCGTTCGTTCGCGAGCATCGAGGAGCTCGTTGGTGCCAGAGAAAAAAAGTCAAAAGCCAATGATACGATGGAACGAATGAGCGGCAAAATGACGAGTGAAAAGTACAAAATGTGCGTCGATTGCGGTTTTGAAATCATGAAAATTTCGGATTCTGATCGCGATCAAGCTATCCACGCTGATTCATCGTTGACCTGCTCGATATGCAAGAAAAATTTTCGCAATGCACAATCATTCAAGATGCATCGCAAGAGGCACACACTCGGAAGTCGTTTCAATTGCGCCGAGTGCGGCAAGAGTTATTACTCGAATTCGGAATTGGCGAGACACGCACAATTGCACACGGGCACCCGCAAGTATCCCTGTCGATTGTGCGAAATGTCATTTTTTTCAAGACCCGAGCTCAATCGTCACACCAAGTATCACAGGGGCGAGAAAAAATTCGAGTGCAAGATTTGCTTCAAAACGTATTACGAGTCGGGACACCTGAAGGTACATCAGAGAGCTCATACGGGCGAAAAACCATTTTCCTGCAACGTATGCGAGAAAGCTTTTACCACAAAGTCAAAGCTGATAAGGCATTCGAAGATTCACGAGAAAAATCGACCAACGTGAGACGGGCCGGGGAGCGCGCGACGATTTTTTTAAATTTTTTTTTTGTAAATAAAACGAGGATTCTTACTTCGTAGGATAGTTTTGTTACGCAAAGGCTTAATATAGCTGCGTAGCTACGGTGCTGCGGCCCTCTGTCGGTAAAGTCCGGCAACCGTGAGGCACGGACGCCCGTGAAATAAAGTTGAGTACGCGATCGTGAGTTTCACGAATTTGGCGCCATTTTGTACCCGGTCAGAGGGTACCCCGCTCAAAAAGAGTCGCTCAGTGCGTTTTGGCTGTACGAGCTCAAAGAACGGGAAACACGGATATTCGGTTATATCCGGTTTCCCACCGGTAAAAGCTGAGAAGCGGATCGACGGATGCGCGCTTTTAAACGAAAAATTTAACTGTACTCAACTGAACACGATTAAAGAGAATTGTCGGTTGCACGAAAATTGATACGTTTCGTTTGTTTATTCGTATATCGGCGGATAATAAGGCCCTCGAAAAATATTCAATTTAATCAAAAGGCTTTATTAACAATCATTAATTGAGTAACATGGTTGTTACGCATATGTAAAATCGGGAAAACTCGGGGAATTTAGAAAATTTTCTGGAATTTTGCCAGAATTAGGAAAAACGAAACCAACTTGAATAAAAATAACTGAAAAGTATAAAAATAAATATTTTTTGTCTATTTTTAATATTTATATTATTCTTTATTGTATACAACAAAAGTTACGTCAGTGGCAAAGAATGAAAATTTCAAAAACTAAAAACTAATTTACTCCAAAGCTCTGAAGCTACGCTCTGCATTCGATTTGTTGATACGCAACTACGCAATTATTGCAGATAAGTGTTTATATTTATTTTTCATTTATTGGCACCGACCTAAAAATTTCCGTTTATAACAAAGAACAGGTTCGATATTTGCTTTTAATGTATTTATTTTTTACTTTACAGTGCTTAAATTATTTTTTGTATTTCAGATTTTTTATTTTTTTTATAATATTTAACATTTTTTTATTTGACCCTAATCTCTCTGGAATATTTGCAAAACTTGTGTGGAAAATCCGGAAAAGTCTGGGAACTTCTGAGTCAATAATGCGTAACAACCATGAAGTACATATTGGTGCAATAGGCGTCCGTTAGTGTCGCATTGAGCGAGAGCGATTATTTTAAATACGATTTTTGTTACTTGGGCCTTATTAGTCAATAGGCCTTATTAACCGCAGCTACCTTATTTAATTATAATTTCATGCGATTCGGATACGTGGCTTCTTTCATAAAAGCTTAGTTCCTACGAATAAAATAAACGAAGAAGTACATCCACGAGTCCAGTCAATATATCAAAATATTCACGTGTCCCAATTATTATCCTGTAGCAAATTAATGATGTTTTGTTAATCATTAATTATGCTTCGATTCGGTTTGTTATGAAATAATGTCACATGGATTCGTTCCGCGCGAGATTCTCGTGTGTCACCTGATTATTTGAATTTTTACACGATTTGTACTGATAAATATACGAAATGCCTTTTGATATTGATTTCGGGTGGAACGAATCGATCGAAACCGCTTGAAACTCACAGATAATAATTACATTAGGCATTGAAACTGACTTTTTAGCTATCCGCGCGTATATAATATACTTTCATGTGTTTTTAATGGGCATGGCAATTAGCTGTTTCCCCGCAGTTGGCACCGTTGCTTGCTAGGCGTCACCACGGTCGAATTCCGGAGGCAGCCAGCTAGCGCCATAACAAACATTTGTTTAATAAAAGTGTACATGAAAATGATTCGCTACTTAGATCGAGGAGTCTTGAAAGTGCTAATTTGAATTTCAGAATTTTTCGCTTCTTTCTAAAACTACGAGTGCTCCGAAACACCCATCGGTGCAGATTTTCATTGAAATCGCAGCTCGTACGAGAATTTTCATAAAATTGAATCGTTTTTTATTTTTCAATCTGGAATATTCACTTCGCTGTTCTTGACTCGCCGGGGGCCACCCTGAGTAAGCAGCCACCCAGAGGCATCCTTCGAGTATCATTTCTGAAGAGGTAACAAAGCAGATAGCGTCACTTTCTATCGTTCATTCTATTTTTCCCAGTTATGATATCAAAGCTGCAGCTGGGTATTCTTTTTCTAGACACTCTGGCGATTTCATTTCACTCCATAGAAGCTCAAAAAATATTCAATTGAACATGTTTTATACGCGCGAGAATTTATGGATTACCGCGTACCCAGGGAGCAGCGGGTTAATATCGATTCGCATAGTTCATCAATATTGAAACGGATTTACTTCGGATTTCATTGCATATTGGAAATATTTGATATTTGGCAAATTTAGATTCAAATTTTCAAGCAAATAACAGCAAAGAATTAATTAAAATTATCAGTCTATGGGGTTTATACAACATTGATAAGTAAAAACGGAGAACAAATATGAAAAGACAGTTAGATGGAACATATAAGGACTCCAAAGCCATGGACTTATACTAAAAAGATATAATTTATGTAAATTACATATATCAACTAGCTACGAGGAAATGACGCGCGACTGAAAATGTGCAGGTAGTATTGTAAAATTTGTACAATACGATTGTCGTGAAACACGCAAGACTCTGCTCGATGAAGGCTCGAAAGTTCGTAAATCTTTCAGCAAGTCAGTGGCTTTTATGCCCTATAACGAGCATATATATAGTTACGTCGTTTCGTAAAGCGTCGTTCCATGTGCAATTTCGTTTGTTTGACGGCCCGCGAGTACGCTCGAGAATGTAAATTAAAAAATTATACCGACGTTACTGCGTGCTCGTTGCAGAGTAAGCACCAAGAGTACGAAATAATAAAAATTCAGTCAACTCGAGAATACTTTAAATGAAATAAAAAAAAGCGTACGGTAAAAAGTTTAGGTTTGGTCATATAAAAATGCAAGAAAATGTCCAATTCATTGTGTTCCCGCCTCTGGCATTTGTTTTTTTTTTTTTTTTTTTCTTTTTTTCTGACGAGGTTATGGTAGACACGCGAAATACTCATTGCATGCATAATTACACTCACCTTGACGGGACACGATAGTTTGCCCGGCGATGAAAATAATTGGGCGGTTTTCGACAATTAGCCGTTGTGAAAAATGTTTTTCCTGTACATAATACAGGCCAATTTCTTTTCAGGTTTTTATAACTTTACCCGTCAGATATGTGCCAATAGAGGCGGAATTTTTTTGGCGGCCATCTTGAAAACCCAACGATTTGAAATTTGAAACACCTTTATCGTGTTATTATTTACAGTTTATTAATCGTAACAAGTAAATGATTCTCCACACTTGAAGTGTGAAAAAAATAAATGTAGAACTGCAGCTTCGCGGTTTAAAGGTACAATCGATCGAATTATAAACGCGAGTAGATGAAAAATAAAGTTTCCTTAGAATCGAAAATTACAAGCGAAAAAGTTTGTTCAACTGACGCGGTAATTTAAGCGGCGGCCATCTTGAATTTATAACGATTTAACAAAATTTCAAACTCAACTTGTAATTGTCCTACAAGTTTGAAAATAAATGAAAAATATAAGGCATAATTATATAGAAAAGTCTGATTTTGACGGATTTATTTCGTTGAAAGGAAAGAAGAGTTCGTGAAAAGGGCTTTGGGCAAAAAAAACGGGCGGTAAATTAAAGAAAGTTTATCGTCATACAAAGCGCGAAAAATGTTGATGGGCTGCAGGATGATAGAAGAAGCGCAGAAGGTACGAAATTCTCTCTCTCTCTCTCTCTCATCGATCGTCCACGTTCTTTCGCCACTCTCTCTCTCTCTCTCTCTCTCTCTCTCTCTCTCTCTCTCTCTCTCACTCTTCACTTTTTTACCCTTTGAGCCTTTTCGAAGCGGGAGAGCTAGTATATGCGGGGTCGCTCTAGCGAGTTTCCTCTGTCTGGCAACCTGCCAGCACATGCTGATGTAATTAACACCCGGACCAGAGAGAGCTCTCGCATGCACATAGTCTTGTTTCTCCAGCCTCAAAGAGAAAGAGAGAATATAAGGGGGATCATGGACAGCTCGTAAGAGCGAGACAGAGAGAAAGAGTGAGAGGGTGAGAGAAAGAGAGACTGAATTTACGACGAGGCTCGCTCTTATACTTACGAGACTGTGCAGAGAGAACTCGACTCGCGTCGGGGAGCATTGGGGAGGTTCAACGATGCTGCTATATAGCCAACAACTGGGGGTATCTCTACAAAGCTCTGCAAGGAATTCTGCAAACGGCCGAACGAGAGAAAGATAGATGTATCTATATATGTACATGAAAAGCTGTACTCTGGCGAAAGGAGTTTCAGGGGGTTTCGTATAAGAGGGCGCCAGGCGTGCCCCAGCTCGTGATGAGTTAGAGCTCATTTCTACTTCTCTTGGGTGTAACTCGTGTAACTATTATACTATACATAACAGCCTATCGACTCCCGGATCCAATAACAATCAGCTGATAATAATGCACGGAAAAAGAATCGAAAATTTTTGAATATTTTTGAAAATCCTCTCTACAGGGTTCTCTTTAGCGACTAATTGTTTGTTATTAATCATTAAACAGTATCCATGTATTCAGGATATATAAAATATAAATGTATTCACGATATATTTAAAAAAATCGAAAAATTCTGGCCAGCATAATATGGAAAGGGAAACTTTCGGTTCAGCTGGTCAGAAAGTTTGGAAAAACTCGAGAAGTCGTTTCCCGAGGGCTTTTTTTCGTAGAGGGGTGCAATCCGTTGTTAAAAATAAAGCTCGAATCTTTATCGGCGAGTAGAAGAAAAAAAAACCGATCGTACAATTCGTGTACTTATGCAAATAAAAAAAATTATAAAAATATATATATATATATATATATATTTATAAAAATGTAATTAATAAAAGTCAGTAAATTTAAAAATACAAGAAATATTTCAAGACTCAGCTGACTCTCGTGTGGATGAAAATTAATTTTACCTCCATCCGATCCCTCCGGGCGAGTGATTTGCACTTTTTCCTCGCGTAGAGCGCGATTTATGGTCCTTAAAATTCTCGCGAGTAACGTTTGAAAAAAAAAAAAACAAATCGTTCCCGATACGAACAGAGTGGCAATTTCATCGCTGCAGGGAATATCAATGAATATCAGCGGACATTGAAAAAAATAAATGAAAAAACCTGTTCTTTTTTTGTTCGTTTTATTACTAACTTTTTTTTACCACTTTTTTTTTCCTCCATTCGTTCATGTTTTTTTTTTTTTTTTCGTTGTGTAGGCTTGTGTGTATATATATATGTATATATATATATTATTTCTTTTGAAAATTCAGAAAACTCTCGACGACTGGCAGCATATCCATTCGTCGGTTTAGTTCGATATTCCTACGATATAAATAAAAAGTACATAATTTTAAAACGATCGATGAAAAATCGATCTCCAACGCTCCGATATAACAATCCGTTTCAATCTGGCTCTCATCTCTGGCTCGTCACAAATCTCAAACACGATATGTACCAACGGATAATTCAATTCACATACATTAGGGCGTTTGAAAAAAAAAAAACCTACGACTTTGAAATTTTCAGTTCGACGTCCATTGTGCAAAAACTGTTTTTTTTATTTTTTTATTTTTTTTTATAGCAAACGTTCTAGCATAATCGATGAATAATTGTAAATTCCAAAATCGTGTTTCTTTTATGCGCCTAATATAGACATAAATATATATAGGGCATTCCAGGTCAAACGACGGTCTCACCGGCCTGATCCACTGGAGATTCTGATGATCAATGGATTTTTTGGTTTGTTTCGGTCAAAAATGATATCTCTAATTTTTCAAAAAATTTCCGCTATTTTTTAAGGGTCTGGCGACCTCAAATATCCTTGACATAAAGACGGACATTTTTAAAATCGTTGAAACTTTTTTTTGTAAAATCGAAAAAAGTTTTTTTTTTCATGATTCGAAAATGGGATGAGAATACGAAATTTTTTTTTATTTAATAAAAAAAATTTTTAGAATTTATTTTCAATAATGATTTCTTATCGTACAAAAAATAAAATAAAAGGAAACTCCGTCTTGGTAAAATTCGATTTTATTTTTATTTTATTTTTTACGACAAAGAAACCATAATTAAAAATAAATTCCAAGAATTTTTTTTTTCAAACAAAAATTCACAAAAAAAAAAAATTTAGCATTCTCATCCGATTTTCGAACTATATGAGAAAAAAAAATTGTTTTTTCGAGTCCCCGATTTAACAAAAAAGTTTCATCGATCAAAAAAATGTCCATATTTATGTCAAGGATATTTTGAGGTCGCCACACCCTTAAAAAATGGTGAAAGAATTTCGAAAAATTAGAGGTATCATTTTTGACAGAAACAAACCAAAAAATCCACTTGCCATCAGAATCGCAGGGGGTCAGGTCGATGACCCCGTTATTTGACGTGGAATGCCCCATATATATATATATATACTCGTATATATACGTATATACATAATATACTATAATATCACTCCTCATTTTTCTTACATATTTATATGCAACAATAATAATAATGATAATTATATTAATAATAATAATGAATAAACAATTTAATACCTCTTCTAGAGTTGGTCACGTGCTCGCAGAACGATTTTTCTCTGTTTTTATTTTTGTCGATCTACTTTGCCTTTTTTTTCCCTTCTTTCTCTACTTTCCCTCGTTACGGTATTTTGATTTAATCCAATAATTGCACAATCGACAACGCATACGAGCGTGTCGTATATTATAAATGGACGTGATCGCAAATCTCATTATTCCTGAATTTTATCCTTCCTTATTTCAAGTCAATTTATTAATTTTATCAAGATCTTCGAAAAAAAAAAATCTTTTTTTATTTCAACATTTTTTTCAACAAGATCTTTTCTCCCACATTGGTCGCAATGGTTCGTCGTAATTTTTGCAATTTTGGTGCACTTGGAACGAGATCAGAATTTTAAGATTTATTTGCACACTTTTTTTGTGCACATTTTTTTATTAAAATTTTTTTTTTTTACCGAGTCAGCCTGTCTTTGCTACGAACAATTTTGGCGATTGTCCCGTGTTATCCGAGCTGCTCAATATTTATCGTCTATCTTATTGTATTTCGTTGCGATATGTTGCGAATGTATTAAAAAAAAAAAAAAAAAAAGTCTCACTCAGGGTTGGAAATTTCGATCCAACTTGTCAAAGTATATCGAGTCTTGCCTGCTCTCAACAGACCTCGAAGCGAACAAGATTAATTAGCCTTATTATCGCTGGACAAGGAATCGATAATTCCCCGATGCACTGCTGCAATTTTGCATTACGTAATGGAGGATGAGGACGGACAACGATCGAATAAAAAAAAATTATATTAAAAAAATCATTTTAAAAAAATGCCACATAATTGGTAAAATAATTAATTCGTGACGAATATCTATTTTTTTTTTTTTTTTTGGAGTAATAATTTTGGATAATTACTCGAGAGGATTGTGACCCAGTAATTGTGAATAATTATAAGAAAATTAAAAAAAAAAATCCGAATTTATTTTTAAAACGAATAATTTGATGTTGGATTGAGTACTTGTAATTATTTTGATGGAAAATTCACTTAATTGCGTTTCTTTTATTTTTTTTTTTTCAATTTATTTAATCGTTGCCCATCTCCATGCGATGGAATCGATGGCAAAACTTTTTTATCCATCATCCTGGCGCACAGCTGTATTCGGTCTCTCTCGCAGCTCAATTTCTCACCGAGAATACTCAAATTCGCGATCGCTGCGAGAGAGTGCAAAATTTAATTTATAAATTATTCGTTTTTTTTCTTTTATTTTATTTTTTTTTCGCCGAACCGAAGACAGCTGTGCTTTTTTTTTCAACTAGCAAAGTACGATATAATTGGAAAATCGTAATAATCGTATTAAAATGTAAATATTAATCGATAATAATACTTTTTGGAGCACAATTACCTTTGCAGACTCTCAATTGGCCTTGTGAGCTCAATCAAAATGCCTTTCGCGTGCGCATTCTCAGCCAAAAGTGAGACTCTGGAAAAAAAATTTCAGAGTACTTCGCCATGAGATGAAAATATGAAAAAAAAAAAAATTAACCATTCGCAAGATGCTGATGATCGTTGATTTTTAATAATAATAATAATAATAATGCCTAAAAAGTTTTCGGTAAAATAGTAAAAAAAAAACTAACGTTACAAAAGGTGGAAATTTTTTTTCCTCTACAAAACGAACTCGTTGATTTTTTGAGCACACTTCTTTTCTTTTTTTTTTAGCATTTTCACTCGTTATCAAAATTTCCATTTACGAAAGTCGTATTTTGTAAAAATGTTCATCACCAATGACTCAGAAACTTCACGATCGAAATTTCTCATTTTTGGAAATTGTCAGGAGAAAAAATTCATTGAACGTGACAAAAATGATATTTTCATGATAATTCATTGAAGAATATTTTTTTTAAACCAATTTATCGTCAACTTTTTGGCATTTTTATTATTTTAAATCGATGTTCTTGACATCTTCAATATGGTTAATTTATTTTCAGGTCGTATCGCGAAGTACCCCGAAATTCTGATCGAATCAAACTATTGGAGGGAGCACAACAGACGTGAAGGATTCTCAAAATGTTTCAATTGTTTTTTTTTAATTAATCTACCGGCTGGTTAATTTTTTCGTCCTAGTTCTAAAAAAAAAGCAACCTGCTCCGGGTCCCTTAAACGTCTAGTAGGTATTTTATGTATTACCGATGAGTACAGGAGGGTCGAGAGAGAAGATGAAAAATAATCGAGTCGGACTTTCAGAATCATCGACAAGCACACAAATATGAGGAATTCCAGCCTGTTTCGACCTGCTAAATAATTTCACGCTTTAAACAAACAAAAAATCTCCAACTTTGGGAGATGAAAAGTTGGGCCACTGGGAGTGTCTGTATTTTTTTTCCAGATTTTTTTGAGCAAGTAGTTTTGTAGATTTGCTACATTGAAAATTGAGATTCCCGTCTCGCTTGTACGCCATTTTGAGTAAAGACCTGACAAAATGGCGCAAGGGACCAATAGAATCGCTCGAAATTCACCACCAGATGGCGCGCGCGTTACTTTTCACGTCTCAATAACTCGAGAACTACGGGACGGACAGGAAAAATCTTTGACGGATGAAAATTGTGGCTTGAAATGAATTTTCGTGTGGAAAAATTTCAAAAAATTCCAAACTACCGTAAATCCTTGGATTAAAATAGCACAATGCTTGTTCAACTCATCGACCAGTAAATTTGTAAAAAAAAAATGAGCAGGAATTCTTCATACATGTGTAAATATAAAATATGCACATTTTTTGTTATCTAACCATTTCTTTCTCGCAAGAGAGATCGATTGCACAGATTTTCCAGAACTCCGGGTCATTATTTTGATTGAAAATAATACAAAAAAAATTCTAAAAAAAAATCTCCAACTCTTCGGGAAGCAGACCAGGGCTAGAGATTTCTTTCTTCCAATTTTTGTTTCCTCTCGAAACGAGATGAAAAAAAAAAACAAATTAATTAATCATTATTGCTCGATTAAGGGGGCAAGGCAGCTATGACGAGGAGGAAAGAACGAGTACGAGAATTTCGCTTGAATTTCCTGATTGCGGGAAGTAATTTTTTAAACTGGAGAGACACCGGTAAGGGAAATTAAGAAAAATCAAATAAAATAAAATAAAAAAAAAAAAAAAAGGAGGAAAAAGACTCCCGGGGGAAAGTGAAATGGGAGAGCGAAGAAGCCAGATGGGACGAGAGATTGAGCGGAGGAGTATAAGATAATAGGGGAGAATGAAACGAGTTGATTTATCCTCGTGCCCTTTTGCCTATAATCAGAATCGGCTGTGAGAGAGAGAGAGGAAGAGGAAATCGACAGATGGAAACGAATCCGGGAATGGAGGCAAAATTCGATGGATTCTGATTAATTTACGCGAGAGTATCGTGCGCAGAGATGACTGGTCGTTGGAAAAATCCTTCATTCCCAAGCTCATTTGTCTTTTCTCTCTGGCCGATGAGTTTTCCGGACAGGCACGCGCCAGCAAACGATTAATTGAATTCAAATAATAACGAATAAAAAAAAAAAAACAAAATAATCATTAATTTGTTTCTATCCAATGATGAATAATCATTAATTAAATTTCTTCTTAATTGAACCTAAATTAATGAAATTTAAAATAATGAAATTTTCTTAATTAAATAAAAAAAAAACAGCCTCGTAATTTTGTCCTTTTGAGCTTTGGGAATTTTTTTCAAATGACACGAAAGATTCGGAAACGTTTCGAAAATTGATACATCACGATTCAAGAGTTGGAGAATTTTTCATATTATGAAGAAACGAAAAAATGACTTTTTTTCTTTTCTTTACTTTGCATGGCTTTTCATATTTTATGATTCCAGATTTATGGAAAATTTGTTTATCACGATTCGATCCAATGGTACTTTACAGTCGACGAATAATGACTATGCATTATATATTATATATATTGCATAGTCAGTTCGATAATTTTTTTTTTCTTCTCTCGATGTTTTACAGAAAACATTGGCAATTCTCTCATCGTTGAGTTTATGGTACAAGGTATATATATCTCCTATATAGTTATAAATTTTTTTGAACAATTTTTTCTTTCTACGCTGTTACGTGTCCATGTTCCTGCGGCGAATTTTCGATCCTCTCGTATGTCCTCGTTTGCCGTGAAAAACGCGGGGGAAAAAAGACGGCGTGGAACTGCTCCTGGACTAGCAGTCATCCTGAGTCGATGACGAGCGCAAAAGAGCCGCGACCCTTTCGGAAAATTCACCGGATGGTGAGCCAGAGCACTGAAAAATATCGGGGAAAAGAAAAATGTATCCGGCGATATCAAGATGGACGAGAGGGGAGTTTTTTTTTTAAATTCCTTTGTGATGGTTGGAAAAAAATTTCCCCTGAGATTTCGCAATGCGTTCGAAATGTGCCGAAACGTCAGAAATCATATTTTGAAAAAATTTCCCACGTCCGTATCTCGAAAACTACCGAGACAATCGTGGAAAAAACTTTGAACACAACTTGAGCATGCGAGGTCATTTTTCTTTATTAAAATTTTCGCCACGATCCATAACGGATGTCCTATCTTACATGATTTCGAGGTTTTCCACAAAATCTCTGTCATCGCTCTGGTTTTGGTAAATTTTCATTTATCGGCTCGAAAATTTTTACAAAAATAGGTCAGGGGACGAGGATCTTTGGCAATGAATTTGACTAGAATCGGTTGAGGTGTTATAGGTATTGATTGGGTTATACTGGCTTGTATATATATATATATATATATATATATATATATATACAAGCCTCATCTTTCACGTGACAAAAAAAATGAATGGCAACAGTTGATGGTAGGAGATAAAAAAAAATATATAAAAACCCCAATTGCACTTTTAATTGCACCAGCGAGAAAGGTGAGAGCTGGCAAAATTTATCCTTTTGCTCACTTCTTTTTATCCTCTCTCTCTCTCTCTTTCTCTCAGCTCTTTTTATCGTTCGCTCCACTCACCCCTCATTGACCTTTTCTTTTTGTTTAAAGCACACGAGCACGAGAATATAATTTTCGATTCGCGGAAGCGAGTCGGGGAAAAAAAAAAAGTGAGAGAACGCTCCAGTTTTGAGCCCTCCCTCGAACTAATTCCATGTACTACAACTCGTTATGCATCCATATTCGTTCTACAATTCTTTTAAAACTGAAAATTTTCTAAGCGTAATGAACGAGCCCGGCCTCTCGTTAAACTTCTGCGAGGTTTTTATTTTTATTCTCTACCCGCTGATTAAAAATACATTTCCCTGTAGTGGAATGTACAATATTTTCCAGTAAATCTCGAGTGCTGAAATGAATAGCGAGAAAATTACGGATAAAACAAAAACAAACAAAAAAATTAGTCTGCCTCTTTTACTGCAATATATATATATATATATATATATATATATATTGCATTATCAAGACCTTTAAAGCTGTTCAGCAGAATTTGCGATTCGCAATGATTCGCAGTTAAAAATAACATCTATAGATGACCGTGACTCAAATAAAATAAGACTTTGGTATATTGACAAAGTTCCTTTCCAAGTAACGTTTTTGGGAGATTTTTTAAAGTTCGATCACAGCTAAGAAAATAAAGATATCGGGCTGAAGCAAACGGCATTTTTTAACTGTATAGCAACAAAACGTTTTTTTGACCAATTCAAAAGTTGATCCGATCCTTACAAACGAAAGCCAACTTCCGGCCATTTGATCCGAACTAATCGATCTAAATTCGACTTTTAGTCCTAATATATCAATCCTAATTTCCTATTGAATACGAATTGTGCAATGAATTTTCGCCGAGAACTCAAAAGTACCATGTGTGGGAGATAAAAATTGTATAGCTTGGGTGACGAAAAAAAAAAAATAATGCTTTTCTTCTAACTGGTGAAGATACCAAAGGCATTTGTACCGTTTCCAGGCACGATCTCTGGTAAATCGCGATGAACCCTAATACATATATATATGAAAACCGCGAATTTTTATCAAGGATCTAGTGCGCAAAGTGTGGACAGAAAACGCTTTCCACCGCTGAATCCTTGTTCCATGTTTACCTGCACATCTTTGTTGTAGTACAACGTATGCGCGTACCCATAGACAAGTTAGGTACCAAGACACACGTACGTGGATAAGCTTTTTGACGGTTTGGGGCATTGCTCTGCGTGCGTATGTGTATGCTCTTACGAAAGCTTCCAACAACGAGAAAGCCAGAGAAAGATGCAAGAGAGAGAGAGAGAGATGCAAGTCGACAAATACATTATTCAACGCGGTATGTCTCAAACCTCGCACCCCAGGTACGACTTGGCTGCGCAGCAAAAGCTTATACTATACCGAAGAGTAAAGGCACAAGAATATACGACGAGGAGGCTCTCACGTACGGGGAATGGCAACCTTTCCTAGATACCTCACCAAGCCCTCATGGTTAGAGGATGAAGACCGACGACTCGTGCTCTCTTTGTGTATATATATATATATGTGGCCTCTGTGCAAAAGTTGGACTACCGGACTACCGCGTTCTCGTTGAGACTTTCGCAAACTTTGAACGCCTCAACCCTCCGGACACACTGAGGCACGCATACACATTTAGCAATGACAAAAAAAAAAAAAAACGATCGTTCAAGGGAGCATCCGGTGTTGGATATATCGCGAATCCACCTCTGACCTATCCACAATACACATTTATACTTGTATGTGGGTGAACGTTTTACCGCCATCAACGTACACGATACAGCTCAGTATATAGTTAGGAAAAAGAGAAGAAAAGTGGGGGAAAACAACACAGTGGCGCGGTCACGAGATGAATACACTGGGGAGACTTTTGATTGCCGTAACTCTCTCAGGCCGAACAAAGAAGTTCACCGGATAAAACGTGAGAGTATATATTCTCTTCTTGTTGGACATTTCCCTTTTTTTTTTCTTTCAAATTGAGACAAGTCTTTCGGGATGATTGAATAAGCTGTATATATTGTATACCGGTCAAGCATACGTTCGGTCTTAGAATCTTTTTCATCTTTCGCTTGATTGAAAATCGTTCGCAGTGATTCATTGTCGAAGACACACGGGATTCATATGATGAAAATTTCTGCAAATGTATCGTTTTCATTTGGTTGTTCTCTTTTTTTCTTTTTCTTTGCTAAGAATCCTTTGATTCGCGAACGTGATGGAAGGGAAGCTCGAATGAATAAATTGAGCCTGACGATAAATCGAAGGTGTGTGTGTGTGTGTGTGTGTGTGTGTGTGTGTGTGTGTGTGTGTGTTTGTGTGTGCCAGGCTAGATTTAAGATTCTACGTGAAATAGACCGTAAATCTTTTGTCTCGCTTCCTCCTCGGCCAGTCTTCTCTCAATTTAGTGTTCTCGCACCATAAGACCTCACCCCCAAACCTCTCTACTCCTCGATGGAGGCAAGAGCAAAGAGAATCCTCGAACGATCAGTATGCACCACGAATCTGCCCAATAGAGTCCTCAACCTTTCTCTCTCTTTCTCTCTCTCTCTATCTCTCTCTCTCTCTCTCTCTCTCTCTCTATCTGGTGCTTTCACAAAGTTCCATGATGAGGTGTGGGGCAGAGTTGGAAATGTTCAAGGGTGAGAGAGTTCTCTGCTCTGTGCGCAAGGAAGATGCGACGCGGTCTGTGACTCTGGCTTTACCGTGTTGTATATATACAGATAGTGCGCAAATCTAAGGGTAGTTTCGGGACAAACCAGTGAAACTCTTTTCTTATCCAGAACCTCGATCTTCTCGATCAGATTGCAACCACGTTCTGCTCAACGAATACCTCCTGTATAGGACTCGTCTAAAGGGGTCTCGGGGGGGATGAACGAGATGAGAAAAGATGAGCTCACTAACATCAGAATTCAAGGGTGGCTTCAGCCAGAGAGAAAAAAAAAGTTGAATTGATTCATTTGATGTGTACATATATATATTCGTAATAAGATAATAAAATTTAGTAATGCATCGTTCATTGAGAATCAACGAGAGGACAAAATGGTGGTACAATTCTTGTGTTAAGTACTTCGAGTTTTTTTTTTTTTGGGATGAAGATCATGAATAGGGTTGCATAAATTTCAATATAACAATAACCAATTACCAAAATAATGGACAATGGATTAAATTCCATTGCCCATTACCAAAATAATGGGTAATGGATTCAATATCATTGTCCATTACGAAATTAATGGCTGATGGATTAAATTCCATTACCCATCAGCATAATAATGGCCGATGGATTTGAGTAATGAATTACTTGGACAATGCATTATTTGCAATTCTGATGATCATGAAACGTATTAAGGTAAACTTACCGATTACCAATCATCTTGAATTTGTTTTTAAAATTTTTCACGCTTATCTACGAATGTATTATCAAATATAATTAACGACAGTATGATATTACTGTGCACTTCACTCGGATAAGATCCACCACAATAGCTGGGATAATTGAAAATAAAATTTGGTCTATTTTGGTTGCAATTACTACTAAGAGCATATTAAAATTAATGTAATAAATAAATTACGCGCTCATAGGATCGCGTGTCATGAGCGAAGTGCATAATATATTCGACTTTATATATAGAACTCGAGCCTTCCGGATGGTATTATTCATGTTTTTTTTTTTTGAAGCTGCAGAATATGAAAAAGTGTCTCTGAAGCCCCGAGGTCTACTTTTACGTGCGATATCATCCTCCATTTTTTTTTTTTTCCAATTCACGAAATATTTACAATGGGTCAACGCACATTTTTGGTCATTTTTTTCAGATCTGATTCGTGATTTTTCGAATTACGACGAATTATTTCATTGCGCATAAAAAAAAAAAAGAACGCAGCTCTGGTCACCCTATTTATTTATATTTTCTTATCATTTCCCTCATATCGAATCGCCCCAGAGGATCAGCAGAAAAGTAATAATAAAAATTAACGTACGAAAATAAATAACAATATAATAAGCTCCGGTTTCTTTATGACATCGCTCGAGAGTGGTTCGTGTCGCGTGACTAAAGGGCCTTTTTATTTTATTTCAAGGCTCGGCACCTTTACCCCTGAATTTTATTGCTCATGAATTTACGATGAAAAAAAAAAAAGTAAAAAGTAAAAATAAAAATAAAATAACAACTGCAGCAACGAGAATTCGAGGCAAATGTAAATCGTCAAATTTATACGTTTACTCGTGAAATTTCGTACTCCTTTTTTTTATTTTTTTTATTTTTATCGCGGTAAACAAATATGCCATAAAAATGAATAAAAACACTCCGAGCTAGCTACGCTGATATTTTTAATGTTTATTTTATCGACTTTCGCGACAGGAATAATCCTCCTCTCTGCTTGTAAAATATATTATAGACTCGAGGAGGGACGAAAGAGATATAAAAAAATAAAAAATAAAAAATAAAAAAAAATGAAATAAAAATTTATATACATCGCGTAGCTCGTTCGTGAGGGATGACTCTCCAATATGTCGCGTAAAACCTTGTTTCGTTTTCGCGGAGTAAAATGATAAATAAACCACGAGAGATACGCGAAAGGAGAAACGACACCCATAAAATTCTTCTTTTTGATGCCAGAGAGAGGATATAGAGAAGCGATATAGTTGAACTGGCTTCCTGGCCAGAGAGGCATCCGTTTCCGGTGCATATACATGCAGGAGCAACTCAGAACCGTCCTTTTTCAACAAAACGACCAACTTTTCTATATATTTCGCGAGCTTTTTCCTCTCTACCTCACTCTCTCACTCTCTTTCTCTCACTCTCTCACTCTCTTTCTCTCTCTCTCTCTCTCTCTCTCTCTCTCTCTCTCTCTCTCTCTCTCTCTCTCTCTCTCTCTCTCTCTCTCTCTCTCTCTCTCTCTCTCTCTCTCTCTCTCTCTCTCTCTCTCTCTCTCTCTCTCTCTCTCTCTCTCTCTCTCTCTCTCTCTCTCTCTCTCTCTCTCTCTCTCTCTCTCTCTCTCTCTCTCTGTCTCTCGCGGCTATGCTATATTTATTTTTTACATATTTGGCAAGCTACGGTTCTTCCCGAAAATCTCGTGGAAAGCAAGGGGTCGTACAGATGTCGTCGAAGAGAGCAGAGGACACGAAATTGAAAACCGGTGATGGTCCCCGTACTGAGGGAAGGAGTATAACCCCGCGATTGCATACATACGGAAGGTATTGAGGGAACGAAAAAGAAGAAGAAGAAGAAGAAGAAGAAAATATAGGTTTTTCGAATGTTCGACTTTGCCACGGTATATTATAACGCTGATGTCTCATACATTATTCAGTAGCGGACCCCCAGGTGCCTGGATGCGGACTCGCTGACTGGTACGAAAAAAAATTGGAAATCGAACGTCATCTTATGTAAATGTGTATGGGCCACTTTGTGTAAGATCAATTGACTTGCCCAATTATAATGATCGATTCGACATTTTCCGATATATACATTTGATGATCAGGGTAGACGCAAGGTAAACATTCCAATAGCCGGACGTGTACCAGTAGCCGGACGCACCCCATCTTAAACTATAACTATATAGATACAGTTTAAGACGAGGTGTTCGGCTACTGGTAAACGTCCGGCTATTGGGACGTTTACCTTACCAGTTGTGGCCACTGTACCGCTTGTGGCCACTTCGCATTTCCCTCGATTTTTTCAAAGTTTCAAGACTGTGTTCACTTCATCGCGAGCGTAATATTTCGATACAGATGTTTCCGCACAACTATCGATTGCTTTATTGAATATCTGCTAATTTATTTCAACGGAATTTGACGAAATTTGTCGACGCAGAGTGACTCGTGTAGTTTTCTTGGCAGAAGTGTTAAGGGATCCCGAGATAAGAAAGACTACGGTTTCTCATATCTAAAGTCATTCCGCTCCATCAAAAATTTATATTTTATCAGTTAAAGCTCATTTTTTCGGGTTAGAATCACAAAGAACTGACATATCAGCTAAAATACCTGAAAAATACGCGGTGGCCGAGAGTGGTGCATTCAAAATGCGATTGTTCTATTTGTGGTCAGCTTGCACAGATAGAGCCCACTTATACCACTTTAGTAATATGTTAGTAGTAGTAAGTTTTACTTGCATAGCCTTTTCGGCTTTTTACAACACTTTCATTCACTATATCGGGTGACTATCTAAGTCTCGGCGGTCCAAAGTCTCGTTGCCCAAACTCTCGTCACCCTACGTTACCGGCGGCTATGTCAATGTTTGTGCGAAATGAGCACCACGGCTGTGACAGCTGACGTATTGTACGGGACTCTCGCCACAGATAACCTAAATGAGTAGTGACAGTTTCACGGCGATACGTGATATATCTATATCGTGCGTTAATATAGGTATACCGCATATGCCGTGTGGTCAGTAAAGCCTGCTTGCCTTCTCGCTAGCTGCCATTTGATAAATACTCACTTTCGTGCATGTGGTGCATAATTTTTTTCCACAATTCAAATTGACTGGAATAAATACAATCAAACTACGAATCATACCACACTACAATATGAAATGACAGTGAGCCTAGCGGAAAAAGCAACCGGTTGTCGCCGGTTGTCTGGTGTAAAATGAACCTACAAGCAACCGCGAGCAGACAACGGTTGCTTTGTGCAAAAAAGCAACTGCAAAAGTGTATATGCAGTTGCTTACGGTTGCTAGTTTATGGTGGTTGTTTTAAGTTCAGTTATATAAGCTCAACAAAGAACTGGGATTTTTTTATTTTTTATTTTCCAACACTTTTCTGTCGGTAGAGTCTTAAAAAAAACTTTTTTTTCCGTAGGTCCGTAGAGAAAAAAATCTCAGTTCTCCGTTAAATTCAAACTCAATAGGGAGCTGGGATTTTTTTATGTCTTATTATGAAAAACTTTTTTGTCCGTAGAGTCTTCGGATACTGATGAGAAGAACTGGGTTTTTTTTTTAATTATGTTGAATAATTTTTTTTGTGTACAGCCTTGAGAAAATTAAAAAAAAATCGTAGTCCTTTGCAAAGTCTGAAGACTCTATGAACAGAAAAGTTTTACAAAATAAGAAATTAAAAAATCCCAGTCCTCTGTTGAGCTTGAACTCAATGGTGAATTGAGATTTTTTTCTCCTCAGACTCTAGGAAAAAGTTTTGCTAAATAATAAATAAAACAATCTCAGTTCTCTGTTGAGCTTGAACTCAATTTGGCAAAAATTGTCGCCAAATTATAGCAGAAAAATTATGGCAAAAAAGTTTTGCCAAATAAGGAATAAAAAAATTTTTTAATCCCAGTTCTCCGGTGAGTTCAAGCTCAATGGAGAACTGGAATGTTTTTATTTCTTATTATGCAAAACTTTTCTGTCTGTAAAGACTTAAACTATTCAAAATAATTTTTAAAAAATCCCAGTTCTTCGTAGACTTTAAAGACTACGGAGAAAAAAAGTTTTTCAAATTAAGAAAAGAAAAAATCTCAGTTCTCCGTTGAGTTCAAGCTCAACGAAGAACTGATATTTTTTTATTTCTGCTTTTGCAAAACTTTTCTGTCCTTATAGAGTCTAAAACAAAATCTTTTTTGTCCGTAGAGCCCGTAGAGAAAAAAATTTCTGTTTTCCGTTGAGTACAAGCTCAACGTGTAGAATTGGGATTTTTCTATTTCTTATTTTGCAAAACTTTTCTGTGCATATAGTGTTCAGACTCTGCGAAGAACTGGGATTTTTTTAAAATTATTATTTCAAGATTGTACACTAGGGCTGTTCAACAAAACACTTTTTTTAAAAATCATGTTGCTCTTTATTCTATGTGCGTTCATAAACAACAAAAAAGAAAATTTCTTGCGAAACTTGAGGGCTGTACGATCATATTTAGTACTGCTGCACATACAGGCAAATTTGCGTAAAGTGACCCTTTTTGGTCATTTTTTTAAACACAGCTTATAACCTTTATCGAGCCGCTTATTATATTTGATATGACAATACAGTCTGCAAAATCTGCAGATTCTGCGACAATTTTTAGGACTACCTCAACCTGGTTATATTTTTAAAAACCGCAAATTTCATTCTATTAAAAAATGTAGATATACAGAGTTGCTCAGAGAAATTTTCCTTCGTTTTGCGGTAGGAAAAAAGTCTTGTGAAGTCCGTAAGGTGTACACGATAAGATTTAGTGGTGCCGCATTGATTGTAACGTCATTAAAAGACGGAGTTAGTTGGACATTAATATACAATCACAAAATTACAATGCTCATAAATTTTTTTGGTATATTTTGGCAAATAAATCAGCCATGCAAAACCCAAAGCCAGTGCGACAATTACTACTAGTGCCGCATCGATGAAATGTGTTCAAAATCCGAAACTCAGGTTCACAAACCTTGTTTCGCAGCATTTTGACTAATGGAGTTATATGCAAATGAGTTATGTGCGAAAATTAAAAAAATCTGTTCTTCGTTGAGTACAAGCTCAACGGGAACTGGGATTTTTTTATTTCTTATTCTTCAAAATTTTTCTGTCCATAGAGCCTCCAGACTCTATGACATGATAAAAGACAGAATGAAACAGAAAAAATTATTCAAAATAATTTTTAAAAAATCCCAGTTCTTCTCAGTATCCGAAGACTCTACGGACATAAAAGTTTTGCAAAATAATACATAAAAAAGACTGATCTCTGTTGAGCTTGAACTCCATAGAGAACTGCGATTTTTTTCCCTACGGACTCGACGGACAAAAAAGATTCTTTTTCCGACACTACAGAGAAAAAAGATTATTTTTTCCGCCTCTACAGACAAAAAAGATTCTTTTTCCGACTCTACAGTTAAGTTCAAGCTCAACGGAGAACTGGGATTTTTTTATTTTTTATTTGGCAAAACTTTTTTGTCCGTAGAGTTTAAAGAATGTTTTTTGTCCGTGAGTCCGTAGAGAAAAAATCCCAGTTCTCTTTTGAGTTCAAACTCAAAATAAAAATTTTGATTTAAAGGTCTGCGCCCATACTATATGCCGCTCCGAGCAGAACCGCGCCGCGCCGACCCGCGCGGAAGCAAACCAAAATTTGATGCACTGTAATATGGCAACATTTTGACTCCGAGTTCCGATTTGGATTCTCACTCCTAAAGAATTATACATTTTTAGGTATAAAGAAAAGACCGTCACAGATGAATGTGATGAGAGAATTATTACAGGTCGCTCCGGGACGGTGGAAAATTGAGTTTTTACCAAAAAATCTAGTTTCCAACTATCCAACTTGTATATTTCACGACTCTCATCCTCTCAATTTATCATCGTCCAAATTCTCGAAGATTATTTTCTATTGTTAAACACGAGAACCGTACTTCCGGTAAACCGAGCGCACGTTTTCTTTAGAACGATTTATCTTTTAAGCCAATAGACATAATTGCACGCTCTTGGTCTCATTTTGTAGGGTTATTCGTATATTATTAGGCATACCTAAAGTTATACTCCAAAAAGCTGAAAACCGTCTAAAATGTGAAAATAAATAAATAAATGAATAAAGATTCGAGAATAAGCTTTGTAAGAAAAAAGTATGTACTTGTGCATTAGGGTGGCAATATTTTGACCTTAATTTTGGATATTCCGATTTGGATTCCCACGCCAAAAAAATTTTAGTTTCATCAAATAAAATAAACCCCTCCAAAGATGAACGTGATGGCAGAATTTTTAGAGGTCACTCGACAATTCGACTTTTACCTAAATATCGGTTTTTTAACTTATACATTTTACGACTCACACCCCCTTAATTTTTTTCATCGTCTAAACTTATAAACAACGTCCAAGTTTCACTGGAAAATATTAATATTCAGCGGTCGCTCAACACGAACAAAAAAATTATATTAATATTACATAATTACACTAAACCCGACACTCACTCTCCATATTCATTCTTACTCGATATGATTGAACAACCCCTAAAAATATGAATCAATTCCATTCAAATTTCGTGTGTATTGAGAGATGTCGAGTAGGAGGAAACATAGGAGACGAGAGTCGGGGTAGTAAACATTTATTTTACATTTGGGCAAAATAATTCCGTTAGAAAATTATTTTTCAGTGGAATTTAAACCATCTTCGAGAATTTGGACGATGATATATTGAGAGGGTGAGAGTCGTGGAATATACAAGTTGGAAACTAGATTTTTTGCTAAAAACTCAATTTTCCAGTTCACGAGGTTCCACTGTATTTCTTATTTTGCAAAAGTTTTTGTCCGTAGAGTCTTGAATTATTGAAAATAATTTTATAAATATCCCAGTTCTTCGCAGATTCTGAAGACTCTACATACAGAAAAGTTTTGCAAAATAAGAAATAAAAAAAGCACAGTTCTCTGTTGATCTTGAACTCAACGGAGAACTGGGATTTAAAATTTTTTTATTTTTCATTTGGCACAACTTTTTTGTCCGTAGAGTCGAAAGATAAATAAAATCTCTTTTGTTCTTAGAGTCCATAAAGATAATAATCCCAGTTCTCTGTTGAGTTCAAGCTTAACAGAGAGCTGAGATTTTTTAGTTTCTTATGTTGCGAAACTTTTCTGTCCATAGAGTCTTCAGACACTGCAAGGAACTGGTCTTTTTTCTGTATACGGTCTTGAAAAAATAATTTTAAAAAAATTCCAGTTCTTTGATGAGTCTAAAGACTCTATGCAAAGAAAAGTTTTGCATAATAAGCAATTAAAAAGTCCTAGTTCTCCGTTGAGCTTGTACTGAGCCGAGAACTGAGATTTTTAGCTCTACGGACTCGACGGACAAAAAATATTCTTTTTTAGACTCTACGGACAGAAATTTTTTTATTTCATATGTGACAAAACTTTTTTGTCCGTAGAGTCGAAAGAAGAATCTTTTTTGTCCGTAGAGTCCGTAGAGAAAAAAATCCCAGTTATGGGTTGAGTTTAAGCTCAACAGAGAACTGAGATTTTTTTAATTACTTATTTTGCAAAACATTTCTGTCCGTAGAGTCTTCAGACACTGAGGAGAACTGGAATTTACTTAAAATTATTTTGAATAATTTTTTCTGTGTACAGTCGTGAGAAAATAATTTTAAACAAATCCCAGTTCTTCGCAGAGTCTGAAAACTCTATTCACAGACAAGTTTTGCAAAATTAGAAATAAAAAAATCCCAGTTCTCCATTGAGTATAAGCTCAGCGGAGAACTGGGTATTTTTTATCTTATATTACATATGTGGCGAAAATTTTTTGTCCGTAGAGTCAATAGAAGATATTTTTGTTCCTAGAGTCGGCAGAGAAAAAAATCTCAGTTCGCCGTTGAGTTCAAGCTCAATGGAGAACTGAGATTTTTTTATTTCTTATTTTGCAAAACTTTTCTGTCCGTAGAGTCTAAAAAGGGATCTTTGTTGTCCGTAGAGTCTGTAGAGAAAGAAATCCCAATCCTCCGTTGAATCAACAGAGAACTGGGTGAGATTTATTCATTTCTTATTTTGAAAAACTTTTTTCTCCATAGTCTTCAAAATCTACGAAGAACTGGGATTTTTTAAAAATTATTTTTAATTGTTTGAGACACTAAGGACAGAAAAGTTTTGAAAAATAAGAAATAAAAAAATCCCAGTTCCCGTTGAGCTTGTACTCAACGAAGAACAGATTTTTTTAATTTTCGCACATAACTCATTTGCATATAACTCCATTAATCAAAATGCTGCGAAACAAGGTTTGTGAACCTGAGTTTCGGATTTTGAACACATTTCATCGATGCGGCACTAGTAGTAATTGTCGCGCACAGGCTTCGGGTTTTGCATGGCAGATTTATTTGCCAAAATATACCAAAAAAATTTATGAGCATAGTAATTTTGTGATTGTATATTAATGTCCAACTAACTCCGTCTTTTAATGACGTTACAATCAATGCGGCACCACTAAATCTTATCGTGTACACCTTACAGACTTCACAAGACTTTTTTTCTACCGCAAAACGAAGGAAAATATCTCTGAGCAACTCTGTATATCTACATTTTTAATAGAGTGAAATTTGCGGTTTTTAAAAATATAACCAGGTTGAGGTAGTCCTAAAAATTGTCGCAGAATCTGCGGATTTTGCAGATTGTATTGTCATATCAAATATAATAAGCGGCTCGATGAAGGTTAAGCTGTGTTTAAAAAAATGACTGAAAAGGGTCACTTTACGCAAACTTGCCTGTATGTGCAGCAGTACTAAATATGATCGTACAGCCCCCAAGTTTCGCCAGAAATTTTCTTTTTTGTTGTTTATGAACGCACATAGAATAAAGAGCAACATGATTTTTAAAAAAGTGTTTTGTTGAACAGCCCTAGTGTACAGTCTTGAAATAATAATTTTTAAAAAATCCCAGTTCTTCGCAGAGTCTGAACACTATATGCACAGAAAAGTTTTCCAAAATAAGAAATAGAAAAATCCCAATCCTACACGTTGAGCTTGTACTCAACGGAGAACAGAAATTTTTTTCTCTACGGGCTCTACGGACAAAAAAGATTTTGTTTTAGGCTCTATAAGGACAGAAAAGTTTTGCAAAAGCAGAAATAAAAAAATATCAGTTCTTCGTTGAGCTTGAACTCAACGGAGAACTGAGATTTTTTATTTTTTATGTGGCAAAAGCTTTTTGTCCGTAGAGCCGGTAGAAAAACAAATCCCAGTTCTCTGTTGAGTTCAAGCTCGACGGAGAACTGAGATTTTTTCTTTTCTTAATTTGAAAAACTTTTTTTCTCTGTAGTCCTCAAAGTCTACGAAGAACTGGGATTTTTTAAAAATTATTTTGAATAGTTTAAGTCTTTACAGACAGAAAATTTTTGCATAATAAGAAATAAAAACATTCCAGTTCTCTATTGAGCTTGAACTCACCGGAGAACTGGGATTAAAAAAATTTTTTATTCCTTATTTGGCAAAACTTTTTTGCCATAATTTTTCTGCTATAATTTGGCAACAATTTTTGCCAAATTGAGTTCAAGCTCAACAGAGAACTGAGATTGTTTTATTTATTATTTAGCAAAACTTTTTCGTAGAGTCTGAGGAGAAAAAAATCTCAATTCACCATTGAGTTCAAGCTCAACAGAGAACTGGGATTTTTAAATTTCTTATTTCGTAAAACTTTTCTGTTCATAGAGTCTTCAAACTTTGCAAAGGACTACGATTTTTTTTTAATTTTCTCAAGGCTGTACACAAAAAAAATTATTCAAAATAATTAAAAAAAAAACCCAGTTCCTCTCAGTATCCGAAGACTCTACGGACAAAAAAGTTTTTCATAATAAGACATAAAAAAATCCCAGCTCCCTATTGAGTTTAAATTTAACGGAGAACTGAGATTTTTTTCTCTTCAGACCTATACGGAAAAAAAAAGTTGTTTTTTTAGATTCTACCGACAGAAAAGTGTTGGAAAATAAAAAATAAAGAAATCCCAGTTCTTTGTTGAGCTTATATAACTAAACTTAAAACAACCACCATAAACTAGCAACCGCAAGCAACTGCATATACACTTTTGCAGTTGCTTTTTTGCAAAAAGCAACCGTTGTCTGCTCGCGGTTGCTTGTAGGTTCATTTTACACCAGACAACCGGCGACAACCGGTTGCTTTTTCCGCTAGGCTCACTGTCATTTCATATTGTAGTGTGGTATGATTCGTAGTTTGATTGTATTTATTCCAGTCAATTTGAATTGTGGAAAAAAATTATGCACCACATGCACGAAAGTGAGTATTTATCAAATGGCAGCTAGCGAGAAGGCAAGCAGGCTTTACTGACCACACGGCATATGCGGTATACCTATATTAACGCACGATATAGATATATCACGTATCGCCGTGAAACTGTCACTACTCATTTAGGTTATCTGGGGCGAGAGTCCCGTACAATACGTCAGCTGTCACAGCCGTGGTGCTCATTTCGCACAAACATTGACATAGCCGCCGGTAACGTAGGGTGACGAGAGTTTGGGCAACGAGACTTTGGACCGCCGAGACTTAGATAGTCGCCCACTATATCACTCTTACACTGGGCCCACTATTTTAGTTTTTCAGTTCATTTACGGAACTATTTTTTCTCTCTCGATTTTTGCAACCTCATTGCTATTGGCCCAGTGTATTTGTGAGAACCTACAATTTAAGGTGGGTTTCGAACCACCGAGCTCGCAGAAAAAGCATCTGGAAAAATCCATTGGTGCCGGCCGCGGGATCGAACCCTGGCCGCCTGCGTGGCAGTCCAGAGTCGGACCAACTGGGCCACTGCTCGCTCTTTAGTAATATGTTTATGACGCAAATGAATAACTATTTTTAACTCCAATCTGCCGTCACTGATTGTCTAATACCTTTCGTTTGTAGCGCATCCGTATCCCAATTCAAAGCTTGGTGGCCACAACTGCATGGTATACTTAGGATGACCAAAAGTAGTAAAATTGTGGCCACAAATGATGAAAATGACAGCTACAAGATAATTTCCTATATCCTTATTTATCATGATCAGAAAAGGTTTTAAATTATGACAATTCGATTCTGTGTACCTTTTAGGTTATATCGATAACTTTTTCAGTTCTGAATTTGCAATAATGTGAACACTGTTCGTAAATGAATATTCAAAAATGCTTAAATTCGCTACAACCGGTACGTCGACCCTATAGTTTTTTTAAATTCCTATTTTATTTTAAAAAAAATGAAAAATCCGCGCGGTTAATAAGCGCAGCAGACGTAAGCGGGAGCCCCAGTGTGCTTTTCACCGTTTATCTTCGTCATGTAAGTAAGAAATTTGCTCAAAGCTTAATTTGTTATTGCGCATAAATGTTCAAAGTTGGTGTCAAGCTCATCAAAAACGATCAACGCGGGGGGAGTTTTTTTTTTTAATCCAGAGAACGGAGTGTCGTTAACTCGGACACTAAATTCACGGCATGTCCGAGTTGATGAACGGCATTTCATAATCTGTCAATTTGGCGCTTTACTCACAAATTAAGTATGCTCCGCAGTTAATTAATTAAAAAAATATATATTTACCCATTTATTGAATAAATATAAATTATTTCCGTATTCAACGAGCTTGGCTATATTTTTCTCATGATATTTTATAAGGTCGATAAAGAATTATGAATTAAAAATAGTCAATTATATATGGATTAATAAAAAAAAAAAAGAAATTCAACGATTATTTTCTCAGAAGTTTTTGGATTCATTCGAGACTGTTCATTAATTGGATATCGGTGTTATCATTTATCTGGATCCTCTTTTAAAGGGTCATTCACTGGGCCGTTAATCTTACATAAATTGTACGATGGGTTGATTTTTTGGCACTGATTTGATCTAACGTCATCGGGATATCGACAGCCGTAGATTTTGAGATAAAAATTTGGGGGCAGTAGGAGAAAAGTTAAATAAATATATCGACCAAATACGAGAATGATCTGACAAACAGTTTTCGTAAAATAAATTTTAAAAAATAATATTTTTTTTTTCGGGCAAGGCAAGGAAGAGAGTCTCTGTTGAATTCTCGTTCTTTTTTTGCCTATGAATTAGCAGGACTTGGGAGTTTTCAAGAAAATACGGTGCAAAGATTTTTGGATTTTTTCGAAAGCTTCCTCAAGGATTTTTGAAAAAATATTCCCACCTCAAACTCTTAGCGGACTTGTGGAATTTTTTGATTTTTTCCAAGAACATTCGCAGGAGTTTCAAGAGCTACGGGAAAATAATACTAATCATTGTTTAACGTTAAGATACGATGAAAATATTTGGTGTAATTTAAAAAAATCCAAGTACACTTTACCGCTGGATAAATATTGAATTTTCAAGCGATGATAAATTGATCCATTCATAATTTCTTGGCTCTTGACGACGTAATAATAGAAAAGAAATATAAAAGACCGAGGACGGCGAGGATCAGGTCGATTTGGCATGAAATCTCCGGTATGCATTAAATGCACTTATTCGCAAGATACACACACACACACACATACACAACAAATGGTCGTGTCACGCTCGAACAATCAGTGGGAGACCGTCCCTCTTCATGTCCATCCATCTAACCCAATAAAAAAATCGCTTTTTTTTCTAACTACAACATTTTCGCTTTATACCTAACGTGCAATCTCATCGTTCTCTCTTTCTCTCTCGGTTTTTTTTTTTTTACTCCTCGGTAAGCTCGTCGATCGATTATGAAAACGTAATGATCCATCCACACGCGATATGCTCGTCGACCGAGAGGTCCGAATAGAGAAAAGAAAAAATATATACGAGCACCATGGGGATCACGACGTGATTCGCATACATCGAATTACCGGTGGACCAATTTTTTTTTCCCCCTTTTTGTTTACATCCCACAGGCAATTAATAAAGTATATTGGATAATTGGCTATCCATGGCGACATCGTTATTGCAAAATTACAACTAAAGTAAATTTTTTTTTATTCCTTTTTCTTTTTTGGAGTAACGAAAATTCAGGGCCAGTTTTCGCATTTACCAATCAACTAAAAGAATTTTACGTAAGTAATAACAATTTCCTGTGGGAACATAAAATCTTTTCGACAATCGAGTAGACTGAACATTCGATCGATTTACTTACGTTCAGTTAATTTTTTTGATTCCTGCTAAATTTTTTTTTAGTTCAGGGCCAATTTTATTCTTTTTTTTTTTTTTCTTCGAACAACGACAAAAGGCAAGCCAACGTTTCGATCAAATGGAAATTTTTTATTCGATCGAATCGATATGATGAAAAGTTTTCCATAATTCTATGCTGTTGATAAGTGAATGGGAAATTTGAAAGCGAGGCCGTTTCTCTCGAGGCGAATGAGAGGAAAAACTCGTATGGTGCATTTCGATGGCTCGTAAAAAAAAAAGTAGAAAAAAAAAAAATTCACAAGACGAGAGGGCGAGATATCGAGTTTGTAAGGTCCCTTGGAGTTGTCTCGTGCTATCTGAAGTGCTGTCGAGTAGGTCAGGCGACCAAGTGAACTGGAGAGTATACCACCTATCTATTTGAGCAATATATATATATATATATATATATATATTCTTTTAATAAAATATTCGATGCTTCTGAGGTCTCTCGATGCTTTGAGCCAATTTTCGAAAAGTCACTTTTGCACGACTCTGCGACCTGTACCATCGTCTTTAAGCCCTGAATTCACTACATAAAAGCTCTCTCTCTCTCTCTTCTCTTTTTATATCTCTCCAGGATCAAGAAAAGTCCTGCTATGCTAGTCGATCCGACAGCCAATCGTCCGAGTTCCTCGGGGAAGCTCGACGCCGATGAGATGAAAGTTTGGATTAAGACGTGAATATTTAACATCCGCGAGCGCGAGGCAGCGTCCCGCTATACAGACGCAATTTTTTTTGCGAATGTTCCTTTACGGTTTTTCATGCAATTTGCTATCGGGCGTGGAGAGCAAATAGAAAGAAAATTGAACTTTTCTTGTTTCCACTCTGAGCATCGGGAAATTCATTGGGACTCCTTGAAAAACGTACGTTAAGGCGAATGTCCCGAATTATGACCGTGCACCGAATAATGTTCGTTCAGTCTATCTCTCATTACAATACATTCGATTCACGTTCAATAAATATAATTTTCTTTCGGTTTATGAATTCAACTGTGAAAATCCAAGTTTGAATAATTTGGTAAGTGCAGATTCAAAATTGTACGAAAAAAAAAGAAAGTGTGGAGAAGCAAAAGTTTAGGGAGAACTGTCTTTCCGGGCGTAAGCATTAATTTTTTAAAAATATTCGTCGCCTCAAACTCGAAAAATCTCTCGAAATGAAAATTTTGTAAAAAAAAAAAAACAATTATTTTGCACACACATGTACTTTAATTCGACTAAAGTGCTGCGGACAAAAATCTAATATTGGATTGCGAATAAAAACAAATTAACGAAAATTCCACAGATTTTGTAATTTGAAAGATGAATTTAAAAAAAATATTTAATATAAACGTAAAAAATTTTTTCAGTGTCGACGGGAGATCGCGTTAATTTTGGCTGCGATGCTCGTATAAACGGAAACAAAGGTAGGATAAACGGAGATAGGGGCTGCCAAAGTTAAAGTCAGGGAACGTGATTCAACTACTTTACTGAACCAATTGCGGTTCGAATTGTGAATATACCTAGTCAATATATACTCGATGGAGTCGATTAGCACGAATAAACGGTACTAACGGGATAGTCGTACAGAGGTGAAAGAGAATATGAGAGAGAGAGAGAGAGAGAGAGAGAGAGAGAGAGGAGAGAGAGAATGAGAGCTGTATACTTCGTGAGAGAGGCGATGAAACCAAATGCGTTCTCTCGATGCCCACAAAATGGCCCAATTAACGACTATAGCTCGGACCTCTCGTCATTAATCGATTGTGGCATCCTCCACAGTTTCCAATACGAAATTGGAAACCCCCATATATACCCCGATGGAAAATCTTATCTGCTTAGCAACACGAGGATTACGCGTATCACGTATACACATATCTACATCTTTCCACTCCCTCTGTTTACACATGCACATATGTATATATATGGTATATATTTATGTATATTATCTCGCAACTACCGTCTCGTGTGTTCTGGTGTAGCACGGATATTCATGGGACATGACAGGAGATGCGGGATCCTCTATAACTATATGCCCATATAAGCTTTGCTCCGTTATCTCTGCCAACAGGGAATTTGCCCAAAGGTCTTGGACCATTTAAATGAAAGCGTCTGGTATGTTGGATACAGATATGTTTATGCATGCGATATTCACATACGTCTTCATGCGTATATATGAATATTTCAGTGAGAATCTTGTCAAGGATGCAATCAAGAAGACTAATAGAGACAGGAGACCGAACTCCTATCCAAGCCTTGAGTTTCAGATGGGCCCATATACGTCCGGCACCAGTCACCGCCACTAGTCGGTAGTGTCCGTGCGCAATGCATTACTGCGCAGTCATGCGCAGTGAAATAACTCGAGTCCCCCACCCCACACACGCTACATGACGCTCACGGCGCTCGCGAAGTTTTAAAGACGCTACTAACATAACCTCAGAAAATTTTCATGACGCACGAGTCGCACGACTCGCAGTCGCGTCACTTTTCATAATGGTTAGAACTTGTTGCATTTCTAATTGCCATAATAGTGACTGTGATAAGCGGAATTTTCTCGCGTGCGAGAAACGAATTTTCTTTTAATCGAAACTTCGAAAAGAGTAACATCTCAAGGCCGCGTTACGTCACGTTTTGCACCGTTTTAAAATTTAACGCATTTATGAGAGTTCTTGTCCTGATAAATTGTTCATATTCTTTTTGTGGGTTTTCCAACAAGTCACAGAGAGCACACAGTTGGACACTGTGTACGGTGATTGTATCTTGATGCAAGGCATACTCATACTGTCAATTTCTACGCAAATTCTTAGGAAAAGTAAGTTCTGATCAATAAAACACAATATTGGAATGACATTGTGCAATTTTTTTATTCTTACTCATAAAACGAAATAATTGAAGGTATTCATATTTTATATTTTAACTAATAACATTTTAACGATGCGTAGATTGCTGAAATTCGAAGGGGCTACGTCGCTTCAACCATGGCGGATAACTACAAAAAATTGAATCCAACAGAAGACGTATCAATGAAACCTGCTGGTTGCAAAATACACAGTGACTTCGAAGACTTCGAAGCATGTGGACTGGTTACAATGCGAGCCAACGTCGATGAGCGATGTCAATGGAATTATTGAAATACTAGATGGCATAAATGTATTTGTATGACTCCGCAAGGCTAAAGGATCGTTAAAAGTCTTTCCATTCAGACCAAATTTTTCCACAATGAACATGGCCCCTTTATCTACTTTCCTGTAAAACTTGGCTACGATTCACAGTACCGTTTTTTGAAAACAAAAATCAGAACGTTGACGTATTTCGTAGACTAATTCCATTACTGTTATGAAGAACTTCAGACCATTTTGCAGTATGTAAGTTATATCTGCTAAGAAAATTTTACCGCCGAGCTCAAAAAATAAATACGTTTTAAAAGGTATTTATACATTTATTTATACATTGTAATTGTAAACATTACAGAAAATAAAGTTTGTACAAGGTTAAATTTGTTGTTATTACATGTTTGTGATGCTTCTTTCCCTTCAAGAATTTGCGTAGAAATTGACAGTATTAGTATGCCTTGCATCAAGATACAATCACCGTACACAGTGTCCAACTGTGTGCTCTCTGTGACTTGTTGGAAAAAGAATATTTGCGATTTCGGAGTAAAGGGGATGGAATAAAAAAAAGAAATGAACACAAAAAGAATATGAACGAATAAGAAACGAAAAGAATATGAAAGAATAAGAAAAAGAAATGAACACAAAAAGAATATGAACAATTTATCAGGACAAGAACTCTCATAAATGCGTTAAATTTTAAAACGGTGCAAAACGTGACGTAACGCGGCCTTGAGATGTTACTCTTTTCGAAGTTTCGATTAAAAGAAAATTCGTTTCTCGCACGCGAGAAAATTCCGCTTATCACAGTCACTATTATGGCAATTAGAAATGCAACAAGTTCTAACCATTATGAAAAGTGACGCGACTGCGAGTCGTGCGACTCGTGCGTCATGAAAATTTTCTGAGGTTATGTTAGTAGCGTCTTTAAAACTTCGCGAGCGCCGTGAGCGTCATGTAGCGTGTGGGGGGTGGGGGACTCGAGTCATTTCACTGCGCATGGCTGCGCAGTAATGCAATTGCGCACGGACACTAGAGACTAGTGGCGGTGACTGGTGCCGGACGTATACGGGCCTACCCCCACCCCACGAGTTCGGTCTCCTGTCTCTAGTCTTCTTGGATGCAATATCGATCACACTGCATGGTTACACAAGTCACGTGATCGGTCTATGACCCCCCACCACTCCTTCATTCGGCTGCACGAATGGGAACTTGAAGAGGTCAATCGCGCGCGAAATTCAAACGGAAAAATTTTAATAGAGGATATACTCGGTCAAAGTGGACATCCAAAACTTAATTAGGGGATGAAAAAACAAAGTATCGACCTAGCCACTAAACCTTTCGTATATATTATTTATATATCTGACATTTCACGAACCTGGAATATTCATATATACTCAACATTTATATCGACATCTTATCTTATATCGACATCATCTTATATCGACTCGAGATTTATATCGATCACACTGCATGGTTACACAAGTCACGTGATCGGTCTATGACCCCCACCACTCCTTCATTCGGCTGCACGAATGGGAACTTGAAGAGGTCAATCGCGCGCGAAATTCAAACGGAAAAATTTTAATAGAGGATATACTCGTTCAAAGTGGACATCCAAAACTTAATTAGGGGATGAAAAAATTAAGTATCGACCTAGCCCCTAAGCCTCTCGTATATATTATTTATATATCTGACATTTCACGAACCTGGAATATTCATATATACTCAACATTTATATTTATGAGTGGCTGGCTACGAACCCTCGCGGGGCAAATGTTCACTTTACCCTGTCCATATTGTCACAAATTTAACGTGAGGACGATTTGACTGAAAACTTTATCCAAATCATGCGTGACAAAAAAAAAACAACTAATTGGATCATGAAGTGGTAATTACAAAAAATGTAGAAACAAAAGCACCAAGTCAAGAAGTGCGATTTAAGGTTGTTGTGCTGGTTACCCAACCAGGCGAGCTCTTTTTCTTTCATTATAAATATTCTAAAAAACGGTACTGTCAAAAATTCTGAAATTTTTACACAATATCCAGGTAATGTCTCTCAAAACGTATTTATATTTTTCAGCCTATTGGCACCATTTTTTTTTGTCAGATATTACGTAAATACTGCAAAAATTGGCATAATTTATCTATCATAGATGCAGTTAACTTACGAAACACATTAACTTTCCGACTTTTTTTCTCAAAAAACGGTACTGTGAATCGTACCCATATGATCAATGAATGGCCATGAAGCGTTGCAGTTGGCAGGCTTGGGCTCTGTTCACGAAGATGTATTTTTGAAAAAAACCGACTTTATCTACATTCTTACATTGGCTTCTTGTCATTCCTTAAACGGAGATGGTGTTCCTAATCAAATTCCATTTGGAGTAGAGGCAGGAAGACAGTGGCACAAAGAGAGAGAGAGAGAGAGAGAGAGAGAGAGAAATAGAGTCTCTGAGTACGAACGTAGTTAAAATGTTAATTGGTGTGGCTCAGCCAGAGGTCGTGTTCTCTATATGTTGAGACTGTCTGTGATTATACAAGCTCTTATAGTCTACCTCTGCTTGTACCATGGCTGTGCACTTCTGGTAACTTGAAGTTTCCCCCCTCAACAAGCTTGCCAGAGTGCACACGAGAGTGCGGGGGAGGGGGGGGGGGGACTCTTTTCTGTCAAGCGAGGTGGTACAAGAGAGTCGAGAATGAGAAAGAGGTCGGGGTGCACGTAAGAGTGCGGGAAATCTCAAGTCGGTTCAACTCTCCTCCTCATTTGCACGACCATATCTACTTGCACTCAGTGGAAACGGACAACCTCCGTGCGGACGCGAAGTGAGAAACGAAAAATCATTGGTCCAAGAGAATAGTGACAATACAAAAGTGTCTATAAATTAATTCAGTAAACAATAATTAGTTTAAAAATCAATCAGCACGAAATTCTGTCCCTTAAGAATAATTATAAGAATTGATGTCTGATGAATTGGTCACCGATCAATCAAACACATGTTGTTAATAATAAACAAATAAGTTTAATGACTAATTTTCCTTTAAATGTTCATGGGTAAAGATAAACGACGTTTTTTTTTCTATTGAAACCTCGAATGAAACTTTTTTTTAAATCCAATTAATTAAATTTGTGGGGGAAAAAAGTTTGAATCGGATGGAATAATTTTGTTTTTGCCGAGGAAAAATACGTGTCTAAAGATATTTAATCGAAATTCACGAGATTTCACAAAAGTTCTTCACAATTTCTTACTAATTCTCTTCGCAATCGTTCGAGCTCGAGTTGTCGCTTTAATCATTCAGCTGCAAAGTCTTTTTTTTCTTCTTTTTTCATGCTTATACTCGTGTACGACGAAGTGCAACGATAAATATTTAACGTAATGAGATGAAACTTGGAGTAATAATGATTCATTGTCTTTCTCACAAATGGCCAATGACTGTAAGTCCAACGTCGTTATTCCAATTTAGTTTTTGGCATGTACATCGCGGAACATTGCGAGTACACATGATTTAAATTTAAGGGGATATCGCCGAGAGAAATGCCAAAATGGAAAGGGTATGAGAGGCAGGAGAGAACAATCGTGGAATAATACAAAGAGAGAGAGAGAGAGAGAGAGGATGGAAAGAGGATTGAATGTATAAAGCGCGAACCTTATGGGTATTACAGAAGAGAGTAATTTTCTGTTGGTAGATATATGTATGGAGCAAAGCGAGTTTATTTCGCGAGACAAGAATAAACAAAGCAAAGCAATCTCTGGATAAGAGGCAAAAGATCAGGATAAATGTTGAATTTGAGGGGAAAAGGAAGTACAAACAGTACTTAACGTAGTACAGAAATAAATATAGCATGTGTATATATATATGTTCTTTTGTCCTGAAATCCTATTAAGGAAGTACGTATACGTGTACCATCAAGTGCCTGATGCAAAAACTATAGGGGACATATTGAAGTCACGTAAGTCGAGACTTCTGAAAGGGGCAGAGCGAGAGAGAGAGAGAGAGAAAAGGAGAATTGCGAATAATAAAAGGTTATGAGATTTTTGTAACGATGTACAGGGTGTCCAATAGGAAGGTGTGAAAACTAATAAATTGGTATTTTGCAATAAATAAAGGAACCAGATCAGTGGAATTTTTTTTTAATAGAAGAGAGTTTTCATTTTTATTTTATGTCAATTTATTACAAAAAAACGATGTTTCCATAGAAAAAATTATATATTTAAGCAAATACTAAAAAAAATGTCAAAATCAATGATAAATATTTTCAAAATGTGAGCCATTTGAATCACCACAGTACTCTAATCGCTTTTTAAAACTATTAAAAACGTGTTCTATAGTTTCATTTGAAATGCCATCGACAGTCTTCCTTATTCCTTTGACCAAATCATCTACAGTTTTTGGGTTGTTTTCATAACAGTGATCTTTAATATAACCCCACAAAAAATAATCACAAGGATTGAGATCGGGTGAATAAGGGGGCCCCATTCCATCCCTGTTCGTGTAAATCGAGGATATCCAAGGCCGATAACTCGATCACCATAAACTTTATTGATGGTTTCGAAAACTTCTTGTGTTCGATGAGGTGCTGCTCCGTCTTGCATAAAGTAATAATTCTTAACGAGATGTTTTTTCTTTGCATAGGGAAAGTATTGTGTCTCCAACATCTCTTTATAGCTCTGTCCGGTAACAGTAGATTCAAAGAAATGCAGGTAGATCCCTTTTATTGAGACAGCTGCCCATACGGATACTTTTACAGGATGAAGAGACGTTGCCACTACGACTTTCGGATTTTCTGAACCCCAAAAGCGATAATTTTGTTTATTAACATAGCCATTTATCCAAAAATGGGCTTTATCGGAGAAAATGATTTGTTTTTCGTTCAATTCTCCATTTTCCAACATTTGACACAATGAGTTGCAGAACTCTTTTCTTGTTTTCATGGCATGTTCAGACAATAATTGATGCGTTGTTATTTTGTGAGGATGCATTTTCAAAAAATGACGTAGAATATTGTGCAACGACGATTTGCTTATTTTTAAAGCTTGAGCGGCTTTACGGATTGAAGACTGAGGATTTTGTTCAAAATAGTCTTTAACTGCTTTAATCGTTTCCTCTGTAGTTACCGAGGTGGAAGGGCCTGACAAATCTTTTCTACGGTCCTGTAATGTTCCGTACTCTTTAAAATTATCGATTACTCTGCAAACGGAAAAAAAAAAATAGTTACAATCTAAAAAATTTTGAAACATGAGATCTTTAGATCTGATTGTTCATAAACCTTGATATAAAAAATATTCAATTCTTACCTTCTAAGAGTAGTTTCGCTTCTGACTTTTTTACTTCCATACTTCGTACGAAAGCCTCTGAACGCTTCACTATAAATTTTCCCTCTTGAATAATAACATTCAATGAGAAAAACTTTTTCTTCGATAGTTAGCTCACTCATTTTTAAGAAGACTGTCCGCTTTCTACCACAGCTAGAATATAACTGACAGGTCTCAGGTACAAATTTCTGAAACGCAGGGTTCCTTACAATGTTAGAGAGGGAGGGGAGATTCGATTAGTTTTCACACATTCCTATTGGACACCCTGTATATTTATCCGAAAAATTTAATTAAAACTTGATATTTTCTTTTTTTAAGTTTCCCCATAAAATTGCGATTTCTCGTTGTTCAATTTCGAAAAATTTATAAACAGATATACATTTTTTCTCGACACGATGCTGGCTCATGACGAATTTTCAATTATATTTCATTCATTTTATGAATATTTTGTTGACAATGATTCGGAGTTGGACGACTTTGGATCTATGAATATAAATTTTGAAATATTTTAATATATTTTCATTGTTAAATTTGTCATGTCATTTTGTATGCGCCACCGCGAGTCATATTTCCATCGATCAATCTTATCTGTGATATAAGCGTAAGAAATGGCCAAAATATCACGACAATGGTCCCTCGAGGATGAGAGAAGAAAGGATAAATGATGGGGAGGGTCGAAGAAATTGCAGTGCAAGAGACCATGGATGATACGTGCTTTATCGTGAAGCTGAATTTTCGAGCTTTGATATATATATATATATATATCGTTCTTGTGTTTGCCCACAGAAGCATTCGAAACGGAGAGAAGCCGTGGCTCGAGCCAGTTCTCGTCTTGGAATACTCCACAGTCGAAGGAATCAAAATAAAGAGAAAAATGGTGAGTCAACAATGCCTATTTTCATAAAACATGGGGGGGACTATCATTCTTAAAGATGCACTTGCGCTGACAAAAATTAAAAAAAAAAAAAAAACCGTTGAGAAAATCATGAATTTTTCATTCGATTCGGCAAATTTTGGCACAGCTCAAGTAAAGCCCTATATAAGCTTCAAGAAAAACAATTTTGCTGAATTTTGGAGAGCAGAGAGGTCAACGCGGATTAAATATTTTACATGACTTTCCACGACTTTTCGTACTTTGCTTCGTCAATGTTTAACAAATTTTTCGTAAATGCAAAACACATTGTTCAAAGTGTCCTGAAAGGGAATAAAGGTGGTACACACACCATCAGGAGAGAATGATCGATCAAACGCTTTACGACGAAAAGCTCCGAACGTGGTTGGGAAAAAAAAATAAAAAAATGAAACACCTATAAACTAAATGAGAAGTGAGTAAAAAAACGAGGGCTAAGCAACTTTTGACGCTTGTAATACATCGCGAAAATTTGTAAAAAGTTCCCCCCCCCCGTCCCTTCTTCTTTGTTTAAGAGGGTAATATAAAATCTTGGTACAAGGGGGTAGAATTTTCTCTCTCGTGACGTATCGCACGGGATGCCCGAGGGTGAACGTAGCAAGGGCCAGAGGCTGGAAGATTCGTTCGCGTTCTCTCGAGCTGCTTTCGTCGCCTTCCCTTTTTTTTTTTTTTCTTAGCTCGCCCTTTCCACCTCCAAACTCCCATATTCTCCCCTGTATTCTTTACTTGTCCCTACGAGTTATGTCAGTGGCACGAGCCTCGAATACCTTGACGAAAACTGATCTTGTTTGTCAGAGTCTTTTCTCGTGTTAGTCCCTTCGGTCATTTCAACTCTCCTTGTTTTTTCGCTCGGGCGATAGTACGAGAGAGAGAGAGAGAGAGAGAGGAAGAGAAGCGCACGTTGCACGTAATAGTGAAAAATGTGACTGAGAAATGTCCTCGGAAATCATAAATTCAGGTAAAGAGTAATTTAAAAAACAAAAAATCGCAAAAATTTTTGTCAAAAAGGTTCAAGTATGAAAAAATAAAAATTGGAGTCTCATAGTTCTTTTGTGTTTGTATTCTTATTTAATTTTAACCCTTCGCGGTCACGCGGGGTAAAATTTTATGGATTTTATTTATGAATTTTTATGAATTTTTTTCAACAAGTCGCCAGTTTCTTTCTTATAAATAAATTTTTCGTACATCATTTAAAATGTTTAAATCGTGTTCTCCAATTTTTTTGAACCACTTCGGACGCATAGTTTGGTCACAATACCTTTTTTTTTTCCAACTTCTTGGTAGAATTTTTTTTAGCAGTTATATCTAAAATACTGCAAAACGATCGGAAAGTTAGGAACACGAAACACGTTGAGTTTCTGAATTAAAAAAAAAAACTGTACTGTAAATCACGCTTAAACTGCACAGGATGATCAAGAGTAGTGTCATAAAGATCTAGATAAAAATTCAGCTCAATTGTAGCATTTTGATCTGGCTCCACAACAACCTTTTAAGGGGATAGTCTCACATCATTTTTTTCAAAAAATCGATTTTCTAAAAACTACAGATTCTTGTAGTAAATTTAGAAAATAAAAGTTACGAGAAAGCTAAAGGTTCAATATACGGAGCAGGCATCGCTGATTAAGGGTAATAAGGCAATTTTTTTTTCAATTTTTGGTGTATTTTAGAAAAAAGTAAATCGCATTTTTCTCGAAACAACGTTTTTTGACCTGGCTGACATTCTACAAAAAAAAAATGTTGCACCTATCGAGCTAAAATTTTTATGGCTTATTCTGCACGTGTATATAGATATATCCTGAAGCACTAACGAGCTGATTTATTGAAATTTAATTCATTGTTTAAAAATTTAAGTTGAAAAAAAGAGGTCAAAAATTTCAAAAGTCCGGCATTTTGTTTTTTTTAATCGAATTTGCATAATTCTTCTTCAGGAGATAGCGACAAGTATACTTTTTGATAATCCTTTTTTTTTTTAAAGATGCTTTAAAGTTGAGATATCGTGTCAGCTAGATTTAAATAGGGGTAACTTCAGGGGGCTATACCAGCGAGATTTACCATAAAAAACTAACAAAAAAAATTTTCTGTAGTACTTTATAACTTCCTCTTGTATGTTTAAAACATTTTAAATTATTAAATAAATTTTACCATGAAAAGAAAAATTATTAAAAAAAGACATTGAGATGTGAGACTAAACCCCCTCAATTCTACATATGAATTCAATAAAACAAAAGTATAAATAACGCGTGCAGGATATTCAGAAAAAAGAGCTTTAGAAATAGTTTATAAAAATGTGCATATCTTTCTTTCTATTTATAAATGAAACAAAAACACCTCCATGAATCGTAAGGAAAGTTTATTCGAGGCAATTCAACGTTATTTTTTTTCTTTCATAGCTCCGCAACTCTCAGTCTGCTATTATATCCTTTATAGCGAGGGGCAGAGGAGATAAGTTTGAAAAAAGAAAAAAAATTTATAAATCGAGGCCGTATTACGTTTCAGTTGTATAACTTGCGGTACAAGAGAGGGAATACAGTGAAAAATTGCCAGAGGAAAAATCTCGCAGAGAAAAGGACTGTGGGAAAACCAGCAGGAAGAGAAAGGGAGAAAGAGAGAGAGAGGGAGAGAGAGAGAGAGAGATAAAACGGTGAGAAAAGTCGAAATTCGACTGTGCATAAATCGCTGCTATATCCCCAGGGGTGAAGCTCTTGTCGTTTTACAAAGCATTTCGCTATTTACCGTTCGACGAATGATAGTCAACTATAGCATAAGGTAAAGCGCGAGGGTAGTTTCTCAAAATAACGACGTAAAATGGCACAGATCATTCTTTATCCTGATACAATATGCATTATACATCTATATTTGTACATTATTGTGTACGTATATCCACGACCACAATAATACAATTGTATATCGTATATATTGCCCATTACTATTCAATTCTCCTTATAAATTGGACCATATCTTATTCCCACTATAATAGAATTCTCTGCTATACTCGTCAATTTTTTTTTCACCCCCAAGTTCGTGAAGACGAGGGCGAAGAAAAAAAATTCCATCTTAATTAACATCTCGTCGTTCTTTGTTCAGCGCGATGAGTAGGAAAAAAAGAGAGATGGAAAATTAAAAAAAAAAAGAGTCGATTGAACAATTTTTCGTACTTTTCATAGTAACTTGGGCTAAGAAAACTGCGAACAAGTGACGGGGAATCGACATTATTGTTAATCCTTTATCCTTCACCATTTCTTTTGTTTTAAAAATGAAATATTAACGACCCCAATTATCATTGAAAAGTTTCCAGACAAGTAGTATATAGACACATATAGCAGATAGTGACAACCCACCTTGACACTCACGTGCGAGAAATCGGTGGAAAATGCTTTTAGTTGCTCGCAAACAAGCCACTGACACGATATATATATATATATATATATCAGTTGCGTGACTGGAGCTACTTGGAAAATGGCGTCCGATAAGTCCGGAGGGCTCTAATGCGTTACCCATTATTATAGTGACGCGAGACTATTTCTGTCACACATGTTCATGCCACGCAACGCTGGGATCAAGTTCGTGCAAACATTGAAGCGACCGATCAATGTATAAACAGAGGTTATATAAAAGGTTATATAAAAGGGCAACTTTAGTTGTGAATTATTGCGACCTTCCTGCCCAGTTTTCCGTAAAAGTTAAGTTTTCACTTTGAAAGACAGTAAAGTTTTCAAAATTCAAGATGGCGGAGGCAATATTACGAACAGGGAAAGCAAAACGATTTAATTTTTATGAAAATTGTTAACTGGTAGATTTTTCCTTTCTAGTCGTAGATTTCGAATTAAGCTTAGAGGAGATTCAGGGATTTGAAATGGTGCTAGTGAATGAGCTCTACTGTTCCTACGAACTCTTAGCATATATATATACTGTTTTAATACTGTAACGAGAGAACTTGGCGTTTCTCTCTCTCTCTCTCTCTCTCACGGCTCAACCACACCCTACAACGCCCCGGGGGTTCGTCTCTCTGTAATTTACATACGTAATTAAGCTTTCGACTTGATATTCTCGTATTAGCGATTCCAGTGGCACCACTGTCGGGTGGGCATCAGGTGCACAGTGGCACCACCGTTCCATCGCGTCTCTATAACTCGCTACGCATGTGCTGCCACCGACGCGCGGTGGCTACGGTTTGTACGAGATAGTCCCGCACTGTGGCTCTGCTGACTGGAACGCGCAACGCCCTCTCCTAATTGATATTTGAATCAGTGAATATACGGGGTATGAATCGTCGGATTCGACAGGTGAATATCTATATGTGGCTCACACAGCAGTATAGAAAGTACAGGGGAGAGTAGGGTAATATGGCCATGCGAGGCAAAGTGATCATCTCAAATATTTTCTAGCCGAACGATGCTAAGGAGACGGTATTTTCATCGAGCATTTGGCTCGAAATAATTCGCAAAATGTAATACTTCAACAGCATGAGAGATTCAATATTTCGCGAAAAAAAAAAAAATTTGACACGATTGTGCTTCACGCTGTGTGGAAAAATCCGGGCTTGGAAATTTCAATAATGATGCGATATATTTACGATCCAAAGAAAAATAACCATATTGAGAGGGTTCGGTTTGAGGAGGCAGAGCAGTTATAACCTACACAAAAAAAAGTATTAAGATATCGTGAGAAAAAAGTGTCTTAATAAGCGACTTCTGATCTATATATGGCATTTAATTTTGGGTTATCACGTCTCAAAAACTGCTGGAAAAAATCCGTAATCCAAGATTGGTCGCGAAATGATGAATGTCATATGGCATGGTAAAAATAATGAATGTCATGGCATGGTAAAAAAAATTATACCCCGGATGTTGAACGATGGATTGTTTTGTAGACATTTATTTCGATGCTACCGGATGTTGGTAAACAATTTTTGAAAAAATGTATCTCAATTAAATACCTAAATCTCGATTTAACGATCCTGAAAGGTGTAGGTTGAATGTAAGAAGCCTACTAATTAAAGAAGGTGTTTGGGCAAATATTGTCCATTCACTGCCCACGATGATGACAAAAATTATGTGCAAATTGGTCGAAGCATTGCTGATGCAATTGTGCACCGTTAAAAATTCGATGATCCGACAAAAAAGGAGTGGATAAATAACGAGACAGCTGAGTACACAGCATCCGTGAAGAGCACAGTTAAAATGTGTACCCACTCGAATATCATGTTAAAAATTAAGTTGAAATAATTAAATTTGTGGTTTTGATGATTTTTTTTTTTTAATATTTCTCTCGTAGCGAGATTTCGGGTGATGCTTCGATGAGAGAGAGAGAGAGAGAGAGAGAGAGACGATATAGTCGGGTTAAGGGCTCAGACGAGATACCGGATGGGTGTAAAATTGGAGGGAAAGAGGATGAGAGATTATTTTTTTTGAGGGAAAATGGCCTGGCATCCTCTCTCTCCCCGCTCCATTCCCTCTCATCAGACAGGGTCGTCCCGTGTGCTAATGTAATATTCAGAAGCGTAGCTCGTGGTTATCCTAATTAAAATCTCCGGACATCAAGTCCTCTCTCCATTTCCTCTCTCTCTCTCTCTCTATCTCTCTCTCTCTCTCTCTCTATCTCATATTTGGAGGATAGGGGTTGCTAGCTTGCTAGCTATCACGCCATTCCTTTCTCGTATGTTGGCTCTCGGTCTTTTTTAGACTTGGCAGCACTCGTGCAAAGCTGGCTCGCGAGATCTTTTGCTTTTTATTTTTTTAAGAATAAAAATTCCTTCCTCATCTTCCTTCGATGTTGGAGATTTTTAACTTCTCTGGCGAACCGGAAGTGGAGTATAGTTTAAATATTCGAGTCGATTGGAATACCTGCACTTTTTTTTTCTCCCCACTGGCAAATTTTTTCCGAACTTTTTAAGAACCCAAGGAATCTCGTTAGTATGTCCATAATTTCTTCATGAAATTAACATTCGTTCATTGGCAAACCTATGGGGGGGTTTTTTTTTTTTTTTTCCATCATCGTTTATCCGTATTTTTTCATACCACGCTGAATCAACATTTTTCTTTTTTTTCATTCCATAAAGCCGGTTCCGTTCGATAAAGACTTTTAATTAATATTCTTTCTCATTTTATTATTCATGGATGATCGAGCAGAGAGTAGATCGAAGCTCTCGATTTTACACTGCTATACAGAGTTCGTGGGCGGAAAATTTCATGAAACGCCTCTCGAAAAATCGTACGAAAAATAATATGTCAAAGAGAAGGATACGAGAAATAATATGGTTATGGCAGGTTAAACGTAATAATGTTTTTGTTTAGTCACCGTATAATTTGGGGGGGGGGGGGGGGAAAAATTGCCATTCACATTGTCGAGGAGCGGGGAAAGAAAATTTATCGTGTTGAACACATCGGACATCGTATGAATAATTATTTGCAAATAACTATGAATTTTTTAGTGAAATATAATCAAGGGTGCCTGTAATATTTCGGAGAATTGTCGCGTTCGATATATTATACAAAAGCACCGTTGTTAATTCATATGCGCATAACGTAAATTCATACACGTGTAATTTTTCAAATTTTACAACGATGTTCATACTCGTGTATAATTCAATCGTAGATGTACAGGGAACAGGATTAATAACAGATGAAAGCTTGATCACGGAAAGTGTGCACACTCTGGTGGGTCACATCGAGTTCGCGTGAATACGTATTCGTAATTATGTTTGAATGGTCCTCTCGTGTGGAGGAAAACCGCGTGGGTGCGCTTGTAAAAGCCCAGTGTTACACGGATTATGACGCGAGGATATTGTGTGTATTCAATGTGGGAATATCGACGAGAGAGACAAATTAAGGGAGCTTTCCAGTGTGACAGCCCGAAAAATCGCTGTTTTTCGCGATTTTTTTTTTTGAAGAAAAAATAATCTAATCGGTCTGGTTTTTTTTTTGTATATTAATTGGGTATTGAAGAATACAAAACAATTTTTTAAAGATCGATTTATTTATTAATTAATATCTATAAAAATGATGAAACAATTGTTGCAGAAAATGCACTTGGATGTGGTGTCCACGTTGGGGGTTACAATTTTGATTTGAAACAAAAAACACAAAAAGATTATTGATCGGTATATAATTGGCTTTCGTGCTATGGAGGCTTTTTTTTTTTTTTTTTTTTTTTTTTTTTTTTTGCAAAAATGGCGCCGGTTTGAACAAAAAGTATCGATTTTAGCATTTATTTTGGCAGTTTTTTTTACAAAAAAATAGGAAGATGTCAAAAAAAAAAAAAAAAGCTTCCATAGCACGATAAACAATGACGTTAAGAATATTGTGTAAAAAATTCAACTCGATAGCTTTAAAACTCTGCCCTCCAGGTTGGACACCGTTTTAAAAAATGCTGTTTCGAGAAAAACGCGTTCAAAGTTTCAAGTGAGGAAGTGACGGCCGACGCGGCAGCTGTATAGCGCTCCGTTCCCTTCTTCCAAGAAATGCTGTACAGTAACCGAAATAATCTGAATTTCGGCATGAAAATTTCAGGGAATATTCGGAAGAGTGTATACTATTCGATAAAGCAAAAAAAAAAAAAAATTGATTTTTTGAAAATTTCACACTGGAAAGCTCCCTTAAAGCGTATGAATTGCAAAACTTGACGAGAATTCCAGACTTGATGACTTCGTCCAACAGTATTTCATGTTAGCCGATATGAAAATCATGTTTTTTCTTTTTTCTTTACGAAATCTGAAGCTTGAAAAAACTGTTCAAATCTAAAATTGTAAAATGAGTTAAGCGATTCAAAAAGTGGGAATCCGCATTTACGATAACTCGAAATAACGAATTCAGGATGGCACGATCTGGGAAATATAAAGAGTGAAAGACTGCAGCAGCAAGTTTATACGTAAATCTGCAACTTTCTTATACGATAAAATTCTCCCTTGAATTTACTCTGCACACACACACACACACTGCTTATACATACATGTGTATAAGGGTATGAAAAAGTTTTCTTTTGCTCGCTCTCGCTACCATAGGATTGTATTCAGCTCATATTATACTACAGGCATTTATTATGATTTATGGACCCCCGCTACATTATCGAAAAATTTTACGCGAAGCACTCCTGACTTTCTCTCTGATTTCGAATCCATGAAAAATTGATAAATAAAGTCGATGAATAATGCCGAAACTTGTTCGTTCAAGGATGGACTTTTCGTTTGTCGGACTCGATGGAGAGCAAACAAGAAGAATGGACTTTAAACAATTACGCTTCAATATAGGGTGGACGTACCAGTTTGTGGTCGCTGTACCGTTTGTGCGGCCACTTCGAATTTCCCTCGAATTTAACAAAATTTAAAGCCTGTGTTCACTATACATCGAGCGTAATATTTTTATATTCACGATGTTTCCGCACCACCATCGATTGCTTTATCGAATATCTGTTAATTGATTTAAACCAAATATGACGTAATGTGTTAACGCTGAGCGGTTTGTGTGGTTTTCTTGTCAGAAGCGTTAAGAGATCCCGAGGTAAGAAGACTACGGTTTCTCATATCTAAGGTCATTCCGCTTAATCAAAAATGTAACCCTTTGAAGGGCAGTGGCACTCCTAGAGTGTGCCACCGGTTTTCCTGTGCTTTTCGATCAATTTCAATATTTTTTTTTCTCAAAAAGTATGCATTTTTGAAAAACATGACAAGAGAGCTCTTTTGTTCAAAATTTCATGCAGAATACAATGAAAATTTTCTTGTTTAGAAATTTTCCATTTTTTTTGCTTGAAGTCCGCCATATTGCCACTGCCATCTTTAGTTTTTCAATTTTGACTTCAGATTTGTAATCAGCAACCCCAAAACCATATAAGAATATGATAAGAACGGTTTGATAAATCTTCCAGTTTAATTGCGACCCTGAAAGGGTTAAAGGTCATTTTTTCGGATTATAATAATAGTCACAAAGAACTGACATATCAGCTAAAATACCTGAAAAATACGCGGTGGCCGAAAGTGATGCATTCAAAATGAGATTGTTATATTTGTGGTCAGCTTATGGCCATAGATGGAGCACACTTATACCACTTTAGTAATATGTTTATGACGCAAGTGAATAACTATTTTTAACTCGAATCTGCCGTCACTGATTGTCTAATACGCCACACCTTTCGTTTGTAGCGCATCCGTATCCCAATTCAAAGCTTGGTGGCCACAACTGGTATACTTTGGATGACCAAAAGTAGTAAAATTGTGGCCCCAAACGGTAAAAATGACAGCTACAAGATAATTTCCTATTTCCTTATTTATCGTGATCAGAGAAGCTTTTAAATTATAACAATTCTATTCCGTTTACCTTTCAAGTTATACCGAACACTTTTTCATTTCTGAATTTGCAATAATTTGAACTCTGTTCGTGGATGAATCTTCGAAAATGCTTAAAGTCGCAACAACTGGTACGTCTACCCTAGTCATCATTTCAGTAATTTTAATCAATCTATAATCGTGCTCATTGAATGCATGACCGTTTCAATACAACTATACGCTCTTTTTTTTTGCCAAAATTAATTTCATCTCTTTTTCAGGCCAAACAATCGTGAATTTCATCAACGGAAAAAAAAATCCCACACGAAAATTCGATAATCCGGTCACCGTACCATTCCCATTTCTAAATATGTGATCACAGATTCATATTGTTTGCTTATCTCTGAATCCAATTCCCGATGGCTCGTAATATGCTTTCCACTGGGAATATTATAGGGAGGAACGCTTATAGGCAAACCCCTTGCTCGTAGCTGTGAGAGATAGAATCCTTGAAAAAAAAAAAAAAAAATGTCTCTCGAGACGTTGAAAAGAGGGAAAAAAAGGCAACCGGACGATTACAATTACAGACACGAATCCCCCGTGGTCTTGTCGTGTCTCCGGTCGTCCTAACGATCTTCGTGAACGAGATAAAAAAAAAAAAAAAGAAAAGAGGAAAAAAAATCGCGCGCGAAACAACGAAATTGAAGGAAGCACGGGAGAAGTTGAGAATGAAAAAAAAAGACAGAAAAAATAGAACAAAAAGACCGGACGGGTAGATTGTAGGTAGTTGGTAGCGGGAGTTTCTGAGCAAGAGAAATCTGCCAAATGATGCTTTCACTCGTCTTGACAATTGCATCGATCTCAAGTCTCTCATCTCCTATCTTTCTCTCTCTCTCTCTCTCTCTCTCTCTCTCTCTTTGCCCTATATCTCTGGCCTTAGTGTGACAATCGTAACAACGACAATTCTATACCACCATTCTACAATGACTTCGGTGTACTTGTACTCTTATCACTACTGGCGCTTGTTCCAACTCTTTTTCCTTCATGCCATTCTCTATTCGAAAAGACATTGAAGCTGTATGAGTGAGAATATGTACAGTATATCGGAAGCACACGCCAAGCGTGGAATTCAGTCGACGATCCTCTCGTTCATTAACAAAAGGACCAACGAGAGAGAAACAGAGCGAGAGAGATGTGAGAGCTTTTCATTGTCAAAAGGTTTGCTGCTTTTTTCTGAACACTCTTTTATAGATGTATATATACTAAAATCATCCGTTCCACGGATGGATATACACGTGAATATGGTAAAAGTAGGGCAAAATGGACCATCGAGTGAATTAAATTAAATTTTAACATCGAATCCTCGCTTAACCTCGTCGAATTTTGTTCAGCCTCGTTTTATCGTTCCAACTCGATGTACCGAACCGCATGGAATTCATATATTTTTACTCCACGATCATCGGTGTCCCATGAGGATTCGCGCATCGTGAAAATTTAATTATTACCATACCGTCCCATTTTACCCCGAATTTCCCTGTGTATGTATCATCCGTTGGACCATACTCCTGAGCCCCCCAGGGCTCTCCGCTGTTTCGAGCTAGAAAGCATCTATCGTTTCGTCCTTTCTTTGTTTTTGTTTTACTCCTCATCTATATCTTTATCTTTATACTCGTCTTGTCGCGCTCGCAGCGAACCGGTACGGCAGCAACATAGCGACCAAAAGCTTTGGCGCGATGAGATTTCAACCATCCGGGCTATTCTCGGTCATTCCATCCCAACTCTAGAGCCATTATTTATCAACCGCGTATATATATGTGCAGACGCGAGAATACGCTTCCAACTTCACAGTAGCTTTGTATACATAACTTCGTTATAATATACCTCGGCCTCGTAATTATTTTACTGCCAGCTTGGGATAACTGGAGCGCATTATAATTCTGATGTTCAGGCGGATATAAAGGATTCGACTAAATGTTATGGGAGCAGCTTGATGATAGCTGATGATGGCGGTTGCATCGGCAGAGGGCGTTTTAACGAGCCTTAAAGATCTTCGATTTTGGTGAGCTCAGAGAGCAAACCGCTGAAGCCGCGAAATTGCCTCAAATGGGTCTTCAAAAAATGATAGCTTGGACGTGTTCTTGACACAAATTACACAGTATATGACGTCTGAAAGTTCTGTGAATGAATTCGGACGCCTCGAATTTTCAGCTGTTTTGGAAGCTCTTAAATACTACTCTACTCTTGTCTTTTCTGTGACCTGTCTATGCTCCAACAGTTATGTAAAGACGATCCCATGTTGTTTTGATACATGCCGGTGGATCGCTTGTGGGAAGCGGTATTAATTGAAGTCATCTATCGTCAGCACCGGCACTAATCCATGCACCACCGAGCGTTTCCCATGTGGAAATTGAGACTCAATCTTGGATAACGACTGGACAGTTTTCTTAGTCACTGGGGGGGCGAGGTTCAACTAAGAGCATGGGCTAGCCACTAGCTGCATGTGTATCATTGCGATATCTAGCCTGTAGATAATCGAGGCTGTCTAGCGGCTGAATAGCGCTTCCCCGATATATCTCATTTCTACCTAGGAACTCTAGCCAGGGACTGTCCAACTGGTGACTAGCCCCCTGGTTCAAAATTTGGAGGTTATGTCGTATCGTACCTCCCAAGTGACCGATGGCTTGGTATACAATGATATCATAGCCGGAAAATCAATTTCGATTTTTCATTTGTTATTAAATGTAAGTATCACACCTTCTGTTTCAAGTCACATATTGTTCATAGTTTTTAATGCAGTTCAGCAACAAACCACAAGTACACACGTAATATACGCGTGTGTTTCAAACGCTTTAAAGGCTCAACACTTGTCTTCTTTCATCGTTCATAATTTTGTCCACTGTACAACTGTACACTAACTCCGTAACACCTCAAAATTCTCTGTACTGTACGCGATGTACAATACATCCGGACACTTATATAGGACTGGCAATTCTAAAAGATATCCCCGCCACCCGCACTCAGCGCAGACATACGGGCAACAAAAAACTTCTAGCAAGAAAAAGGTTAGGATAAATTCAAGCCCAGATAATGTGGCGCATCTCTTCGTAAACCTGTACAGAGATACAGTGGCGCCACGTTTTTTATTGCGAGAAAAACCGGAATTTTTACTGATCAGGTCCCGACTGGCTGCATAAAAATTGATCCCAGGACAAAATATCTCCGATAAAATATCCCGCCACAAAATATACCGGTAAGAAAAAAATGCTGCTGCTATTACTGCTACTGTTACTGCTACTGCTGCTGCTGCTACTGTTACTGCTGCTACTGCTGCTGCTGCTACTGCTGCTGCTGCTGCAACTGTCACTACTACTGATACTGCTTCTGCTGCTACTGTTACTGCTACTGCAACTGTTACTACTCCTGCTACTGCTGCTGCTGCTGCTACTGTTACTACTGCTACTGCTGCGACTACTACTGCTGTTACTACTACTGCTACTGCTGCGACTACTACTGCTACTACTGTTACTACTTCTGCTTCTACCACTGCTACTACTACTACTGCTGCTACTGCTACTTGAATGTGAATGCTGCTACTGCTACTTGAATGTGAATGCTGCTACTGCTGCAGCTACTGCTACTGCTGCTGCTGCTGCAACTGTCACTACTACTGCTACTGCTGCTGCTGCTACTGTTACTGCTGCTACTACTACTGCTGTTACTACTACTGCTACTGCTAATACAACTACTACTACTGCTGTTACTACTTCTGCTTCTACCACTGCTACTACTACTACTGCTGCTACTGCTACTTGAATGTGAATGCTGCTACTGCTGCTGCTACTGCTACTTGAATGTGAATGCTGCTACTGCTGCTGCTACTGCTACTTGAATGTGAATGCTGCTACTGCTACTTGAATGTGAATGCTGCTACTGCTACTTGAATGTGAATGCTGCTACTGCTGCTGCTACTGCTACTACTGCTGCTGCTGCAACTGTCACTACTACTGCTACTGCTGCTGCTACTGATACTGCTGCTGCAACTGTCACTACTACTGCTACTGCTTCTGCTGCTACTGTTACTGCTACTGCAACTGTTACTACTCCTGCTACTGCTGCTGCTGCTGCTACTGTTACTACTGCTACTGCTGCTACTACTACTGCTGTTACTACTACTGCTACTGCTAATACAACTACTACTACTACTGTTACTACTTCTGCTTCTACCACTGCTACTACTACTACTGCTGCTACTGCTACTTGAATGTGAATGCTGCTACTGCTGCTGCTACTGCTACTTGAATGTGAATGCTGCTACTGCTGCTGCTACTGCTACTGCTGCTGCAACTGTCACTACTACTGCTACTGCTGCTGCTGCTACTGTTACTGCTGCTACTACTACTGCTGTTACTACTACTGATACTACTGTTACTACTTCTGCTGCTACTACTACTGCGGCTGCTTCTACTTGAATATGAATGATATGAATATGAATAATACGAAAAATACCAAATACCCCAGTGGGATATTTTTTTTCCAGGGATATTTTGTCGGGGGATATTTTTTTTACAGGGATATTTTGACGGGGGATATTTTGACGTGACACCGTCCCCGACTAGTGCCTGACCAAGAATACTCCATTAAAAATAGCCTGGGGCGGACGACAAATTGAGTTTGGGAATTTCTGGCTGCTGTCTGGACAGCCTTGTCTCAAGATGAGCGGAATTAAAAAATATTGATGGTGGCACCATCACTTCCTATTATTTCTGGATAGTACTTGGCCAGGATGTATAACGATGCAAACAAAGTGTGGCGTCAAAATGCGACACGAAAGAACTTTTCCAGTCAAGTATGTATTGTTACCAGACTCAATTTAGGAGTGCACAGGGAACATTCTTTAAAAAAACGTACTTTTTATTTATCTATCTTGGTGTTTACGTGATACACACTTCTTTGCAAGACTGCAAAGATCTTTAAGTCTTTATTTGTAATTGGTTTTGACCGGTTTTGACTTAAAAAAAAAATTTCAGATCTTCCGAAAAAAAAAGATCGAAAACCAACGCCCTCGAAGTCACTTGGAGTACACTAAGACGTATTTATAATAAGATTTTCAGAACAAAGGAAGCAATTTATAATCAAATATGTATCGAAAAATGCCGGACTGTTCGGTAACTGCGGACAGTTATAATTATCCGGGCTGTCAACTTTAATCCTGCATGTTTTTTTAAATAAATCATTTTTTAAAATAAAGAAAAGCTATCTTACCGTTCGCCTGAGAACAGTTCTGACGGTCTCGACTTCCTGCGTCGGCCAGCGTGCCCAAACAGCAACGCTCAGCACAAGCACGAAAGCACCAACGATAATTGTCCATGCAAGCGCGTTCTTCGTTCTGGCGAGTAATTTTTGTGACGTTCTCATTGAGATCAACTCGTTGCTGGATATCTCAAGCTGATGAGCCCGCGTCAAAATATCCTGAAGTCGCCTCTTGGCCTGTTCCACGTCCGGCACTCCCATTTTTTTCGGCTTTTTTTTTTTCTTTTCTTTCTTTTTTTTCGTCGTATCAATGTTTTTGTTTTGTTCCCCACACTTCGAGATACACGGACGCGAGTCGACTCGCACTCGTGCGACGTGAAATACGCGGAATTTTCGTTCGTTTCTTCGCACGGACTATGAACACTTTGCAGGACATTCGAGATTTTTCGTTGGCCGCAACGAAAGCGAAGATATAACGATATTTATCACTTTTTCATTTACAGTTTCATGTATTTTTTTTGTTCTTCTCTCTTTTCTTTATCGATTCGACGGATTGTTCAGTGAAATTTTGAATTTTTTTTTTTCCGTTGAATTCTCAACTGTCGCTGAGCGGTTAATCCCTGAAGTAGGTTTATGAGATAATACGTACCGTGGCTTTGTGTGGGAATTTTGTCGAGGACCAAAGAAGGAAAAAAAAAAAATAGAGAACCGAAAGAGATGACTACTTTATGTGGAGCATCGATTTGCCCGCCTTGACCTCGTCTTGCGAGACTCGAAAAGCTCCCAGGCATTTCAATACTATTTGTATATTTTTTACACTCAACCAAGCTCGCTTAAATAAACAAATAAACGCATATAATTCAGGCTGTATTTTAATCAGTGAAATTGAAAGAGTTAAAAATTCAGGCAGCTGTAAAATGAATTCGAGGACTTTAGTTGAAATGAAACTCGTGTGTTAATTAATTTTCGTTTATAACCGTAAGTAATGAGCAATATTGAAGACAATTATATGACCGTTATCGTTAAAAAAAAAAAAACATAAAACGATGTACCTTCATAATCTAAAATCGATGAAAAATCGAAATTAATTGTTTTCTTTATTATTCAATGTATCACCGTTAATAATTTCATTACTTTCGTAAATATCTATTAATGTGCATATTTATTCACCGCGATACGATTATGGCGCGAAAAGGAAATATCGGTCAACACCCCTGCGCGAGGATCAACGATCCTGAATTTACATTCACAATAATTATGACACTATAATTATGCGATATAATTTTTTTTTTAACGATTGATTGCGATAAAAATAAATATCATAATTATTATAATTATTATTTTGCTTTATGCAATTTCAAGACTGACATGCCGGGGAGCTCTCGAATCTCCGAAGGATAATTCATTATGTCTCTCGATCCAATTACAAATAAACACAATGCTCATTGTACCATTATCTAATTACGTTATTTCGTTGATTTCATGGAATTTCATGCCTCGAGGAGTGAAACAGTTTTGGCTGATTTATCTTCTCTCTCTTCTCTGTCTCTCTCACACTTTACCTCACTCGTGTTTCTTCATCGACTGTCCTTTCTTATTTTTTTTTTTTATCATTATTTACGATCATATATCGTTTCTCCACGACTTTCGCTCAGTCCTTTGCACGCGACCCAACTCCCCTAATCACTCAATAGTCAACCATAACATTCCTGCACGAACGTATGAAAAAAGGAAAACAAAAAAAAAAACGGACAATTCGTTCTTCCAGGCTATTTAGAACTTGACTGAATGATTTTGGTATAATAATCAACGTGATTATTTGTTATTCGTTTTCATCGAGCTTTCCCTCATTCATAAATTACGAATTATCAGCTCGGATTTCCGCGTAACAAAAATTCAAGTAGCGGTTGAAACATTTTTTTTTTTTTTTTACAAGACGATTATAATCGTGATATTATGTCAACTGCCGTATCAGATCCCGGACGGGCGAGTACTAACGAGCTGCAGCAAGGATTTTACGTCTCTTATACATCGGAATGAAACGAAAAATGAACGCGCAAGCGCGCGCGTCATCCTAGTTTACGTTAGAGAAGCGCATGCGCTTTTCCCAGGACTGTTGGCTTCTCCATCCAAGTACTAATACCATCGCGATTCCCTCTCTCTTATATATATATATATATATATATGCGAACCTTTGACTGCGAACTACATTTTCCGTGTCTTCATACAATGCAGGAAGAGCAAAACCTTCTCGCGTAGTATAAATATCGATGTACTAATGCCAAAGGGGCGTATCGGTTGTGTATAAGCATAGCTAATACGCTCCTATGGAATATATAATAATCGATGTATATGGCCTGTGACTGAACTATATATGTACGTAAGTATCCAACACACACCCTAGCCTGCAGCGTTTACTCCCTGACTATGACCTGACGTGCGGCTTCGAGAAATCCACATATGTGTCCAAGGGACTTTGAATCGTTGAATTACACAAATTTCTTGGTTGATGGTATAATATGCTCTTATAAATGAACTTTCCAATATAACGCGGGAAAGGGTTTGGCTATTTCTACGCTTTTTACGCGGTAGATCAAATTTAGATCTACGCAGATATTTTATAAATCTACCAATTCGATCTGCCTAGATCTCTGCCTAGATCTCAGATCCACCAAGATCAAAACTAGATCTACGTATATCTTAATTGGATATATACCCAGATATGAATTGGATCTACCTAGATCTCAATTGGATCTACCTAGAGCTCAGTTGGATCAACCAAGATCTCAATTAGATCTACCTAGATCTCAATTGGATCTACCTAGATCTCAGTTGGATCAACCAAGATCTCAATTAGATCTACCTAGATCTCAATTAGATCTACCTAGATCTCAATTGGATCTACCTAGATCTCAATTAGATCTACTAAGATCTAAACTGGATCTACCGATATCTCAATTAGATCTCAATTGGATCTACCTAGATCTCAATTGGTTCTACCTAGATCTCAATTAGATCTACCAAGATCTAAACTAGATCTACCGAGATCTCAATTATGTCTACTTAGATCTAAACTAGATCTACCTATATCTCAATTGGATATAACCGGATCCGAATTAGATCTACCAAGATCCCAAATCGATCTACCTAGATCCCAATTGGATCTACCTAGATCTCAATTAGATCTACCAAGATCTCAATTGGATCTATCTAGATCTTAATTGGATCTACCAATATCTCAATTGGATCTACCTTTATCTCAATTAGATCTACCAAGATCTCAATTAGATCTATCTACATCTAAATTGACCTACCAAGATCTACCTAGATCTCAATTAAATCTACCTTCATCTCAACCAGATCATCAATCCGATCAATTAAATTTTCATCCCCATCAGATCATCTTATTTAAATCTCAATTAGATCTACATACATTTCAATCAGATCTGCCTAGATCTCAATAAGACCTACCTATATGTCTCAATGAGATATATCTAGATCTCAATTAAATCTACTCAGATCCAAGTAAATCTACTGAGATTTGAGTAGATAAACGGAGATCCAACAAGAAAAAGTGTTCAAGCATAATATTAGGTCAACTCGAGTGTACTTGAATCAACCGTTATAAACGGAGATGTAGGTCGATCTATTATTTTCCAAAATTTAGATCTACGCAGATCAAATTTAATCTAAATTAGATCTGCGTCGACCTAAACGATTTTTCCGCGTACGATTACACATCACGTCAAGTCTGTGTCGAAAAATAAAAAAAATAAAAATTCAATGTGCAAAACGCAAAAGCTCGAAGAAGTATAATAATTATCGTTATTACAAAAAACAATACTATACCAATAGGATAATTATTTCGAATGATATTGCATTGTATTGAAAGGAGAATGGGCGAAGAAAAAATGATGAAGTGAGAACGAAGTGTTTTTCGTTACAGCTCATCCCCGGCAAACATTTTGCATGCTTATCGTAAAAAAAATATGGAGATAAGAGAGGAACCGCGAAGCTTTTCTCTTATATACGTACAACACTTGTTCCGATTGACGAGCAACCGAGTACTCGATTCGTTTTTCTCCTTTCTCTCTCTCTCTCACCCACACACACACTATGCATAACCTGTTGCTGAAAAGCTTTCACCAACCAACCATCCAAGTAATCAAGTCTAACATTTCAGCTACTCGAGGCTTTTGAGCCACCCCAAAATATATATATATATATATAGAACGATATATATTTTCGTGGGTAGGAGTAAGGGGTAATAGCGATGAAATGCGAAAGAAGAGTAAAAGTATTCGCACTTTTGCATCGCCGGACTAAGACATGTTATATATTTTTTTTTAATATTATTAAATTTGCTGTGGGTGCACAAGCCAAAAGAAAAAAAAATGTTATCATTCAAATAAATCGAAAAATGAATTAGACTGAATAAAGGGCGAATTCATCGATTAGTTTTTTAACCCTACGCGTAAAAAATTCATAAAAGATCCAAAAGTAAAATAAACAAATGAAATAAAACGAAAAAAAAATTTTTTTTTAATTTAATTAGCTCGTAAAACAATCCGTGGAGACTCAACAGTTTCGTATAATTCGAATGGTAATTAAACACGAGAAAAAGAATGAAAAAGAAGCTAAAAAAATTAATAAAAGTATTTAAAAAGAATGAAAGAAAATTGGAGTGAAAGCTTAATTATCATAGAAGAGTTAACTTTACCACCGCGTACGAAAATATGCCATGAAATAACCATCAAAATATTCATTCCGAGAAACCAAAACAGTAGCACTTAAATTTATTCCCTCCAGCAGTCGAATAGAAATATTTATCTCCATAAAAAAGTCCAATATTACGGATATATGAGAAATATAATAAGAATTTCGTGATATCAAGGATATTAGATAGAACTATTCCAATCTATTAAGAATTCACGGATGTATGAGCAATATGTAGAAGAACAAAAGGGCCGAAAAAAAAAGATAGCAAATGACATCCCATTATCGCTTTTTCCTTTTTTCCCCCACATTCCTCCTGCGTCAGTTGTACAGTGCCGAAGAAAAAAAAAAAAAAAAACGAGCAAAACCACACGAGGGGGGAACAAAGTTTCATCAACGCGAGAACAAGCTCACTCGGAGACAGCTGAGCGAGAACATTCGAAGAAAAAAAAATCGCCGTGTTATGTGGGGTTACTAATGGTACGTACTTATATGAGAGAATGAGAATAAGGGTCCTTGAGCGCGGCGTTTACATATGAATCTAAATATTATCGAGGATATTCGATGCCCTCTTCTCCCACGTGATATTTTTCCAAATGTATCGATAATATACTGCGCCGTTATATGCGCTGTACAAAAAAAAATCGCTAGATTCCAAAAATCACGATTGCATAATTCTTTAGGTCACGTGTGTATGTGTGTGCATGAGTGTAACATGAATCGTTATTAAAAATAACCTTCAATGTGCAAATGCACGAAAACAACGTAAAAACTGCACAAGTATATGGGCCGAACGAATGGAAAAATTTTTGTTTTTCTTTTACGACGATATATAACAATCGGAAAAACCGCGCGAGGTATTGATGCAAGAAGAAAAAAAATGCACGAGAGTCTCTCGAGCTCTCTACACGAGAAGCAGAGATGTAGGTAGAATTTTTTTTTTCATGTAAATGTATACCTTGCCAGTATTATCGTTGTCGCGTGGTTGCTCGCCCCCCGAGACACAAAACTTTATATCGCACGATCGCCCCCGAGGACGTAGAATGAAACTGGAGGAAACAATTTATTTTTCAATTTCACCGTACCGGAGAAACGTGGAGAGAAAAGTACACCGGCGTAAACTCGCCGAGCCCGCTATGTACTATATAACTATAGATACACGGCACGTAGTTAGACCCACGGTCGCAGTTGTTTACTGGCGCCACTTTACCGGCACATTATCCCTGCACACGGTCCCCCTGCATATATACGTTATACAGGGTGTAACGCGTCTGTTTTGTTTTCCATGCATACATGAAAAGTATATACGCATAAAAAAAAGAAATCAACAGTCGAAACTTTTGCAGAGAACAGAAAGAGAGTGAACATAGAATGAACGAGAGAACAATGACGAGAGAAAAAAATTGCCACTCACGCTTTGTGACAACTTTCGTTGTTTAAAATTGCGGGGTTTTTTTTTTTTCAGTCACCACTCGCCCCTGGCTGTTCTATTCGCATTAAACTTAAACTCGGCTTCCCGTGGTTATTATTGTCTACTTGTTTCCCATTGTTCTCGCTAGCATTTCTCGTTCTTTCAATTTTATCCTTTTTTTTTCGTACGAACTCTCAAAACCCTTCCATCGGAATTGTTTTCTTTTTCGCACAGCTTTTGCGGAGGCAAAAAATCGCGGGAAATCACCATAACCAGAGAAACACGCACATATCTCAATGAACGAAATTTTTTTATTTAGTCTCTTGTTTAACTTACCTCATATTATATACATGTGTCAAGATGAGGCCAGATGAGGCGTCCGCACAGCACGAGAATCGCGTCACGAATGGCCTAGAGCTGATTTAATAATGTGGTATATAGCAGTAAAAAAATACACGTTTTTGCTGTACAATAAAATCCCGTAAATTACACGGATAGTTGATTGTTGAATAAGTCACGTGGTGCTACTCTGGCGGCCATTTTTATCACTACTGATAAAACAGCTGATCCCTCAGTCGTGACCTCTCGTTGCAGCGGTCCCTACTTTTATTCCAAACCCAAATATTTTTTTTTTTTCGTTTCGAGTTTAAAATTATACACTGACTTTGTAATAGTTGGACATTTGCCTCGGATTTGTTAATTTGTTTGTCGCGCTATGCGATTCACGCGAAAATAGAAACGAACATTTTTCGATGATGTGAAACACAGAAGTGACTGACATTATTATTCCGTTCGTGTAGAAAAGTCATTCGAATGACGCCGATAAAAGTTAACCTCGCATTTTCACGTTTTGCTGGCGGGCCCGCCTCGTCACACGAAGAAGCCAAGTGTTAGAAAAAAAAAATCTATTATTATTATTATTATTATTGTGTATTAGGCAGAAACAATTTGACTGTCGTATCGAACAATGGCTCTTTACGACAATCAACACTGGCTACTTTCGCACATCCGAGACAGTTTCATATCCACCGATGACACTGGTATGTAATTTTTACTTTTCATTCATTTATTTACTTTTCTCAGATTTATCAATGAATTTACGTCTACCATCACTTGGAACACCAATTTTTTTTTTTTTTTCGCTTTAATCTTAACCTGGAACAAAATTAATATTTAAAAAAAAACGTTCATTTGCATTTCGTTGATTTTTTTTTTCATTACTAATCGGCGAATGCGCAAATGCGTTGAAAAATTTCATAAAAATTTATCATTTTTTCAAAACGAAAAAAAAATCATTTTTTTACATTTTACGATGGTTTTTAAGAGCCCAGAGAGAAGACAAACTAGATTTAAGATGCATCGATTCGTTCATTAAACTTGTCATTTTATATCCATTGCCTGAGTCGGCCAAGTTTCGTAATAATCAAAGATCGTTTCGCGCAAAAAATTGAAGGTATTTGCGAAATGGTAATGCTGGGGGAGGATTTACCCAAGCAATTGAGATCCAACGGAATGAAATGTTATCCCGGCATGGAGGAGAGCGACGACGAAGATTTGGACGCAATGTCAGAGTCCTACGATATACAAATGGGTAAAAGACAATTTGAAGAGTTTCAAAGAAATTTCTTAACGTCAGTTTTTAAATTATCGCCTTTATCGACGATTGAACATATATTTTTTTTTACTTTTTTTGTACTCTGGGCACAGACAATTTGGAGAATTTCAAAAAAATTTCTTATCCTCAGTTTTTGAATTATCGCCTCCATCGACGATTGAATATTTTTTTTTTTCTTTTACCTTGAGACATGGAATTTGGTCACCGAGCTCGCTCCAACACCGCTCAGAGGCTGGAAAAGATGGATCAGGAGAGAAAGAAAGCCGCCAAAGTGAAGCACATAAAGTGGGATCAGAATCCGGGCAATATATCGCTGGAGGAGCAATCGGAGCTATTCAAGCGAAAGGACTTCAGGAAAAAAGATTCCAAGAACCAGAAGAGGCATTCTCTGCTGTCGGAGCAATTGGAGAAATCGCCGCTTTTGCCACGAAACGCATTCACGGAATATGCTAGATTCGACGGCAATGTACGCATTTTCATATTCAATTTTCGTAACAACAGGTCAAACTTTTCCGTAAAAATATAATACAGCGTATTTGGAAATTAAAAAAAAATATCTTCAAATGTTACGGAAAACTAATTATTTTTCCTTGAATCCATTTTATATTGCAAATTTATATAAAATTTATATTGCAACGATTTCGACCCAAATCTATTATAATTATTTCGACCAAATCTATTATAATTATTATTATCAAACTAATTATTTTGCCTTGAATTCATTTTATATTGGAAATTTATATAAAATTTATATTGCAACGATTTCGACCAAATCTATTATAATTATTATTATCAAACGTAATTATTTTGCCTTGAATCCATTTTATATTGCAAATTTATAAAAAATTTATATTGCAACGATTTCGACCCAAATCTATTATAATTATTATTATCAAACTAATTATTTTGCCTTGAATTCATTTTATATTGCAAATTTATAAAAAATTTATATTGCAACGATTTCGACCCAAATCTATTATAATTATTTTGACCAAATCTATTATAATTATTATCATCAAACTAATTATTTTGCCTTGAATTCATTTTATATTGAAAATTTATATAAAATTTATATTGCAACGATCCCGACCCAAATCTATTATAATTATTCTATTATAATTATTTCGACCAAATCTATTATAATTATTATTATCAAACTAATTATTTTGCCTTAAATTCATTTTATATTGCAAATTTATATAAAATTTATATTGCAACGATTTCGACCAAATCTATTATAATTATTATTATCAAACGTAATTATTTTGCCTTGAATCCATTTTATATTGAAAATTTATAAAAAATTTATATTGCAACGATTTCGACCCAAATCTATTATAATTATTCTATTATAATTATTTCGACCAAATCTATTATAATTATTATTATCAAACTAATTATTTTTCCTTGAATCCATTTTATATTGCAAATTTATATAAAATTTATATTGCAACGATTTCGACCCAAATCTATTATAATTATTATTATCAAACTAATTATTTTGCCTTGAATTCATTTTATATTGGAAATTTATATAAAATTTATATTGCAACGATTTCGACCCAAATCTATTATAATTATTATTATCAAACGTAATTATTTTGCCTTGAATCCATTTTATATTGCAAATTTATATAAAATTTATATTGCAACGATTTCGACCAAAATCGAAAAATTTCAGGCTCAGATCGGAGTACCCGTTCGAAAATATCGAATATTCATGTGTATGCTGCCGAAAGATGAGCGAGCCTATCCGTTTCAAGTTGTCGTTCTCGCGACCACCAAAGTTCAAGAATTCATCGGCCTGATTTGTCACAAATACGCGAGCGAACATCCCGATCATCCTCTGAAGTGAGCCCCCCCCCCCCCCCTCTCTGATTATAAAAATCAAAGGACTCGATTGGATTTCGATGTAAAAATAAAGAAAAAAAAATTCAATTAACTCGGGATTTTATTATACTCGAAGGGAGGATATATCGAAATATGGTCTGTACATAACGGAGGACGACGGTGAGGTCGACTGGGACTTTCCTTGTCTCGATCCGCGCGAGACCATCGCCAAATTTGAATTCACGACACTGGGCCTCGTCGAGATGAAGGCGAGCGATCGGGCGAGACACGACGCGGTCGGTCCGATCGTTAAAATCGACGAGGAACTTCCTCACGATAATGACAAAGAGCAGGAAGAAATAGCCGAGGATCTCGCGAGAATGGAGGGTCACACTACCGCCATGGAGGCTCCTCTCTATCAGTTGTATAGGTTTGTAAAATTAATATTACATCGGAGCTGGGCATCTCGCGTTATTTAAAAAAAAAAAAAAAAAAAAACATTACTCATTCCTTTTTTTTTTTTTACCGTACAATTATTATCAATTGGGAGTATAAATGAAATTTTTTTATTTCAAAATCTGGTAGTTTAGGAAAAAAAAACATTTAGTACGTATTTTTTATTTTTTTATTTGAATAAAAATTGCCGTTAATATAAAAAATTGAAAAATATAACATTATGACGTCACACGTGTTACGTTACGTCACACGTGTTCATATATATGAAAATCCGTGAAATTAAATTGCCTATAACAGGTGCATTTGTCATTTTTAACGAAAAATAAACAAATACGTCCTCATTATTTTTACTTACTCTACATTATGCGCCCCGATGATTGAAAAAAAAAAAAACATTTCATTCATACTCCTAATTACTTCATGAAAAAAAAAAAAATCAAAATAACAATAATTCGTGACTTCGTGAGTTTACTTTTAATTTCTTCATTAAAATGATTTTTTTCCGTGTCGTTCTGTGGGGAAAAAGTCTTTAAAGAACAGCTGTAACGAAAAAAATTAAAACGAGGAGCCCGTTTCTTTTATTTAAATCTTCAAAAAAGCACAGATTTGCTCTCGCGCGAAGAGCACGGAAAAAAAAACGAGATATTAATTCATGGGAGGAGAAATTTATAACGAACCAGAGTAACAAAATTTTGTTTACAAAAAAAAAAAAGAATACTGTCGCGAATTCCTTTCGCCTGAGCTATCAGTTGGTAAAAATGAATATTAAATATTCGTTTTTTTTTTTTTTAATTCACCCCGTGAAATTTTCAATTGACCCATTGGAGAATCGTATACGAGTAATTTCATCGATAAAACCGGAGCCTCCGTTGAAAGGTTTTTTTTTTTTCTTTTTCTTCACGATTTTTCCCGCAGGGTGTATATAATCAACAAAGTGAGAGCAAAGACTGAAATACATCTGGGAATTTCGGGTGAAAAAATCGAAATTGATCCGGTGATAACGGGCAAGGGGGCGGGCAGATTTTGGAATCGCCAAAGAGCGGTCAGTTATCACATGGACAATATAGCGTGGTGCGAGCTGATCGAGAACAAAGGCTCAAAAACGACTTTCACTCTGGTTTACACGGCGGCGCATCCAACGGCCACTACGATGGACGCCAACGTTCGTAAGTTCATCATTCGCGAATACCAATCTCGCATAACGAAAGTTAAAACGTATCAATTTAAAATAATAATTTTAACGGAGAACTTGCATTATTTTCAATTTTAAAAATATTCCAAAGCTAATTATTCAAAAAGATTATTTGCATAGATTTTTTCAATTACCCATAATTATTTAATTAATTATACCAGCTTGAAAATTGATTTGCATCTCAAACGTATATCGCGTGGCAGTGACGTCACAACACCCCGGTACAGCAGCGCCTCTAGCGGTAAAATTGAGAAATTCAAGCAGCTAATCATTCCTAACCCAAAAAATCTTCGTAACGGAGAACTTGAATTATTTTCAACTTTTTAATTATTTAAAAAGATTATTTGCATAGATTTTTTCCAGTTAGCTATAATTATTTAATTAATTATACCAGCTTGAAAATTGAGTTGCATTTCAAATTTTATCATTTCAATTTTTATCCCTTAATATACAACGATTTACTTGCTTAAAGAAATTAATGCAATGTTCATTAACTTCGGAAAATATTTAATTATAACGGAATGATGAAAAAAAAAAAAAAAAAAAAAACGGAGAAAATCATTTACATAAAAGTTCTCTATTGACGAAAAAAAATTTTTTTTTTTTGGACAAATTGCAGCTTCGTCGACTCACTCGCACGCTCTTCATCAGTCGGCATCTTTCAAGAATCACGACTTCGAGGCGGATTACGCAACCGCGGATGAGATCGTTCGTAAAATAAATCATATTCTCGAGCTGCGCAGCAGCACATCGCGCAAGGAATTTCTCGCCCACCGAGAGCGCAAAGCCGCGAGGCGAAAGAGCTTTCATCTTCACAGATGACGCGAGCCCGCGTGTTTGTTCTACGTTTTTTGTCTTTGCGTCTGAATAATTCGAAAAAAAAAAAAAAAAAAAAAAAAAAGAATTGTCTCAGATTTAAATGAATATATATATATATATGTAATATAAAACGCTCATTTCATTCGTCAATCTTGCGTACTCATTCGTATCTACTTTATACATATTTTGTAATTTGCCAGCTTCGATTTGCCGATTTATATATATTCATATATATAAATATATGTCATATATATTTATATATATATACATACATATATATATATATATATATATATATATATATATATATATATCTATACATATATATCTATACATATATATATATATGTCATATATATGTATATATATATATTTTTTAATTTTTCTTAAATATTTTTGTGAAAATCGATGAATCGAAGATCTCGCCGCTGTCTATCTACAATTGATACAATATAAAATAATATGCCCGAATCATCCGAACGGCTCCTATCGCATTCAAGTTCGCGATGCTCGAACGAATTCTCAAAAAAAAAACAAAATGTTACGTCTCTTCGGACGACATTTTTATAATTTTCTTCGTCATATCCACGACTTTTGCCTCCATCATGAGAGTCAATCGGTCCTTCATATTATTTATCTCCAGACCGAGAGTCGCAACTTTGATCGCATCTTCGGTGAGATTATTTATGCGTTTGGCGATCTCTCGATAGGGCGGACGAGCCAGTACGAAAGATCTCTCGGATTCCGAGAGTATATCGAGATCATGAGCGACGCCCTCTTTCTCCGAAATCGATTTTTCCTCCTCGAGTTTTCGCCTTCTCGACTTTCGCTCCCTCAGCGTCTCCTTCCAGGCTTTACGCTCGTTTCTCAGGCTCTCGATGTACGCCCGAAGATCGAGGGGCTCCTCGCTGCTGGGATTCTCATTTTTTTCCTCGCGATCCTCGTCATCCTTGTGCTTTGGAATTTCCAAATCTGAATACGAAGAAAAAAAAAGAGAAAAATTTTTTTTCACGATACTTTACTCCCGTCGGTTTACGCCCATACAACAAGCTGAAGTACGAAAGAAAAACATTTAATGTTTTTTTTTTTCCATATCCTCAATGTCGACTACGAACGCGTTAGCAAAGTTCTCGAAAATAGTATATGAAGCGCTCGACGGAGAAAGGGCAGAGTAGCGGCAGTATTCGTGGATTCAGCAAAAAAGCGCTCGTGCATGCTCAATCATAAACCGTTACCAAAAAAGCTCAAAAACATGGGTATAAGAGGTATCGTACACGATTTATTCGCCAGCTTTCTCCTCGGTGGAGAACAAAAAGTTGAAGACAGGAAATAAAGTAAGTGAGCCAGCGACGATTACGCACGGCGTGCCTCAAGGGACCCTATTGGGCCCTGTACTATTTTGTATTATTCACCAATGACATGTTTAACATAGATACATAGGGTACCGCCATCGCGTACGCGGACGATACGGCAGTGCTCTAAACGGCAGAAAATTGGAATAGACTGAAAGAAGTAACAGGGAGAGATTTTGCAAAGTACGTGAAATGGTTTAACGAAAATACGCTGACTATGAATATCGACAAAACGCAGATTATGAGATTCGGATGCTACGGATGTAAAGTGTGTAATTGCGCTCTCATGTACTCCAATAATAATAATAATAATAATAATAATAAATATATAAAATATATATAAGTGTCCCGGACATGAAATTTAAATCGAGATAACAAGTCATTGAAATATAGATACAATTTTTTCGTTAATCATAGCCTGATTGCTGCTTAAACGAGATTTAGCAGCGTGTGTAAAAGGAGATCATAATTATTTTTGAAAATTAATTAATTAATTAATTTAAAAAATTTGCATGGGTTTCTCCTTTTGAGAATCTCTCGTAAAATGACGTTAAAAAAAAAAACCTTTCAGATTGTTTTATGGGTCCGTTGAAAATTGTAGATATCGAACGCCATAACCTCTTTGCTATAACGTACACAACCTTCGAGCCGACGAGTGACCTGGAAAATCGACGATCTTCGTTTGTAAGTTTTCTTCGATCGTCCCTCATGGTTTTTATCCGCTAATGTTTCCCTGTCACTCATTTTATCAACTATAACTCGGATAATTCGTGTTTACTTCGCTCGAAAATTTGCTTACTAACAACAAAAACAACAACAAACGCTTGGTTCGTGCGTACGCCACTGTGGCGCTGCAGCACGGTGCGCCCTTCTCATCCGTGGCGCGAGAGGGAACTGTTCGGAACTGTCAGTCTCGAATAAACAGCTGAGAGATCAGCGCAACGTGAAGAAAATAAATAAATGCAGTAGTCAGCTGACGATTTGTGAATTGACTTTCAACAGTGTTATTGTTGGAAAAGATAATCAGTGACGAAAGAAAAAAAAAATAACGAAATCGAAATGAAACCAACTCCGGTAGCCGATGAAATGTTTCCCGAAGGTGCCGGTCCTTACATGGATCTTGAGGAGGTAACTTTTTTTTTTTTTTTACGCGCAATAACCCGATGTCTGCCAGTCTACTGACGTATATCGTTTCTCATTTTTCACGATAAATTTTTTGTTCTCAATGATTATTTGTCAAAGGCTGGTGGATCCAGCAGTCTTCTGATGGATCTTGCAGCCAACGAAAAAGCTGTCCATGCAGATTTTTTCAACGGTATGAAAACATCGCAGCGTTCAAACCTAAACCCCAAAACAAGCTCGCTCGATATTCAATTGTTTTTGTTTTTACTCGCTTTTCAAATTGCAGATTTCGAGGACTTATACGACGACAATGATCTGGAATAAATTTATCACATTTTCCAAGTAAATATCATCGAAACTATCAGCAAATTCACGAAGATCATGCCGCTGAAAAACGATAATCTCCGCCAAGAGAGTCGTTTCTACGGATCCGACTGAAATTTTTTTTTTTTTTTTTCCAAATCTGTACAAAATTGATTTTGAACGAATTAAAATGGAATATAAAGTGGCGAAAAGTCATTGATTTCCTCAAATTTTTCACCCCGCTGATTCAAATTCGCAACTAACGACGCAGCTGCGGTAAAAGTATTATGCGGAAAAAGAAAAAAATTCTAAATAAGGAAATTTTGTGGCAAAAGTAGATTAAAAAAAATTGTCATTAAGCCTCGGAGCGTACCGCATACTTTTTGCTACCTCGTTCGAAAAATATATTCGTATATAAAAATATATTCAATCTCGAAAAATATATTCGTCTCTAGTCGCGATAGCTCGATCAGATTCGGGGGTTTTTTTTTTTTCTCGTCGCAAGACAATAAAAATATCGAGTGCCGAGACAAAAGGAAATGGAATTTTTTTTTTTTTTTATAATTATTTCAAACGATAATCATTTAGTAGTATTACAATTTATTTATACGTTCCAGATCGAACGCCCAGCGCGATCACATCTGCATTCGTAATTATTGTGTTCTGTTTTTTCACGACAGAATATAATTATCATTATAAACGTGCCATAAGAAAATGAGTAAGAGTAATTATATTTTTTTTTGTCGTTTTTTTTTTTTTTTTTTATACACATGTACTGTAAGGTAATATTTCGTAAGATTATAATTTATAATACATACATACTAGGCATACAAACCTGTGTGAGACGATGCACGATTAAAATAGCACCGAGTTTCAGTCACTCTAAACGTCTGCCGGGAAAGGTTTTTTTTTCCTTTTTTTTTTTTCTTTTTCTTCAATTTTGTTTCCGTACGAGCCTCTCGAGTTAGTTCAACCGAGGGTTTCTTCTTCATTCTCTCTTTCTCTCTTCCATTTTACTCATCGTATCTTGCCTAATGATGCGAAAGAAAAAAAAAAAAAAAAAAATATATATATATATATAATAATTCACTCGATATGCCAAGTGCCGGATGGGGCTTAACAGATCATTAAAGGCAGAACGGAAATTGTTTTTTTTTTGTTTATGCGCGCTTCTTTTTTTGTTTTTTTACCCGTTGGCCCCAGTCGATACATTAATCCACCTTTCACCCCCCCCCCCCCCCCCCCCCTCATAGTCGCATTAATCCTCGCTTAATTTTCTCGTGTCAACGTTCTCTACGGCTCTTCGTATCTAATTATAAAAAAAATTCTCAACGTCCAATTTCGCGCAAACGCGCGAATTTACGTTTTTTTTTTCCTTCATTTTTGTCTCTCTCGCTCTCTCTTAATTTACTCTCATCCAACAATGATATCCTGAAAGTGATATTCACAATTCGTATCGCGTGCTTTCCTCCCAATCGAAAGAATGAAAAAAAAAAAAAAAAAAAAAAGTTTCAAATCGTATCGAGAGCTTCTGCAAAAGTAGGATAGAAAAAGATATATATATATATATCCACTATTATGAAATATCGAGCATGCAACTCAATGTTTTTCTTTTGTTTTGTTTCGTAAATTCGTGTCTTGTTGCGTGATTAATTTGGATTTTCGAAAATAACGAGCGAACCCTGAGTCTAGCTCCATCCCTTTTCTCATATTTCACTCTCTCTCCTCTCTCTCTCTCTCTTTCTCTCTTTCTTTATCGTCACACTCTTCAAGCCGAAAGATCGACGATTAACGGTGCTAGTTGACCTCGAGATCGCTATCGCCCTGATCATCCTGATCGCTCTCGTCTTCCTCGTCCTCCTCTTCCGAGAAATATTGCGAGGGCGGCGACAGAGCATCCTCGGAGAATGATGTGCGCGACGACGATGGCGGCCGTGAGCTCGAACCTTCCAATTTTATTCCCAGCTCGTCGATCGATGTGCTCGGTCCGGGAATGGTCACGGGGATGAATTTTGCCAAATCTCCGGATGCCAATTCTTTTCGGAGCGATGAGAAAAAGGGAAAAAAAAAAATTGTACTGACGTTAAGGATGGCGATCGATACGAGAAATAAGCCAAATTTTACAATTAACAAATTAATAATAACGAATTAATAATGATAATAACAATGACGATATTATGGAAAATTTTATATCACGGTGGATTTTCAGGAAAATTCGAAAATTCTCCAAAATCTTGGTGACAAACTTTAGCTCGATAGTTTCAAGATTTATAGCAATTGCAATTTTGTCAAGCATATCACACAAGCGCCCAATCGGATAATTTAAAAAAAAAAAAAAAATCCTCACGGTTTGCGAACTATTTTTGAGTATTCTGCCATTCATATCTCGTTTAACCCTTTAACGGCTGGTAGGACACATACGTTCCACCTACTTTGAAAAATTGTAACTTCCGGAAAAATAAACATATCGACATCGTTAAAGTCGCATTTTGAAGATAAAGGATGCATCTAATCATGAAAAATTTGGCGAATGCAAGGGTTGCACCCCTTCAGTTTTACATCCTGTCAAAAAGTGCGAAAAAATGAGAAATGAGCATAACTTTCAGGCAAAATTTTTCTTTAGGCTCGCGATCTCGAGTATGCGCTTTGAAATAAAATCGAAAATTTGTATCAAAAAGATCCGGACCAAAAACCACCCCTAACAGCAATAAAATATCGATAATCACCTCTTTCGTTGATGTTGAGTTCATAAATATTTTTGAAAACACATGAAAAATTTGTAGCAAGAATATCCGAATGGAAAACTACCCCTGACAGTAACGAAACATCGAAAACCACCCCTAGAAATGGCGATACGCCCAAAAATGCACTTCCATTGATGTTCAGTTCATATATATTTTCGAAAACGCATGGAAAATGTGTATCAAGAACATCCGAATCAAAAACTAACCCTAGCAGTGCAAAAAAAAACATCAAAAACCGCCCCTAGCAGTGGCGATGCGCCTGAAAATGCACTTTTATTGATGCTCAGTTCATATAAATTTTTGAAAGAGCATGAAAAATTTGTAGCAAGAAAATCTGAATTTTTGCCAACTGAAGGGTCGTTCATAAGGGTTGGAATTATCCGTCAGTCCTTCGGAATATGCTCATGTGTTCCAAAACACTCGTATTTCGATTCAGATCAGGATAAAATAGCGGAAAATGAGATGATAACATTTTATTCATCGGAGGGTGAATTTCTCTCAATTGAGGGCTAGTTCATAAGGGTTGATTGATCCGTAAGTTCTTCAGAATCCCACTAAGTGTTTCGAAATGAATTTTTCTCAATTTCCGGCAGAAATGAACGATGGGAAATTGAGATATTTTCAAGCGATTGGGGTGGTTTTTTTTTTCATTTAAGGGTAGTTTCTGAGGGTAGGAAAATTCTGGAATAATTTTTTTTTTTTTTTTCGCACATCGGGTACTCGTGAATTCAGATTCACCGTGTACCAACTTTGCCAAAAGCTCAAAAAAAAAACTCAGCTGTTAAAGGGTTTAGAAACTTTTTTTCCCCCGTGGAATTCTCCTTTCTCGGGGAAACTCGCGAAAATTGTAAATTCATCAAGTCCTACTCACGTTCGACGTATTTCTCCAGTGACTTCGGTACCATAGATTTGGCCTTTTGCAATTCGTCGTCGGTGCACTCGCCCTTTTCCAGACCTAACACGATTCAAACGATTAAAACACGCGACATTCAACCGAGCTTACGAGCATTTTGGCAATTTTTTTTTTTTTTTGAAAAATAAAAAATCTCCAAACTCGGTGCAATCCATTCGGATGATCTTACCAAAAGCCAATCCCATTCGTTTCAGGACTTCTATGTCATCGTGGATCTCAAACTTGTCATTAAAGTTAAACAGGTACTCGGTTCTGCAAACGAGAAATGAACAAAATAACGAAAAATTAAAAAAAAAATTTGAAAAATTCAAAATAATCGTGGCAACAAAGAAAAAAAAAAAAAGAAAAAAAAATTATTCAACCTACTTGTCGTTTGAAATGCTGCAGTCTATGACCGTCTTTTTGCTGGTATTAACTATGAGAAACGGCAGCTGTATGGCAGAATTTGGTTTCGGAGGTCCCTGCATGCTCTCGTTGAGACAATTGCGCTCGACCAAATTCTTGAACGAGATGTGCTGCAGTATCAGCTGATGAAGCTGCTGCGTTTTCGCCTTGATTCTCTCGATCTTCTTCATCTTGTCCTTCTCGAGCACCGAGCATTCCTGCAGCGAATTTATCGGCAATCCCAACCATCGAATTTCCTTCTTCTCTTTTGATATTATGTCCATGGCCATTAGTACATTAAGCGCATCGTACACTCGTCTTCTTATGTTCTTTTGATCGTATTGCTGCAAAACGACGCGAAAGGGGAAAAAAAAAAAAAAAACCCCCCAAGAAAATTTACATAAAGGAATTATTTATTCGCTTCGTTAAAGCTAGAAAAAAAAAAAAAAAAAAAAACAAAAATACGACAAACCTGATCGGTCAGGGAGTTTATGTGCGAGGGATTGCTGAATTCCGCTACTAGCTCGTCTGCTACTTCGTTGTAAGACGTTGTACCTTTTTTCTTAACTTTTTCACAAACTTTCATGGAAAAGTGTCGCAAACCCTTGCCAACTTTTTCCGTTTTTCTTCGTTTGCTGAGTTGGGAAAAATACGTTCTCATGAGCCTTCTCAATTTTACGAATAGCATCGAACGAACAAATTGTAAAATATTTTACATAAATTTAAGCCCGAAGTAGCGTTACGGGGGAAAAAAAAGGGGGCAATTTGATTAAAGTCAAAGTTTTTTTTTAATCAAGCGCTATCGGAAAAATCGGATTATCCCTAAGCCTGGATGGTTGTTACGCATTATTGACTCAGGAATTCCCTGACTTTTCCAGGTTTTGCAAATATTTCAGGGAGATTAGGGTCAAATAAAAAAATGTTAAATATTAAAATAAAAAATAAAAAAAAATAAACTGAAATACAAAAAAAAATTTAAGCACTGTAAAGTAAAAAATAAATACATTAAAAGCAAATACCGAACCTGTTTTTTTATTATAAACGAAAATTTTTATGTCGGTGCCAATAAATGAAAAATAAATATAAACACTTGTCTGCAATAATAATTGCGTAGTTGCGTATCGACAAATCGAATGCAGAAGCGTAGCTTCAGAGCTTCGGAGTAAATTAGTTTTTAGTTTTTAAAATTTTCATTGTTTGTCACTGACGTAACTTCTGTCGCATACAATAAAGAATAATATAAATATTAAAAATATACAAAAATATTTATTTTTATACTTTTCAGTTTTTTTTTCTTCAAGTTGGTTTCATTTTTCGTAATTCTGGCAAAAAGTAAATTCCGGAAAAATTCCAGAGAATTTTCTAAATTCCCTGAGTTTTCACAGTTTTCCATATGCGTAACAACCATGTTGGTTATCAAAATTTTCATTGGCTTTAGTTTCCTTCGATTGATTTTGGTCGATGTTCAACTATTTTTTTTACTTATTTTTAGTTTCTTTTTTTTCGTTTTTGGAGCAAAATTAAACTAATAGAACACAATTATATCGTATGTAAAAAAAAAAGATTATTCTCGTGGTTTTATAAATAAATAAATAAATATTTAAATGAATAAATGAATATTTACTTTTGTCGATGTTCAACTATTTTTTTTTACTTATTTTTAGTTTCTTTTTTTTTCGTTTTTGGAGCAAAATCAAACTAATCGAACACAATTCTATCGTATGTAAAAAAAATATTATTCTCGTGATTTTATAAATAAATAAATAAATGAATATTTACTTTTGTCGATGTTCAACTATTTTTTTTACTCATTTTTAGTTTCTTTTTTTTTCGTTTTTGGAGCAAAATCAAACGAATCGAACACAATTATATCGTATGTAAAAAAAAAAGATTATTCTCGTGATTTTACAAATAAATAAATAAATAAATGAATATTTACTTTTGTCGATGTTCAACTATTTTTTTTACTTATTTTTAGTTTCTTTTTTTTTCGTTTTCGAAGCAAAATCAAACGAATCGAACACAATTATATCGTATGTAAAAAAAAAGATTATTCTCGTGATTTTACAAATAAATAAATAAATGAATAAATGAATATTTACTTTTGTCGATGTTCAACTATTTTTTTTACTTATTTTTAGTTTCTTTTTTTTTCGTTTTCGAAGCAAAATCAAACGAATCGAACACAATTTTATCGTATTTAAAAAAAATATTATTCTCGTGGTTTGACAAAAAAATAAATAAATGAATAAATGAATATTTACTTTGGTTGATGTTCAACTATTTTTTTTTACTTATTTTTAGTTTCTTTTTTTTTTCGTTTTTGGAGCAAAATCAAACTAATCGAACACAATTATATCGTATGTAAAAAAAAAAAGATTATTCTCGTGATTTTACAAATAAATGAATAAATGAATATTTACTTTGGTCGATGTTCAATTATTTTTTTTTACTTATTTTTAGTTTCTTTTTTCTCGTTTTTGGAGCAAAATCAAACGAATCCAACACAATTATATCGTATGTAAAAAAAAGATTATTCTCGTGATTTTATAAATAAATAAATAAATGAATATTTACTTTGGTCGATGTTCAACTATTTTTTTTTACTTATTTTTAGTTTCTTTTTTCTCGTTTTTGGAGCAAAATCAAACGAATCGAACACAATTATATCGTATGTAAAAAAAAAAGATTATTCTCGTGATTTTACAAATAAATAAATAAATAAATGAATATTTACTTTTGTCGATGTTCAACTATTTTTTTTACTTATTTTTAGTTTCTTTTTTTTTCGTTTTTGGAGCAAAATCAAACGAATCGAACACAATTATATCGTATGTAAAAAAAAAAAAGATTATTCTCGTGATTTTACAGATAAATAAATAAACGAATAAATGAATATTTACTCTGGCACGAAATCCCCGCTCTCCGGATCCTGACGCTTTCTCGTGCCGCTGTGATCCAATATCGGGCTTATGAACGTTTTACCCGACGAATCCTTCATTATCTGTTGGCTGGCTGCTTGCTGTTGCTGTTGCGAAACTATCGCCTGTTTTATGTTGCTCTGCGAAAAGGGAAAACTCGCAAGAGTCAGCGAGGCAAGTGCAACGAAAAACGAGCGTCGTGCGGTAAATTAAAAAAAAAAGGATAATCTCACCATTTGAGCGGACGTGAGTTGTATGGTTTTTGTCATCATGGGTTCGTTAGATTTTACCGCGGATACTTTAGCATTCTGCAGCGGTATCGTTACGAGTCCTGCGAGGTGGAAAAAAAAAAAAATCTAGCCTTACCGGGATGCGAATAAATTTTTTTTTAACTTTTTAATTTCGTTTCTTTCAATTTGTCATCAAAAAATTTTTTTTTACTTCAGTATTTTCAATTTATCAGCTCTATCAATTATATTTCATTCGAATTTTTTTCAAAAAAAAAAAAAAAAAACATTCGAAGCTTACTCTGTCCAGGAGTCGAGGGATTTTGCAAGCTTATGGTCCTGAGAACCTGCGTCCCGGATGACAAGACCTATCAACGAAAATTTACGAAAAAAAAAAGCCATGAAATTCCAATTGCGCTGGAGAGAATTTTCCAAAAAAAAAAAAAAAAAAAACAGCTATCTTTTTTTGCTGGCCCCTAGTTTTCTTTACCTGGGACTCTTGTCCGGGTGTTTTGAAGACTTTGAGACCCGTCGTATTTGCGGTCCCTACAATATTGCCCAAAGCTTTGTTGGGGGTGCTCTGCACCACCTTGATAACCTGCGGATGCCCTACAAAAATCATTGAGACTACTTTTAAATCGTCGTCCGAAACAAAAAAAACAAAAAAGAAAAACTAAACTCCTCGCTAGGATTCCTCAAAAGTCGAGAAATCATCGTCGAAGATCTTTCGGAATTCTCGAAAGGACTTTCGAAGATTCGATGTTGCAACGCTGTGTAGCGCATCACTGGCATTGCACGCATCAGCAAAGCCCTAACGTGGTACGCGCATGCATTCTTCGAGAATGCAAAAAAAAAAAAAAAAAAGAAATTGCCAACCCCAAAAATTATACACTCAATCGTTCATTTTTCAATCTCGTAAAATTAATTTTTTCCCCGAATCTTCGATTATTCCGATGATCCAAATAACATTCGGTAAAATTGTGAAAAAAAATCGAGCACGTTTTTCCGTTCACTGAAACGCCACGAATAACTTCGTAGCTCGTTCTCATTCGTGAATATTGGAAATTTCGACAATCAAACGGAATGATTGAAGAGAAATATGTTATCTTCGTCACCGAGCAAAAATTTTAAACAGGTGTTAAATTAAATATATATATTTTTTTTTTTCGTCGCGCGTGAAGAACGATTAGTAGAGCGAGGAAGGAAGGCCTCTTTCATACATGCTGTCGATTGTTGGCGGTTGACTTGTCTCGACTTACCGTGAGCGTCGTGTATCAAAAAATTCATCGTTTTATTTTGTTGTGTCATCACTGATAATAATTGTACGTCGTGGCGTGAAAAATTCAATCATATAACGACGCTGAGATGACGAAAAAATAAAAAGATCATAGGTGCAGCCGCTCGTCCGGGCTCAACGTATCACCAAAATGGCGACTTTGTTCAGTCACCATTTGCGATAGAAATACCGAATATTTAACGTTTTACGAATACGATAGATAACGCGTTATATTAAAATAGAACGACAGCACTATCACGTATAACTGGCCATATTAAACGAATATTCGCTGTTTCCGTACAGGGCAATTGGAAAATTCAGGCTTTTGCGTGCAAATAGAGCAGAGATGAGCTTGGCGGCAGGACAAAGCTAAACAGCTGATTGGTCATTCGGATGCGATCAGCTTTGGTGCAACATTTGTCGTTGAAATATCCCTAAATTTTTTCTAGTAATTATTACCAAAACTGGGAACATTTTTCGTTTAAACTGAGACGATAAATAAATAACTAGGATTATATGGGAATTTATTTGCTAGTTATTTGGAGTTTCCCGCGCGTGTTGAATTGTGATTTCGAATGTATCATATGATGAGTAGAACCTTTTCCTGCATTCTTTCTCAATTGCCGTTTGGAAACGATGCTTCCTTATGCTATCATTGTTTCATTGCAATTGATACATTTTTTTATAAATGATTGAAGACAATGTAAAAATGTTTTATCGAATAAAAGGGAACGGAATCTCCCGGGTGTAGATGGCGCTGCGACTGCGGCGTCTAAATTTGAAAAACCGCTCGGGGGGATTCGGCGAACATGAAGGGGTGGTTTGATTTTTCTAGTGGATTTCCTTAAGGTGATAGGTGATATCCATCGATATTTTCATGTTCGATAAATCGTTGCATTCATGTTTGTTCCTTATTTGCCGATTATTATTATTACTATTATTATTATTACTGTTATTGTCTCTTTTTGTCATCCCACAATGATGCTTTTCTTTCCATTTTCAAAAAAAAATCCTTCATCCAGATTCATCCAGATTCTTTTATCCTCTCATATTGTATCCCAATTCCCAATACCTATTACTATCTCAAATTCATAACAAGATTAATTTCCTACTCGCATCACCGAGAGGAGTCCTCTATATCCTGGCGTTTTGACACTTTTTTATTTCGCTCGAGCGATCTCGAAGATTGCTAACTGCGCGTGTTCCTCGCGAACAGCTGATTTTACCAATTTCTCATATTCTCATGTTCATCTATTTTTTTTGTTCCGCATTGCCCCCGCATTATACTTATCTCGTGCGGTTTCTGGCTCTCAACCGCAATCGTCGATCAGTCGGCGTTTGGCGGGCCTTATCGGTGCGCGCGTTTGTGCGTGTGTGTGTGACGGCGCCTTTGACGGCGGGAGGTGATCGGAGGTTATAACAGAGTCTCTCTGGTTATAACACCGGTAATTTCAGGGCAAAATGGACGATATAACACTACGGGCATCCGATCGTGTTTTAGAAGTGATATTCTCGTATCTTGATCTTCACGCATTGAGAAATTGCTCGTTAGTCTGTAAAAAATGGTACAAATTTTTGAACGACGAAAACAACGATGTTTGGCGTATGCACTGTATCAGGAAGCTCGCTCAGGAAGCTCTTAGCTCGGATCTTCTGTCATCCGTACCTACGTACAAAGAAAAATTACGCGCGTTCTATCATGCCTGGAATCCGAACGATTGTTCGCGCAATATTTACATAAAACCCAATGGCTTCACGCTGCACAGGTGAGCGACCTGCCGTTGGCAAAATTAATTAAACACAAAATTCACTCAACCGCTTGTACGATCGAACAAAAATCGCGATTGAAAAAATTTTCTTCATCGTTTCATTCGTTTCCGGGCATCAGTTTACATTTTAATTCTTCGATCTTTTGCCTTTCAACAAATTCGTATATTCTCCTATCCGATAAATCGAATCAACACTTTTTTTTTTCACACCGCATTGACATGAACATAAATGCATTGTTCGAGTCATGCCCTCATGGATACAAAAAGACTCGGGATAAAGTCATGAATTTTTTTTATACATTTCAGACTTGACATTAATTTTTCAGCCTACTTGCTCCATTTAATTTATGAAATTTTACCTAAATCAATGAAAAAAAAAAAAAAAAAAAAAATATGCTAAACATTGAATAATGAATTCAATCAATTTTAATGCATCGAAAAGTCTAAAAAATTGATTTGTAAAATGGAAAAAGTTTGTTCTATTGGTATGATAATAATTTAGTGACATTATTTTTTTTTAAACTCGATGCAATGATTTTGTACAGTATCGTTGAATTTATTTAGACTTTTAGTTTAATCGATTCTGCAACAATGGAGCTGAATTTAAAATTAAAAAAATTTTAAAAAAATATATCTATCCATGTATCGCTGCGCTGGATTCCAGAAATCCTGTGGCGCAGAGTACAGACGCCTGCAGAGGTAAAATAGGATTTAGACACGGGAGACACGCTTGGGAAGTTATTTGGGAAGGTCCTCTGGGCACGGTAGCCGTTATAGGTATAGCGACGAAAGAAGCGTCGCTTCTTTGTCACGGATATGTAGCTTTGCTCGGCTCTGACGAGCATTCGTGGGGATGGAATCTCGTTGACAATCATTTGTTGCACAACGGAGATGCGCAAGGAAATTATCCGTTGCTTAATAACGCACCAAAGTATCAGGTACATATAATTAGCTAAATTAATTGAATATTCGTTAAAAATTCGAGTTTTTTTTGTTTTTTAGACGAAAAAAAAATCAAGATTACAATTAATTTTATCCTAAAATCCCAAATTCTCAACAGCTTCATCGTTAATTCACTCGATCATTACGAAAGACTTTTTTTTTTTCTCATTATCTTATATTCCATATTTGCAATAATTTATATCGCATGAATCATTGCTCGATATCTTTTTTGTCTCATTGCAATTGTAAGAAAATTCAATGTCGGAGAAACAAGCGTGAAATTGTTCATTGTGTTGTTCGCAGGTGGGTGAGAGAATTAGGGTAATATTGGACTGCGACGATAATACGCTGTCTTTTGAGAAAAATTATGAATTTTTGGGCGTAGCGTTCAGAGGTAATTGTTCTATTTCTTAATATTTGATACCCTGAGATGATATTTAATTTAAAAAAAAAAAAATTCTCAAAGTAAGCTAAAACTTTTAGCTAGATTAGGATGTTTCAAAAAAATAAATTTTTTGCAACAGTGTGCGTAAAATTCGATTTTACACCTCGATATTCTGCGTTTAAAATACTACTTTTCCCAACACTGGGCGTAAAAATCGATTTTACGCCTAGCGAGCGTAAAATAAAAAGTTCGTTTTTTTAACGCTTAAACGTCCTGCTGATAAAAAGAAAAGAAAATGAGAGTCCCTGAAAAGCGGGCATAAAATAATAACTGAAAAGTTTTACGCCGGCATTTTAAAATTTATGTCATAATCGATCGGAGGCTTCAAATTTTACCTTGCCGGCTCTTTTAATAATATCTCTATGAGTACGTTTACATGACGCCTCTTGTTCCGGTGTTACGTATGATCAGTGCAGTTAAGCCAGGCGTTAAAGTTCGCGTAGACAGTACCTAACACCCGTTAGGTTCCTGCATCCGTTACTATTAATCGACAAGAGATTATTCGACATAAATTTAATAATTTTTTTTTTTAAATAATCGGAATTATAAATTTCTTCAGTTTCACAATTGATATTCGTAATTTATATATATATATATGTATATATATAACATTATATACATATATATATATATATATATATATAACATTATATATTACATTTACGTATTTCAACTTTCTCGTTTGAAAAAATATTTTAAAACATAAAAATCTACGTTTTTGTTAGTGGGGGGGGTGGGGGGGGGGGGGGGGGGGCATTTTGATTCAAATGAAAAATACGTACTAAATATTTTTTCCTAAACTACCAGATTTCGAAATAAAAAAATTTCATCTATACTCCCAATTGGGGTAATTTGCTACTCGGTGTTATCATTTCATTTTCTTTCCATTTTCTAGAGCCAAATTCAAACATTATATAAGTTGTTTGTATGTACGAATTTTCCGCACACTGTTGCAAAAAAATATCGTATGCAACGCGGGCGGTATATACGATTTACGCCCATGTTACATAATATATTATTTTGATTTTTCATACTCCCACCCCTCAAAACTTGAGTTTTGATGGGAAAAAGAGTTTTGAGCTCCCTCACGAAGAGGGAGCTCTGTAGCTTAAGTTGAAGCCGCCGCTCATTGGATGTTTCTAATTATAACAGCCAATTAACGTCTATGACAAACTTTTTGGAAGGAAAAATTTAAGACCATGGCGATTGTATTTAAAATAAAAAGGACCTTCAATGATTTCAAAGTTTTAAACGATATTGCTGAACGAAAAGTAGCTTTGTGCGCGGAATTTAATTCATTATTAATTATTAACCAAGGATAGAATTCAAGCGCTATACTTTTGGTTGCTGATTTTCACCGAAAGACGTGTGCCACGAGTAAAAAGGCATCGTTGGCATGAATCTTTACCGAAAGTAAATAAATACATGACATTTTGCGTTTTTTTGCATAAATTTATCGCGGAAAAATTGTTAAAGGTGAATAAATATGCTCATGTACTATCTTCCCTGAGACTAATGATTTCCTATTTCAGCAAGAAAATAAAGAACCATGGAGTACGTATTTGAGTCAAGAAAAAAAATTATCGCGAAAAAAAAAATTTCACCCGATACGAATTGTTTGTGACAATTAATAAACAATTTTTGATCGCAAAATTATTGTTACGAATAAAATCGATCTAAATTTTTATATAGAACACGATAGTGTCAGGCAAAGCTCTTCAACCTAAAATTGTTTAGAATTTTTTATAAAAAATTAGAAATTAGGAATAAACAAAAATTTATATAATGAAATAATTTTTTTCTCAATTCGAAATTCAATTCTAATGGTTTCAAATTTTTCCTTCCAAAAAGTTCATCACAGACGTTAATTGGCTGTTATAATTAGAAACGTCCAATGAGCGTCGGTTTCCACTTAAGCTCCCTCTTCTATCGAAACTCAAATTTTGAGCGGTGAGAGCATGAAAAATAAAGAAATAAAATTTTTTTTAAACATCCTAAGCTAGGTATCAAATTTTATAATCGAACATGTCGCGTGTGCGTGCGCTATTTTATTGTAAAATAATAGCGTCTTGAATCTTCAATTCGTTTCTTCATTAAATTTACTCTGGCTCAGGCTTACCGGACAAGAGATTGTATCCATCGGTATCAGCGGTTTACGGAAATACCGAAGTCTCTATGGTATACCTCGGACGACCGTTGGATGGCTAACGCGACCAAGCGCCTGAGAAATTTCAAAAAATCCGCGTACTTGTATCATATATATATATATATATATATATATATATAATTGTCAATCATCCAGAGAATCACAGGCGCCTATTCTTTATAGAAAAATCGTTACTTATCCTTCGAGGCATTCGGATTAATGTACAATCATTCCATTGCGCACCGTCTCTTCGTTAATGTAGAATTTTTTTCATACCGAGAGGAGAAAAATCTCATTTATCGCATAGAATTTACAGCTCTCGAAATGCAAAAAAAAAAAAAATACCATCTCGTAGATGTTGAGAGAAAAATCAATCTAACGACAAAAAGTGTACATACGATGCATTTATATATATATATATTTCAAGTTTATCGCTCGCTCAGCTAAATATTAATTGTGTTTATTGTGTCACGCGCGTTTCATACCCGAATGAAGAGTTTACTGGCCGATGTAGTCGAAAAAAAATAGTCAATCCTTGCCAAACTGTCTTTACAACTTTCCGTAAGCGAGCTATATTAATCCTTTTTTTTCGGCCCAACAAAATGTACAGTTAACGCAAAAGAAGATAAATAACTATCGGATTTATACAGAAACTATATATAGCTTGTGCCTGAAAGATGATTTTTCATTTTTTAGCTCATAATTGGAAAAATCTGTAAAATATTCGCCAATTTTTTTTTTTACACAGCTCGTTTGCAAAAATTTTTTCGCTAATAATTATCGCTCATGATTATCGTTCATGATTATCGTTCATGATTATATTACTTTTTAAAGTTTAAAAATTATTCAAATTGTGATGCACGAAATATTTTTTTTTTTTTTTCAGTAGAATTACGAAGAATCTTCGAAAATATCGAATGAGCTGTGTAAAATAAAAATCTGACAATTAACGTAATGGAAAAAAAAAAAATTCTGCGTCTCTCTTGCACTTCCGGCGCGGTCACGTGACTTTCGCACAGTCTCAAAAATTATTCGTACATTTCTGTGTCAACGGCCGAAAAAAAATAATGAATAAATCTACCTCGTTCAGGAAAAAAAAAAAAAAAAGCTGTGAAAGCAATTTTCCAAAATTTCTAACGCTTTTCTCGAACACACGGCCAGTACTCAAGAATCGTGATGAATATCAAGGATACTCCTGGCGAGTCATCGGCTCGATGTAAATAATGAAAAGTCATTTTTTTTTTTTTGTTTAAATTTTTCTTAGCGTTAATTAAGCCAACAGCCTAGTCATTAATACGAATGCTTTTTTGTATCAATGTGCTGCATGAATTTAATACGTTGAAAGAAAAAAGAAAAAAAAATCAACGAACACGGTTTTCGATGAAATTTTCATCTTTTCCCTTCTTCTTTTTGATGTTCGAGGCGCGGAGAAATTACGATTTAATGAAAATTAAATTATCTTCAGCGATATACAAAAAACGATGGCAAAATTGAGAGAAGAAAGTTCGTACGGACGAGCTTCTCGTTTTTTCTTCTATAAAAATTCGTATGTCAAAATCAAGTCTTGGCGGTAAAGATGAATCTTCGACGAAACAAGTCCAAAAGTACAAATATATATATATATATATATATATGCAGCTTACCTCATGTCAATCCAAAGAAATATATTTCCATTCTGGCTATAGGATCGCTTGTGATTTTACAATATCTTTGGAAAGCTTTTCCTTTTCTTCTTATTATTTTTTTTTTTTTTTTTATTACATTTTCCATCGGCGTAAAAAAATTTTGTTCGCCAAGCTCCGAACGTTGTAAAATAATGCTGGCAATCGGAACTGAGAAACGTGTAAAAATCCCGGCTTTCACACTTTGACCATATTTCTCGAGTCATTGTTATTATTATTATTTACGTTTGTGTTATGCGAGCCATAATTGTTAATTGTCGAAAATATTGTATATTACAGTCGTTTGCAAAAGGTACTTATAAAATGGTAAAAAGTTTTTACGAGTTTACCGCGTACGAATAACGGAAAGTAAAATATGTTTAGGATTGTTCACAAATAATTCTACGATATTGTTCACTCGTCCGCGGACGCATACATCAATTTTCATGTAAATAATTATGTTTCTTCTTCGTGTTTATATGAAATATCGTAATGGCGATGATAATTGTTGCTAAACTTTTGTACAGAATCGTGTATGTATATATGACTACGATAAATATTAAGACGCTAGCGTGGTTATTTATGAGTGAAAACGCCAATTATGTTTAAGCTTTCAGGCTTGAAAATTTCGATTTTGCTGAAATTTTGGTATATTATTGTGTGTGTGTGTGTGTGTGTGCCAAGATATGCAAATCCCCCAAATTTTAGACCTTTAGACCGTCCCGTTAACGAGCTACACATTAATGAATTTCTCCATTTGACGCACGCGATTGTTTTTTCTTTATTTTTTTAACACTTCCGGGCGTTGAAAAAAAAAACATAGAACCCAGCATGTTTTTTTTTTGTAAAAAAGTCTGATCTTTTCGAATATAAAATTCATTTTCAGGTAGAACTTCAGCAACAGTTGAAAAAATCACGTGTTTTTGCAAAAAACATTTTTTTTCAATGATAGTGCGCAATTTTAATTTTTTTTTAATCGAAAAGCTGGGAATTTTTTAGTAAAGTTACCGAATTTTTAGCGTGGGATGACCATGGGTTTGCATCCGAGCTGCATTTATGGAAAACTTGTACGCGTCTTTTAGTTCAGCGGGTGGATCGATCAAACGACGGCGCGTACAAGTTTTCCATAAATGCAGCTCAGATGCGCGAACCCATGGTCATCCCACTCTGAAAATTTGATAACTTTACTGAAAAAATTCCCAGCTTTTCGATGGAATTGAAAAAAAAAAAATTAAAATCGCGCACTATCATTGAAAAAAAAAATGTTTTTTTGCAAAAACACGCGATTTTTTAACTGTTGCTGAAGTTCTACCTGAAAATGAATTTTATATTAGAAAAGATCAGACTTTTTTACAAAAAAAAACATGGGTTCTATTTTTTTTTCAATGCCCGGAAGTGTTAAAATATAAAGAAAAAACAATCGCGTACGTCAAATGGAGAAATTCATTAATTTGTAGCTCGTTAACGGGAAGGTCTAAAATTTGGGGGATTTACATATCTTGGCACACACAATAATATACCGAAATTTCAGCAAAATCGAAATTTTGAAGCCCGAAGGCTTACATATAATTGGCGTTTTCGCCCATATATTAGGTCGGTTTTTTTTAACTTTTTTTTCTTCTTACGATACACTTGGAAAACTTGATTTTTAGCCTCAAACGAAGCATCGTAAAACCGGAACTCGGTAGTAAAATTCTAAAAGGTGACTCATCCGGTTTGAATTTTTTCAAACACTCCAACCAAAATATCTCGACAACTATACAAGTTGGAAAGCTTTTTTTTTTTGTTTCATTTTGTAGATAATGTTCATCTTGCATTCGATACGAACTTTTACAGTTGAGTGCATCGAATAAATTAATGACGATGCTCATTATCTTGTAAATTTTTATCTCACCCGTGTTCCAAGCTAATAAAAATAATGTCGCGCGAACTATTTCAACTAAATTAAATTATTCACGCGACACGTGTCACGATTATCTCTACATCTTCTACCGCTTGCAATATAGTTTGAAAAAAAAATTCGAAAAAAACGAGTTTATCATTTTAAATTGCTCTCGAGTTTATTCGCAGAAATTCGTTTTATTACAATTCGAAAATTCCTTGCGATGATTGTAAACGACTTGCGGAACTAACTGCTTTTGTTACTCATTTTTAGTTAACAGAGCATTGGTACTCTTGGACCAACGCGACTCCTATCCGGTTACAGGGAGAAGTAGTGAAAAAAATTATGGATCACGCGGCGTAGCCGCAGGGCCAGAAAATTCAAATTTTCATTTACCAGCAATAAATTGTACAGTTGCGCTTGTTAGTTTTATTGTTCAGGTAGAAAAGCATCGTTCTCCGATAGTCTTCTAGCGTGTTTCACTACGTACGAAAAAAATGGGGGAACTCGAATTAATTAGAAAAGTTTCCGCGAGCTAAAATGGAAAAATTCTCCTATCGAAGAATTTATCGATTTTCAAATTTTTATTTTGAACTGTACAGTGAGCGGTAAAAGATAGAGAGAAAATTATGAGACATATTGTGCAGATAATTTAATTTTCCATTAAATAGTTTGCGTGACATAATTTTTGCCAGCATGAAACGCCGGTGAAATGAAAATTTACAAGGTAAATGAGCATCTTTATTAATTTGTTCAATGAACTCAGCTTTAAACGTTCGTATCGAGTACAAGATGAACGGTGTATAGTAGTCGCGAGCTTTTTTTTCGAAAAAAATTTCATTATCTACAAAATGAAACCAAAAGCAGCTTTCTAACTTGTATAGTTGTCGAGATATTTCGATTAGAGTGTTTGAAAAATTGAAACCGGATGTGTCACCTTTCAGAATTTTTCTACCGAGTTCCTGTTTCACGAGGCTTCGTTTGAGGCTAAAAACGAACTTTTTGAAGGGTACGTAAGAAAAAAAAAGTTGAAAAACCGGCCTAATATATATATATGATCGGTATTTTTACGTTTAATGAAAAATAAATATTTATTTCATACGAATACCTTGTGGTACTGTTCTCTGGATAAATATCGAGGGATTGTTCGTCGATAAGAGGTGCCTTAATCGCTTATTTCGGTTATCGAGGAAAAAAAAAAATTTATAACAATTGAATTGTAGATAATAAAACAAAAAAAATTTATCCATACTGCGAGAAATTGAATAGGCTCATTTTTCTCAATTTTTTTTTTTCCTCTCATACACAACCGTTCTGTACAAGAGTTTGAATTATCGCGTTTCTCGACGATATACGGATATTGTCGAATGAATGTACAGAAATATGTAAATAAATCGTTTTATTTCAATGTCATCAAATAAACGAAGATGCTCAAAAGCTTCGTCCATCGTAAATCGAAGAAATTTTTCTTCGCTTTTCTATTCTCTACCCTCTTCGCGCTTACGCTCAAACTTGGAACTATTTTTTTTTTTTCTACTCCAAACGCCGTATAAAAATAATATTTGACCATGGCTACGTGAAACAGCAACTATCGTTACGTCTGTGACAAATATTCGCGCAGACATCGAGTAATATTTGAACGTAAATGGCTTGAGACAATGCTTAAACATATCGGAGGTATTTGACATACGAGATAAACAGAAAACAAAAACAAAAACAAAAACGTGTGAAACTGCTTGGTTCCGGGTGATTATACTACGGTATATAATGATCAGGAATTTTCCTCGAATTATAATTATTCGCGTTAAGTACAGTAGCATTTTTCGTAGTTTATCATTTTTTTTTTTTTTTTTCATCGATCGGGACGCTGTTTTTTTATTTTTTATTATTTATTTATATTTTATTTGAATATATACAGAAAAGTGCGGCAAAATCATTTATTGTTCCTCCTCGCCATATTTTCGTGAGAAACGTTTCGGGCGAATTAATTCGGATAATCGAAAAAAGAAAGAAAAAAAAAAAAATTAATATTGCTTCTTTGCGCCCAGAGCGTCGAGAAAATCGATCGATCGTCACTAATTTACTCGCTACTAATTCACGGGCTCTACATATTTAATATATTTTATTGAAAATATATGAGAAGCTATCTCCGTTTATCCTCAGGATTTACCTATTTGTGTCGAATAATTTTTTTTTCTAGCTTACGAGTTACAAAAAAAAAAAAAAAAAAAAAAAACGGATTGCAGTGATTATAACGAAAAATGCTTTCACCGTCAGTCGTTCGCTTTGTACATCGAGCTTTTTCTACGATGTCCCAAAAAAATTGGGATGGATCGAAAAGATGTAAATATTTTTTTTTAAATTTTTTTTTTAATGCAAAATACAAAGACGAGTTTTAATATCGCGGCACGATTGACGCGGCAAAGCGATAAATTTATTGAAAATTCGTGACCAAGCCCGTATATATGCGAGTAACACGTGCGTTCTAAAAACGAAAGAATTATTAGCTCTAGGTAATTATCAACGGTTGTTTTTTGTTTGGTTTTTGTTTTTTTTTTTTTAGGCAGACTACGAGTATTTAAAAATACTCACATGATCACAGAGGTTCGTGTTCATTGACAACATAAAATATTTGATAATTACGTTAATTTGTTCAAGAACGTTGTCCTATCTTCCCCCGATTGTCTCGTTAATCGGGATGCGCGTGACCGTTGTTAAGCTCGTCGATGCACGCGTTATTGTCTTGGCAAATTTTCTCGCTATTTGAATTGTGCTCGTAAAGATCAATCGGTGCGTCCATCGAGGGTTTGACTCTCGTGAGTGAAAATTCGGTGATGAAATAATTCGACAGGAAGCAAAAGAGCTTGCACAATAATGGGCACAGCAATGCCTGATGAATTATCGCCCACAGACGATAGTTTACCGTTCCAAATGGATCGAGAATCGCCGGACAGAGCATGTGACTGAGATTCACCTGGACCGGCTACAAACAGGATTTATATATATTAGGATGGCTAAAAAAAAATCGATATTTTCCTTGATAATAGTTGTTAGAAAGTTGGAGTGTGATAAATAAAAAAACCACGCGAAAGGAGGGAGCTGTAGCTCAAAATTAAAAGGTTGCGCAAGCGACTTTTACATTTTTTTTTTTTTTAATTAAAAACAAAAAATTATGATTTTCATTGAAAATTAAAGAAACAAATCCAATTTGATTCGAAATTAAAGAAAAAAACAAGAGTATCGTCATTGCAAATTCAAAAAAATAACGAAATTCATACAAAAGTTTTTTGGATGCGACAATTATCGATACGGAATAGATTGAAATTTATTTTCAGGTATCGATGACGAATATCTTTTTTTTACACAAGATGCGTGTCTTTTCCTGTGGTCTTAAACCATTTGCAAGAGATATTGCATCTGTTTTTCGTCTTTTGTCAAGTTACTCTGAAATTTTTTTATCAACCCAACCCTTCGCTCCGGTGTATCGTCCGCAACATGGATACCGTTGAATACGGTCCGGCAGTCTCTAGACGATTTTTTCGATGGCACATTGCTTGAAGTCTGAATCAAGAAAGTCGAGACTTTCTAGAACGAATTACTTTTTTTTTTTGTGACAAAATCATTTAAAATATTAGACGCCAACAGATGAAAAGCATTTTTGTGAACCATGACCCGTTTTTTTTTTTGTATTTTTCCCGTTACTTTAAGTCCTCTTTGCTGATTCTACGTTCTTGGATTTCATTTCCAATTGATATCGCGTCATCGAAGAGAGACAAACAAAAAAACTAGCTCTTCGGATAAATACCACGGATGACCGTATAATTTAGCAGCTGCCGCGGTGGATGTTTTTCTATCAATTTCTTCGTGGGAAACCACGTCCTCGAGAAATAACGAGTCCTGATTCCACAATGAAATATCCGCGATAAGGGAAAGAGGCGATAAGATATATCGTGGAGGTCTTTAGGAATGGATGAGAAGAGATGGCCAAAAGTGTGCCCCGATGGAAGAAATAAGGGCGATTGTGAATTGCGTGCCATCAAAGTGGGGGGGCGGAGAATTTAAAGGCTGTATCAAAAAGCATGGATGCGCAAGATATTGTTGGGATGATTTGGGAACGAAGAGAGGTGAGAGATATTGAAGCAAGAATAAATATGGGATTGGAAAAATTAAAGAACGAGACGCTGAAAAAGGAGGAGGAGAGAATAAAGGAATCGACTTACAATTATAAATACAAGTTTTTGGTGGAGAGCGATAGTATGCCTTGGAAATACTGGCCCGAGGTAAATTTAAAGGGCAAGGATAAAGAAATGTGGGCTAGGATAAGATGCGGAAATGTGGGGAGAGCGGTCAAGAAAGGTGAGAGAGAGAGAGATCGGATGCGCAGAATATGCGAGGAGCAGGATGAGACTTTGGAGCATTCGTTGATGTGTGAGAAAAGTAGAGAGCGCGCGAAGGGAAAAGACAAGAAAATAAGTGAAAAAAATGGTCGAAGGGAATTGACGAAGCAGAAACGGTAGGAGAAGTAATAAATATGCTACAGGGAAAAATACAAAAAGGAATTTGTGCATAATTAAGGGAAATTGAAGAGGTATGGGAAAAAAAAAGAGTCTGGAGATAGAGAGCGGAGTGTTGTGCCCCAAATAAATGTATTTTAGCACAACGCTTGCAACACCTCTGCGAACAAGCATGTTGAAATTGCAAGCTCAGCAATTTGGTAATAATTGGAAATAAGGTTAAAAGTTATAACAATAATTGCGACAAGGCTGCCTGCGAGAACTCGATGCACAGCAATGTCGCAATTAGGTCTTTTCCCTGCTTGTTGACCAAGCAGTTTGCGTCCAAGGACCTTGGCAAAATTGCCCTATATTTACAGGTGATCGACGGATTACCGACAGTCTTCGTTCAGATTTGAAGCTGATTGGTCTTGAGATACAAACTTTCGTTTGTAAACATTAAAAAATTAAACTTCATCGTACTTTGGTTTTGTAAATTTGAGTCTCACTCATTTTGGCAATCATTCCCACAAAATTCCGTCCGCAACGATTTCATCCCCACGTGACGAAATTCACGGGCACAACAGGAGGAATGAATGGGATGATCTGTGTGAGAGTTTTGGTAGAAATGTAAGATATTTAGATTGAAGGATAAGAGAGGAGCAAAAGAGTTGACAAGGAATGTAAAATATGATCGGGATATTGTATAAGATTTGTAAAAAAAAACTTTACCAAAGTTATGCAAATAACTTTGTTTGATTGAAACTAACTGTTGATTGATTGATTGATTCAACAAGTCCTGATTCGGAGCTTAATAATTCGTTGATAAAAAAAAGCTTCAGAATAACTTTACGAAAGACGAAAAACAGATGCAATATCTCTTGAAAGTGGTTCAAGAATACAGGAAAAGACACGCGTCTTGTGTCAAAAAAAAAGATATTCGTCATTGATACCTGAAAATAGATTTCAATCTATTGTTCCGTATCGATAATTGTTGCATCCAAAAAAATTTTGTATTAATTTCGTTATTTTTTTAAATTTGCAATGACGATACTCTTGTTTGTTCTTTAATTTCGAATCAAATTGGATTTGTTTCTTTAATTTTCAATCAAAATAATGATTTTTCGTTTTTAATTACAAAAAAAAAAATATAAAAGTCGCTTGCGCAACCTTTTAATTTTGAGCTACAGCCCCCTCCTTTCGCAAAGTTTTTTCATTCATCACGCTCCAACTTTCTAACAATTATTATCGAGGGGAAAAAAAATCGATTTTTTTTTAGCCACCCTAATATACGTATATATTTTAATTTAAATTAAAATTTTTTCTAATTCTCATAATAATAATAACCGATTTAACGTAATAAAACGATAATCTGAGGAAAATACATGTTTTATTTTTTAAAAGCAAACTTACCAGAGCCGCTGCCTGTAAAATCCACCAGTGATAAATTAGATTTATGCCGTATGCGAATATCGACCAGCTAATATCCAGTTTAGACTCCACGTTGTATGCGCCTTGATTGAAAAATTCGAAAAAAAAAAAAAAAAAAACAGAAAATGCATCGATATTTTCGATATTTTTATAAATTATAATTCGAAAATTTCATTCTCACCTCCGACTCTCAATAGATAGTACGGAATTACAAGCATAAGGCCGTGCTGCAAATAATACATCGACTTGTCCGCGAATATCTGAAAGAAAAAAGTTCATTGGAGAATTTCAGGAACGAGAAAGTTGCGCAGCTGATGAGACTTACCTGGCGTGATTCTGTCTCCGGAAATAGATAAGCCAGAACCGGACCGTTCAAGAAATTCAAGTGTATTCTGAAGATCGCCGTGACCATGGGACTAGGCTTTGCCGACAGCAGATACAACTATTTTAGGGGAATTTAAAAAAAGACATCAATCCAGTGCGATTGGGCGATGTTTCATTAAAAAAAAAAGTTCAAATTGAAATCTGCGCTTTGCATCCGTACGAACAAGCGGTATTCTCAATATTTTCGAGTTTCCCTACGAAGGAAGCTTTATAAATTTGCAACAAAAAAAAATCAGTGCGCTCAATTTGCTCTTGAGGCTTTTTTTTTCTTAATTCTTAAATTAGCTCCAAAATAAATACCAAAAAGCCTCGTTCCCATGCTTCATTTGTGGGAAAAGTCTTTTGGGCTGGCGCAAAATTTACCAAAAGTCAAAGCGACGTTACAAAATATTTCGAACAGATTATAGCGGAGAAAAATTGAAATTTTAAATTACGCCGTAACTTGAAAATATCTGTAGCAAAATATTCAAATGTTATTATTATTATTGTCTTTTATATTAACCTGAACGGCTGTAGTTACGTGACAAGGATTCAGCAGATAAACCATAGTTCTGCTGGTAAATTTAAATCCGATCTCTATACCGAGAATAAGAGTCATGAGAACCAGCAAGAGTTTTCTTCCGGTTCGCTCTGTACTCGCGTACGTAACAACTTTGGGAAAGATCATTCTCCTGTAGCCCCATCTCAGGCAAAAACCAATGAGCGCCGTGGCTAAAACGGTCTCCAATATTCTTCTTCGAGGAGTCAGAAAATTCGTGCATTCGGGTCCGACGTTGCGCGGTATCGAAGCATTTACTCCGCTGTATGCCCACTCGAGCATTTTTTTTTTTGTTCGGGGCCAATGAAAATGTGCAAAAGTTGTACAATCCTGAGATCAGCCGCGCAGCATTAGAGGAACTTTTTGAATAGACTTTCGGCTTTTGGATTTCGCTATTTCTTCTCTCCTATGGTATATACGCGTGCTCGTGACTGGATTATGTAACGGAAGAGTGATATTTCGATATTCGATACTTCTGGCGAGCGAACCGCGGAAGAGGCTGACCAAGGTCAGGGATAAGTAGGAAAAAAAAAAAAAATTACGGGTATTATCGCTTTATTTTGAGCGGCGGACATAATTGGATACCCCGCTGTACGTTGGAACTCGTCTCGATCGTCATAATAATGTGTACCGAGATTATAAGGATATCATGGTCGGTAAAAATCTTTCTTTACGCTCAAAAGTCTTGAATTTAGCAGAAAAGTGAAATAAAAAAAATGAGAAAAATAAGGAAAACTTACTTAGAATTGACTTTCATGCGCAAAAAAATCGATTTTTTTTTTTTTTTCAGAACCGATTGTTTCAATGAGAAAATGATAACGGGACAAAAATAGAAATGACGAAAAGACTTGTTTGAAACAAATTTTTACACAATTTTACGCAAAGCTTGCACAAAATTTTCCTCTTTTGTTTAAAACTGTTGATTTACATAGAACAAATAGCACAAACAGAACAAGTACACGGAATATAAAAAAAAAAAAAAAAATTAAAGAAAAAATATTACTTGGACATGATTTTCATGGATTTCTGCAAAAGTATATTTTAATCACGTCGTGCTAAGGCCGACGTATCTAGCAGACTTTCAGAGGTTAATTAATCAATGATAAACGTATGAAAAATTGAAAAAAATACACAGCTCAAGTTCTATTGTTGAAATATTCTTTAGCTCAATTTGTGTTTTTTATGGCATAAAACAATCTACGAGAAAAATGTGTTTATCGGTGTTATTGCTTGTATTTGAAAAATTTAAAGAGCATTGACGTCTCGATGGCAATTTAATCGGATTATCGGCCGAGGTTATAGATGTTTTATGACACACACGCGCGCACTCGCAACGTATAACATGCGTATAACTGCTGAAATTATCCTTGCAAAAATACGTGATAGATCGCTGAATAAAAAGCTGTTTTTTTTTTGCTTTACTTACCGGACGTGTGCCTACGTGTGCGCGATTTATTCTATAAACAAACACAATATTTTCGTTGGAAATATTCAACGACGAGTCGTCCAACGATCACGACACGTCAGTGTGTGTCAAACGACTGTCTGTAGTTTGCGCAACTTTACTTGACATCACGTAACATGTGCACATGTGTATTCATGTCGGTATGGCAGAAAAGTTTTGATACCTTTATTTTCACTTTTTCGAATCATCCAAATTTGGTTTGCGAACCAGCCAATCCGAATGCTTAGATGATGGGAAAAGTGTGAAATTACACCATCAACTCACTGTTTGTATTGTTTGAGGTTAAATTCTACAACTACGTAGAATAGTATTTCTAAAAACAGATAGAGATCCCCGATTTTCAACTATCTCTCTCGGGCCCGGGTCTTCTCCATCTTTACATATGGCTGTTCTCATTACAGATAATATGGTCTATAGTTCAGTGGATGCGATATTCAATTTATTTTTCTTGCGCGTGTACGTAAAAATGGGAAGTTCATTGTATTATTTCTTCAGCAGGCCATTCAGCAGTAGGACCATAATAATGATGGGGAAAATATTTACAGAGGTCGCTAGCGGTTATTAAAACTCGGAACTTGTTCAAAAATAGATTGGAAAAAATGATATTTTTATTTCAGGTTTTTCTACCAAGTATGCAATCGAATATTTAACCATTTTTATCAAAAATATTGAAAATTATACGAGGAGTCGCACTTTTTAGAATCAACTGCTGCAATTTTAGTATTTTTTTAACGATTGTTTTTCCTTTTAAACCTCGTTCATTTTATTATTTCTTCAATTAACAGGCCACTCGTTAAAACCGTGAAAAATAAAGAAAAAATACCATAATGATGGGAAAATATTTACAGAGGTCGCTAGCGGCCATTAAAACTCACGAGCTTTTTCAAAAATAGATTGGAAAAAACGATATTTTTATTTCAGGCTTTTCTACCAAGTATGCAATCTAAGATTTAACCGTTTTCATAAAAAATATTGAAAATTATAAGAGGAGTCGCACTTTTCAGAATCGACTGCTGCAATTTTAGTCTTTTTTTTTTTTAACAACTGTTTTTCCTTTCTGGACCTCGTTCAATTGGTAGTTACTTTACTTTTGAGTATTGGTTGTTGACTTTAGTTCGAATTTATATCGTACTCGAATCGTCGTTCGAATATCAAGCATGAAATTTGAAACAAAAAAGAAGAAAAAAGAAGAGTGGCACTTTTTAGAATCGACTGCTCCAATTTTAGTCTTTTTTTTTTTCAAACAACTGTTTTTCCTTCTAAAACTCATTTATTCGTTTATTCAACAGGCTACTCGTTAAAATCGTGAAAAATAAAGAAAAAAAATACCATAATCATGGGAAAATATTTACAGTGGTCGCCATAGCGGCCATGAAAACTCGGAGCTTGTTCGAAAATAAATTCGGAAAAACGGATATGCAATCGCAATTTTAACTATTTTCATAAAAAATATTGAAAATTATACGAATACTCGCACTTTTTAGAATCGACTGCTGCAATTTTAGTCTTTTTTTTCTTTCTAAACGACTGTTTTTCCTCCCCATATACCTCGTTCGATTGGAATTCTACTTTTGAGTATGGGTCACTTTAATGTTTACAATACCGTTGACTTTAGTTCGAATTTATATCGTACTCAAATCATAGTTCGAATATCAAGGATAAAATTTGGAAAAAAATAAAATAAAAGAAAAAGAATCAAAATTCTCGGTTGTATATATAACTTTATTACCGACAATAACACATTTTCAAATATGGCGCGCGCATACAACGCCCAATTTAAAAAGACCTCGCACACGCGTGTATATATATATATTTATATATATTTTTTTTTATGCTGTGAATTTTTTTTTCTCAAAAACTTGTATCACGGCGCTTATTCTCGTTTCATTATTTCTTTCTTCGTCAATAGCTTTCACGATTTACTCACGAAAAACAAATCGCTATCTCTCTTCCCACTGCCCAAATTCCTTCGTATCAGCATAAAAACACGTCGGTCGCAATTGTACAAATGTTTGTTTCTCACATTCTTTCTTCGTTTTTCCAATTCCCCTCTCCCTTGACCCGCCGCGTTTCGTTTTCCATTCGTTTTCATCGCTGTACGAGATCTCCGATTCAAATTTCAAATTACATTTTACAATTGTCCGACGAATCGACAAAAAATTTATCGCATTGTAAGCTCGAATTTTTTTTTTTTTCCAATATATACTAATACGCCGATGTAAAAAAAAAAAACAAAACAAAACAAAACAAAATCTTGCATTACATTACTACTGACTGGAAAAAAAAAGTGAAAATTATATAAAAAATTACGTATACAACACGAGTTAAATCGAAAAAGTTACAAGATTTTACAAGCTTACTGATTAAACTCACGTAGGGAATGTTATTATAAAATACAACTCGACATCAATCGACAGTTTAATGTTTTAATTCGGCTTTTTTTTTTTTTTTTGACGCAAATTGTGTGCTTAGTCCATGTATGTATTTTTTTTTGTGCCAGCACGCGAGATATCGGGCGAATAAATTGAATGAAAAACGAAAAAAAAAATAATAATAATAATAATAATAATAATAATGACGATAAACGAAGTTTTTATTTTTAAATCCCCGATTGGTACACAAAATGAAAAAAAAAAAAAAAAAAGATAACTTTGAGGCACGATTGCGAGATATTGACTGTATACGTACAAAGAGAAGATACGAAAAGCAATGTACGATGAACATTTTCTTTTTTTTTTTTGTAAAGTTTTCTTCAAACGCGTCTCTAATCTCAGAGTGTTAATCGTGACTTTCATGGGATTTACATGATTCTTCCATTCCCTGTATGCGCCGAATTAATCGATTTACTAGCCAACGAGCTTTTCAAAATATATATATATATATATATATATATATATATATATATATATATATATATATATATATATAACGGCATCCGACCGAAAAATAAAAAATAAACGTACAACGAAACTTTTCATACTTTCCCTTTAATGATTATTTTTATTTATTTATTTTTTTTTTTCAAACTGCCTCAAACTTTTCGTCTCGATACGGACGAAAAAAAAAAAAAAAAAAAAAAAAGTTTTATATACCGTTACAAATTCTTAAACAAGCTCAAGACGATTCAAAATTCTTTTTCCATTCTTCCTCGCTCTCGAAACAATTGTCGTTATTAATTGTTTCTTTCTGTTTTTTTTTTTTTTTTTTTTTTTTTTTCTCTTTTTCTTTTCTCATCAATCAAACTCCAATACAATTGACTGAATTGTGATCGCATCGTCGTCAACACATTCGGGATAATGAAGACCTTTATACGCGAGAAACATTACTTTTGATAATATAAAAATCTGTCGAGAGGGATAATCGTGGCTTGGTGATGAGGACACATCACGCAGGAGAAACAAAACGAAAAAAAAAAAAAAAAATTTACATACTAAGATAGCCGCGTGCCTGGCTTCGCCTGCGACCGACGAGATATGCGACCAATACGATGATCACGAGAACCGTAAGGGCGCAACCGACCGCTATCGGCACAACATCCGGCACGTCCGTTGAGCAATCTTGGGCTGTAGGGGGGAAAAAAAAAAAAAAAATTTCTCAAGCCACCTTTTCCTTTTCTCTCTTTTGTCGTTTTAGCGTCGAAAATTTTTATCTTCATCCCCCCCCACACTTTCTATGAAGTCATTCAGTGTGACTAATCGTTCGATTGCATTGCATTCCGGTCTATGTTGTACAAAAAAAAAAAATTAAAAAAAAAAATAAAAAATGAACGACTTCTCAGACTTTGAATGCTTCTACTGCTCCTCATTGACAATGCAGTTCTTTGAGTCATTTCTCAGACGTTATTGTCGAAAAATAATCGAGCATCAGACCCCATTCGAAGTCTGTGAAATTTTATTCCGAAGTTTCTGGGATATTTTAACCTTTCTTCGCTGCATCGAAACTTTTTTGTATCGTAGTTGGTTTTTTTTTTTTTGGAGAAAAATTTTTTTTTCGACGATTCTAAATTAAATTATCAAATTATTGGGAACGATTTAGTTTCGTAATCGGTGAGAAAAATAAAAAAATAATAAATTAGGGTTCATTTTTTACTCGAAAGAATAATTATTTCGTACTAGCTGACCCGACGGACGTTGTCCTGTCGAAATTTCAATAAATTTGCTCGTGATCGTTTCGTGAATTTGTGAAAATTCATTGGAAATGCCCAAACAAAATAAAATAACTGCATTCGTTGGACGGATCGCGAAACAAGAAAAAAGTAAAAACGAATGGGATTTTATTTTAATCAAGGCTGGAATGCGTTTTTCCAGATATTTTTTTTTCAAAAAAAGAATCAACCAAATATGTCGTTTCTATCGTCAGTTATGAACGAGAGTGCATAAAAAAAAATTATGATTTTTTCAATTTGTCCGAATTTTCCGACTTTCCTTCGTAATTGTCTCGAATTTTTTTTTTTTTCCTGAAAACTTTTCCAGGACCATAACGAACAGAACAAAAAAAGAATTACGCATATCCATCGTTCGAATCGTGAGTTATTGTCTCAAGTTCATACAAAAATCCCCATAAAAAAAAGCACTTTCAGTTTTTCCCGAATTTTCCAATTTTCCGGGCAACTTTTCCAATTTTTCTTTCCCCAAAAACCTTATTCGGACTATTGCGAACGATAGAAAAAAAAAAAAAATTAGCCAAAACGGTCCAGCCGTTCTCAAGTGATGCGCTTACCAGCGAACAGCATTTAATTTTTATTTATATAAATAGATAGATAATTATAAATTATTCGAAGCAAAAAAAAACTTGTGATTATTGTATTTTTACTGTGCTTACGATTTTTTATGACAAAAAAATATTATTATTGTTATTATTATTATTATTATTATTATTATTATTATTTTGTTCTAATTCTTACCAAGTCCAAAGGTGGTTGCCTTGTCGGATTTGAATGCCTGGAATTGCAAGTCCGATAAGTGGAGCCATCCGGCAGTTTTGTTACTGCCATTCGCCGTCAATTCCATTTTTTGCAGCCTCATACATCTGTACGAGTTGGTCAATTTTGTTGAGAATTGATCGGCTTCGTGAACAAGTTGCACTGTCGTGTCTTGACGAAAAGAAAGTGAAAAAAAAAAAAAAAAAAAAAAAAAAGGGGGTAAAAAGTTTATGTTTGATACAAGATTGAAGGAATGTCCGGGGGAGTCGTGCGACCCATTTGAGATAATTGACCAAAAAAATCCTGGAGAAATACTTTTACATTATTTTGTACAAGCTAGAGTGGCCGATCAGCCCAGAAGATCAATGAAAATTAATATATGATTATCTTACTGGGATTGATATTTGGAAATTCGTGAATTCCAAGAGACACTTCGACATGATGCATGGAATATTTTCCGGTAGTTTTATTCATGGTGAAATGAAGCATGAGTAAATCCTCCCCGGCGTGCCATGTAATATTGAGAGTCTGCTCGGTCGGGCCGCAGCTGCCGGTAGCGATGGTGGAATTTTTTTCGGTCGGCAGAGTCAATTCTTGCCATATTGTCTGGGCAATCGTTAAATTCAATGAAAAACGTTGCATCAACGAGAAACGTTATACCATTTTTTGTTGTTGTTGTTGCAGTTATGCGAAATGTACAAAATTATGGCAAACCTTGTTGTCAGTAGCGTTCGTATAGCTGACGTTGAATTGAACAGCCATTTTTACAACGATACAAGTCTCGTTTGTTCCATTGACAAACCATTCGCCAACTTTTGGAGCTGGTGCAGGTGTTATCGGAGGACTCACGGTTGTCGTTGTCGGGGCTGGAGTTGGCTTAATAGTGGTAGTGGTTGGAGTTGTCGGGGCTGTAGTTGGCTTAACGGTGGTAGTAGTGGTAGTAGTAGTTGTTGTTGTAGTAGTTGTGGTTGAAGTTGTAGTTGGCTTAGGGGTAGTGGGTGGAGTTATCGGAGGAGAAACGGTGGAGTTTGGTAAATGAGTTGGTGCCGGAGGTTCGGGGGGACTTTTCACAGCTGTACCCTTTGGATCGATCACCTCTGACTCTTTGGGCGGAGAATTCACCGAAACAACCGTACTCGAAACATTCTCGGTGCCTAAAAGATACAGGCAACATTCTCAAGCTCGTACATAGGGAATACAGTCACGCTTGAAACCCAATTCCAAAGATATTTCAAGATTATTGCAAACAAAAATAAAAATGGCAACTCTATCAAAGAAATATTCAGATCAGGATCTGAAAAAAATTGCAGGTGCATTTTTTTTTTTCAAATTGAAACAAATAAATGGTGCAAAGCCAGATAAATCTATAATCTTACGTATAATTGGGTTGACAAACAAAAAAAAAAAAATCAAACGAATTCTATCCGAATTATGAGAATTCAGCTGTTTCTAAAATTTATTAAATTATTCGAGCACGAGGATGAAATTTTTTTAACCAAAAATCTCACGTTTTGTTGCGTGAATTTCCATAAGATTCGTAAATAGCAAATCTATTGCGTCATTTTATCCCAATCATTAACCGGTCAAGTTCATATATATATGTCTACTCTTATCGGAGACAGGGGTCATTGGAACCAGATCTCAACAATTCTCCCGGGGCAATGTAATTTTTTTTGTTCTCCTTATTTTTGTAAGCAAAAGTCGCGAATTGTTTTTCTCGCCAGGGTAAGATGGACGATATTTGAATTATTAAGAAACTGGATTGTGATTATAAGTTTTTATTTGATTCCGAGAGAGTCGCAAAGAAAATATCTTTCAGGATAAAATAATCAACGTTTGATTTTCTTCTATAATTCATGAATACAAGATTCGCGAGTATCAGTTCGGCTAGGAGAAGTAAAATGTTGTTCAAAGGTTTAAAAAACTGAAATACATATGTAAACTTTGTTTCTGAGAGCTCTATAAGGAAAAGATCGCCCTGAACGAAGTAGTAATTCCAAGTTAGGGAAAAAAAAAAAAAAAAAAAAAAAAAAAAAGTTCGACCATTCAGAATGATGAATATTTTATTGGCTGTTTTTTGTTACTCTACCGTCCGATTCCCGGTTACTGATAAGAAAGAGTCTAACCATGCCGTCCGAAGTAAAAAAAAAAAAGTAATATCCTTTGTGCCGCACTTCCACTCGACGGATCATAAAATTGAATTTTTATTTCTCAAAAATTTTTCGTTACTTTCCGAGTTGACTTTGAAAGGACAAGCTATGCATTGGTTTAGTCACCGTACAATGTGCGCGATTGCAGAATTTTTTCCAGGAAAAAGTAGCGAGTCCGCTGATTGTATTCATTGCCCATAGGACGATAAGATAACCAGGGGATCCAATGACATACGCAATGTATAGCACTTTGATATGAATACCGCAGTGGAATGCATTGTCCAAGCTCGTGGCAGTAAAAACAGAAATTGAATAAAAAAAAAAAAAAGAATATCACGGCGATGATAAAACTTGTACGTGTAATAATGGAAAAAGTGCAACGACGCGGAATATATAATCGCGACCTTTGTACGTGGCAAAAATTATTTTTTTATTCCGACAAATTGGTCAGGAGATTATTGTCGCGGAAGATTGAAAAGGATTTATCAGTTCAAAGAAGGCACGTGCTTGTGAAGTATACATAACAAATATTTTTTTTTTTGTTACGTAATGACTAAAATTTGTAATTTATTAAATGTAATAAATAACTGTTTTGTCAATTTTTCATTTTTTTTTTATTATTCGATATTACGAAATTATACTTAATTAATCATAATATTACGAATGATAAATAAATACAATATTAAAAATGAATTATATGTATATATATATATATATATATATATATCGCAAAGGGTATTAACCGCGTCAAACAACAAAGAAACTAATCCAATATTCCGTACGTTATAAATGGATAACAGGCTCAACACACGTACATAGACTTCGTGAGCGAATGAGAGGAAAAAAATTTTCTAAACTGCAATCAGAATTTTTTCTCATGCGCTATGCAAAGAATAATAATAAATTAAAAAAAAAATAAAACTGATAAGGCGGTCTCTCGCCAGACGCGAAATGACGTCTTACCCAATGGTATTTCGATTATTCGACGTCAAATCGCAAATACCTTTCATCCATTTGCTTTTCAACGGACTCTCGCGGACCTATTTTTTTTTTTTTTTCACGTCTTGTGTTTGAACACATGTGTTGCGCATACAATTCTCCGAATTTGGATAGCAAAATCGTAGCTGCATGAATTTTTTTTTGTCGATTGAACGGTTAAACTCGAAATTACGGCAGAGAAAATGCGTTCAATGACGAAATTGAAAGTACGGAATCGAAAAGGAAAAGAGAAGGTTCGAGAGAGAGAGAGAGAGAGAGAGACGGCGAGAGTACAGGTTTAAGGACGATTATCCATCATAAGCGCGATCGCAGACTAATATTACCCACCCGCCCATTAAAAAATTCTGATTTCTCCCGTCATTCGCTTTTCTTTGTCTTAAATAAATGTAAATCAGATAAATCGCGAATTACGCCGTAAATTTATTCGATCGTGCAACATCACGCATCCAATTTGTCAATCTGCCATTACTTGTAACTCGGTACAGAGAGGAAAACCATATAAGATATAAGATACAACGAATCATACAAGGCATATACAGTGACACAAGTAGGTGTAATCTTGCGGTGTATTATTCGAGGTACATATATATATATATATATATATATATACACATGTATGTGAGCTCAGAGAATCAAATGACACATTATGCGCGTTGTAAATTTTTTTTTTTAATCTATTTTTTCAACTTACCTGAGACTACGAAGATCGTCAGGCAGAGACACAGTACCACGATCTTGAACATCTTTGTAATAGAGTACGAATTGATATTGCACGACAAACTTAATTAAAAAAATTCGTTTCACGTAGCACTTGGGAGAGGGGGGGAGAGCGACGAGGATGGTACGTAGCACGTAGCACGGCAGCGCACACACGAATCGCGAATATGTTCCGAGTCCGAGAAGACCGTGGATGCTATAATGGTAACTGTACGTTGCGATACACTGACGTACCTACATGGGAAAAAAATAGTTCTGTGAAAAGCACACAGCGACGAAATGAGGAGAGACGACAGAGAAAGAGAAATGACAAGCCTAGTCTTCTTGATGACAAGTTGAAGGGGGTTCGGAAAATTCTGGACTTTCGTTACGAAACGAGGCACAGAATTTGAGACGAATTTTGATGATTTCACGAATACTCTGAAACCGGAAGTCACATGATATATATAATCCCTAGCGAAACTTAAAAACCCTAGAAATGAGCGGTTTTTGAAATCCAGAAGTGACTAGCAGCACAACCTATCGTCACTTTCGAGAAACTATTCAATTTCCGGTTTATTTATCTACTTTTACTCAATTTTACATGTTCCATTATTAAACAAAATGATCTTTGAACGACCTTTGACAATGAAAATTTCATTTTTATGAATTGAAAATTTAAATTTATCGAAAAATTTTGCTACAACTTCGGTTGTTGTGAGCACCAGAAAAGCCAATTTTATCTAGCCGAAAATGAGAGGAGAAAACAGCAGATTTTTTTTTTTTTTTGAAAAATTGCTACAATTATTTTGATTGAAACTATTGAAACCCTAATTACGAGGATCACAAGATGCAAATTGAAACTAGCACACTACCTTCCCATAATTTCTTTACCTCAAAAAAAAGCTTCCTCTAGAGACGAATAAGAAATCGAAGTCAAGAGATAACGGCGGGTTTTGCGTGGATGTGGAAAAAATTTAAATTCGTCGTATCTTTGCATCTTATTTTTAATGAAAAAAATCATCAAAACACTCGATTCTTCTTTTTTTTATTCCCACCAAAATATACTTTAGCACGGAGCATTTAACAAAATCTCGAGCTATTTTCGCAGAGATACAAGGAGCGTCGCTAATCTTTATTTATTTCTGACCGATAACTTTTCGCTGACGTGTCATATCTGGAGGCGGATTCTGGGCACGATCGAATTCGAATTCGACTCACCGCGAACGAAAATGTGCCATCGCAACGCCAATCTTTGTGTGCGGTTGATTTATGGCCTAGGGGAAAAAGTGTTTCCGGAAACGGAACCCGCGAAATCGAGCATACATAAAGTACAAATACGTTTAAAAAAACCCTGAACATGTACGCATGAACTACGAAGGTGATGAGAGAGGAAAATTGTAGAAGTCGAAGGATCGAATTCGATCGTGCCCAGAATCAGCCTCCTGTACCCTCTTAACCCACGTATGCGAGCTTAAAAAAATCTTATCGTCACGAGCTTCAGTGTTTACCAAAGTTTTTATTCTAGCTTTTACAAACAAAAAAACTACTTAAAAATTGTCAGAACGCCACTCTATAATGGCAGCTTCCATTTTGTTCCATGGTGCATCTGCATCGACGTTTCGTTTCTTCGCGCTGTTGCTCATTCTCCTTGGATTCGTAAACAAATGTTATTGTCACGTCCAGAAGGATATACTACGCTACGATTTGGATTTGGAAGAAGGTACACAGTTTTTTTCGGCTTTGTTTTTCCCAAGTGTTGGCGCTCTCCCGAAATTTGGCGCGAGACAAATTATTCGCAAAATCGAGAGTTTCGGTAATTTTCGTAATTTTTTAACCTCACCTTCATCGTGTCTGGAATTTTTTTTGGCCTCTGTCAAATCTATGAAAATCTTCGAGTGGCATAAACGTATCGTTGGTATTCGAAAGAAATGGAAGAAAAAGGAGAAAAAAAATTTTAATTCCCACTGTCATCGAATCCGGTGACACGAGAGCGTGTCACGAAATTTTCCGATCGATTTGAAAATTGAACTTTTTTCTTTGGCTATATATATGCAGATCTTGCGAAGGATTTTATACTCTGTAGAAAATGTGGCGCCGACATAGTGGATGCAGGGTACATTATTAACAATTTGAGTCCGCAAGCAAGCGTCATTAGAAATCAAACGTTGTTCGACAAGACTCAAGTCCAAGTCCAGTATCTCGTGAATCCATTCGGAATACGATTTCAAGTTATAGCGCTGTCGGTCGCGAGCTGTTTCGGCGTCACCGAACACGTACGTTGGTGGCTCTTAAGAATATTTAACAAGACTTTGCGTTATTCGAGCGTATTTGATATTTCAGTGGAACTTGAATTATTCGTGGTATCCGGGATACGCCTGGAAGCCTTGTCTATGTCGTCGCTGCGGTCGTCAGCTCGGATGGTGAATTAAAATTCAAGCTTTTGAGGTAAAAGTATCAAAATGGTCGACCGTGTCCCAATCTCCAACCGCAAATTACTTTTTTTTTAACATTTATCAACGCTGCCCGAAACATGCAAATAATCATTCAATTCGTTGTTCGTTCCTCCAAATTCCATTGAAATTTTATCTCAATCTGCCGTCAGTTTCTAATCAAGGCAGTCGTCTGGCGTAGAGGCTTAAAAAAAAGGTGATTTTTTGGTGATTTTTTTTTTTTATAGGAAAAGAAACAACGGACCTTCCTGAAAATTTTTTTGTACTTTAAGGCACATTTGAAGAGTATGGAAAAAAAATTTTATCAACCAATTGTCGCAAAATGACGGAGTATTAAATTGACCATAGAAGCGCTTCTCCGCTGGAGTTTCGAACCGGCGGGAAAGATGGTGCGCTTAATTCTTGTCTGGAACGCAAAAAACACAATTATTTTTAATTGACATATGTTTTTATTGTCGATGAACTGAAAAAAAACCCAGGAAAAACCGTGAAATCATATTAATTTTCGAGCTTGAACGAAAAAGTGACGATTTTTACAATTATTGTTTTTCTTCGTGCAATAAAAATAGTATAAAATGACTTTTTTGTGAATTTTTTTAGTTCATTTAGGATGGCTTTTAATAATCTAGAGAATGAACTTTGGTTCGGCTCGATAGGTCGAATAGTTTTTTTGCTTGGCGTTTCTATCGTCAATTTAATATTCCGCCATTTTGCAAGAATTAGGTAATAAAAAAATTTTTTTATACTCTTCAAATGTGTGTTTAAGTACAATAAAATTTTCAAGAAGGTCCGCTGTTTCTTTCCTTACAAAAAAAAAAATCACCAAAAATCACCTTTTTTAGGCCTCTACACCAGACGACTGCCTTAAATTCTTTATTTACGTTAATTCAAGCAAGTATTGCGCAGCAATATCGTACATTGACCAATGAAAATGCTAACGAAAGGACTGTGCGTTGTTGGCATATATTTTTGTGTTTCGACATTATAAGTCTAAAAAAAAAAGTTGTTTTTACATAAAATATCTATAGTAACGATCTATATTACTGAATTATGCCAAAATGAGTGAAAAAAGAGAGATTTTTAGTGTCCTGCTATTGGGACGTCTGAAATCGTAGTCCGTAACGATCTTTGACCGCTGGTCGGACCGTCCCATTGATCGGAACAACACAAAAAAATACGAGACCAAAAAACCGAATAAATAAAAATGTAATATTTATTATTATATTCGAATATTGCTTCGAGTCATTTAAGAGAGCTATTTAAAAATGTACCTTACATTTCTATGAACAAGTATTTTATAAAAAATATGTTAATTTTATGAAAATAAATATATATTTGTAATTTATCATTAATTAGCAATTTTGGGTGGTCTAATACTGGTAAAATTGATCCAGTTGATTATTATTTCGATTAATTGACAAAAAAAAATCGTTTGTTTTTTTTTTCATTTCTTTAAGCTGTAGAAACTTCAATGTTTCATAATCAAACGGCAGTTCATGGATTAAATAGAATTTAATGAAAATAATGTTGAAATTAGTGCCTCAGATGGTCGACCACTGGTACGTTTACCTCATCTATTTTTCCCAAACGAATTTCAAAATTATTTGTACGGTATATTTTTTTTTTTTCTCAGGATGTTTGAGCCTGTGAAAAGTGCGACCAACGACAGGCTTTTGCCGACCAACGATGGTTTTTACCTACTGATACTCGACAGTTTGCTCAGCGAGAAATGTAAGCGCAATCGAATTTGTAGATATCAATGATCTTACTGACAATCAATAATAATGCATAATAATAATTTTCGATATCAATAAATTTGTCAATTGTTTATTTTATTTATAGTAAAAAAAAAAAAAAAAAAAAAAATTAATAAATACCAAATCACGCCATAGACCGTCGAATTTTGAATGAAAATTATCGCAAGCTCTCGATTTTACGTTATTTTCAGTTGCGAATTCTCTCCTAGTCGTTCCAAAGTCGTACAGGAGCTAGCGGCGCGTGAAAAAAAAAAAAAAAAAAAAAAAAATGGAAGATGCGGATATGACGAGCGAGCAGAGAGAATTTTTGGCGATGTGCGAGGAGGAATTCAAGGATCGTTATACCGAAGCGGACGAGAATTTTATGAAATTAAAGAGCGAGGATTTGAAAAAACCACCGATCGTCGATCCCTGGTACAACAAGCCGCGTCGACCGCATTACGATTGGTCGCGTCAGAATCGCGAACAGGGCCAAGGCGGACGTCGCAATCATCACTCGGATCGTCGAAATAACGAGAGAAACGATCGATACGATCGTCATGCCGGAAAACATCATCTCTATCAACGAAATTCGAGGCCATATTGAAATACCATCGCGATTATACATAAAATGATACGAAAAAGAAAGAAAAAAAAAAAAAAAAATACAATTTATGTTTTGTAAAATTTTACACGAGTTTCGTCAATTTTTCTCCCTCGACGAATACGTCCACGAACCCAAACCCATGGCGCTTGCGGGAATTCGAAAATAATGAGAAACGCATTTTAAAAATAATTATAACTGGTGTATTTTTTTTTTTTTTTTTTTTTTTTCGTTTACCAAGCAGCTCTTGTACAACAATCGATATTATATACAAACTTAACGACCGATCATGTAATAGTACAAAAAAAAAAACCAAATACTCTTAACGCAAAGCCGTAAAAAAATCTTTCATCTCATACAATACTACGAGTCAAGAGCTGAATATATATATATATATATGTATGTATATATGTATATATATATGGTCGTACCTTTTGTTATTAATTAACATTGATTCTGTAATATTTTGCTCATGAATAATTGATGAATTTTTTTTTTTTTGTTCAATTCGTTTCGCACGAATCGTAATATTATTGCCTGCTTTCTCGTAAATACAATTATTTATATATATTTATATATATATATATATATATATATATATAATTTTACTTTTTGCTTGAATATTTGCATTATTTACACATGGACGATATTGCTGGGTTTTTTTTTTGTTTCTCCATCCATCATTGTCGTCGCTCTCGTTTTCCGGGGTCATTTCGTGACTCGCACTCCTTAAATCTACAACAGTCTCGACGTGTTAGAACTAGAGGATTTATATTAAAAAAAAAAAAAAAGAGAAAAAAGAAAAGTAACGATAAAACCGATATTTACACGAATGTACAGAGTCAATAAAAGCTAATGATTCCCTAATGACGCTCGGTAGTATTCGCCGTTTGAACTTTCGGTGTTCCGGTGCATTTATAAAAAGAAATATATACACATATATAGAAAATTAATGATAAATGCATATTATCGTCGGTTTAATTCGCAAATTAGTCCAATTAACATTCGTCATATGACTTTGTCAAATCGTCGAGCCGACACTTCTTTGATACTTGATCGGATAGGTTGTTTTTTTTTTTTTTTTTTTTTAAATGATTTCACCGAAATCATTCGTTGAAAAATCCCTTCGCAAGATCACCGAAGGATTCATCGATAGTAGGAAAGAGAGCCGACGAGGACCCGACGGCCGTTTAGCATGTCCTATCACAGTTTTTGTTTCCTTTTTCTTCTTTTTTTTTCTTCTTTTTTCTATATCTTTACAAGAATCAGGAAAATCACGACTTTCGAAGACATTCATATAAAGACCGAGAAGATCACGGCCAAAAGGGGTTTTACGATTCATTAATTCCCAACGAGGAAGACCCTCGACTCTCACGAGGCTATTTTCTTTTTTGCATAAACGTTGCACTCGTAAAATCGACATGTACAATCGTTTCGTATTCGAATGGCTTCATGCCATCGAGTATTTTTCAAGATTCAATCTCTATCCTCGGCGTTCGCTGCGCCCCGAGAACGCGGAGCCAAAAGCGTCCTTAGCCCTGGCCCCCCCCCCCCCCCCCCCCCCCCGAGTGAGAGTCGAAATAAAACATGATTTCTCCATAATCAGCGGGGGGGGAAAAAAAAAAATAAATAAAAAAATAAAAAAAATAATAATATTCATCAAGGGTCCCGGGCGGCAGCTCCATTCGTCGTTATAATCAATCATGAAATCGTCACGTTTTTTTTTTTCGTTTTTTTGTTTTTACGATCATGAGAAGAAGTAATTACCAAAATTGCATTGGTCCCATCGATGGATCTCAGAATGGCGGACAATTGATGCCCGGATGAAGATACTGGCACTTGTCGCCGACACGGCAAAAGCCATTTTTCGTAAATTGCCGACAAATCGGCGGTGGTTTACCATTGCCGCGCCATCCGCCTCTCCATCCGCCGCCCATTCTCGGTCCCATCGGACCGGCTACGCCGCCGCCGCCCCGGAACCAGCCGGGACCATTGCCGCCGCGACCGCGATTACCGTGCATGGGTCCGCCGCCGCCTCGGGGAGGTCCGCCGGGAAAATTCGGTCCATGACCGTACATGCCCGGCGGACCGGGAGGACCCTGAAAATTTCCATAGCCCATGTCGTCCGGCGGTCCCATCATTCCGTAACCGTCCTGCTGATTGAACATCGGCGGTCCCATCATACCCGGCGGACCCATCGGACCTTCCATACCCGGTGGAAAACCACCACCGGGCATATTTTGCATCGGCGGCGGTTGTTGATTCTGCTGCTGCATGGGATTCATACCGACATCCGGAACGACGACTTTTCCATCGCCGGTTCGCCAACCGCCGCCGGGACCAGGCGGCGGTCCGCCGCCCATCGGACCTCCTCCGCTCATATCGGGCGGTCCCATGTGACTCATCGGACCCATCATCGGTCCCGGCGGCATAGGCTGCATCGGTCCCATGGGTCCCATCGGTGGCATCATGGGCGGCTGTGTATGCGGAAAACCAGGCGGAAAATGATAACCGGTCGGCTGTATGATCGGCGCAGGAGGTGGCAAAAATGGCTTCGGCTCGGGCCAAGGTACACCCGTAAAGTCTTTCTCGCTGTCCTTGTTGCCCGTAAGATCCTCGAGGGGTATCGTTTTCGGATCCGTCATCGCGTGATGACGCTCCTCGTCGGGCTCGGTCGGTGAATCGGGTATCCTGAAGCGTAATCAACGAATTAATACCTGACAGGCAAAACATCCAAAATCGTATTCCTCTCCGGGGCCAATGAGTGTAAAAAAATATCCAGTCGAAATTAATCTCAAATATCTCGGCTCCTGATAAAGCTGGCGAGTTTTTTTTTTTTTTTTTTTTTTTAAATTAAAGTTCAAACGATTTTGCATAAAATAGCGATATTATGGAAATGATTGATTCGAACTATAGAGTTAAAAATTAACGTTGAAATTCAAAAAAGTTAGTGAGTGCGCCGAGAAAAATTAATTTGGAGGGGGAAAATTTTACACTCATTGCCTGTCAGGGGTTAAAGATTCCCGAACGACGAAATATTCGACGGATTATTCAATTTTTGGTTTTTTTTTTTTCGTCTCAAAATACTCCCCCCGCTTCAGTTACGGTAAAATGCGTTATCATATTGAAAAGACGAAGTTTTTCGTTCATTGAAATTTATGAAAAAAAAAAACGCCACGAGAATCGAAGTAATGGGGGAGGGGCATTACTTTTATTTCATTATCCGCTATGATCTCATTCTTGGGGAATTTTTACCTAAATTAAGATGGAATAGCGACGTTTTTTTAAATAAAATATTTAAACATTTTGAATCGATAAGTCGAAATATTTTGATAAAATTTCATATCAATGAGTCAATGATAAGGGATTAAGGCGGCCCATCAGTGACAAAACTAGTCAAAAGTCGTGACGTGAAAAAAAAATCATAAAACCTATCATAATATTTTCGTTTATCGTCGTATAATGAAGTTTACCGTGATATTTTATCCATAATTTATTATAAATAATATTATAAATAAAGTCTCAAGTGACAAAAGTATTCAACGCTGTCGGAGCGATCGAGTAAAAAAAACGATAGCTGATATTCATGTTTCCTCGCGTGCAGAATGACAGATCTATCGTATCCGAGATTTGCACGCACGATGACTTTCGCGATTAAATTTCTCGGGAAAATCCCTGGCAAGAAACAATTTTTTAAATACCATTGGAAATTTCACGATTTCATCTTTCAATGCTCAAAATTTGAATAAGATCTCTCGTCTTCGTCAAAAAGTATCGTGTCACTTCCGGTGAAAATGGAATCAACCGTCACAAGACCCATGTTAAAATAGGTAATTTTAACCCGTAATAACCACACCTCTATTGAGCATATACATACATGCCACACTAGTGCAATTTGGGATTTTGCATTTTCAATGTACTATAACTCTCGTATAAATAATCTAAAACTATTCGATAACCGGTATTTTTTTGGGATAATAGATTCTCAGGAATCCGAAGGTCATTATTTCAAATGCGATAAATATTATTCATTCCGTGAAAATACGACAAAATCAGCACAAAAATGTTCAAAAATTCACACAAAAGAAATTTTAGGTGGTGCAAATTTGCACTAGTGTGGCGTTTACGGGTTAAATTACTCGTTCGCAATAATTTGCCTGGGCAACATACCCTGAAATTTTGAGAGAGAGCGTTCATTGCATCTCTCCCGAAGTTTCATTCGTATCATCGGTTTTTTAATTCACTTATGAGCCACCTTAAGGGAGCTTTCCAGTGTGAAATTTTCAAAAAATCGATTTTTTTTTTTTGCTTTATCGAATACTGAGCACGAACTTTTCGAAGAAGCAGAAGGGATATTGTATGGACCTGGCATCGCTGATTGACCGTAAGTAAACGATTTACCTAAAATTTCCTCACTTGAAACTTTGAACGCGTTTTTCACGAAACAGCATTTTTTAAAACGGTGTCCAACCTGGAGGGCGGAGTTTTAAAGCTATCGAGTTGAATTTTTTACACAATATTCTTAACGTCATTGTTTATCGTGCTATGGAAGCTTTTTTTTTTTTTGACATCTTCCTATTTTTTTGTAAAAAAAAACTGCCAAAAAAAATGCTAAAATCGATACTTTTTGTTCAAACCGGCGCCATTTTTGCAAAAAAAAAAAAAAAAAAAGCCTCCATAGCACGAAAGCCAATTATATACCGATCAATAATCTTTTTGTTTTTTGTTTCAGATCAAAATTGTGACCCCCAACGTGGACACCACATCCAAGTGCATTTTCTGCAACAATTGTTTCATCATTTTTATAGATATTAATTAATAAATAAATCGATCTTTAAAAAATTGTTTTGTATTCTTCAATACCCAATTAATATAAAAAAAAAAAACCAGACCGATTAGATTATTTTTTCTTTAAAAAAAAAAAATCGCGAAAAACAGCGATTTTTCGGGCTGTCACACTGGAAAGCTCCCTTAACAGGTCGTGTTTTGGTTGAAAGATAATAAAAATAAAAAAAAATAAAAAAATTTGAAAAAAATTCTTTACTCACATGCTACGATTGAAGTAAAGGGCTTGAAGTATTCCTTTCTCACGGGCATACTGAATTCCCTTCTCTCTGCTTTCTTTTCCAGGCTCAACGAGAGCCGGCATAAGATCAATGGGTATCAGTGGCTTCCAAATCGTTTTCTCCTCCATGAGATCCTCGGTGCTCAATTTTCTCGCCATTTGAAAAGCCTCGCGCTCATTTTGCTTCTCCATTTGTTTCATATCCGTGAATGTCTTCGTTACATTGACGCGCTCGGTCTCGTCGAGCTCGAAATAACGAATCGACTCGAGATCCGTTTTCCATTTGAGATTTTTCTTCGGGCCTTTGCGCTTTTGCAACAATAGAACGCTTCTCAGGCCATCGACGTAACGTATCTCCGGCTGTGGACTCGGGCTACGTTTTTTTTCCCCGAAATCCGTCGTTTCGGTGATAATTTCCTCGTTTATCGGCGATTCCGGGCCTTTAGCGTCCTCGGAATCTTCCGGCTCGGTGAGCTCTTTCGCCTCGGCTTTAACGGCCAACGCTGCCATTTCCGTTTTCACGAGATTCGAAACGCTCATCTCGTAATCCTCATTACCGTCAGCATCAATTTTCATCTCCTCCGGCTCTTCTTCCTTCGTCTTGTCGACGCTTTCTTCTTTCTCCTCCTTGTCCTCGTCCGTCTCCAGTGTATCTTGATAAAACTTAAAAATACAACGGGGAGGGGGGGGGGGGGGGGGCCAATTAGCAAAAGACATGAATTTCAATGCGCATAATTTTTGCGAAATTAACGCTCGAATTTTCGCGAATTAAAAAGGAAATGGAAAAAAAGAAAAGCTTACTTTTAAATTTGGTTTTAGAGCGAGGGGTGATCTATCGTCGGCGCTCGGTGGCGATTGTTGGCACGGAGATTCGTGTCCGCCCTCGGAATTCGTTAGCTCCGATTTCTTCGTTTCGCACGTACCGTCCTTGGATATCGAGGTTCTTCTCTTATTACGCTTTCTCGGCTCTTTGCTCTTCGTCGATGCGGTCATCAGCGCGTCCATGAACATGTCACTCTCTTGCAGGACCATCGCTGTTTATACGAAAAAAAAAAAAAAGAAAACAAATTCGAACATGAGTAAATAAATTTTATCCGTGTGTTTTGTCATCTCGCATTGTCAAAAAAAAAAAAGGGTATGCGTCTTTGCGGGGAAGAAAAAATTCTCTCAATTTGCCGAGCAATCAGCTATAATCCGAGTTATCTTTGTTTCATTATGTATTTGTATTATAATTATTGTATATAGTTATATGATCAATCATTGAATACGCTGTAATCCGGAAAATCTGCAGCAGGATCTGTGAATAAAGAGAACGAGAAATAGAGAGGGATATATCCTGAAATTCTGTAACTTATTCTTTAGTTTTAGTCAAAATTTTGCAAAAATGCTTATTTCTCGCAGTAATTATTCATAAACGGAGATTATCTCAACCGATTCGCTATAGCTGAAGATACTGCAGGACTGGGATCGATATAATTGTACATAATGATCGACGAATCGAAGATGATGATGACTTTGCAAAGTCATACGCTTTGCAATATGTTTAATATTTACAAATTAGAGCTTTGCATAATGTTTAAATTCATATAAATAAATTTAATTTAATGAACTTTAGTTTGATGAACTTTACCCGTTCGTTAATTTGGAAAAAGAAAGTGAACATCCAAATTCGTTAATTTGGCAAAAAAAGTGATCAACTCTGCAAATACAGGGCATTTGTTCTTTGGAAATTGGTTGATTCAACAAAGTTATCTTCAAAAATTGATCCTCCCCCCAATCCACTGATTTTTAAACTTTTGCAGTTTCAGGCAGTCAGCAGGAAAAAATTAATGGATGAATAGAAATACGAAATATTCGACGGGAATGAGGAAGGACGATGTTACGAGTTTAAAAATGATCCCTTGAACGAAAGCGCAAAATATCGATAAAGCTAATACGGCAGATCGCAAATAGCGTAACGCAAATAATATTTGTGTATATATATAATAATGCTACTTGGATCATTCAGGGAGTAAATTTAAACATTACAAAGCTCGCCGAGGCGATCAAGTAAATTAGACTAAAATTTTTCCACAATTATATAACGTTTACTGGGTAATTTATTTATCAATATTAAATTATTATTTTTTTTTTTCTTCTGAAATTCAAGAATGTATGTTATTTACGTAGAATCCTTAAACCGTTATATCTTACTGATACAATAAATAAATAAATAAATAAATAAATGAGCACGAAAAATGCATTTTTTTTTCATTCAATAAAGATATAATTTTAATTATACCAATGAAAAATTCTCATTAATGTTTTCCCATACAAAATTTCAACATTAATATAGAACAATAATTTCCATTTCAAAATTGCAATTTTTTTTTATCGTCACTTTTGAAGAGTTATCATAAATATTCGAATTAAATCCAATCAAGTTCTACAATTAAAAAAAAAAAAAAATTGTCTCTGACGCTTTCTACCGGAGAATATTAAAAATTATTGGGCCTGTTCTTTTTTTTTTTTTTTTTTCCCCCATTTATTGAACTTTATAGGAATTGAAATATCGATATCGGCAATTATATGCGTTGGTTCAGGAAAAAAAAAAGATTTAAAAAAAAAAAGAGAACAAGGTATATCTCGTAGCGATATAGTCGAGTCCCCCCCTCCGGCAGAGCTCGATTCACCGGCAGACCGAGAATTACAGAGGCAGATTTCTGGTTCACCTGTGCCCATCGCTACGACTGGTCGATATCGTACAAATGGTTAGTATACGAATGAAAAACTCGCGTCAAAGATTGCCGAAGATCCCTCGTTAATGTCATTGCAAAAACATCGGTCTCTCTCTCCCGCTCGCTCGCGAAAAATTCAAGTCGGACGCAAGATTGCGCAATAAATTACGCAAAAAGTACAGACCGTAAAAAAATATTTTTTTTTTTTTTTAAATACGAATCGTTTCAGGCAAAATCATCGGTCAATTGGAATTTACGTTTCTTTTTTTTTTCTTCCCCCTTTTCTTTCGTTCGCAATTAATTGTACGAATCAATTGTTCATTTCGAGCTATCGGAAGATAATTATTTTTTGACGAAAAAAAAAAAAAAAAAAAAAAAAAAAAAAAAAAAAAAAAAAAAAAAACGAGAGATCCAGACTTTCCCGCAAATTTTTCATATCCATACGAAACTTTTTGCACGAACGAGGTGCCCAAGAGAGGCTCGATTATTTTTTTTCTCTCTTTTTTTCTTTTAAGAAAAAGTATCGTTTGCCGATACGAGTACGTTTTTCGTACTATAATCGTTAATGTTTTTTTTTTTTTTTTTTTTTTTTTTTTTCTTTCCAGTTTTGGGCGACCATCGTAGCACGGATTTTCCCTCTCGACGACGTCGTAAACGAGCATTCGTGACGGTCTCTTCCTTCAAAACGACAAAAAAATCGTCCGCTGATCCGAAAACGGCGCCACCCACTCTTGCAAAATGCCCTTCATTCCATTTAAGCATTTTTTTTCTCTATCTCTCTCTCTCTCTCGCTTTCTCTTTTTTTTCGATAAATGAGCCATTGCCCATTTTTTTTTTTTTACAATCTACTATAGCAGATTTGCCTCAAGCATCAGAGAAAGAGAGAGAGGGAGAGAGAGAGAGAGATGATTCTATAAAGAATCCTCATTCATGCCCCAATTTCATTTTTTTTTTCTGCATTTCCGGCGAGAAAAAAAAATATCAAGAACCACAAGCCAGAGGGCGCTGTAATTCACGCCGAGAAAGCGTTATTCCTTCTCGATCGCTCGATCGCTTCCGGTTATTACGAATGTGTATTTGTGTGCGATCTGAAGAACGAAACAAAATTGCGTAACAAAAAAAAAAGGCGTTTTTGTCTTTCATGTTTTTTTTTTTTATTCCTCTCGTTCGTGTCACGTGCAATTCCGAAAGGTATGGAGCTTTGTTCGTTGTTGTTTTTTTTTTTTTTTTTCGCATCAGAGACATTGAGTAAAGAGCGGAAAGAAAGAAAAAAATTTCGAAGCTTACCAAATTTATAGTTCAGGAATAAGATAATTGGAACACCGCGCGATTAAACGCACGTTTTCGAGAGGCTTCTCAGAGGAGCTGTGCTTTTTTTTTTTTGCTCCGCGCGCGTTAGCGCCCCCCTCTGCGACGTCCCCCCCCCGGTTCGTCGCAAATCTGAAACTGAACTGAACTTTGGTAAACTGAAATTTTGGAAATTTTTGTTTGTTTCAAAGATTGAGGGGAAAAAAAATGGTCTGTTGGGCTTTTCCAGCTGAATGAGCTTTTTCCAGCTGAATGAGTACGAAAATTTTCCTTTTTTTTTTAAGATACCTGGACTTTGGTTTTCTTTTTTTTTTTTCAATAATGAACTTTGTTTTTTTTTTTTTTTTTCCTTTTTCCGTCTCGCTAATCGCAAATATTTCGAGTGACGAATCTTTTTTTTTTTCTTATTCTTTCTTCCTCCACCAGTTCTACGTGCCTCGGATTCGCCGAGTGGATTGAAAAATCTGGACAAATCTTTTATTTTTTTTTTTTTCGTTAGTCAACGCGAGAGGCTGATTAATCCAAACTTTATGTAATGTGTCGTATGATTTCAATGTACGAGAGAAATAGAGAGAGAGAGAGAGAGAGAGAGAGAGAGAGAGAGAGAAAGTGTTATTCGTTCGAAACGAGCGTGAGTTAATGTAGCAGAAAACCCAAAAGTTGAATATTTGCAGATTTCGGATAAATTTATTTGAATACTGTTCAGTTTAAAAAAAAAAATAAATATATATATATATATATATATATATACGATTTACATGTACAAAGGAAAGAAATGTGGACAGACAAAAATTTGTTGCCTTACCTAAAGTAGAATAGGGTACACTATCTCTCCGTGGTGAAGACTCGCATATTTGGTCGTAAATCACTTTTTATCTTTTTTTTTGTTTTTTTTTCTCTTTTCATCGACGAACTTTTTTTTTTCCTCCTTTTTGCCATCTTTCGCAATCTCGAAACCGCGTTGTTTCGTGACGCGAGATTTCTTTTTATGTTTTTGTTTTTTTTTTTTTTACGATAAGTCAGAGCCCGTGGCTTTTTCTTTTTTGATCGTATTTTTTTTTTTTCCTTCAGATACTTTTTTTTTTTTTTTATCGCGCGACACGAACCCTTTTTTTCCCCCGAGTTTTGGGTCGTGGGTCGAGATTGTGCGCTGTACACGGGACATATTTTCGCAGAATGGACATTATTTTTGGTTTTTTTTTCTCTTTTTTTTTTTTGTTTTTTTTTTTTGTTTTTTTTTCTATATCGAAGTTTTACCTGCTGGATCTTCTTAATTTAGGATTATATATGCGCGAAGCTCGAGGCGGATTAGAGAATGAGAGAGAAAGATGGCCGGCGGTGCCCAGGATCTTCTGTCTTCGAGAGTGGCTCGTTCTGCGCTAACCTGATCGTTTGAGAGGGCTGGGAGAACTTACGCGGCGATAGCGATTAAGAAACTGAGAATCCGCAGCGATGTCCCACGAGTTGGGGGTGATACGAGCCGAAGATCGTTGAATGGACGATTATTTTCTTCGTCTCTTGCCTAATTCTTGATAAACATCTCTGGTAATTATAATTTATCGATAAGGGGGGGGGGGGGGGGGGGCCCAACATCAGCAGCCGGATATACGTAATAATGGTCGTATCAGGAGTTACAACGATTCAATGATATTCCTGAAAGAAGTGAGAGTATTAATGAACAAATTAAAAAAAAAAATTAAAAAAAAAAAAAACGTGTAGCAAGTAAACAAACGAGTTACGCTTCCTTTGTACGATCCACCTGCAAAGTCAATATTTACAAGTTAATAGTCGTTTATGACCGCGATACTTCGATAATTCGAGACGATCGAGATAAAAGACGGGGGAAAAAAAAAAAAGATAAATAACCGGGGAATCAATGATATTTTCATTTTAGAGCGCGAAAAAGCAATTTTCATGTCGTTTTTTTTTTTCTTGATTCAATATAATATCGATCGTCTTGAAATATCAGCGCAAAGTTTTGCTCGGTAAATTGAGAGATCGGCAAGTGGGATTGCGGTTAACTTTTGTTAATTTCGTTGTTTCACCTAAAGAGAGAAAACCTGCGTTGGAAAAATATGTGAGAGGCATTCTCCCTGAACTCGCGACACCCGCTTTGTGCTCCCCCAAATGTTTTCCCCGTTTATTCGGAATTTTTGTGACGAAAAATGAAAAAGATGCGTTTTTTTCTCTCTCCGAAGCGCTAAAGTTTAGTTCACTGACGCTCACGAACGGTGGCGCTGATTGGCAGCGTTGTCACGTGATCCGAGAGAAATTTTCTCTATTCGGTGCCAGCGAGTAAACATTCTTCGTAGATGGAGCCACTTTCGGGTGGTAAAAATCGCAAGGGACGCGTCAATTATCCGGTGGCATATTCTCAGATACGATTTTATCGATATATTTCGTAGGTCGAGATTTTTAAGCTTTTCCGATTGACCTCATTGAATCATTGAATGGATAATTAGTCAAAGTTTCATTATATCCGAGAATACGATGCTATTTGGGTTGAATTTACTGCCACCAGGCCTGCGACTTTATCGAAACGATAAAGGAACGTTATCGAAGCTTCCGCAATGAGCTGAGAGAGTGGCACGAGCTCAATTTTCTCCGTTCGGTATTTATTATGAAATTTTAGAAAACAAAAATTGATTTTTTTTTCTTCTCAATCAATGCGACACTTTCGAAACTGCTTTGGTTTTCGCAGAATCTTTGGGAATTTGGGCAGAACTCGTAAAAAAAAAAAACTTTAGCGGACTTTACGTAGCAAAAAGTTCTCAATTCAAATATTACTTTGCACATTTTGTACGCGCGCAATAACGATAAAAAAAAAAAATAATAAAATATCCGCTGCTACGAATAAAGTTAATTACGGTTGAATCATCGATATTTTTTCAGTACAATGGACTCGAATATGAGGAGCGTTAGCAAGTTGATATTCTAAGAGGAAAAAAAAAAAAAAATGTGCGAGTGTGCGTGGGTGTACTCGTTTTATCCAATATTCATTCCTAATAAAATCATCGATTCACACGATCGATTCGTTTCTGTAAATCTTTAATAACTCTGCAAAGTTTTCTTCACGAGCTCTGGCCAGGTATTGCACAAAATTCCGTCAAATTTACAGCACAATCAAATCTGCCGGATTGAACGAGGAAAAGAATTTTGTTTATTTTTTTTGCTAAAAATGACGTATACGAGTAAAACGTGAGGACGATTTTTCATTTAAAAAAAAATTGCGAAAAACAATTCGAAACATTTGTTTCGCCGCTTTTTCCTCCGGAGCTCATGTAATTTCGCCAAAAATCGATTAATCGTTCGCAAATAACGATTCATCAGCCAAAAAACAATTTTGATATTATTAATATTAAGCGAAATAATCTGGTTTTTTTTGCTGTATCTCTTGGCACCCCTCTCGAGCCTACAAAAGCATGAAAAAAAAAACAACGAAAAAATTGCAGCCGAAGAACGATCGAAGATAATGGTAAATTTTTACGAAAAAAAAAATCGCCAAAAAGTTCTTTCGAATCGAATAAATGAGGAAAACATTCGAGATTTGTCGAAAAAAGGGGGAAAAAAAAACGTGTCAACGAGTTCAGGAAAGTCAGCGCAGACGAATGCAAGACCAAAAAGTTATAACGTTTTGCCGACGTTGCAACGATCGATGGCTCATACTTACGTTTGGGTTTCGGCGATATGAGCTTGATAGCGCCTTTCTTCTCCTCGATCGGCTCGCTGGGCGGATCCAGGGAAAGTTTCGTTCGTTTTTCGGACGGTACGGATGTTTCGCGCAGAGGCGACGCTCTCTTCAGCGTGGCGAGCGGCGGTTTTGGCGGTAGGATCTTCTTGTCGACGAGACCGCCGGAGGATTTTTTCGCTGCCGAACGAGGAGGCGGAGGTTTGACCTCTTCCTCGAGACCTGTTGAACGGAACTTCGAGTTGAATGTTTTGACGGTTTTTGGTCGCGAAGAATCGAGAGAATTTTTACGATTCTCAATGGATATGGAAATATTTTTTTTCTCCAGCGCAACGCTAGAATTTCCGGGCGCAAGATTTTTCCTCGTCTCGATCTTGTCCTTGTTCTCTTTGGAGCTGTCCTTGGAATCGGTGGACGATTTTCTCAGCAATGCTTCGCCGCTCGACGCTTCGTCGGCTTTTTTCCTCGGTATTTTGCCCAATTTCGTGCTTATCGCCTGAGCCTGAACCTTCTCGAGGGTAGCCTTGTCCTTGTCGGCTTGATCCTTCTTCAATTTTTCCTTTTCCTTCTCGCGCTCCGTTCTGTTCTTGCTCGTCGACGACGAAGACGATGAAGAAGAGCCATGCTTGCCGGAAGACGACGACGACGACGAATGATGATGCCTGTCCTTGTCCCTGGATGATTTTTCCTTCGAACTGGAACTTTTCGAGCCGCCGCCGCCGCTGGCCGAGCTAGAACGATGCGAGGAGCGATGCGAGCTCGAGGATGATCCACGATGAGCGGAGCTTGACGAGCGTTTTGACGAGCCGGAGCTTTTCGTTGTCGAGCCAGCGCCGCTGTTTTTCTTATCCGTGGCGGAAACGACGGGGCACGGGATTTTTTTATCGTCGGACTTGTGAGAATCGCGATTTTCCTTATCGCTCGATTTTCCAAGATCAACGCTACGATCGTCTCTGGCGGTATCTTTGCTTTTACCGCCGGAAATTTCATGATTTTCATGCTTCTTCGTCGTTTTCGCGTCAGTCTCATTCGTCGCTAGGTCATTTCCATCATCGTAGCCGGTTATCTCGTCGTCCAATCTCTCGACGATCATTTCCTCGTAATCCACGTAATTTCTTTGCTCATCGATCGTCTCGTTCGTGCCAGCATCGCCGTTGCTCGTCGTCGTCGTCTCGTGACACGAATTTATCGCATTATTTATATTCGCCGCGTCCGTCTCGACCTTGACGAGCACGTGATTTCCGTCTCTTATCGTTATCTTGCAAACGGGACCCGACGGTATTACCGACGTTCCATTGCCAACCACGACGTACGATTGTTTCGTTATATGCTGCGCCTGATGCGATTGCGTCGTCGGTGAATTCAAAACGTGCAATTTCATTGGCTGCGATGGTTTCGTCTCTATCGTATAATTATTGCTCGTCGGCGCGAGATCTTGAACTTTTACGGTCATCGATTCGGCCGTTTCATTCGTCGCGATAACGTTCTTAGCATCGACGATCGTATAATTTTCGGCTTGGATCGCCGTATTCGACGCCGCCGCTGCTGCCGCTGCGGCGCTTTCGATTATCTGAGCCGGCACGGAATTCGGCGCTGCCTCGCCTTTCACGATCTTCAGCCATTGCTCGACCAAACGACTGGCCAATAATCTAACGCCCTGATGCGACACCTCCTTGGACAGGCCCTTGATCAATTTCGGACAATTGTTGCTCTTCAGTCGCTCGATCTTCACCGGACAGAGATGCAAAAGTTCCAGCAATTCTTGTATCAGAGCCCAATTCTTCGCCACTATACCGTCCGTCAGCCACATGTGCACGAGACTCCAGCCTCCCGCGTCCATGAATCTAAAAGTCAAGGCGATCGTATTTTTTTTTTCTCAAATTCTCATCGCCGTCTCGCGCCGACTTAAATTTACTTCGAACGAAAAAAAAGCTCGCAAATTCAGGCAAATTAAAGTAATCGAATTTAAGGGTTTCGAAGTCAGAAAAAAGGGGCATGTTTTCTCGATTTTTTTTTTTTTTTCCACATTGCATATGAATTAATTTAATCGAAATTTCGATTAACATCGAAGAGTTTCAAGGGTGTTTTAGAAAATTTTCATTCAAAAATGTTGGAAAGCTCAGCCTGTGGGTGTTTGCGGAGATCCCTAAAAAAAGTGTCCTCGCGATGGTCAAGATAACTCGTGATAGCTATGGAGAAAATTAAACAAAACTAAATATTTTCTGCTAGCGGATAAGCAGAGCTCGTGATTGAACGAAGGATTTTTTTTTCCGTTTTATTAATAAATTGTACCAAAAAATGTATTATTTTGGGTACAATTCTGCCAAAAATTCGAATTTCAATTGTTTTTTTTTATCAAATCCTTCGTTCAATCGCGAGCTATACTTACATGCTAACAGAAAATATTTGGTTTTTTCATTTCGGATAAAGCTAGCACGAGTTATCGCGACCACCGCGAGGACACTTTTTTTTTGAGGGCCGAGCTTTTTGACATTTTTGGATGAAAATGTTTTAAAATACTGTCGACATGTTACTTTTTGATATACTTAACATTTCGAATAAAATCATTTATATTATGTGAAAGAAAAAAGTTTAACCGGTAATTTCGCTGCTTTCGCGGTGATGCCGAGTCGAAAACGTTCGCGTACAGTTTTCAACTCGTTAAATCGTTTTAAAAATCTCTAAAAAATTCACGAATACTCTTGAATTCTTCTATAAATGTGAATCCACGATTTTTTTTTTCTGGTACAAAAGTTATCGTCTCGTTTGCTATAAATTTGGTAGAAATTTCGGAGTAAAGCTTCGCTCGGGACGAAATCGATCCGGTGCGAGCGTGCGCCGGATCAAACAGGAAATTTTATATCGAAAGAAATATTGATTTTTCACGAGATTATCGATCGCGGATTCGTCGAAGCTGTTATAGGATACGTGGAATTTGATTTTTTTTTGTCGGACACATATCAGTAAGTACGGCGCATCAAGGACAAACCGCCCAATGGTTCAGAGTCCGTTATAATTTTATATCGCATGTTACGTCATACTTTTGTATCACGCCGGTATTTTTCGATCGCAAATACCCGCGTGTCTCAACATGCTGCTTGAAAAAAAATTTTTTTTAAATAAAAAAAATAAAAAAAAACATTTCGCAGTTCCAAAATTGTTAAGCATAGAAATTTTTCAGCCGTACGAGTCCTCGATGATTTAATATTCGAAAAAATTGTAAAAAAAAACGAGTTTAGGGAGTAATTCGGTTTCGCTTCGTTTATCGCAGTCTCGTCGGCTCAAAAATGGGGAAAAATGGGGAAAAATGATGAAAAATTGAGTTAAGGGTAAATTTTTTTTTTGGTTTCACTCACTGGCTGAGAAGTTCGGTATTCGTTGTCTTGAGGATTTGTATGTAGATGCATTTCGAGACGAGCTTCTTGGAGAATTTCGTCATGAGATTTGCCAGACGGTGTACCTCTTCTTTGCTCTTGATACCGCCCGTGGGTCCCAGCAAAACGCTGAGGCACTTGAGCAACTGAAACGGATCTATGCGCGGCTGGGAACACACGCGTGCAAAGGATAACGCGATAATGAAAAAAAAAAATCCTGTTCGAATCGCGCTGAAAGCGACGAGGGGGGGGGGAGGAGGGCATTGATTCAAGCGCTTGTAGGACGCATATCAGAAAGTTCGGCTCATGGAATACAACCGCCCAATGGTTCAGAGTCCTTGAAAATTTTAATCTAGCATTGTATTTTTTGTTTTTTTTTCAATCGCACAAACTTTTCATTCGTGAAAAGCTTGCGCGTCTCTAAATGCCGAAATTAAATTCGAAATATACGAATTCGATATTTACGCAGAATCGACGATTCGTGTCGGGCTATCAAAAATTTAATGTTTTTTTTTTTTTTTTTTTTTTTTTTCAAATTCATTTACGCAATTCGCGATGAATTTGAACGTTGAAAAATTCGAAATATACGAATTGATATGCAGCGAATCGATAAAATTTACGCAAAATCGACGATTCGTGTTGAATTATCGATTTTTTTTTTTTTTTTCAAAATTTATTTACGTAATTCGTGTTGAATATGATCAGATCAGTCTAACGTTGAGGAAAAAAAAAAAATCACGTGATCAAGGCATAGAATCCAAAATTTATTTCAAATTACCTTTTTCATGACGAATCTAATTAACTGGGGATGCCTGTTTCATAAATATATATTTTATTGTCATCATTCATTCTCCGGAGGTCAAACGAAAACGGATAAATTCTTTATTTATTTATTAATTTTTTTCTTAATTAAGAAAATAAAAATTAATTGCAAAATTTCGTAGCGTAATATGAAAATTTAGAGCACGTGACGCCTCGGACTCGTCTCTAGACAAAAATAGGGCATGCGAAAGTTAAGTCATTCAAGGTTATTGATCTCTGCAACCGACAGTCGGCCATCTTGTTTTTTCTCCTCGCGGAAAAAAAAAATGACGAGCGCGATCGTAGCGCCAACTTTCGTCCGATAAAACAACGTGAAAAATTTCAACACACGTCGACAAAAACGATTATGTATAATTTTTTTTTTTTTTTTTAATTATTCATCCGGAAGACTCACCATTTTGACGATATAATCACTAGATCCACGTTGTTAAACTCTAGCCGACGTAACTTTCCGTTAATAGTATCATAGTACGATAATCTGCAACGAGACGGAGAAAAAAAAAAAAAAATGGATTTTGCACTCAATATTTTTCACTATTCGTGAAATCGCATATATTATTTTTTCGATCAAAAATGTCTCCGCGTGGACGATGATTCATTGCGTTACGAAAGAAAGTGCGCCAAGGGGCGCGAAGAAAATTTTTATCGATCGTCTACTTTGAAAATTTTACGAAAAAAAAAAACATGAATTGCTTCGTAAGCAAAAAAAAGAAAAATTGCCTCACTTTACAATAGCAAAGAAAAAAAAAATAATAATAAACGCGAATTTAAGCAAATATCCCGAAACAGAGGAAATAGAACGAGGCGTAGCCTTGCCTAGTAACACCGATCCATACGGAGGAACATGCAAGTGCCTCCTGCGTCACGAATTTAAAAAAAAAAAAAAAATAACGCCATTTCCTACCAGTCAAATTTTCTACAAGTTTTTCCGTTATTCTTTTGCTTCTTCCCTATGTCCTCTCCCTTATTTTTTCCATCAGTCGCAAATAATTTTTCTCGTTAATCCGCTAAGTTGTATCAAGATCGATGAAAAAAAAAAAAAGTATTTTCGTATGCCAGAGAGTCGTAAAGTGCGAATGCTAAAATTCAATTTTCCGTTGGCAACACGGTCTGTGCTCTCGGTAGCGCTCAGACTGGCGATACGGTTTGCCCTGCGCATTCAATTCCGCGCATATACCCTCGTTTTCTTTTACCGTTAATCCCACTGACCACTCAAAACCGAGGATTCGACTCTTTCGACCAATCACGCGAGAGCCCCTTTCTCACCCCACCACTCTATCGTTCTCTCAGCCCCCTCCGGCAAAATCACAATGACGTCACGACTGGCTCGTTCTATTTATAATTTTAATAACAACAATGATAATCACGTTTCGGCCTTTTCCCTTGCAAATTAATCTTTCGTATTTTGTTGCAACGAATAATTATTTTCTTTCCTCGTAAATAAAATTATATCACACTTTCTTGGCACTGATATTTCATGGGCAGGGGGAAAAAAAAAGAGAGGAGCGAATGTATGACATTTTCGACACTACTCGGATGACACGTCATTAACTGCATATGCTTTTATCGATTTTTCTTTTTTCCCCTCTGATAAACGCGTCATTTATATGTCCATAGAAGATGTAAGGAAAAAAAAAAAAAAACGGGAAATCGTACCTATTTAGTCCTTTTTCGCGATTTTCGTAACGGTCGAAATGTAAAACGGATGAATATTTGCTCATACGCGACGCGCGATCGATTTTTCTCGGAAAGTAAAAGGAGCAAGACCCCACCCCGGACCTTCTCTGCATGCCCTCGGGGATATGGCCATTATTTTTCTTCTCTCGTTCTTTTTTTTTTAAATATATATCTTTCTCTCTCTCTCTCTCGCTCTCAAAATTAGGAAAAAAGTTTATCGCTCTTATAACGGCCAATTTTCGAGCCAATCCACTCACATTAATTTTTTTTTTTTGTCAACAATTAGATCCTTTTTATGGATAACAAATGTTCACAGCAATGTATAAGAAATCAAAGGCATTTCCTATACACGTTTTAAGCGAAGCGTCCTCTGTCGTTCTAGGCGCGTCGAGAATCCACAGCAACTGTGGGATTTTTTTTTTCTTTTTTTTTTTTTTTGCAAATGGCTCGCCTAGCACGATGAACGAGGTGTAGAGATGACGAGAGATTCTATGGAAATCCACATATATCTTCCGGAAGATGTTGCCATCTGAAATAAAAAATTCGTTATATAACGTATGCGTTACCTTTTCAGTAGTGTTTCTCTGTTAAATCCAGGATTTTCGGCACCGTAAAACTCGTATTTTTATCGGAAATAAGATATAAATTACAATGTTCTCTCACCTAACTACGTAGCACGAGCTGCCGTGACCAAACAGGAAGTACGCCTCTCTACATTGACCCGAGTCAAATGAGATCTAAATCTTGTTTCTCCTACAACTCGAATACATCAGTCGAATATACGATTGAAGATTCAACGATGTTAATTTTTAATTTATGCACGAATAAGAATAAAAAGTTGGAAATATACGAAAGATAGCATTGCATACAACTAATATAACATTATCATTGTGATAAAATGAAATTTAATTTGATTTCCGTCTTTGTGGGTCAAAGACTCGGTTGTCAAGCTGGCATCTTTATCCATGCGCAAACAACAAATATCAAACGTATCATTTTAATCACGAGAGATATGGAATAATAAAAAACAAAAGATAATTAAACGTTCATTTGTTTCTTCTAACGAGCAAAATACGTAACTATAGACAACTTTTCGCTTATATACTATCTCGCAAGAGACTGACTCGGGTGGTGTGTGACGTCAGGCAGATGTTCTCAACCGCAATGAAAAAAAAAGCATGGAAATTGAGAACGACCAACATAACCTTCAAAAAATTTCATGGTTCTCAAATTCAGCGAGGAAACATAACAAGTGAACCGTATAAATTTTCCGTTTTTTTTTCGTGAAAATTTATTGAATAACATTTATCATGTCGATCGTATTTGGTATTCAGGCTGCAACTACTGCTGTATTCTCGGCATTTCGCGCCAACCTCGTCAACCGGGTAATTCAGTACTGTAAGTTTTTTTATTGTTGTTTACTCTTTATCCGTATTTTCAACGAAAAAATCTCAAATTTTTCGTCAGGCTTTATCGGGCCGATACATCTCTCGGGCTAGTGCTCTTTTTAACGAGGAAACCGAAGAGAACGTCGATGATTTGAGCTCCAACGAGGCGTACATAGATCCAGCGAAGGATCGACGAAATCCTGTTCCCGTCGAGACTAGCATAAGATATCTTGCCAGCGACGGTGAGTCTCATTTTCATTTTGAATAATATCTTTCGTTTTTTTTTTTTAAATTATTTTTTCGTATATTAAATTACCGAATTACCCGTAATATTCTAAATTTTCAGCAAAAATGAAAATGATTCCTATCCTATTTTCAACGTTATTCCGCTATTCGAGCTTTTTCCGCTCCAATATATTCATCTTGATATTGAATCTTTCAGCTTACAAAGAAACTTATGGGCAAAATACAGTCTGGAAATTGTACAGAAGGAATCACAAGGGAATGTATCCGCCCAAAAAGACAAGGAAAACTTGCGTCGTAAGTATTTCGCTTATCTATTTAAAAAAAAAATGTATTTTACAATTTTTTTAATGAATAACTTACCTTCGATCGATCTATCGCATATAAAATTAACATAAAAAAAATGGTTTGTGATTATTACTTTGCATCAAAATTGCTCACGTTATCGCAATGGCTAAGAAAGTTAAACTTTTATTTAGCTCTTTTATCGATGTAGATCCGTATTCGCAAGGGTGTTTAAAAAAAAAAAATTCATTTTTCATGCTCCCACCCCTCAAAAATTGAGTTTTGATGGAAAAAAACATCCTCGCGAAGAGGGAGCTCTGTAGCTTAAGTGGAAGCCGCCGCTCATTGAACGTTTCTAATTATAAGAGCCAATTAACGCCTATGACGAACTTTTTGGAAGGGAAAATTTGAGACCATGAGGATTGTGTTTCGAATAAAAAGAACCTTCAATGATTTAAAAGTTGTAAACGATATTGCTGAACGAAAAGTAGCTTTTTGCGCGAAATTTAATTCATTATTAACCCTTTAACGGCTGGTGGGACGCATACGTCCCACCTACTTTGAAAAATCGTAACTTCCGGAAAAATGAACATATCGACATCGTTAAGGTCGCATTTTGAAGATAAAGGATGCATCTAATCATGAAAAATTCGGCGAATGCAAGGGTTGCACCCCTTCAGTTTTACATCCTGTCAAAAAGTGCGAAAAAATGAGAAATAAGCATAACTTTCAGGGAAATTTTTTTTTAAAGCCGCGATCTCGAGTATGCGCTTTGGAATAACATCGAAAATTTGTAGCAAAAATTTCCGGACCAAAAACCACCCCTGGCAATGGTGATACGCCCAATAATGCACTTTCATTGATGTTCAGTTCATAAATATTTTGGAAAAACACATGAAAAATTTGTAGCAAAAATATCCGAATAGAAAACTACCCCTAGCAGTAACGAAACATCGAAAACCACCCCTAGAAATGGCGATGAGCCCAAAAATGCACTTCCATTGATGCTCAGTTCATATATTATTTCGAAAACGCATGGAAAATGTGTATCAAGAACATTCGAATAAAAAACTACCCCTAACAGTAAAAAAAAACATGAAAAACCGCCCCTAGCAGTGGCGATGCGCCTGAAAATGCACTTTTATTGATGCTCAGTTCATATAAATTTTTGAAAGCGAATGAAAAATTTGTAGCGAGAAAATCTGAATTTTTCCCAACTGAAGGGTAGTTCATAAGGGTTGGAATTATCCGTAAGTCCTTCGAAATATGCTCATGTGTTCCAAAACACTCGTATTACGATTCAGATCAGGATAAAATAACGGAAAATGAGATGATAACATTTTATCCATCGGGGGGTGAATTTCTCTCAATTGAGGGCTAGTTCATAAGGGTTGATTGATCCGTAAGTTCTTCACAATCCCACTACGTATTCCGAGATGATTTTTCCTCAATTTCTGACAAAAATGAACGATAGGAAATGAAATTGAGATGTTTTCAAGCGATTGGGGTAGTTTTCTCACTTGGGGGTAGTTTCTGAGGGTAGGAAAATTCTGGAATAATTTTTTTTCTCACATTGGATACTCGTGAATTCAGATTCGCCATGTACCAACTTTGCCAAAAGCTCCAAAAAAACTCAGCTGTTAAAGGGTTAACTAAGGATAGAGTTCAAGCGCAATATGTACTTTTAGTCGCTGATTTCCATCAAAAGACGTATGCCACGTGTAAAAAGGCGTAGTTGGCATCGATCTTCACCGAAAATAAATAAATAAATTATATTTTGCGTTTTTTTCTTGCATAAAGTCATAGCAGAATAATTTTTAAAGGTGAATAAATTTGCTTATATTACTATCTTCTCTCAGACTAATGATTTCCTATTTCAGCAAGAGAATAAAGAACCATGTAGTACGTATTTGAGTGAAGAAATAAAATTATCGCGAAAAAAAATTTCACCAGATACGAATTGTTTATGACAGTTAATAAATAATTTTAAATCGCAAAATTATTAAATTTTTACTTGGAACACGATGATGTCAGACAAAGCTCTTCAGCTTAAAATTGTTTAGAATTTTTTTATAAAAAATTAGAAATTATAAATAAACAATATTTTATTTAATGAAATTTTTTTTCCTCAATTCGAAATACAATTCTCATGGCCCCAAATTTTTCCCTCCAAAAAGTTGGTTACAGACGTTAATCTGCTGTTATAATTAAAAACGTTCGATGAGCCGCGGCCTTCGACTTGAAAAAAATTAATATGTTTAATCGCTTCATGATAAAATAGATAAATGAATAGATAAAGCCAATAAAAATTTCCCCAATACACAATCATTGAATCTCAGAAATATCATCGATAGAGCAGCCTTGCTCTTAAAAACATTGTAGACATAACTGTACGGGCCGTTATACCTCTCGAAAGGATATTTTTCACAGCTTTTTTTTTTTTTTTTTCCCCATATCGCAGAGAGGAGGCATAATTTCAACGGGAAATCCTTGTCCCATATGCAGAGACGAATATCTGGTTCTAGATCATAGGAATATCGCTTTACTGCAGCAATTCATTTCCGAATACAACGGAGCGATTCTCAGCTACAAGTAAGATATATCTTTATTCGTATCTCGCCCTTCCCCCTTCCCCGAGGATCCTTCGTGGCAGCGTAAAATTTTGTCCAAAATAATATCCGATCCCCGAATTTTTCAGGCAAACCGGCATCTGTCAGAAGCAATATCAAAATCTTCTCATAGCCATCCACCGTGCCAAAGATTACGGTACAATCACGTTCGACGTGCCATTCAGAGAATACGATTATACCGATTGGTATAATCCCGAGACAGAGTCGAAAAAAAAATCTTCCCAAACCGAATAATCGGCGAAAATAACGCATTAATTTTATGATTTATCGCTGATTTGTATAATATATATATATATATACGTGCTGAAGAGAGAAAAAAAAAGACATTTAGGGTCAAAAATGAGTTCAAATTCGTTGAGAGCTAAATTCGTGATTGTCGGTGGTGGTATAGCCGGGGTATCGTGCGCCGAGAGTCTGGCATTTCTCGCACCCGAGGAATCAATAATATTGATAACAGCAAGTTCCCTGATCAAAGCGGTCACGAATGTCGTGCCACTCGCGACTATCCTTACCCAATTCGACGTTGAGGAACGCGACAGCGATAAGCTCAGCGAGGCGTATCCCTCGATCAGGATAATTCGCGACACGTTGATCAGGGTAAATACGAGACTCAAAACCGTGGAGACGCTGAACGGTAAAGAAATCGGTTACGAGAAACTTTGCATCTGTACCGGAGCCAGACCACGTCTGATCTGCGAGAACAATAGTCGCGTTATCGGTATCAGAGATACGGAATCGGTGGAAAAATTTTCCCGTAAAATAGCCGAAGCACGAAGAATAATAATCGTGGGTAATGGTGGTATAGCAACGGAGATTGTTCATGAAATTTCGGGTCTCGAGGTAATATGGGCAATCAAGGACAAACATATATCGGCGACTTTCGTTGATCCCGGAGCTGCGGAATTTTTTCAAGAAAAATTGCTGAAAAATGGCCCTCCGAAGGAAAATAAAATGCCAAAAATCAGAAGAATCAAATATACGATAAGCGACGATAGCGCGAGCAAAGATGGGCCGGCTCTTGGTCCCGATTGGCATCACGAATTCATGATCAAAGGCAATTCGATTCTTCCCACGAGGATAAGCGTCGAGTATGAGTGCGAAATTTCAAAAATTCTGGACGCTTCGGAAGTCGTCGAGAAGAATCCGAACGAAGATTGGCCAATCTACGCGGCTCTGACGAATGGAAAATTAATCGGTTGTGATTTTATCGTCTCCGCGACGGGAGTATCGCCAAATTCGGATTTGCCAGGATTGGAGAAACTCGCGAGATCCGATGACGGTGGATATTCCGTTGATTGGACGATGAAAACATCCGAGAATGATATTTATGCGGCGGGTGATGTTTGCACGGTAAATTGGAAAATTGCCGAGCATTGGTTTCAAATGAGACTCTGGACTCAGGCGCATCAGATGGGTCGTTACGCCGCAAAAACAATGTTCTCGCACGTCGCCGATGAAACGTTTCATCAAGATTTTTGCTTCGAGCTATTTACCCACGTGACCAAATTTTTCGGCTACAAAGTCGTTCTTCTCGGTCTCTATAATGGACAAAAATTGGATAAAAATTATGAGATATTGCTGAGAATGACCAAGGATCGCGAGTACGTTAAGCTCGTGATGAAGAATGGAAGGATGCACGGCGCGGTGCTGATAGGCGAGACGGATTTGGAAGAAATGTGCGAAAATTTGATACTCAATCAGCTCGATCTTAGTATTTATGGGCAAGATTTACTCAATCCGGACATTGACATAGAAGATTATTTCGATTAAACTTACCGCAAAGTTTATACATATTTAAAAAAAAAACGCATAAAAAACGATTTCTCAAAGACGCTATTTCTAGTATTATGCATTACTGAAAATTGAGCGTTCGTACCTCGTTATAACTTAATATTACGTTCACTTTTTTTTTCCCTCAATCTTATGGCACTAATTTTTTTTTTTTTTAATCAAGTCTTTTCAACGATCACTGGAAATAAAGATCTCGAGATGGGCAACACTCGAACGAAAAAATCAAAATCATTACCCGCATAATTATCGTAAAAATATTATTTTGAATATTCGTCGCAAATTATTACTCCGAATTCAGGTCTCAATAGTAAAAAAAAAAAAAATTACCCCTCAAAAAAACCGTGACAAAATGATTTCGAGTTATGGGCGCCCTTATTCGAATGCTGCTCATCTCTGCTTCGAACGAAGACAAGCTCGAGAAAATCGTATCATAAAACGATAGTAAAAAAAATTTTTTTTTTTTTTTACCATCTCACATCGATGTATTGATATCTCGTGATTGTGCTTTTGTATCACAGATCGGTTATTCAAAGTGCCGTTCTCTCGTGATAATGACAAAAAAATAATAATAATAATAATAAAACTCGAAATCATGCAACGGCGTTCGTTGGGCTCGTTGGAACGACAAATATTGCAAATTCAATACTATTACACTCAAGGATACTCTCTGGATATAAAGTAAGATGTGTGATACGAACGATAAAAGCTATATCGTAAAATAAACAGCGCTAAATAAATAAGATACTTTGGTTAAAAAATGGGCTTGATCGACAAAGTCCCTTAAGTTGGTTAAATAATAATAATAATAATAATAATGGAATCGGTTAAAATTTAAACTCGATGAAAAAATAAAAATAAAAATTATCGAGCAAGCCCCCCCACCCCGCAGGTTTGTCACGAAAATGTGCTATTCAACGTCGAATCTGACGGACTTCGTGGACGTCGGATCTTTGAAAAATGGACATTTTTCGCGTTTCGTCGTTTTACCCGGTGAATTCTCGCTGACGAGGAAATTTCTCGAGCTAGCTTGCATCTCACCGAGAACAGACACGGAATTCTCGATAACGGTATTATTGACACCGCTGATATCCGATATTTCATTATCGTCGTTGCTCTCGTTATCCTTGGAATTTAAAGTATTTTTCAGACTGTCGATTATAGCGTGAACTTTGTCGATTGATTTCGTAACTTGACCGCTCGTTTCTCGGCTCTCGTATTCGTGGCACAAACGGCTCAATGATCTCGCAGCATTTTCCATCTCAACGAGACACTTTTCTATCTCATCGCGTTGATTTTCCATCGCTGATTCCGTCGTCGTCGTCGTCGTTGTCTCGTAATCTCCGGTCGTTCTTTCGTGGAGCGAATTGTCCAACGAAAAACGATGAAGATTCTCGTTAAGCTGTCTCTTCACGGGTGTAATGTTTACCGATATACGACTGTTGTTCAACGAATCATCGATATAATCGCTCTCCTCGTAAGGCTCCCAATTGTCCTCGCTGCTTTGCAATTCCTTTATCGAATCCTCGATATCGTGATCGCGCAAACGATGAATCCAATCGAGAAAATGCATCGGCTGCCAGTGAGTCTCGGTACCGCCGTCGCGATCCCGCACACGTATCACCGGTTTTAATTCTTTGTCGATCAACATTTGTTGCTGATAAAATTCCTGGAGTAAAAGGGGGGAAAGGACAAAATTATGAGAGATGTGTCTCGATGAGGGAAGAGGAGGAGAAACAAAAAATTTGGGCTTGTCCGGGATTTGAATCGGGGACTTTTCGCATCCTAAGCGAGAATTATACCCCTGGATCAACGAGCCGTATATATATATATACTTTATGTAATATATATATACTTTATGTAATATATATATAAAATGTAAATATATATAATGTAAATTATCGGCCAAATTTGGGCTTCACTATCGGGGATCTTTTTGTAAATTACACAGCTTGGTGTCTGTGTTGAAAAACACGTGCCATAATTTTTTCCTTCCTATTTTTTAGCTACCATTAGTTATCCAATTCTATCATTTGAAACTTTTTTATTTAATTTTGGCGGCTTGAATTTGAAAAAAAAAACCAAAAATCTCAACTTTCCGAAAAAAAAAATATAGCCTAATTAATATACGTGTTGAAGACTCTCAAAGTCAAGATTATAATGTGAAAAGACGTTTTTTCGCCATTGCACAAAGTTCAAAAAAAAATATCCATATTTTTTTCAAAAAGCTGAGCAAATTTTACACAATATGTCATTTTTAAGTTGGGATCTCTGAAAACACTCCTGGAATTAATAAAAATGTAAAGAAACATTACAAGTCTCATTTGTTTTAACAATTTTAATATTTTTCTATTGGAAATTAGGCTTTGACGTTTTTTGAAGGTTCATTTCATTCTCAGACACCAGTAGAATGAATTTATGAGCTTTCTGTGAGTCCTTCAGTGGTAACAGGTACTAATTTTTCATTGAAAATTAATTTTAATGAATGTACTAAAGTCATATCCATTTTACGAAAAAATTTTAGGAGTTCTATGAAGTTCAATCAACTGGAATAATTGTATGTTGTAATGGTAAAACAATAAAAAAAATAACCCAGTATTTACACCGGTATACAACAATTGTCTATTGTTCGTTTCAACAGCCACTCCAAAAAATAAAAAAATATTAAAATTGTTAGAATAAATGAGATTTATAATGTTTTTTTTACATTTTTATTAATCCCAGTAGTGTTTTTAGAGATCCCAACTTCAAAATGACATATTATGTAAAATTTTCTCAGCTTTTTGAAAAAAAATATGGAAATTTTTTTTGAACTTTGGGCAATGGCGAAAAAATGACTTTTCAGATTATAATCTTGATTTTGAGAGTCTTCTACACGTACATTAATTAGGCTATATTTTATTTTTTTATTATTTTAGAAAAAAAATATAGAATTGGTTTTTTTTCAAATTCAAGCCACCAAAATGAAATAAGAAAAAAAAAACAAAAAAGTTTAAAATCAAAGGAATTCAATACCCAACGATAGCTTAAAAAATGGAGGAAAAAATTATGGCACGTGTTTTTCAACACAGACACAAAGCTGTGTAACTTACAAAAAGATCCCCGATAGTGAAGCCCAAACTTGGCCGATAATTCATACTCATATATATATATATATATATATATATATATTTGATTGTTTTTTTTATCAAGACCAGTCGCGGTTGGTTGGTTTCAAAAGAAAAAGAGTCTCGAATCGATGTTACAATTAAAAGTGGCCTTGCTATGATACGTATAAATGGAGAATTCCACGTCAAGTGGAACGGTTCTCAGTAGGGCGTTACATCGATTTTTACTCTCGTCTAGAATTTAATTCCTTTTATCAATTGGTAAATACACGTATGCGAATCCGGGCTCAAGCTAGAAACGTCCGGTAAAAATTTTTCACGATTCCTCCCTCCTTGAGAACTCGCGTAGATAATAATATCAAAGTGAGGAAAGCCTTGGTGTATCGGTCAAAAAAAAAACCTATAGTTTCGCTGCTTCTATCGTGAGAAAAATAAAAAATCGACACGTTCACGGTTCATGTATGGTATCATACATGGACAAACAACGAGCACGCTATTAGTACTATTACCGGTACTGCTAGTATTAAGCTCAATGTCCCAGTTAGTGATCATTCAACGGAAGATCCACGTTTTTTTTTTACAATTTTCAATCATTTCAATCATGCTGAATGTAATATTGAATTTTTTTTTGTAAAAACGTTGGAAAATCGGTAAATAAGCAAATTAAAAATTCGTATTTGATGTCCCAACTACTGACGACCCGCCGACTTGCTCCGGCCCAGATAATGACATGAAAGAGTCCCATTTAATGAACAATCGGGGTATCGATCCGAAAAAAATTGTTTTTTCACATTTACTCGCTTCCATTTACATTTATTTGATGAATAAATGCAAAAAAAAAAAAAAAAAATTCAATACATTGCCCAGAATTTCTAAGGGGATCGGAGAAAAATGAAAACTGTTTGGGTCATGGAACACCAATCGACGAGTCGGACACGTCCTAAATTCGTTGTGTCCCAGTTAATGACGGAATGGATGGAAGTGTCGATTTTTTAAGTTAAATCCATAATAATATCGAAAATAGCAACTACTATGAACTTTTTCTAGTCGCAAAGTTGAAAACTGAACCTTTATTTGCGGATATTGAATCGACGATCCGATAAAATTTATGTAAAATATCGTTAAATATGTACCAAGTAGCATCGAATTGTTCATTAACATTACTACTGGCACTATTCGAGTACTAATAGTTTTAATAGTCTGGTAAAAAAAATTCGACAAATATTATCAGCTGGAGCCTCGATTCGCAATATTTACCAAGATTCTCTTGACGTTCGAAAAAAAAAAAAAAAAAAATTTTGCTCAAGTTGTAAAAATGATGAGAAACAAATTTTTCAGGCGATTGAACGTAAAAATCATTCTCCGCTTGGTCGTTCAAATATGTCGCATACGCGTTGGAAAAAAATACTCACGTAATTGACACCAACGTCTCGGCATCTTTCCGTGGCTTCTCTGACTAGCAATTGCATCTCGTGCAAACTGACACCACCGGCCTTGATCGCCTCGTTGCTCAATTTCATTTTAAGGGCCGACTCGACGTCCGCCGTTCTCTCATACAATATAGCCTCGAGTTCTTGAAGAAAATTCGTCTGATAAGGCGTCAATTTTAATCTCGTCTCGTCCGGAAATATTTTTCTCATTCGATTGCCCCTCTCGACCTCGTTAACCAAAAAATCTTTCTCAATCTCGAGCTCTCGCTTTCTTTGATTCGTTCTCTCAAGCGCGATCTTCTGTTTCTCCAAATTTGTCCCCAGTACTTTGATCTCCTGCTCGTAGGAACATTTTTGAGCCCCAAGCTGCAACTCGATCTCGCGCTTTGCGTTCTCCAGTTCCTTGATCGCTTTTTGCTTCGATTCCTCCAGCTCGGCTCTCAATCTGTGTATTTGTGGTAAAAAAAAAAAAAAAATATATATATATATATATATATATATATATATTTTTTTTTTCAATTTGAAACTTGGATTTAGGATAGATAGGCCAATTCGCAATTTTTCTCGAATTTCTTAAAGTTTCAAGGCTATGTTCACTTCATCGAGCATAATATTTCGATATTCAAGATATTTCCGCACCGCTATCGATTGCTTTATCGAATATCTGCTAATTTATATCAACGAAATATGACGAAATGCGTCAACGCTGAGCGGTTTGCGTAGTTTTATTGTCATTCCGCCCCATAAAAAATGTAAATTTTATCAGTTAAAGCTCATTTTTCGGGTTGGAATTGAAAAAAAAAATTGATATCTCAGCTGAAATTCTTGTAAAATACGCGCGGTGGCCTAAAGTGGCACATTCAAAATGCGATTGTTCTATTTTGTGGTCAGCTCATGGCCAATCCCAATTCGAAGTTTGGTGGTCACAATTGGTACTTCGGATGACCAAAAGTAGTAAAATTGTGCCCACAAATGGTGAAAATTACAGCTACAAGGATAATTTCCTATTTTCTTATTTATCATGATCAGAAAAGGTTTTTGATGATAAAAAATTCGATTCTGGGTACCTTTTAGGTTACATCGATCACTTTTTCGAAAATGCTTAAAGAGGCCACAACTGGGTACGTCTACCCTAACTCTCCCAATATTTTTTTTCTTCTTTTGTCAAAAAAAAAAAATTTTTTTCCTCGCTTTCTCGCATTTTCAATTTCAACGGATCACTATTTGTTTCGCGAAAAAATCGTGACTGACAATAGCAAATGTTTGCTCAATTTGCGTGCAAATTTTTGGTCCGAAAATCACGAAATATTCTCGAATTATGAATTTTTAGTATTCTCATTATTAGATATACGCCAAACATTCATGCATAAATATATCGTAAAAAATCATTTTTACGACGGCAAAGTTTTCTCTTCGAGGAAGCAGTGAAAAAAAAAAAGAAAAGAAAAACATGAATCGCCAGTGATGGAAAAAAACATTAAAATTTATTCAATCACGATAAGTTCGTTGAATACTCACTTTTTTTCCTGAATTGTTAATATTTCCCGATGCGCGAACTCAAAGTCCACCGGTTGAGCTGTTATCCGTTTGTCATTCTGGTCGTCATGGGGATTGCATACTTTGAAATAATGATTGCCACCAATCACAAGGCGGTCACCGTGTTTGAGTGAAACTTTGCCGCTAACCATCTGGCAATGGAGTTGAAATTTTCGTACAATTAATTCTCGAGAATCTTTATGCATGAATAAATGAGCAATAAAAAATGAAAATTTTTCGATTATAGAGATTTGTCAATGAATAGCGATCGCACGAATATTCGATGTCAATTTATTCATCTATTTGCCACGATACGACATAATATGGAAAAAAAAAGAATAAATAATTTAGCTCTTTCAAGGAAAAGATGTAAAAATAGGTTTATCTTCTTTTTTTTTTTCTTCAAAAACTCAATATTTTTTTTAGATATCACACTGCACAGCTGATAAATATTTAAAAGCCTCTGCAAAAGCGGCAAGCTATGACAATCTCCCAGTTTTTCCGTAACAAAAAAAAAAAGTTCCAAACTACAATAACAATGAATTATTTACCAGTCCATTGAGATAAGTATCAGCATCGGTTTCCGGCGTTAGCGTGAGTTTTCCGCTGTCATTTTCGATAGTACTGTCAAAACGAGAATTAAATGTATTATTAAAATGAATCAACGTGTTTGCGTTCAACCGCGTCAAACTGGCACACAAACTCTCCGTTACAATGTTAAACATCGCATCGCGAGATCTCCCCCGCTTATTTTTAGTTATCGCTCGGCATATACATCGTCGAATCGAGCGAGCACGGCAAGCAAAACGAAAAGAAAAAAAAGGAAAAAAAAAAATCCGATCTTCGATTGTGCAGCATTTTTTGTTAATTTCCATCGACCTTGGGATGGAAAACGGGTAGGTGGAAGAAAAAAAAAACAAAAAAACAAAACAGAGAGATGAGAACGGGCTCGTTCCGAAAAAAAAAAATCCGCATGCATAAAACGACATAATATACAAATATATATCTTCGTCAATCTTCGATTCACCGCTCACCGAGTCTCTCCACCTGTTGTGACTTATGGACAGCGAGGAACGATGAAAATGTGCAATAAACGAGAAAAAAAAGAAGAAGAAAAAACAAAAAAGAACAACCAATGAAACACAATTCACAGCTGAAAAAGCGAGTCGAGGTGCGATTATGCGACGATTGAATGAGAAATCGAAGGGACGGGGGGGAAAAAAAGCTTCGAACAGAAAAAAAAACAAAAATTTCTCTCTTTCGCTGTATCTTTGTTAGTGCTTTTTTTTTTTTTTTTTTTTTTTTTCATCGTCAACTCTCTCCTTCCTTGGACCAGACTAACCAGTGCAATCGTCTCACTAGAGGACCGTCCAAAACGATATCCAATTGCTCCATCGATTTGCCCCTTCGAGCCTTGCTTTGTTTTCCAATTCGCACGCAGCCGACCGGTATGAGGTACAAAAGTGCACCGGACAAAATTGGATCCGCAGCGAGATTAACGAGACACGGTTGCGTTGCCTTATCGCGAAAATCAATCTCAACGGCGATACCGCAGCATCGCAGAAATTTCAATTCCTTGCTCTTTCTCGCCTCAGCTTCCCGCAACTTTTCCAACCAAGATCTGTGAAATTTCAGTTTTTTTTTTTTTGCTTTTTTTTTTGCCTGAATGTGATTAAGAAACTTTAATCGAAACTTGGGCAAAGTTTTTTTTTTTCCCCTCATGCACGATGCAACGAATGTACCATCGATAATCTCCGCATCGAATTCTGCGATAATAATTATTATTATATCTGACAAGAACGACGGATAAAATAGGGAAAAAAAAAAAAAAAAAAATGAATAAATAAAATGTAAAACGCACTTTTGTGTCAATGAGAGTTGTTCCTCGGCGCGTTTTAGCTGATCCCTCAGTTCGTCGATTTCACGCTGTTTCTTCTGAACTTCCTCGTTACTTTCGCTCGCCAAACAACCCTCGTAGCTCAAAACTCTGCGCGGCTGAGCACCCAGCTCTCTCTTGTAACCCTCCCGTACTCCGCGCAAACGCAGAACCTCGGCTTTTAATTCTCTGAGATGGGAAATTAAAAAATAAAAATAGAGAAAATTTGAATATTCTTGGAAGAAAAATTTGTCAATTATTTTGGAGTAATTTGATCAATTTTGGAGATAAAACGAGAGAGAGAGAGCCGGAGAGTATTACATTGCTAACGAAAGAAAAAAAAGTTTGTGTTTTATTCGAGGCAAATTATGACCGAGAACGAACGAGGCTAATGAATAATTATACACAGATAACGTTCGGCATACTCTGAAGAATTGCATCGCAAATTTAATGGATATTTAGCGGGAGATAAAGAATTTTTATTTTTTTTTACTCGTCCGCGACACTTGGCTGATTTTTTAAAAATTTTTAAATTGATTTGAAAGCAAAAAGAAGAAAAAAAAAATACTGTTTACATCCTTTTATGAATATGTCGGCCTTGAAGGCGGTGGGGGCTTGGACTACAGTGCTGATTGTCAGGATAGAAAAACATTATGCAACGGCATATTATTTGCAAACAGTTTTACCGAGTTGCGCTAATTTCTGCAAAGTTCCATACTCGTTTAGTAATTTTTTTTTTTTTTTCTTTTCTTTTGCTTTATTCGATTAATTGGAAGAAAATCTCTACGAATTCATAAATAAATAAATCTTTGACATTAAAAAAAAAAAAAAAACAAAAATTGATAGAACATTTTTCAACCAAATTATCTATGAAAAATAAAAATGGCCTCAACGATGTCGTTTTTTTTTTTTTTTTCTTTCGAAAAATCTGAACGAAAGGCCAATTGTTATTATTCGTGGCAAATTGTCACGAATAAGCGTAAATTATCCATAATAGTTTTTGGATGCTAAAAATGGATGGTACAGTACGGGTGTCATCGAGTCAATATTGTCAATTTGATTGATAAAAGTTTTCAAAAATATTTCTCACCTTTATCTCTCCTTTTACCAAATACCAAATGCTTCGGCCTCAATAAATTTGCGATAATCGTAAAAAATTGCGAAGCACTCTTGAAGTATCACTTTATCGCATTTGATCTCACCTTATTAATTTATCATGCGGATCTTCGTTGATGCGAATTCGATTGACGATCGCTCGTGCTTGACAGGCGTAACGCAAAGTCGCGAGAGTCTCTTCCAGATGAATATTTCCAGGGGACACGGTTCCTAGCATAGCCGTGCGAGAATTGCCTCCCAAACTCTCCTGAAAAATTAAATAAAGAAACAAAACAAAAAAAAATTTTAATACAACGTATTCATGATAATTTTAATGTGCAAAAAAATAAATAAAACCCAGAGCGATGATAAAAAAAAAATATTTCCGGAGATTCTTTTGATATTTTTACGAAGCTACGTGCGATTTTTTTTTTTTTTTTTTTTTTGAAGTGTCCAAGGAATACAAAAAGCTGTGGATATTATCATAAAATTCTTCCCGAATAAAGTACACGAGATAAGGGGGACAAAAAATTTATTAATTTTTATTTGCAGATCGAGAAGCCGATCAAGCAACAAAAAATCGTACGGTCTTTTGTATGACAAAATAAATTACGACCACTCGAGAGATTACAATGATGAACGAGTTGATACTATCGCTCGGATAATGAAAAATCTATATTCTCCATATCATACGGAATTTTTACGAGCGACAGGGACAATTTTTGCGCAGTAATTTTTCGAAATCGAGAATTCTAACTGTTGAAATATTGTTCAGCCTTTCGATAGTATCGTTATCTCACGATATTACGTTCTAAAAAGATATAAAAATAAAAAAAAAAAATAAATAAATTGTGACTCATTTCTTGGCTATTCGAGCGTTCACGAATAAAACTTTTTTTTTTTTTAATTTATTATTACGCTTCAGACGGTCTCCCGGTAACGTATACGAGCTGCGCAAAAGTTTCTTCGATGCTCGTCGAGGATCGATGAACCGTGAAAAATTCGTCTCTTTTAGATAAATATATATACACGCCTGAGATATAAAATTCTCTTCGATGCGTAGTAAATCGTTCGTTGTTCGACCTTCCGAGACGTTTTCAAGCACGAAAACGACCGATTGGAAAATTATCGATCAACAAACAAAAAAAAAAATAATCGCTCCAGACACACCTCAACGTTCAACGTGTCTTCGGATAAGAAGACAGTTGTGACAAATCAAATGTCGTTTCGTCGATTGAAATTCAGCTGTCGTGCAAGTGGCAACGAAAAAAAAAAAAAAAAAAACAGATTACCGATCACTGAACAAACGATACGACGTTGTAATCCTTCCCGTTGGAATAACAAGCGAGAATTTTGGGGAAAAATATCGGGAGAGTAAGAAAAAAAAAACGACGAGAGAAGATTGCGATCGATTGGATTGCCCAAAAAATTTGTAAAAATGTTAGATCGATCCTCTAGCAGGCCCGTAACGAAATATCATTGTGAACAGAAGTACAACAGCGCTCAAAGTTGTTATCAATAAATTTTACACTATATCATGAAGCATTCGTAATCTTGCGAAAAAAAATTTTGTGAATTTTTAAATATTAAAAAAATATATATTTAATTTTTTTGTCCTCCCAAGACAAGATAAATACAAATTTTATGCGGCTGAAAATTTAACAGAGTATTCCCGAATGTACAGAGACTTTTTTAAAAAATCATTAGAGTTGCACCGACTCCAGCTTCAATAAAAAAAAAAAACAAACAAAACAAGTGTATCTGAAATTATTTGACAAAGAATGCCCCATAAAGAGTATCTTGCCTTCGACCTGCCTGGTAATAAACGTCTTGTCCGACAATCAGCAAAAATTGTTTCACAAGGACGGAGAAACAGTAACGTTATTTGCTAATCGCTCGTTGCAATCAACAATTTGTACTTCAATGTAGAAAAATGTGGCTTGACTGTTTTGTTTTCTTTTTTCTTTTATCATCAATTATCAAATTTGTCAACATCGATAAGTAGCTGCGAAAATTCTTTAGCACTTTCGATGGGGAAAATAAAAATAATTGCATTTTCAAAATAACTTTGACAGGATGATAAAACCTTTCGAATTCGATATAATATTAATGTGAAAATGAAAAATTAAATTTTGCTACGATTCCACGAAGCATAATAATGATTTATGGGTAATGCAGGGGATTATGAAGCGAGTTAATTGTCTCTCTTCGTGTCCCCGACGAGATAACTGCACATTTAAAGTGCGTCTCTGACATAAGTGTATAGTTATAGAGAAATCGAGCGTGATAAGGTATCCTTGCAGAGTTTTTATCACTCTCTCTCTCTTATTATTATTATTTCTTAATAACGATATCTCTTCGAAGGGGTTGAATCCAACATGATGGCTGAGAATTTATCTTGTGTTATATATTATCGCCCTGAACTCCTCAGTGAATTCGTTACTACCGAGGTGGAGTCTCGAAATAAACTAAAATAGTCGATCTTGGCCTTATTCGATGACGACACAAAAACTATACGCTATTCCGTCTGTCATAACATCGTGGATAAATTATATCGTATGGAAGCCTCTTTCTCTCTCTCTCTCATCAATAACAACGTCTCGTGATGTTGAGAGACAAGGAGAATGAGGAAAAATCGTGAAACGACGTTGCAAATGAAAAACAAGAAAATCCTGCTGAGCGTTTATAAATTGCTTCGAAAATTCAAATTTCTTCAACAACAAAAAAAAAACAAATGAATCCCCGATTATCGTTTAAATTGCTCGAGAAGCTTTTCGATCCCCAATACAGTTCAAACGAGCCCCCACGGAAATTTATGTACATGAAATATGTGCAAAAAATATATAATGTGACATACAGAAGTTTTTGGCGCCTAAAATGTATTTTTAATATATTTTCTATGTATAAATGAGTATAAACATCGATTATCGGCCAAGTTTGGGCTTCATTATCGGGGATTTTTTTGTAAGTTACACAGCTTGGTGTCTATGTTGAAAAACACGTGTTATAATTATTGCAGATTTTTTACTCCATTTTTTTTAGGTACCATTGGGTATCGAATTCATTCATCTAAAACTGTTTTGTTTTTTTATTTAATTTTGGCGGCTTGAATTTGAAGAAAAAAATAACCAATTCTATATTTTTTTTGTAAAAAAAATCGCAACTTTCCGAAATACGTTTAGAAGACTCTCAAAATCAAGATTATAATCTGAAAAGTTGTTTTTTCGCCATTGCCCAAAGTTCAAAAAAAATGTCCACATTGTTTTCAGAAAGCTGAGAAAATTTTACGCAATATATGTCATTTTTAATTTGGGATCTTTAAAAACACTCCTGGGATCAATAAAAATGTAAAAAAAAACATTATAAATCTCATTTATTCTAACAATTTTAATATTTTTTTTATTTTTTTGAGTGGCTGTTGAAACTAACAATAGACAATTATTGTGTACTGGTGTAAATCGTGTTTTTATTATTTTACCATTACGACACGAGAAGAGTTAAACATTTTACAAGATTGAATGCATACAATTTTTTTTCGTAAAATGTAACTCTGGTACATTCATTAAAATTAATTTTCAATGAAAAATTACTACTAAAGGACTCACAGAAAGCTCATATATTCATTCTATTGGTGTCTGAGACTGAAATGAACCTTTAAAAAACGTCAAAGCTTAATTTCCAATAGAAAAATATTAAAATTGTTAGAATAACCGAGATTTATAATGTTTTTTTTACATTTTTATTAATCCCAGGAATGTTTTTAGAGATCCCAACTTAAAAATGACACATATTACGTAAAATTTTCTCAGCTTTCTGAAAAAAATATGGAAAATTTTTTTGAACTTTGGGCAATGGCGAAAAAACGTCTTATCAGATTATAATCTTGATTTTGAGAGTCTACTGAGCGTAAATTAATCAGGCTATATTTTTTTTTCGGAAAGTTGATTTAAAAAAAAATATAGAATTGGTTTTTTTTCAAATTCAAGCCGCCAAAATAAATGGAAAAAAAAAAAAAAACAAAAAAGTTTCAAATGAAAGAATTCGATACCCAACGGTAGCTAAAAAAGTTACGAAAAAATCTGAAAAAATTATGTCACGTATTTTTCAACACAGACACCAAGCTGTGTGTAACTTACAAAAAATTTGCCAAATAATCCATGTTTTTACTCATATATATATTTCACATCGCGGTTCTCTATATAAAAATGATAATATCCGAGAAATATCTTTTTTTTTTTGCATGTATGGAATTATACGTGAAATATATTCGAAATCTAAGACGTACATGAAAATTAAATGTAACTTATAGTATGTCAAGGGCCAAAAATTTTATATATTTTTTTTGAATGCATAAAAATTTCCATGCGAGCACAGCACGACTCGAGTGGAGCAGAAAAAAAAAAAATACGCGTGATCGTATAATCGAACTGCGGACGATAAGAGAATTTCAAAAGCGCGACGATATTTTCAGTCGTTCATGCGCGAGTAAGATAGGGTTTATATATATATATATATATAAATATAAAACGAGTCTCGAGCTCGAAAACCGGCTTCGAACGAAAATAGATATTCGCGCGGAGACCGAGCGAAGTGTGAATATGGCTGCGAGCGAAAAAAAAAAAAAAGTGAGAAAAGAAGAAAAGAGCGGAGAGAAAAGAAAAGAGGAAAAAAAAAATATACGCATATCAAGACAAAACGGAATATTTATTATAACGAGGCTTGAGGAGGGATTAATATGGGAAGAGAGTAAGAAATTCTTGCGATTGTGTGGGTATTAATTTTGTATAAATCGTGGTGAACTCGGATCCGCGAGTACGCCTTGAATTCACGATTATCGGTGAGTGAGTGGGGGGGAAAACCAAGCATAGAAAAAGGAATTTACGTGTCTCTCGGTGTGTATGAGAATGGCAGAGGTGGACGGATAAAATAGAGAGAGAGAGAGAGAGAGAGAGAGTGTATGAAAAAAAAGAGCAAGTAGGAGGAGACGACAGAAAAGATGAGAGGGGAAACTTGGAAGGTTGCAAAAGTGGGGGATGTATAGCGGTGGGTAAACATTAGGCCGCTTCTCGTCCACGCTTTAGTTTGAAGCAAAGCAGCGGTAGAATTGCATTAACCAAAGTCCAACGATAATTTTCGTACCATCGGCTATTTTGCAAATAAACAAAGCGTGAAAAATAAGAAAAAAAAAAAAAAAACCGTGAAAAATTAGCGGAGAACGATAATCGAGGAATTACTCCAAATTGGAGTATCATCGAAGAACCCTCGAAGAGTCGAGTTTGTTTTTTTTTTTTTTTTTTTTTGCAATTTCTTTCATTCGAGTCGTCACTGCGAATCTCCTTCAGGTCGAGAACGAAGCTTTTTCCCGAAAAAAAAAAAAACCAACGAGATAATCGACGATTTTTTAAATATTCCGAAAGAACGGGTTCTCGCGAGCCCATGCGAATATTCTTCGAGGAAGCTATGTCCATAATGAAATTGCCTCGAAACGAGGACTCCGACATTCGTCACAGGCAGAGAAAAGTCTTCGAGGAGACATGATTGGCTTCTCAAAGTCATTCTCCTAGTCAACGAATTTTTGTGATTTATCTCATTATCCGCGACACAGAGACGAAGAAAATATAAACAAGATTATAAACGAGCTGATAAGTCTTGAAAAACTTACGAAATTTGCTCCGATCGTGGTGCATTGAGTCGGAGAAAATCGAGGAAAAACATTTGAAAATTCTCATTTTTCTTGGACGTCGAGAGGGAAAAGCAACGACGATAATAATTGTTGAAAAAAAAAAAAAAAATGGATCTCGTCTACATGCCCGAAGTACTGACCTACGGCTCATTCAGGGCGCCCATCTATCGCGATTACGAGCAACCCTGGAATCGGGATTACTTCAATTGTGGTAGGTCGTATTCAGCGAGATTTTTGAAATAAATATTAAATAGATCGAATGAAAAAAGTCTTTCGATTACATTTTCAAAACTGTGATTTTTAAATCTTCATTATTCAAATATATCGATTATTTAATACTAATTTCACGATCTATCGCGTTGTTGCTTGAACTGAACTGTCGTCGAATTTACATTAAAAAAAAAAAATTCACATTTATCAGGAAATTTGAAATTACATTTCTCCAAAAATGTAATTCCATAAATTTCAGCTCATTCCTTTCTGATTCCTGCTCACAATCAGTCCCCTGAATTTAACAACTTTAAAGTCGCCGATGGAAAACTTTCATAATTCCAAAGTCTCGACCTTTCACTGGTTGTAAAACATAGATTAAACAAAAAAAATATAAACTTTATACAGGATCGAAAGAGGGGGGAGAAAAAAAGAGTCAATGACTCGTTAACGTGTTCGTTGCACTCGTGTCCCTGTGACTTTCGTAATTCGCGACGATAAAGTCAAAGTATTTTTTTTCCCCACACCCCGCTTTAACCCGAAGCTATTTTTTTTTTCAAATATACCGATTTACATATTTCGAGTGGACAATCGACGAGACTGCAGCGACAATATTCCAGATCCGAGATTATACTGAACTCTTCATGGATTTAGAGAATTCAAAAAATAAACAGTTCGTACCGAGACCGAGGGCCAAGAGCAAACTGGATTATTTTAATTCGAATTGAGAATACATTCCCATCGATTTTCACGACTGGAAAAGCCTGATAAATGATAAGATATTTTTTCCCCCCCTCAGTTTAGACCTGGGGGAGATAAAAAAAAAAAAAAAATGCAGCAGGTATTCGGCAAGAGGGGAATTAATTTTAAAGATTGAAATACACATATATGGGGCATTTCGTCCAAAACCACAGACGATTTGTAAAACAGAGCACTGCGACAGATGAAAAAATTAAGCGGGGGAGGAAAAAAAAGTCGAGGGTCAAGTCCGGACGATAATAAATGCCCCATACATAGATGCGAATGTTGGCAGTACGAGAATCAAAAAAAAAAAAAAAAAAAAAAAAACAACAGCTATAGTTACTATTTCTCGAAGATCGGTAGAAAACAAATTTTAAAAAACAAAAACAACGCGAGTTATTTTCGTTACGCGGGCTCGTAATTTATTCGCGCGCAATTTAGCATGCCACTTTGACTACGAAGCTTTTTAATCGGCTTATGGTCTGGCATTCAATCGCATTGGAATAAAAAAAAAAAAATTGAAAAAAAAACAACAACACGAACGCTGTCGCGTCATATTCTGCGCTGTGAATTCACAATTTCATGTCTGACAAGGAAAAATTCTGCAGCTTTATGATAATAGTACTGGTTTTTTTTTTTTTTTTTTTTTTTTTCAAATTGTCATAGTACATTATAGCGTGTTTTGTGCCATCGACAAATTTTAGCCGTGAAATTTCAAGCGAATTTATGGTTCAACTTGTTGCGAAGGGTCTTTTTCTCTCTCTCTCTCTCTCTCTCTCTCTCTCTCTCTCTCTGGCAACCTTTTTTCTCCTCTTATCTTGCTCCCTCGGTCCCCTACGACGCGACAACGCACACGTGTGCAAGTGTCATGACGAGTAAAAGGGAGAACGAGGTCGAAACCGTATCGTTTAGGGACCATACATGAATGTGCCTGCACGTTGAACGTGCATTCGCGCACGTACGCAGTTGTGCCTCGGTTCGAGAACCCAGCGACCGCACGACCCATATATAGTTAGTGACTAAGGTTTTGCGAATCCGCGCACAGAGATAAACCACCTCGCGTTACATTGAAAAAGCCAATATATCACCATTGTTTATTATTTCGATCGTTCATTTGTCTCAAATTAGAGTAAAAAAAAAAAAAAAAAATTAATTAATTCTCAAAATTTCGAGACTCCAAAATGTTGATCAGCATTTATTTTTTGTTTGGTCAATTCCATCAAGCCAAAGCTCGATAAATTCATTTTTTTTTTGATTTTTTTTAACCTCTCTCGTGGGACGCAATGAGGAAAAAAAAAACTTCTTTCCATTATGGAGTACGGAGTCGAGGATAGGATCATCGAAATATCTCTGTCAGCGATAACAACTCGATCGTCAATTTTTTATTTGGATTTATAAATTCAATGCTCGATACGAGACGATACTCGATTTTTGGGGATTTATCAAAAATTTATCAAAAATTGTCATTTTTTTATATTTTTCAAGCTCGCGCGATCTGAATTTTCGACCAGCGGTATCCCAAAATTGTTATCCAATCGTTTTACTTTTTAGTACAGTTTGAATTTGTTTATCTTTCGATCGTTCATTTGTCTCAAATTAGAGTAAAGAAAAAATTAATTAATTCTCAAAATTTCGAGACTCCAAAATGTTGATCAGCATTTATTTTTTGTTTGGTCAATTCCATCAAGCCAAAGTTCGTTAAATTCATTTTTTTGATTTTTTTTAACCTCTCTCATGGGACGCAATGAGAAAAAAAAATTGTTTCCATTATGGAGTACGGAGTCGAGGATAGGGTCATCCGAAATATCTCTGTCAGCGATAACAACTCGATCGTCAATTTTTTATTTGGTTGTATAAATTCAATGCTCGATACGAGACGATACTCGATTTTTGGGGATTTATCAAAAATTTATCAAAAATTGTCATTTTTTTTTTATTTTTCAAGCTCGCGCGATCTGAATTTTCGACCAGCAGTATCCCAAAATTGTTATCTGATCGTTTTAATTTTTAGTAGAGTTTGAATTTTATGAATTTATTGGATAGTAGGATTTTTTTTTCAACTTTGATAAATTGTAGAAAAGCTTCTGTGGCAAAAAACACTTAGATTGTCAAGTTTTCGAGGTAGGATATTTCAAATAGAAGATTTGTCAAATTTCACAAATCGATATGACGTTATTTATCCGAGTGTTAATTTCGCACTCATTGAAAAATTTTTCATGTCTCAGTTAACGCGATTATCGGGCAGCTGGATATTTCGATGATCCTTTCAATTGTTAACGATAAAGAAGTTTTTTTTTTTTTTTTAAATGAACAAATGCCATTTTTTTCCAAAGTAACGAAAGATGTCCGTCTCGCTGTACGTGAAATTCTGCTGTTATGCAGCATTAGGTAGCAAAAAATTGACCACCTGCACGCTCAAAGTGACCCCATAACTCGATGGTCGTCTCGATCATAGATTTATTACGAGTCATAAAATCGTCATCGTGGACGACGCTACGAGCTGCATTCAAGGTCCTCTCTTTTTTTTTTTTCTGTACATTTTCAGGCATGGCGTTGCAGTATAAATCTTCGCCACGACCTCCAAAGTATCAGACACAAGCTCAATTTGGACCTACACACACAAACACAAACACCGCGGCCGAGAAGTTTCTCTTTTTTTCCCCCTCCATTCACCAATCTTGACAATACGGCGGATCCAAAAATTAGATCAATCGACAAGTTTTTCATACAAGACAGTCAAATTAATATGGGAAAAAAAAAAAAAATCTCAAACGTGTGTCGAATAAAAGAGAAAAAAAAATTTAGCACAAACAACGATAGCGATTATTGCAATTTGAATATTTAATCTCATCGTGAATTCCGAATTTCGAAATAAAATAAAAATAAATAGAAAATCGATCATACCGATCCGTTGAATCCAAAAAAATAATTAGTACCAATAATTTATATCAATGAAGCAGTTGAAAAAAAAAAAAGTTTACCGAACGGGCAAAATACTTTTTTTTTCCAGATCTTCTTCAAGCCCAATTTTTAATACGATTCAGTCTTGATATCCAAAAATTCGTCATTGTTGAAAATTATGTAATACAGAAAAGCGAGCAAATTTAAAAAAAATTCAACTTTTGGATCGCGACGTATGCGCCAAAAAAAAAATACGTTTTCAAATAATGAGTCGTTTGGTCGCAACGACTGACGAAAGAGGTGAAAGTTTGCCGGACGTGTGAATCGTGCCGACGTAACGAGTCTGCAACAGAAAATTCTTTACTCCCATGTCCAACGAGGGGAAAAAAAAAAAAAAAAACCGATTTATCAAACCGATAATTAAATTTCCCGGTCACCGGAAACGTCAATCGGGCAAATTCAACACGATAAATCTGATAATTCGTGTTTTTTTTTTTCCTCAATCTTTCTTGTAAAATTAACAGAAAGTGATAACCAGAGAGATTGAGATACATATAGAGACAGAAAGAGAGCCAATACTCGTGCGTAGCTCAAAACATAGAAACTCGTGTGCTCGTCAAGGCTATCGCAGAATTCTTAAAACCATTGTCGAGTACAAGAGTACTTGATAATTCGTTCGGTACGAAAAAAAAAAAAGAAAAAAAATAATAATAATCAGAGCCGTTATAACGTATCTGTCGATCGTAAAATGTGAGTCCGCGTCTTTATCATTGCCGACGAGCCAACGAGACTCGTTTTCGTAGCATGGGCTCTCACGAAAAAAAAAAAAAAACCGGTATTCCCATTGAATTTTTTCGTCGCAATTGAAATTTCGTTATCGTCAATACTTTCAAGGAATTAAAAAAAAAAAAAAATCTCGAATCCGATCGTGCCGGGAGATTGAAAATTCTGCATCATATTTATCTACCGCAAAAGAAATATTCTTCGAAGATTCGATACCGCCAGATAGACAAATATTGCTAATCCCTCAATCACACGGATGATAAAGATTCATCTTTTTTTTTTTTTTTCTTTCCTCACCAAGATTGCTCATTAAAATTTTTTGCTCTATCTCTCTCTCTCTCTCTCTCTCTCCATTTTGCAGGAAAATCATCGTCTGTGTATTGTCCGCGTCAGCAACAATTGCCAAAAGAAACGACCCAGTCAAAGCACAATTGTCATTTGTGCAAGGAGAGCAAGAGACGAAGCCTTGCGGCTTACATCAGAGGCAAGCCACGCCTGAATTCGTGCAGCGAAATAAGCGAGGAGGAAGATGAGACGAGCGACAAGAGATTGGAAAACGTCGAGAAGAAGGAGACGGATTCATCGAAAGTTCGTAAAACGGAAAAGTAAAGATTAATTGAACAATCGAGTGCCACAGCACAGAGAGAGATAGAGAGCGAGAGAGACAGGGATAGAGAGACTGTGACTCAAGATTGGCTGAAGACAAAAAAAAAAAAGAAATATGACGAGCACTGATGAATGTATATCGACATATATATGTACAAAAAAAAAAAAAAAAAAAAAAAAAATGACTACGCCATGAAGAGAAAAACGTGCCACTACGGGAGGAGCAAGACCTCCCAGGAGGGGACACGTGATCAACGAGACCGTTTACTTCGTTTTTTTTTTTCCCCCCTTCAATTTTTGCGATTCGTTCAATGACGCATATAGAATCGCAAACGACTTACTGCGACGCCGACGAGTAATTATACTATTTCTAGAGAGTATATATTTATATATAACCCCCCCCTCGGCTTAAGTCGATCTTTGCGTTGAAAATTCAACGCCTAATCCAGTAAAGTCTGCAAAGAATGCAATTTCTATCTTTTTTTTTTTTTTTCAATCGACAGATTTCTTCCAAAATTGGGAAACGATAATAAAAAAAATTTTTTTAAATAATAAAAAAAACATATTACTCGAGTTCCCTGTTCTCCGGCCTCAAGAATTTTCCACTTTGATATTTAATTGCTCTACGAAATTTTCCGTAGCTAATGAGTTAATTAAAAAAAAAAAAAAAAATTTTCAACTTTTTGTAGTACATTAAGCACGTCAGTGAGGTGAAACTGCATCGCAGCCATTCAATTGAAATACCATCAATATCAAATTATTTGCACTTTTAGTGGGACAATTTTTTTAATCGTTAAATTTTCGTTGAATTTCTCGTCGAAAAAATGGCATTGCTTGGAAAATTTTGTTCTTTCGTTATCGATTTTAAATTGATCGGACCGGAGGATCAATGGCCCGATTTTCGAGAGCGAAAAAAAAAAAAACTGAACAAAACGAAGCGGCGAAAAAATTGGCACATATATCAGGTGTATTCGTTATTAAATCATTGTAATTATTTTTCAAGAACAAAACTAGACGACACGCACTGATCGTTTTGTAAAAATGTCAGGGAATGGAGAAAAAAAAATTGTAAAATTGCTTTTTTAAAGATTTAACAATAATTTTAGTATAGCGGTGAAGCTATCTGGATTCTCGAGTTTTTTTTTTTTCGCTTCGCTCGTGCAATATGTTCGTGATATCTTGAGCTCAGTGTTCACGCGTATATCAAATGAGCGTTAATTCATGGATTAAACAGACGACTGTGTGCAAAAATATGCGAGTGAGTGATATAGAGAAAGAGAGCGAGAGAGAGAGAGAGAGAGAGAGTTGACAAATTGAAACACGAGGATGATCAAGAACGGAATTTCGAGAAAAATCTTTTGTTCGTCGGAAATCTAAAAAAAAAAAATACGAAAGAAACATAATTGTGGATTAAAAACTGAGAATCGCCGTTATATTTTTGCACTGCATGAAAATTAAAGGAAAAAAAAAAAGAAATATTAGAATCTTTGGGGCTTATTGGCCCTAATTTTTAGGATAAAATGGCTTTGAACAATGAAACTGGAATGTGTGTTCTCAAAATGTGAGAAAAAAAAAGAAAACTCATTCCATTGCATAAAATCGTGTGAATAAAAGACACGAGTTTGCGTCATTGGAGAATTTCGATTGTGCGAGCAATTCGTACGTTTGCTCGTTTGCTTTTCTTTGTTTTTTTTTTTTTTATTTTTTTTTTTTCACTATGAATAAGACTGACCGAGAATGATTTGTTATAGCGATAAGAGTTCGATAAGTGCAATGAATTGTAATTATTTTAAGGCTTAGTTGGATAAGAATTTGAAAAAAAAAAAAAAACAAAAAATTTTTAAACATACCGTTTTTGTATAAATCCCCAGAAGGGAACGACAGTAAAGTTCGATAATGCAAAGCGTAAAAAAAAAAAAAAAAAAAGCATTATCGACGCGCATAAATAAAAATGAATATATTTGCAAGTGAAGGGTGTCTCGTTTTAATTTCAACTTGCGTGTTTCTCATTGGTCTCCCACTGTAACGAGGTGAATGATGCAAACTCGATATATTTACGTAGCAGGCCTATATATGTTTCATGCGCAGTTTGAATTTCTCGTGGTCAGCGGATTTTTTTTTTTCCAACATTGTACGAGTCGCTGCAATGTTGATTAAAAAAAAAAAAAAAAAAAAAAAAAGAGAGCCAAGAGCGAGGGCGTTCGCAATAATGTGCGTGCATCCGTTTTAATGAATAGGTAAATACTTCGGATGTCATAATTCTTTTTTACTGAGGCATAAAAAAAAAATGATTTCTGGTATCTCAAAGAGAGAGAGGCAATTTTTCGATTCTCGCTGAGACTCGCTCGTATTTCTTTGAGGCAAATGCAGACGTCAAGTGGCAAATTTTTTCATGATTTTTACAAACTTTTACCGATCGAGGGAGTTTTTTTTAAATTACCTTGTCGCTTTTCCACTCCAAAATTTTCAATATTTGAATTAGCTTGCCAAATACGGAAATGATCTAGCAAAGTAGTTTTATTTTTCAATAAATTGCTCAAATGGACCTTTCTTCGACCAACCAAAATAACAAGCTCCCTTAATCGAAAGTAATTCGTGGTTGTACCGAAGAAGTATTGAAAAAAAAATTATATTAAATCACTATCAGTGAGGTACGCTGATTTATGACAATTTTTGAAAAATTTGTCATTTTTTTGTTCCCCAAAGAATAATCCACAATTTTTCAGTAATTTCTAATTTTCGATTCGTTTTTTCATTTCTCCCATAAAATGAATAAATAAATGAATGAATAATCGAATGAATAAACGAAAGATTAACTTTTTTTTTAAAGTCAAACGAAAATGTAACTTTAAATCAGCACAACTCGTCGAAATTTGCAAATATTTCAGCCCAATATTTTTTTTTTCTTAAATATCAATGACACTTGCTACGGTACAAGCCCACGGTTGATCAGCATTGGAAAAAAAAAAATTATACTAAATTACTATCAGTGAGGTACGCTGATTTATGACAATTTTTGAAAAAATTTTCATTTTTTTTTGTTCCCCAAAGAATAATCCACAATTTTGCTGTAATTTCTAATTTTCGATTCGTTTTTTCGTTTCTCCCATAAAATAAATAAATAAATGAATGAATAATCGAATTAATAAACGAAAGATTAACTTTTTTTCTTAAGTCAAACGAAAATGTAACTTTAAATCAGCACAACTCGTCAAAATTTGCAAATATTTCACGTCCAATATTTTTTTTTTTCTTCAATATCAATGACACTTGCTACGGTACAAGCCCACGGTTGATCAGCACTGGAAAAAAAAAATTATACTAAATTACTATCAGTGAGGTGCGCTGATTTATGACAATTTTTGAAAAAATTTTTATTTTTTTTGTTCCCCAAAGAATAATCCACAATTTTGCTGTAATTTCTAATTTTCGATTCGTTTTTTCGTTTCTCCCATAAAATGAATAAATAAATGAATGAATAATCGAATGAATAAACGAAAGATTAACTTTTTTTCTTAAGTCAAACGAAAATGTAACTTTAAATCAGCACAAATCGTCGAAATTTGCAAATACTTCACGTCCAATATTTTTTTTTTCTTAAATATCAATGACACTTGCTACGGTACAAGCCCACGGTTGATCAGCATTGGAAAGAAAAAAAAAATTATACTAAATTACTATCAGTGAGGTACGCTGATTTATGACAATTTTTGAAAAATTTTTCATTTTTTTGTTCCCCAAAGAATAATCCACAATTTTGCAGTAATTTCTAATTTTCGATTCGTTTTTTCGTTTCTCCCATAAAATAAATAAATAAATGAATGAATAATCGAATGAATAAACGAAAGATTAACTTTTTTTTTTAAGTCAAACGAAAATGTAACTTTGAAATCGAAATTTTCAAATACTTCACGTCCAATAATTTTTTTTTTCAAATATTAATGACACTTGCTACGGTACAAGCCCATACGGTTAATCTATAAAAATTTGTAAAAACCATTTTCTTTCAAATATTCAATGTCTTTCAGGAAAAAAAAATAAAAAAAAAAAAAACATACTCATCGATCCTAAAATTTATTCACCCCGCCAGCGAGTCATGCTATACGAAAAGAAGAATAATTTTGCACGCGAGACTCGGATAACGGGGCGCCTGCGCCTCATTGCACACGACACCAAAGCGCAATCGTTTGCACACGATTCGAATCCTCGAAACTATGACTTCAATCGCGAATACATGAATTTACAAGAAAAAAACAAAAAAAAAAAAATCAATCTTCCATTATCGTTACAACCATACCTCAATGCCATATAATCTCTCGAGCCATGAGCTTTTCGAGAAGCTAATGAAATAAATAAAAATGGGGAAAAAAAAAAAAAAAATGCTCGTTGATAAACAGCCTTCGTTGTCGATGGCATTGGTGTACGAGCCGGGTGAAAAGAAAGCGAGGTTTGGTGACGCGTGCAAGCGTTTGCGTGCCAAGTGCAAACTCTATAAAAACCGATCGCGCACAGCCAAGAGCATAAACCGAATACGACTCCGGCTCAGCAGATTACAGGACTGAGAAAACGTAGTGGGGAAGCGGAAGGAGGGAAAAAAAAAGCCACGAGCGATTATCGGCCTTCGAGAAGTTTCGCGATAGCTCGATCGACGAAAAAAAAAAAATGGGTTGGAAGACACCGAGGATGAAGAACGAAGTACAAGTTAAGCCTGGTAAGCGATAAAGAAAAAAAGGAATAAACGCATCAATGGGTAATCCTTGAACCCAAAACGTTTTTTTTTTTTTTTTTTTTTTCATATCCTCGCACGCAAAATGTGGGTCCAGTTTTGTCCGGCTAGTTTACCACCGACTCAACGAATTATAAAAAAAAAAAAAATCTAAAAAAAATTCACATACTATCTTTGAACATTTCGCTGCAACGCTATGCTAAATAAAATCTGAAATAATTATTTGCAACATCTTTTATAATGTACATTGCACCGGATTCTCGAGTTATTCGAACGATTAAAATCGGCTCGAACGATTAAAATCGGCTCGGACAAAAATGACCCACCTTTTGGGTTCAAGGGTTATTTAATCGAACGATTGCTCCTTCGTATTAATCAAACTGCGCGATAGGAGAGTTTTTAACGAAAAAAAAAAAAAAAAAAAAAATCCTTTGCTTTCAGATACGGATAAACCTTCGAAGAATGTAAAGGGGGCTTGTCGGTGCGGTGAACGTTGCAAAAAATGCGGCGATAACTGCAAATGCGTCATCAAAAGATTATACATTCGACCACCGATGTTCAATTATTTCACGGATATGATGCATTGAGAAAGGCTGAATAAGAGAAAAGACATCGTTTCTTCCTCTTTTTTTTTCACGAATAATGAAAGAAATTTCACGGATTCGCTGAGATTTATGGATTTGCGTCGCTGATAAGGGGGTTTTTTTTTTTTTTTTGTAAGATACGAGAGACAGGGAAACCGAAAGTATTGTTGGAATTAAAGGAAGAAAATATGAAAAGAATTATTTTTAAACGCGTAAATTTAGGTATTTTTTTTTTGTACTTGTCGATGAATAAATTATTTTCTCGTATATCGAGAGCACTGTGAAGAGTTGAAAAAAAAAAATTTACTCACCTTCAGCAGCCACGTGAGAACGGATTCCCGATAAGGCACGAAACCGCGCTTCCTGTTGTTCGTACTCTCGGCGAGGGACGCGATAACCTTGCCCAGTATGAGCAGCGATTTGTTAATAGACACTCCTTCCTGCAAAGAAAATACATTTTTTTTTACAAAAAGGAACGAAAGAGAAGATAACGTTGAAGTTTTTCGATTTTTTTTTTTTGCATTTTCATATCGCATTATTGAACTTTCGAGGAAAGATTGTTGGGATTGATAAAAAAAAAAATAAAAATTAATGTCACGGAAACCATCAATTTCGCGGGGTCACGAAATTTTTGACGAAATTTCAATATGCCGAATCGTTATTTTACCGAAATTCACATTCAGGATCGTAATTTTTACAGAACGTTTTTTATTTTTTTTATATTTTAAAACTTTCAACTAATTTGAATGAAAATTGAAAATATTATCTATTTTGATTTATTATTTAAATATGAATTATAAATAAATTTTTACTTCTATTGTGCCGAAAGCCAAAATACAGAAAGTGGTTTTTTTTTTTGCGAAACAATTATTTAAATTTTTCTTATTATTATTATTTATCCGTCTCTATTTGTTTATCTATTTATTTCAAGTAATTGCATTTCATTTAATGTAATCAATTCAACCAGTCACATGAATTACATTATTTAAATATTTAATATCTTATATTCAGTATCCTTGAGATTTTGTTCGCGATTCTTCATTGTTAATTAAAGTGACTCTTCGATCTTGATCGGTGGGAGAACGTTTCGAAAACATTTTTTTTCGGCAAAATAACGTTTCGGCGAAAAAACGATTCGCAAGAATGACTTTCGTTAGTATGACGTTCGTTCGAACAATTTTTCATTAAGCAATTTAGTAAAATAATTATTCAATGTATTAGAATTTTTCAAAATAAACTTTAAATTGATGCTAATAATCAAAAATCCTCATAACCTTTTTTTTTATCTAAAAATCATATTACTTAGTTGTTAATTTGACGGAAAAAAAACAACTATTGCACTCTGCTCTAACTTTTTTTTTTCTATAATGAATCAACAATAACGGAGTCAATTTTTTTGAGTTTCCGATGGCAACAAAACCGAAACTCCGTAAAATATGGCCACCTGTATCGGCCAGGATTTCCACGGTTCCCCATATGCCCCCTCGTGAAAATGCATTAGAAAAGAGAAGCTGTGGACAAAACTTGGGGGGGGGGGGGCTCAAGGAATAAGATGAAAATTGAAAGAGATAAAGGAATGGGATAAGTAAAAAGGCAAACGATGCCTTACGATTGGAAAAACTAATAAAATAATAATAATAATAACAAACTAAGCAAAAAAAAACTAAATAATTTTTGAAAACTTTGAAATTCAATACAATTATAAGGCAACTTTAAGAATTTCGAGGCCATCGAACATTCTGCACTTATCGTTAATTTCGAAATCAGAAAAATTAATTGAAAACTTCCCGTTTGTCGTGTTATGACGTTAATTAGGGAAGATCAATTTAATTCGTAAACCATAAAATTGACAGAACTCGACGATATCGAGGGCTTAGGACCAGAAAGGCGACACTCACAAAAAACGGACTATATTGCCACAAGGGCGTATCCCCAACTTTAACACGGAAGTTCCATAAGAGCAAAATAAATTAGCCTACAGCCAGAAGGGCGTAAGCCGCAAAGAAAAAAAAAGTGGCTTACGTCCGTCTGGCAGATCAGTGATCATTTTTTTCCGGATTCACATCGCCCGCTTACAGCCAGAAGGGCGTATCCCCAACTTTAACACGGAAGTTCCATAAGAGCAAAATAAATTAGCATACAGCCAGAAGGGCGTAAGCCGCAAAGAAAAAAAAAAGTGGCTTACGCCCGTCTGGCAGATCAGTGATAATTTTTTTCCGGATTCACATCGCCCGCTTACAGCCAGAAGGGCGTAACCCTCTTTTTTTTTTTTTTTTTTTTCGTGGCTTACGCCTTTCCGGCGGATAACCGGTCAGATTTTTCCGAATCTTGATCACCTACTTACTGCCAGAAGGGCGTTACCCCAAAAAAAATTGAAAGCGTGATGCGTGTAAGATTTACTAACCAGATGTGTATAAGATTGCCGTTTTTTCGAATTTGATAATCTTGTTACAGCCGGAAGGGCACGACTAGAAGTAACCGTAAGAAAAAATTATATAATATTATTATATACTTTTTTTTTTATTATAAGGGCACGACTAGAAATCACCGTATAAAAAAAAGTATATAATATTATTAAATATACTTTTTTCATACGGTGACTTTCCAATCGTGCCCTTCCGGCTGTAACAGGTTTATCAAATTCCAAAAAACGGCAATCTTACACAAATCTGGCAAGTAAATCTTACACACATCGGGTTTTCAATTTTTTGGGAGTAACGCCCTTCTGGCAGTAAGTAGACGATCGAAATTCGGAAAAATCTGACCGATTATCCGCCGGAAAGGCGTGAGCCACGAAAAAAAAAAAGAGGGTTACGCCCTTCTGGCTGTAAGCAGGCGATTTAAATCCGGAAAAAATGATCATTGATCTGCCAGTAGGGCGTAAGTCACTTTTTTTTCTTTGCGGCTTACGCCCTTCTGGCTGTAGGCTAATTTATTTTGCTCCTATGGAACTTCCGTGTTAAAGTTGGGGATACGCCCTTATGGCAGTAAGGTAATGAAAAGTCGAAAAACAGTGGGTTACGCCCTTTTGGTCCTGAGCCCTCGATATGGACCCTCATATTTTACTCGGTCACGAAAAAAAAAACAAAAAAAAAAAAAACAAACAAACTTTTACGAAAATTTTCCAATAGCAAAAAGAGATCGAACGATCCGATACGACGTTCCGTCTTACCCTCAAGCGATCACCGCTCGCGCAAGTCTGGCTCAATCTTTCGCTGCCCGCAAGATCAACGAGATTTATTTTGCTGCGTCGACTCGACTCGATCGCTTTAACCTCGCTCGTAACGCCATTCGGCGTCTGCGTCAATATTATACTGAATATACTGTGAGATCTCGAGCTCTTCTCGTTCATTCCCGTTGCGGCGGTTGCCCTCTGAGAATTTCCGACCTGAAGCCACGTCTGAAGATCATCGTAATTCTTCACGGTATGCTGACTAAGATCAACGACGTACGGACCGAAAACCGGATGTTCCCGTACTTTAAGTGGCGCTCTCTTCGACCCGATCGTCGAATTACACGACAATAAATCGTGTATCTTCTCGTTGTATATCTCGAAATAGCTTATCTCAACGCTCGTCGTTGAATCACGATTTTTCGCCGATCTCGCGAATATCTCGTGACAAAAACGCGGTATTATTCCGGCATCGCGATGAAGCTTGCTCGTGCCCGAGCGCGAACACTCGGTTCCCATCATGCTGTGACTCTTGCCCGAGCCCGTTTGCCCATAAGCGAAGAGACAAACGTTGTAACCCTCGAATGCATTTTGCACCAATGGCATTACCATACCCCGGAATACTGTCTCCTGATCGGCATTGCCCAAAGTTTCCGTATTCGTATGAGAAACGAAACAATGATCGTATATGAATGTGTGCTTAGCGGATTCGCACGACACCGTGATATTCTGACCTTCAACTTCGACTATCATCGAGACTTTTGGATCATTCAATTCTCTGTAAATAAATTTTACAATTGTCACAAATTGCATGATTTGTGAAACAAAAAAGAACTTATTTTTCATAATTATCTCTCGATCTTTTTCCATCTCGTCATAATTCATATTTAATTAATTTTACTTCTTTGCTTCTTGAGTTAATTTTTTAACTCAAGAAGACGGTTATAAGCTTCAGCTGTAAAAAAGCGATTGGACAAAAGTGTCAGTCTTAAAATGCGGCTACTAAATCACAAACGCCCTCCCGAAAGCCTTAAAAATTGCTGGATCTAAATTTCAAAGGTGCAAAACTTGACCCCCATTTAGTGGCAAGTACGCATATATGCGTGTCCAGTGCCAAAAACAAGGATTCAGGATGGTTCCGGTGCGTGTATGACCGTCTGTAGGGGTTTTTTTTTTTTGGGCCGCTGAACACGAAACTGGTGTGAAATTTTCACAAATTCGAAATGACTGAGCCAATATGGCCGACCGAAAATTTTGGAAAATTTGAAAACTCGGCGAATTTTGATGAAATTCATGTTCAGGGGTTTTTTTTGGACTCGCTAAACACGAATTTAGTGTCAAAATTTGAAAATTCAAAATTGCTGATCCAATGCGGCGATCATAATTTTGAAAAATCTTAAAATCTGGCGAATCATTATGAAATTGGTGTTCAGGGGGGGTTTTTCGACTCTCCAATCGTATCCTAAGAGCTTAAGGGTTATTTTTGGTACCTGAGGATAGTTTTGGTATTCGTGAGTGGTTTAATTTCGAAAAATCTTAAAATCTGGCGAATCATTATGAAATTGGTGTTCAGGGGGTGTTTCGACTCTCCAATCATATCCTAAGAACTTAAGGGTTAATTTTGGTACCTGAGGATAGTTTTGGTATTCGTGAGTGGTTTAATTTCGAAAAATCTTAAAATCTGGCGAATTATTATGAAATTGGTGTTCAGGGGGGTTTTTCGACTCTCCAATCATATCCTAAGAGCTTAAGGGTTATTTTTGGTACCTGAGGATAGTTTTGGTATTCGTGAGTGGTTTAATTTCGAAAAATCTTAAAATCTGGCGAATCATTATGAAATTGGTGTTCAGGGGAATTTTTCGACTCTCCAATCGTATCCTAAGAACTTAAGGGTTAATTTTGGTACCTGAGGGTGCTTTTGGTATTCGTGAGTGGTTTAATTTCGAAAAATCTTAAAATCTGGCGAATCATTATGAAATTGGTGTTCAGGGGGGTTTTTCGACTCTCCAATCGTATCCTAAGAACTTAAGGGTTAATTTTGGTACCTGAGGGTGCTTTTGGTATTCGTGAGTGGTTTAATTTCGAAAAATCTTAAAATCTGGCGAATCATTATGAAATTGGTGTTCAGGGGGGTTTTTCGACTCTCCAATCATATCCTAAGAACATACGGATTAATTTTGGTACTTGAGGGTTTTTTTGGTATTCGTAGATGGTTTTGAGCAAGTGTAAAATTATGACAAAACGTCTTGGAGTATATTTGCGAGCTCTTTCTCCAACTTTTTTTTTCACTTTGCCAGAAATGTCCACTTAGGTCTCAGAATCGTCTGCCAGTGAATGGGGGTTAACCCTTTCAGTCATACATTTTTCCACTCAATATTTTGGCCTGAAATTTTTTACTCTGGGATTTTTGGGGTCGCTGATCACGAATTTCAAGCCATAATTTGAAAATTCCTAAATACAAGATGACGGATGAACAATGCTATGAAATTAACAAACTTTGATAAGCCGGGCGAAACTTGTTATTTTGATTAAAGCAGAAAAAAAACAAACAAAAAAGTAGAAAAAAAAACAAAATAAAGCAGAGAAAAACAAGTTCCGCCCCGGCTAATCAAAGATTTTTCATTTCTCACAATTGTTCATCCACCATCTTGGATTTAGGAATTATGAAATTCCAGCTTCAAATTCGTAATCAGCGACCCCAAAAACCTTTAAGTATCCATTTTTAGCCAAATTGATTTAATATTAGAGCTCTGAGGTAATTATTTGTAAGGTGGGACCGTAGAGGTCCCACTGTGACCGAAAGAGTTAAGCTTAAGCAGTGAATTGTAGAATTTTTGTCTATTATTCGACTCAAATATATTAAACGCGTCTGATCTATTTGATTATTTTAATCTTCGATTGTATGTTTCAGTATTTTAGTTTTTTTCGTTTCTTATTTCATATTTATTTCATTTGCCCTATTTAATCTGATACTCAATTCATATTATCTATCTTTAATCCCTCCGTCATATTTTCAGGCTCGCATACATGCGCATTAGCGTCTCGGCGAGTGAGCAATGTTCTATGCATCTTAATAATTGTATATTGCTTATGTATGTACTAAATACCTGAAAAATTTGAATCAAAATTAAAATCAAATTATTTTATAAAAGGATTTAGGTTGAAAAAAAAAAAAAAAAAAAACCAATTTTCGTCGACTCACTTGAAACTCAGGGGCCTGACTCTCACGCCGACCGTGAGATTGCTATTTTCCCCTTCGCAAACCGTCTGCTCTTCGGTCCCGCCGGCTTCCTGTTTACCCTTGGGAGTTTCCATGTGAACAGCGCCGAAGCATTCCGGCGTAGCCTGAGATAGAACACGATCGCTGAAGTATCTGTTCATGGGTGTTCTCGAATTTCCATTTTGCCTGGAACCGACCGCGCCTCTGGGCGTACAGAAATGCGTCACGGGAGTCTTGTCAGCGGTCTGAGAATTTTTCGATCCCGTCCTGGACGGTGTTTTCGGAAGATCGCCGGATCTGGAGTTAAGAGAAGAATTTTCTCTCTGCAGAGTAGTGGCGGACTTTGATCTGATCATGGGACCGTTAGCTCCGTTGGATACGGAACTCATGACTCGGGATTGCGTATTGACTCGATGCTCGAACCAATTTGCCTCTCTGGTCGTTCTCAGCCGATTTTTGATGTCCCCATTGCTCGACAATTCCGGATAACTGGCGTGAACTCTGTAAAATTTGCCCTTTACTCCGCTGATTCGGTGAAAAAAACAAAAGAAAACGAAAAAAAAACGAAGAAAAAAAATACTCGACGACGAAGCGGCTATTCTGGGCTGGGTTAACAAAATTTTATAGTTTTGGCGCAACGGAACGAAACAAAAGTCTGAAAATTCAATTGGGGCTCCGGATGCTCGAAATATGGACCTTTAACGATAGTAACGGCGGAAAATTATTACGGAATGAATAATAACAATTTTTTTTGCCTGAAATTTCTAAAAGGAATTGTTTGAACGCAAACAAAAAAATTGCATATCAAATCGATCTTTCGACGATGGAGCGTAAATTTTTCCAAGAAAACTGGTCGGCGGGCGACCTTGAAATTTTTCACACGAAATACAAAGACCGGCTGGCGCGAGTATAAAAAAATTCATGATTTTAACATTTTTAATGTTAAAAGTATGATATACTTTCGGAGTAACAGTGAGATACGTGCGCAAGCAAATAACATGGATGAGAAAGCTGGATCGTTGGAAACTCACGATTTTTCGGGCGGCCGATTCTCTTTGTTGAAGTTAATGGGCGAGCTTGAAAATATAGCGTTCCAAGATCCATGAATATTGCCGTGCGTCGTGCTGCGTTCCGACATTTTTTCACCAAATTCCTTATAAAATATATTCTCAACGATGTAAAACCATGCATGGAACGCCGGTTGATCTCGAAAAAGCAGTGTGTGCGTTAACCTTTGTGTTATTCAGCAAAATTCGGCTGCAAGCGAATAGTGTGCATAAATGATCGTGATTACACTATTCGAAGCAATTTTTTTTTAGCACGCGAGAAAACAAGAAATAATGTGGCTCGGTGAATCTGGCGTAAGGACGTTCGAAAAGTATGAAATAAAAATTACGAGTAATAATCGCGTTGTGTGGGGATTGACAAAAAAAGCGTGTATAGACAGGCAAGGAAGTCTTTTGGCAGGTGCAAGTCGATGCGTCAGATTTACCGAATCAAATTTTCGTGTTGCAGAATTTTTTTTTTTGACATCGTATTTACTCACGATTTTCAGGATTCCCGTTCAGTCCCGGCAACGTATGTTTTTTTTTTTTCCTCGCTAAATTACAATATAAAAGTCGCTTGAGACAAAAGAGACGAGAGTCCACGAGAGTCTTGTGATGCGGCATGCGGCTGAATCGTTGTGTAAAACTTCACCGAATGTTTTGTTTGAAACGATTCGAATGGCGATCGTTGCGCCTCCTTGTGGGCAATTAAAGTCCCTAGATAAATACTAAATTTAAAACGATTTATTTGGAAAAAGATTAACGAAATTTTTGTTTTGTTAATATAAAAATTTATGAAAATATGAACAATTTTAATTTTTTTTTCAACGCATTTTAGCTGTAATATCGTCATTTTAACCCGTGATACTTCGATAATAGATGGATTTCTATCAGTGTGGTACTTCCGAAATACCCTAGATACACCGGCAGCGGAAATTCGTAGAATATAATAATAAATAAATGACTTTTTATTATGATTAATTTTGTTTATCATCAATGAACACGGTCTTATGAATCTGATGAAAAAAAAATTCCGATTCACTCGAATTCACAGCATCCTCATTGTCGACGCTGCCGACCAATTCTTTTGCTGCTCATCGCATCTGATCACATCCCTCCCCCCCTGCCTCTTCCGTAAAATCACGGAGCAGTAAAATATTATACAATTCCGGCATGTTTACTTGGCTATAGCCCAAACATTTTTTTTTTTACTTGTACGGTCTCAAGTCTCAAGGGTGCATTCCGAATTGAGCTCGCAGCGCTAATAGCTTCCTCCGCGGCGTTCCGAAACTGTAGGTAGCGCGATGCGAGTGCGACGTCAGAGCCCGTCGCAAGGCTAGGGCTGCGCTCAATGTCCCTAGATGAAACGCTGTGGCTGCACTACCTCCCGACGTAGTGCGGTCACAGCGTTTTATTTTCCCGCCAAATATTGCCAAATATCACGGCGAAACCGTTCCGATATATTGGGCGAGTGATTTGCTGAGGAATGGGGGGTATAAAACTATAATGCGCTACATCGTCAATTCGGAACGCCTAAAGCTGGGAAAGCGTAGCATATCACGCTGTAGCACTGCCAGCTCAATTCGGAATGCACCCCAAGACTTGCTTCCATATCCATATCCGTCGAGTCGTGTACACAAAACGTGAGCGCGCGTTGACGACGTGGCTATCCGATAACATTTATCTGTTTTTTTTTCTCTTAACGCGCACAAGTCGTTCGACAGCCGTGAGAGCGTACGTCGAACCACCGAGAAAACGTTTATAAAATTATCTAAATTTTCAATAATTTTCGAACGTAAAGAGAAAAAAATTTTAATTCCACGAAAATGACAAAATTACGCGAGGCAAATTGGCCAAATCGTGCGCTGCTCGGGAAAATTGTTGTCGGTGTTTTCGTTCTTACGATACTGCTGGATTTACCGGTGCTTTGTCAGACTCACTCGCACAGCCACGACGAGCCAGCAAGTTTCAAATATTCCAAGCAGGCGAACGAAAATTTTGAAAGATCCAACGATTATCATTCTCACGAAGATCATCATCATCACGATGACGTTCATGACCATCATCATCATCATCACGATGACGTTCATGAAGATCACCATCATCATCACGAAAAAGTTGACGCAAGAACAAAACTTGATCCGGAGCACAAACAAACAATGATTTTCAAGGCGATGGGTTCGACCCTTTTGATATCCGCCGCGCCGTTCGTCCTTCTGTTCTTCGTTCCCCTGGACAATAGTAAAAAGCGCGAACCGCTTCTCAAGATATTGCTGAGTTTTGCCTCCGGAGGCCTGCTAGGCGACGCGTTTCTTCATTTAATTCCGCACGCCCTTGTTCCTCACACTCAAGATTCGACAAATTCGCGCTCGCACTCGCACTCTCACGATTCCGAAAGCTCGCATTCTCACGGTCACGACATGTCCGTGGGACTGGGCGTTCTACTGGGCATAATAACATTTTTGATGGTAGAAAAATGCGTGAGATTGATCAAGGGCGACGACGATTCGCATTCTCATTCGCACGGCGGCAAGGATAGCCCGAAACCGACGAAAGGCAAAAAGGACGGCGGCAAACAGAAGGAAAAATCGAGCGAAGTTGCGCGCAAAGATACCAAGGGCGACATTAAAATTGCCGCATATCTGAATCTCGCAGCCGATTTTTTGCACAATTTCACGGACGGCTTGGCCATCGGCGCTAGCTATCTGGCCGGCGAAACAGTCGGTTATATCACCACTTTTACCATTCTCCTGCACGAGGTTCCTCATGAAATTGGCGATTTTGCCATTCTCATACAGAGCGGTTGTAGCAAGAAAAAAGTGAGATTTTTTATTAAAAAATTGAAAAAAAAAAAAAAAATTTGTACTTATTTCATTAAAAAAACTTCCCAAACATTTATTTTTTTCGTTATAATAATATAATAATTTAATTGAGAATTATAAATTAATGCTTATTCAATTTTCAGGCAATGTTGCTACAATTGGTAACGGCTATCGGCGCATTGTGCGGCACCTACGTATCTCTGCTGGCCGAAGGAATGGGTAAGAATTTATAACAAACGGAAAAATATTAATTTTCTCCTATCGCTGAAAAACCAAACTTGTAAAAAAAAAAAATTAAAAAAAAATCGCAAATCTCAATGATAATACTTTTCAGGTGATTTCGCGACTTCGTGGATACTTCCATTCACGGCCGGTGGCTTCATCTACATCGCCACGGTCTCGGTAATACCCGAGCTTCTCACCGACACAAAGTTCTGGCAATCGGTGAAAGAAATAATTGCCCTACTTTTCGGCGTATACATGATGGTACTTATAGCGCAGTACGAATGAAGCGACGTCTCGACTTCTACGGTACATTCGTGTAAGATAATTTCATGCGCAGAAAAAAAAAAAAATGAAATTCGAGTATCGAGAATATTCATACCGGTTATACTTACCCGATCGTCCTACTCTCTCAGTGATCTTGTACAAATTATAATTCACTCATCAATTTTTGGGAGATGCAATTTTTTTTTTTTTCTCTTTTTTGAATATATTACGGGCAGAAACGCCTCGTAAAATTTGTACAAATTCGTAAATGGCAATTAAGGATGTATCATCCTTTACAATCCTGGTCAAAAAAAGTTTTGGTGAGAATTTCAGGTACTTCGCGTTGAGGACAAAAATTTGAAAAAAAAAATCAACCGTATTGAAGATGATAATATCGATTTTCAATAATAATGCCGAAAAACTATTAAACAATTGTTCAAACGATAAATTGTTGCAGAAATTTACTGTAAAAATATTTTTCGATCATGCCTAACGTGTTCTTCGGTTTTTCCGAATACCATGTGTACATTTTTCAAGAATATTCTTTTGTTTTTTTTTTATTTATGTTTTTTTTTATTTATGATACTTTGCGAGTGTAATATCGAATCTTTGTACGAAAACATATCCAAAGTTTACCGATTTTCGTGCAATTTTCAAAATTCAAAATTCTCCAAAACGATAATTGAAAAAAGAATAGAAAATTCTTGAAAAATTCATATGTACTCGAAAAAACTCGAGGAATTTGTTGCATATAATCGAAAAAAAAAGTTTTACAGCCGATTTCTGCAACAAATCATTGTTTAAGCAATTTGTTGATAATTTTTCGGTATTGTTGAATATTGGAAAAGAATATTTATTTTCATCTTCAATATAGTTGTTTTTTTTACAGATTTTTGCCTCAACGCGAAGTACTCAAAATTCTCGCTAAAATTCTTTTCGATTGAGATTTTACGGGCGATACATCCTTGAGCCCCAGATTCGCCTAATTCGTTGAAATAATTCCCGTAAAGAATACATTATCTTTTCGTTTTTTTTTTTTTTTTTTCGTCAAAACCAAAAGAAATAATTGTCAAACTACCGGAAGATCGTGTGTGTTCCTGTTTTTCATACATTTTTCTTTTTCGCGGATTCTTCAATTTTTATTTGTACATTTTGAACCGTGTATATACATTCTTTTTTTTTATGAACCGCGTCTTTCGATTATTTATAATCGACTTTGATAATTAATATATCTTTCAGCAATCGGAAAATTTAGAAACGATATTTTTTCACGATCACAGAGCGACACTCTCGCTCGAAAAATTATTCTCATTTCCACAGGCTGTGTTCGATCATTGATATTACTATGACATTATTATCTTTGATAGCAGACTGTAAAGATATATATATATATATATATATTAGGGTGTTTAAAAAAAAAAATTGATTTTTTCAAGCTCCTACCTCTCAGTATTTGAGTTTTGATGGAAAAAAACATCCTCGCGAAGAGAGAGAGAGAGCTCTGTGGCTTAAGGGGGGACTTTGATGAAATTTCGGTCAAAAATGATCAAAAAGAATTTCACCGAAACTTTTTTTGAACAAATTTCGCTCATACGTTTTGACAATGTATGCGGAAGCTTCAAGCAAGATTTTGAGCAAAAGTTGGGCTCTTTCGGTCGAATACTTTCCAAGTTATAGCGTTTTTACTGATTTTGAAACACCGTTCTTCGAAATGCTCCTTGCGCCGCAACTTCTGTCGCAGCAAACTGAAATTTATTTTCAGTACAGATACCGGTATAGACTAACTTTTGTAAGAAGCGATTTTCAATCCGACCTTTCTAAGATAAAAAAAACATCCCCCTTTAGGGATTAAGATTTTAAAAAATCCCCCTTAAGGGGCTAAGGGGGATGTTTTTTTTATCCTGGAAAGGTCGGATCGAAAATCGCTTCGTACAAAAGTTAGTCTATACCAGTATCTGTACTGAAAATAAATTTCAGTTTGCTGCGATAGAAGTCGTAGCGCAAGGACCATTTAGAAGAATAGTGTTTCAAAATCAGTAAAAATGCTATAACTTGAAAAGTATTCGACCGAAAGAGCCCAACTTTTGCTCAAAATCTTGTTTGAAGCTTCCGCATACATTGTCAAAACATATGAGTGAAATTTGTTCACAGAAAAAAAAAGTTTCTGTTTTCACCAAAGTCCGGCGATGTATCACAAGTTTTTCTCTCTCTCTCTCTCTCAAATTTTTCCTTCCAAAAAGTCCCATTTATAGAACACGATGGTGTCAGACAAAGATGTTCAACTTGAAATTGTTTAGAATTTTTTATAAAAAATTAGAAATTAGGAATAAAAAAATATTTATTTAGTGAAATATTTATTTCCTAATTCGAAATACAATTCTCATGGTCTCAAATTTTTCCTTCCAAAAAATTCGTCATAGACGTTAATTGGCTGTTTATAATTAGAAAAGTTGAATGAGCGGCGGCTTCCGTTTAAGCTACGGAGCTCCCTCTTCGCGAGGATGTTTTTTTTTTTTTTTTTTTCTATCAAAACTCAAGTTTTGAGGGGTGGGAGCATGAAAAATAAAAAAAAAATTGTTTTTTTCTTTGAAACACCCTAATAATATATTTACTATATATATATTTATATTTATATTAACTGATCATTGTGCATTCTGACTAGAGTTATAAGTTGCGTGTTATGTACATATTCAAGCGAGAATACCATTGTATATGATACATAATAAGTGAGACGAATGATTAAAAAAAAAAAAAAAAAATTCAATAAATAAAAATCGATTTCCTAAAATCGTACGAAAATTTTTTATCATTTAAAAAATTTTTCAACCTCATCGAGACAATTTTTCGCCTCTTCCATGCACTCCTCATTATTTCTCATCTTCGCTATCCTTTCTCCCTTCTCGCACGATTTTTTCGCCTCGTCGTACAGTCCCTTCTTCAAATAAACGCTTCCCAAATTCACGTGAATCGATCCGAGCTCCGTCATTTCCGGTAATTTTTCTCCTGCAATCGCGTAAAATGGGGAAAAATTAATGAAAAAATTTAATTCTCATCGCGTGAAAATTCAATTCGCGAATGAAAATGTTTTTCGTTTTTTTTTTTTTTTTTTTTTTTTTCCAGCCCCAGATATATCATGAAATATTTATGCTCGAGGATAATAATTATCTCACCGATTTCCGCAGCATTCGTAAGATAATTAATCGCTCGATCGTGCTCGCCGGTCAGGCAGCTTATCGTTCCGAGATCATTGAGCAAAACGACCGTTTGTTCGTGCTCTCGGCCGTGAACTCGAAGACATAGATGATAAGCTTGCTCGATGTTCGACAATGCACGAGAAAATTTCGACTGACTGAGAAGCATTCTCGCGTACCAATCGAGGCTCATTGCCCAAAGTATCAAAATATCCTCATTTTCGGGATCTTTTTCCACGTGATCCTGCAGACTCCTCAGGCAAAATTCGTAGCCCTCCTCGGCCTTCCTGAATCATTCGAATAAATTATCGAAATCAATTTTACAAAAAAAAAAACAAAATAAATTGCTAAATTCGGATTTTTTTTTTTCCTCAATTTTGGCTTTCGCGCGGGGAAAAAAATTTCTGGATTTACGAAAATTACGAGTAATGCGTATAAGTTTTTCGAAAAATTTCATTCAAAATAATTTGCTAAATTTTTCGGATTTTTTTTTTCCCGAGCAAGCGACCGAAGCTTTTTTTCTCAATTTTGGGTTTCGCGCGCGGAACAAAAATTTCTGAATTCACGAAAATTACGAGTAATGCGTATAAGTTTTTTGAAAAATTTCATTCAAAATATTTTGCTAAATTCGGATTTTTTTTTTCCCCGAGCAAGCGACCGAAGCTTTTTTTCCTCAATTTTGGCTTTCGCGCGGGAAAAAAAAAATTTCTGGATTTACGAAAATTACGAGTAATGCGTATAAGTTTTTCGAAAAATTTCATTCAAAATAATTTGCTAAATTTCTCGGATTTTTTTTTTCCCGAGCAAGCGACCGAAGCTTTTTTTCCTCAATTTTGGCTTTCGCGCGTGGAACAAAAATTTCTGGATTCACGAAAATTACGAGTAATGCGTACAAGTTTTTCGAAAAATTTCATTCAAAATAATTTGCTAAATTTTTCGGATTTTTTTTTTCCCGAGCAAGCGACCGAAGCTTTTTTTTCTCAATTTTGGATTTCGCGCGCGGAACAAAAATTTCTGAATTCACGAAAATTACGAGTAATGTGTACAAGTTTTTCGAAAAATTTCATTCAAAATAATTTGCTAAATTTCTCGGATTTTTTTTTTCCCGAGCAAGCGACCGAAGCTTTTTTTCCTCAATTTTGGCTTTCGCGCGTGGAACAAAAATTTCTGGATTCACGAAAATTACGAGTAATGTGTACAAGTTTTTCGAAAAATTTCATGAAATAACATGAATATCTCACCCGAGATCTCCCGTATGCTGATACAATTTTGCCATTTTCAGGCTCATGTGAATGATCTTTATATCGTCCTTGGGAGTACCGGATGCGATCAATCTCTGCATCACGGATACAAAGAGAACCTCGGCTTTTCGATAATCCTCGATTTCAAAAGCCAAATTTGCCATAACATCGTAAACGTACGTTATTCCCTCGTAATGCTGAAGCGCCTGAGCCTGTCTAAGCGCCACGTGCAACATCTGCTCCGCCTTTTGATACTCCTCTTTCTGCGACGAAAAAACAACAAATTTTTGAACAACGATTATTATTCGAGGCCGTAGAGTTTTGCCAATTTTTTTTTTTCGTTCCTTCACCTGTATCAGCCAGATGGATCTTTTGATGGACATTACGAGCTCGGGGACTTTTTCTTCCTCCTTTTCGCCCCAATTAAAGAGACTCAGAAGTATTCCGCCGGCCGGCAACCAAAGATTCGATCGTTCGATCCTTCGGGTTCTGTGATTTTTCTCATTTTTGTGGTAATCTTTCGATTCCAATTGCAACAGAGCTCGCGATGATTTTCCCAAGTTACGCCGTACTTGTAAAGTCGTCAGGTGGCCGCGACTATGGCGCGCTCCGTTTTCAACGAGCTTCCATGCTCTCCCGACAAATTTACCAAAGTAAGTCATACTTTTTTTTTTTTTTTTTCGGATTTACTTGGGTTTCGATCTATCAAATTTCGTTTTCGACGTTACAATTATTCGTTTACTCGTTCATTGCGGGAATTTCTCGTCAAACCTGAATACGATTTGCGCAATATTTTGAAATTGCCAGAAATTTGCGCAATAAAAAATGTATCGCGTTATAATTTTTATTATAAAAATTATAAAAAAAATTATTTTTCAATGAGAACGTTTATAGGTATTTCCATGTTCGGAGTGGTGTGCTTTTTAAAAGTTTCCAAGATTTTACATTCGCAATTGCGTTAGTACTTTTAAATTCATGATTTTGAGTCGATTCAATCTTCTGTTCGAAGGGTAGAAAGAATATTAACAAGAAAAAAAAATTATAAGGTGCAATCAACTATGTCTTCAAATAAACAAAAGACGATTTTGTTTATTGAAAAATAATTTAGTTGAAATATGTACTTTTTGAGTCGACTTTCGTTAATATTTCTACGCTTCAATTGTCTGTATTTATTCATTACCAGAAATCCGTGAAATAATTGAAAAAATAAGAATCAATCAAATATTATTAGTGTTTTTTTTTTTTCACACCAAATATATACGTTTGCGAGTAGCTTTTAAAAGTCTACAAATGACAATCCACGAGGGGTACAAAGGAAAAAAAACTCGTAAAATTCAAATAAACGATACTGTGCAGCCAAGAAATCTTGATCAATCAATCAATCCCACGCTTTTTGACAGTTGACACATCGAGCGTTAAAGAAATGTTACGAATATTTACGAATATATTTTTCTCTTTTTTTGAGGTTATGTTTTCGTCTCGTGACGACCTTGGCATTCGAGGCGTAGAACACCGCTATTGTTGAGGGGGAGTTTCGATTATATAATAAAAATCATGCACGCGCTCTATAGTTTTACGTGTACATATTAGTATATTCATTTATTTACCGCCCTTGTTATATTCAAACAGGGAAGTTGAGGAAATCGATTATTTCAGCTCCATAAAATGTATGAAATATTTCTCAGCTGCGACCCTGCGACCCTCGGCATTTAAAATGATAGGGGGGGGGGGGGGGGGGCAGAGATGCTGATTCGGGTGAAAGTCATTTTTTTGGGACTTCTGCGTCTATATATCCTCATATATGTAGAGGTATACTAAATTTTCAGGTATTGGGCGAAAGCGAAATTCCTTCGAAGAGGCCGGGATGACGTGTCCATAAAAAAACCTCAATATTTCTCAATGATAAATCTGTCGAGCGTTTTTTTTTCTACTATACGCTTGCATACAGGTGCTTAAAATTTCGAGTTATAAGAGCGACGGAAAACTGTTGAATGCGTACAAATGATTGGAAAATCATATCATATGTAGAATATATTGAGAAACGCGAAGGTATATATATATGAGCAGAGGCCAGAGAGCCTGATTTCCCAGTGCCGCTTCTTTCTCCTTCCCCCTTCCACTGTTTTTTTACCTTCAATCCGTTAAACGTGCAAATGTATATATATATATTAGATACGCTCGTATACATATATGCGATATATATGCTACATCGCAGGGAAACACGCAACGTATGCCTATAACACACGTACATATACAATTCTTTTTTTTTTCGCGTTTCGCCCCTGCTTGCCCCTGCTGGCGAAACCGTGTGTGCGTGTCGACCTGTGCTGTTCGGTGGCTGTCGCTGGACGCGGTCATGAGACAAGCCCCACGCAAATCAGCAGGTACTCGCCATATAATACTCCTTTGAATCGTATATATTTTTTTTAATTTATAATTTATCGCTTATCCAGTTAAATCTTCAAATAAATCGTGAAAACAATAAATTTTTTGGATCATCGAACACCTCGATCGCGTACTTTTAACCGCTTATACCGGTAATATAGTGTATTCTCTCCCTCTCCGCCCCTTCTCGCAGGTGTCACGAATTCGTGTGTTATATTTTCGAATTGTACGAAAAAAAAAAAAAAATCTCGTTATCGGAATACTGTCACATATATATATTTTGATCGCAATGAATGTGCACACGCACTCTGTCACGAGTGCGCGCGCCTGCTGATCATTTTAATCACTTATGCCATATATTTCCCGATTGAATATTTATTATCATTATTATTATTATTATTATTATTATTATTATGTATCTCTATATCGTAGATATCGTGACAAATATTTGTTCAGTACAATCTATAGGGCGCATCTCGATTTTTTTTCTCTAAAAGTAACATGAGAACGTTTTGTTAGTTCAACAAATCAGGTTCCAGGGGGGGCACTCCCTTTTTCCATCGCAGCTCAAAAAAGTATTTTTATTTATTTTCACAACGGCGTGATCTGAGATTCTCACATCCCGTGCGTTTTCAAGGCACAATTAATTTATTCGTTTTTGTCTTTTACCCTGAAGATTGCAATAAAACTTCAAATTATTTTCTTTTGCAATGTTTCTTCTCTCAATTTTCGCAGCGGTTTCGAGTATGACAAAACTCTCGGAGCGGCGAAAGTGAGGACGAGAATAAAAAAATATAAAAAAAAAAAAAAAAAAAGTATTGAGGAGATAAAGGGGTTTTAGCGGTTCGCCAAATATGAGTTCCCCAAAGTCGAATCGATCGGTCGATGCGACGGATAATTCTGGCATTCCCGGAGCGACGGAGATTGCCGCAAAAGCCAAGAATTGGGTACAATTCGAGGAGGAAACTCCGCAGCCGTCCAAAGTCTCCTCGCCGACGACGGAGAAAAGTTCTCAAGAGTCGGCGAGCAGGGAGACGCGAAACGTTGCGATTACCGCCGCAATAAAGCCAGAATCCGTGGCGGTGAGCGTCGATAAAATAGCAAAAGCCGTCGAAAGATCGAACGCAGGAAAGAAGGATAGCAACGAGTACAGCGGCGCCGTCATAGCCACCGAATCCGTCCAAATAAATCTCGATAGATCGGGTTTGAATCGATCGTTATCGTCCGAGAGCCCCGAGGCGAACGTACCTTCCGATATACGCGTTTCCGATCCGAAGAGCGCTTCGCTCAAGACCATTGATCTGCGCGACGCGTCCAACGGTCGTAGCAACGCGAGCAATGTCATATCGACTCCTATCGGTAATATAAGACAGGGCTTCGCCAATGGCGATACCATCGTTACCCTGCTGCCGGTCAATACTCGATGGCCCTGGATAACACCGGCTAGATTCAGGCCCGAGCTCGTTCCCGAAGAGCTAATGGCTCAGGGACTCACCGTAAGTTACGCTACGTCGATGCGAATTACAGAGCCGCTAATGCCACTTTTTAGCCGCTGATTTTCACAAATTGCCATCGATTGGCACTATTCAACGCATATCGATCGTAAAATCTCGAAATTTCATTCAAAAAAGACGTAACGTTAAAAAAAAAAAAATACGAAAAAAGAGAATTCGCCAACTCGACCATTGATTTTCCCTCACTATTTCTGATCTGATTGCTGATTATTTATATCATTTTCCTCACTCTCACTTTTTTTTCCCTACTTTCATGCCACTATTGCCACTAATTTGAGGAGCATCGGGCAGCGGGGAGGCCCTGGAATTAAAATGATCGAATATTTTCGTTTTTGTGGAATAAATTCCATGAAAAACGGAAATATTCGACTACCTATCTCAATTACTTTGGAAATCTTAATTACATAATTTTATAAATTTCATAAAAACGAAAATATTCGACCATCTTAAATACATTGGAAATCTTAATTGCATAATTTTCTGGTTATTTATATCATTTTCCTCACTCTCACTTTTTTTTTCCTACTTTCATGCAACTATTGCCACTAATTTGAGGAGCATCGGGCAGCGGAGGCCCTGGAATTAAAATGATCGAATATTTTCGTTTTTGTGGAATAAATTCCATGAAAAACGGAAATATTCGACTATCTTAATTACTTTGGAAATCTTAATTGCATAATTTTCTGGTTATTTATATCATTTTCCTCACTCTCACTTTTTTTTTCCTACTTTCATGCCACTATTGCCACTAATTTGAGGAGCATCGTGCAGCGGAGGCCCTGGAATTAAAATGATCGAATATTTTCGTTTTTGTGGAATAAATTCCATGAAAAAATGAAAATATTCGACTATCTTAATGACTTTGGAAATCTTAATTACATAATTTTATGGAATGAATTTCATAAAAACGAAAATATTCGACCATCTTAATTACATTGGAAATCTTAATTGCATAATTTTATGATCTGATTTCCGATTATTTGTATCATTTTCCTAACTCTCACTTTTTTTCTGATTTCATGCCACTTTTTTCCTACTTTCATGCCACTATTGTCACTAATTTGAGGAGCATCGGGCAGCGGGGAGGCCCTGGAATTAAAATGATCGAATATTTTCGTTTTTGTGGAATAAATTCCATGAAAAACGAAAATATTCGACCATCTTATTACATTAGAAATCTTAATTGCATAATTTTATGGAATAAATTCCATAAATAAAGCGTTGATCATTGAAATTATTTCAAAATTAATTACAGAGCGCGACTTGAAAAATTACTTTGGAAATTTTAATTACATAATTTTATGAAAGAAATTCCATAAAAACGAAAATATTCGACCATTATAACATAGGAAATCTTAATTGCATAATTTTATGGAATAAATTCTATAAAAAAAGCGTTGCGATCATTGAAATTATTTCAAAATTGATTGCAAAGCGCGACTTGAAAAAAAAAAAAAAAATGATAATTATTCCAATATAAAAGTATGAAAATTTACATTTCACAGCTCACCGTCGAGGATTACGTGCACATAATGGAATTGCTCGTTAACGACGTACGTTTCAACATGTACAATATTTGCTACAAGAGAATCCTCGTACTTTGGATATTCACCGCATTCGTTATACTCCTCGGTCTTCTCTTCTCCGGCGTTACCGGACTCACTCTCTTCGGCCTCGGTATAATGTGGCTCATTCTCAATGCCGCAGCGATATTTCTCTGCATGTTCATCAAGATAAAGCTCAATCACAATTTGGAAAAATGCATGGCCCAGGTGAACAAGCATTTGCTTCGTCACAAGATAATCCTCGGTCTCGACGACCGAGGAAAGATATCGTGTCACAAAGTCAATCTGTGCTTCATATACTTCGATACAACGGATTGCGTGGTGAGTCGATAAAAAAAAAACATAATTTTTTTTTTCGAAAATCCTTATCCCCCCCCCCCCCCCCCCAAATATGTATTAATGTTCAAAAAAAAGTTTCCATCTAGCGTGAAAAAGTGATCCTGTAAAATTGGAGATTTTCCATTTTGCGGTTAAATCGTTCGCGCATCTCTCATTCAAATAAAACATTAATTTATTAATCATAAATATTAGAATTTAAATAAATCATTTGTTTTTAATATAATTTTTTTTTCTTCTCTTTGCTCGATAAAATTTTTATCAATTAATTTTTCATTGCTCCAAAAAATAGAAAAAGCTTCAAGAGGTAATCGAACGGGAGGAACGAGAGGGTAGAATTCTCGGGGGTGACGAGAGTAGCGAAAATCGTCGAAGACAAGAATTGCAGCAGAGAATGGATATCGACGATAGCGACATCGTTATTCAGGGAAGTTCGACAACGAGATTATCTCGTAAACAGGTGAGTGCTTAATCACGATTAATCATTCTTTGTCGGCGCTTTTTTTTCGCTCAATCTGCAATTATTATTTTTTTTTTTTCGTATTCCGTATCACACTCGGCAATGCAATTTCTTCCACAAGGATGTATTGGCTATCCAATCCCGAACAAGTCGCTAAAAAAAAAAAAAATATAACACAAAATTCATCCAAATTGTCCGAAACAAACGTTTCAATTTCGTTTTATACTGTAGTTTGAATTTCTCGGATTTTTTTGCAACGGAAAAAATTTACCAAATTAATTTTTCGATGTTGGAGAAAATTTTTCTTAAAGAATGGCACACCGATAAAATTTTTCAGTGGATCTTGAAATTTTTTAGGCGCACTATCGAATTTTTTTTCCTCAACGCCAATGCATCCTCGATCGAATATCAAAGACTAAGATTCTCAATAATCCGTGAGTTTAAATTTGTATTGTATTTATCATAAAAAAAAAAAAAAAACCCTTTAAAAAAATGGGATATAGGGTAAAAGCGAACAAGTATTATGCCGATATTTACAACGCTGGGGCAAGGATTATCTTCGGCGACGTTTGGATTGGACCGTCGACGAGGAGGGTGGAAATCCATCCTGTCCTCGTCATCTCGCTTCGTCCCTCTGTCCTTGTCAATATATCGAGGAATGGTTGCGCAATAAGCCGCGCGTTCAGGGACGCGACTTTTGTCCAAGATGGAGCAGCTTCCTCAGAGATCGCGGTTTCTGACGATTGAAAATCGTCGTTTATCGGATTCTCCGATTAATCTTAAACGTCGAGGCCCGAATTTTAAAACTTCGTTGTTTTCTTTTTTTTTTTTTTTTTTTTTTTTTTTTGTTCTATTCGATCGACACATCGCACGCTCATTGCTACAGCGAACTTTGGTTGTAAATTGATATTTTTTTTTTTTCCAAGTTTTTACATTCCAGATGCGAATCTACGATGAGCCACGTCGCTCTTATTTTCAAGTATAATATGTACTTAAAGTTCGAATCTATCCAGGGGGTAGCGTCGTTTCTACAGTCATGCCAGGTCTTTTTAGGCCGGTAGACCTGTTGATTAATTTTAGGAGCAAATTTTAGATTGCCACATCACACGCTATATATATATATATATATGTATCATACATAATATATATCATATATATACATATACATAATACATATCATATATATATATATATATATATATATATATATGAGTAAAAACCATCAATTATCGGCCAAGTTTGGGCTTCACTATCGGGAATCTTTTTGTAAGTTACACAGCTTTGTGTCTGTGTTGAACAAACACGTGCCATAATTTTTTCCTCCATTTTTTAAGCTATATTGGGTATTGAATTCCTTTGATTTTAAACTTTTTTGTTTTTTTTTTTCTTATTTAATTTTGGTGGCTTGAATTTTAAAAAAACCAATTCTATATTTTTTTCTAAAAAAATAAAAAAAAATATATAGCCTAATTAATATACGTGTAGAAGACTCTCAAAATCAAGATTATAATCTGAAAAGTCGTTTTTTTCGCCATTGCCCAAAGTTCAAAAAAAAATTCCATATTTTTTTCAGAAAGCTGAGAAAATTTTACATTATATATGTCATTTTTGAGTTGGGATCTCTAAAAACACTCCTGGGATTAATAAAAATGTAAAAAAAAACAACAAATCTCATTTGTTCTAAAAATTTTAATATTTTTTTATTTTTTTGAGTGGCTGTTGAAACGAACAATCGACAATTGTTGCGTACCGGTGTAAATACCGGGTTATCGTTTTTATTATTTTACCACTACGACAACTCGCAATCATTCCAGTTGAAATACATGTGCTGGAGAAAACGTTTCCGAGTTCGACACAGATTTTGAGAATAACTGTTCCGAAATTATTTGGTACAGGCGAAATCGAATGCAACGATTGAGTACCTTTGACAGTCTTTGAACTCAAAGATCTTTGTTCAATTACAGTCTTTGAATTTAGATTCTCAATATTTTCCAAAAACTCAAAAGTTACATTTGGTATTAAAGTTGTTAGAATAAATGAGATTACTATAATGTTTTTTTTCCATTTTTATAATTCCCAAGAGTGTTTTTAGAGATCCCAACTTAAAAATGACATATTGTATGTAAAATTTCCTCTGCTTTCTGAAAAAAATATGGAATTTTTTTTTGAACTTTGGGCAATAGCGAAAAAACGACTTTTCAGATTATAATCTTGATTCTTCTACACGTATGTTAATTAGGCTATATTTTTTTTCGGAAAGTTGAGATTTTTTAACAAAAAAAATATAAAATTGGTTTATATTTTCAAATTCAAGCCGCGAAAATTAAATGAAAAAAACAAAAATAGTTTCAAATGAAAGAATTAGCCAATGGTAGCTAAAAAAAATGGAGGAAAAAATCTGAAAAAATTATGGCACGTGTTTTTCAATGCAGAAACCGAGCTGTGTAACTTGAAAAAAGATCCCCGATAGCGAAGCCCAAACTTGATCGATAATTGATATTTTTACTCATATATATAAATTAGATGCATAGTATATTTTTGCTAAGATAATTTTACAATGTTAACGATATTTTTGGAACGGTGAGTGAATTTTCAAGTCGAGTCACGTAAACGACGACGAGATCATTTTTTTTTTTTAACTTTTCTTTTCTTACTTTTTACGTTTTTAGTAAGCCAGTGCACAGCAGGATTTCGAATAATGCATTATTCGAATGCTGCATTGTCAATTTCCATTGTTCATTATTGTTTAAATCGGATTTTGGATTTAATTTTGGAGTAAAAATTTATTGATCAACGATTCTATTTTGACAACGGATAATAGCGAATAATTAATTATCCATTTTTCCTTGCGAGCAATGGAACTTCGATGCATCATTTTTTTGTTTTTTTTGTTTTTTTGTTTTGGACAATGCATTTTTCATACATTTATCCAGGCTTGGATAAATCTTCGTATGCTTCAGCGCTTTTTTTTCAGCTTTGCTAATTTATGCCATACGTTAAAAAAAAAATCTTTCTGCGCTTCTGTCTCTTTCGTCCTGACGCTATTTTTTTTATTTTTTTTTATTTTCTTAAATCGCTTCTCAATGATTCAGCTTGACGGTCCCTCTGTTTTTTTTTTCTGAACACGGTGATGGTGTGTGTTGGCAGGAGCGGGCGGAGCTGCTGTTGCTGAGATACGCTTCGAGATGGGCGCGTAATTTCGTACGGCGCAGGCTCGATCTGGTTATAGATTCGCAGGAGCGCAGTAGAGGCATCGGTGGACAATCAGTTCCGCCGCGTCACTGCATCTCCGCCCGCTGTCCCTGTCAATATATCGAGGATCATTTCAAATACAAGCCCAAAGGCAAGTTGACAGTACGAAAAATATTCACGCTACCGAATTTCGGTTTCAAATAGATTTTTTTTTTTCCTTAAATTACCCTTGGCACATGGAAAAAATTATTTTTTTTTACATTAACAAATGTAAGTCGTTTAAATTGGGGGGTTTTTTTTTTCTTTTAATTTTCCTTTTGGGAGCAGTTATCTCAAAGATATTCCTCGTGAAATTGAAAGAAAATCGTAGATCGTTGTTTTTTTTTGTTTCAAATTATATTTCTACAACCAGTGATAGCGAAGGAAATTTATCATGCGATGTTAGTAGACCTTCGTCGTATAGAAAATTGCCCTGAATTTTGTTTATTTATTTTGAACATTGTACGCTTAAAAAAAAAAAAAATTGATTCATCGGATCCAGCGAATGCTCAGTTATTGGATAATCAAAATTATCGATTGATCGCTTTTAAATCAAGAGAGGGGCAGCAGCGTCTCGATCCCAAGTAATTCAAAGAAATTTTTTTCCTTTTCTTTCAAAAAGACCTCTCCCGCACTCTCATGCAAAGAAAAATTTTCTTATAAATATATAATCTACGCGTGCCTGATTATCGTGTCTATCTTCCATACTGTAATGCAAAAATCTTTAATCTTTGACTCGAGATTTTTCCCTTCTAAATGGTGAATTTTGTTCTCACGGTGATGGTTCTTCTCGCTCTCTAATTTTTATTGCCATAATGGCCTTTACTCACGAGAAGTACGCTTTTTTTTACGAGATCGTAGGCACTGGCTTATCTATAATTGATACGAGAACGTTTTGAGCGAAGAAAAATGAAAAGTTGACGAGAAAAAAAAAAAAAAAAAAATGATCGTTCGGTCGACTGTTTCCGGGAACAATTAGTTGATATATATATATATATCTTACCTATATAATACGTTTTTAATTATTTACACCGTAGTTTTATTTTCTACGACTATATTTTGGCGAATTAACACGCCCGATGCGCTTTTTTTTTTTTATTTTCCGCGCATCGATAAATCCGTGATAAAAAAAAAATGTATTGTTGATTCGTCATTTTCTTGACGATTTACAGCGGCAAATTTTTGCACGAGCATTTACAATTTTGTCCAGTGACCGATTTTTAATTTTTTTTTTCGATTATTCATTGCTCAGGAGTGAATCGAGAGAAAACAAAAATTTCGTGCCTTTAAATTGAGCAAAAAAATTAATCATTGTATGTATGTATGTGCGTGTGTGTGTGTGTGTGTCTGTGTAGTTGATGTTTTTTTTTTCTTCATATCGTTAATTCCGTCCTAAATGAAATTGAAAATTTCATTGAAAAAAGAAAAAAAAATGACGTCGAAATTAATATATTAATATGCTATATATATATATATATATATACATTAATAAGCCGATAAATTTTATACCGTACTTATCGTGTACTTATCAGCAATGAAATACTTATAGTAAAAAAAATATTGCCGACTATGGAAAAAAAAGAGAAGCGCCAATCATTGATTAAAAATTGAATCGATGATTAACGCACAAAATGTTATCGCGTCTTGATACAAATGATCGATTTATCAAATTAACAATTATTAAAATATAAATGCATATATATATATATATTTTTATGTATACACAAATGTATTTCTGTTGGAAGATTTATTAAATGATGATTCATTCAATTTCAAATTCCTTTTTTTCCTATGGCGATGCGAGAAGGCGATAAAGAAAATGATTACATTCTCTTTTTCTCTCTGCCAATTTTTCAAACCGAAAACGTGCGTTACTAACAAAATAACAATGATACTCGCACGCAGCTGGACAAAAGATGGAACATATTTCGGTGCTATCTCATACGCACACTTTGAGCACTTAACGATTCGTTCATTATCATCAAAAGCGTAAGTATAAAAAGGATACAGAGGACTCTGTTTCAACTTTTCTCTCTCTCTCTCTCTCTCATTCTGGCATATTCATTGGGCAAACTATCAATTAAACCATATTTGCACTCTATAATTACGAACGCTTTAAAAAAATTCTCGACTAATCCAAAAAATACAAAAAAACCCTCAAATTCATTGTTACGCGAGTAAAATTGTTTTCAGAATGTAATCATAAATTTTGCGCAACCTTTTTTCAGGATATCCGCCCGGTTTCACATGGTGCGCTTATCTTAGCGATCCTGCGATTCGCTATAATCCAACGGCAACATCTTATTAGTTATTTTTTAAGACGATTATGATTCTTTTCGCACTCGTTGTTGTTGTTGTTGTTGTTGTTTTTTTAAATGATATATAGGTAGTCGTATTCGCAGAGAAAATTGGTAAAAATCATGATGCACATTTTTTTTTTTTTCATAGTTTTTACTTTAAACAGTATTATGCGGTTGATTTTTTTTTTTTACAATACTATGTTCTCGTGAAGCATCGTTGCGAAAGAATACGCGCGTATTAGCTTAGAATTTAAGAAATCAAGATCATTCGCATCAATAAGTTTTCATTGGTATGGGATTTTATGGACAAAACAAACGTTTGTGCCTTTCTGGATTCGAGATGCGTTTCCTGAATTTTTGAACGTGCCTTTAAATCAGTGATTTTTACAGCAATTGCATTGAAAATTACTCCTACAAATAATTATGTAATACCACTCTACAACACCGAGCACATATCATAAATTTATGCTCCTTGGCAAGAACTATTGCAAGGCCAAAAAAAAAAAACGCTTTTTTTGAGATTTTTTTTTTAAGACAGTTTTCATTATTCATTGATCAATATTTACCGGTTCAAAAGATACACATTTCAAGAAGTTACAGTAATTTTTTCATGTCAAAAGAGTGTGATAAGCAACCGAGTTACAGCCAATCTCCCAGAGGCCAAAAAAAAAAATGTTGTTTTGCGTAACGTAACTCATGACCGGATCATCCGAAACAAACTAAATCGTTGAAATTAGTTAAAAACAATATTCTCTTGTACTTGACGGCGAGATGTTATCAAAATTTAGCTTTTTTGACAAAATGGCGGATGTTCGAAGTAAAAAATGTTTTTTTTTCACTAAAAAAATCGTTGATTTTTCGGTTGCATAAAAAAAAAATAAAGCGAAAATTCAAAACCGTCAGATACAAGAGAATATTGTTTTAAATTAATTCCAACGATTTAGTTTGTTACAAATAATCCAGTCATGAGTTACCTCACGCACTGCAAAACAACTTTTTTTTTTTTTGGCTGTAACTCGGTTGCTTATCACTCTTTCGACATGAAAAAATTACCGTAACTTCTTGAGATGTGTATCTTTTGAACTGATAAATATTGATCAATGAATAATGAAAACTGTCTTGAAAAAAAAAATCTCAAAAAGATTTTTTTTTGTCCTTGCAAGTGTACCTAACGCCTTAAGCGGATAAATTTTACTCATAGATATATCAGCCGTAAGGATAAATGTTTTAGATGGAAATAATTCGATGATCGATGAAGAGATTCTCGTGTCCTTTTTTTTTTATACCTAAAAAGACGAATCTCTTGAAAAAATTTTTTTGGGCTACTAAAATTTGATTTGAGTCTCTTTAACGGAAATATTGAAAAGTATAAAGTTTGAAGATTAAGAAATGAATGTCTCGGCTCTTTGGCTCGTATTCATGATCCGTTGAGGAGAAAATATTTTTCAGAGTAAATCATTTGTTCATCGAAATAAAAATACTATTAGGATCGCGGTCGCGTGACTGCATGGAGAAAAAAAAAATTTCATCGAATGTTTCCCCGGATTCTTTTGCAATGGATTTTTACTCTTTATATCTTTGTCTTGTTTTTCCAATACAGCACATTAGACCCTAGCGTCGCATTGTCCGTGTAATTTCCCCGGTAAAAGGAAGGTCGATTCGCGCAACAAAAATCTTGCGCAAATTAAGTACAGAAGATTCGGCGAGGTACAAAGTTAAGATAATGAAATATTTTCGTGATTTCATGTTTGGCGCAAATTGCTTCGATACGGTATAAGCTGAATTATATGAAAATAATGGATTTTATCGATAAACGGCGCAAAAGAATAAAAATGGTGCTTGGTTCGTATGTTTAACGATAGATGTTAAATCAAATTGGAGTAAAAAAAAAAAGACTTGTACTCGATTATTATTATTAAAATAATGAAATAAATGAGATATCGATTTACCGTCATTCCACCAGAGCCGCTTGAGCTTGGCCTTTTATTTCTTGCGCTAATTTCATGATATCTCGATCTACATCTTTCAAGAGTTCGACGTCGCGGCAGAGCGTTTCTTCCAGGATCTTCAATTTTTTGTTCACATCCAAATAGGTTTTTACTTTTTTGTAGACGTTGGCAGGATCGTTGGCGTTTGTAGGAAAATGTAAATCATCGCCGTTCGATTTGTCTGTAACATCACGATCGGGCATAACATATTTGTTCAATTATGATAACGCTAGAACCAAATAATAATAATAATACAATATTATTATTATTAGAATTTCAAAAATACTTTTACCGTTCTTGAGAATATTGAAGGCAATGTCTTCGCTGCTCGAGCACTCCAGATCCTCGATAATTTGATCGGGCAAGGGTAGCTGAGGCCGCGGTGGTACGACACGATTTTTTTTATTGCCGAACATCACTATTCAATTCAATTATTAAACTCGTATTCGTAAAAGCAACGAAGAAACACTTTGCGTGATCTGTCAAATTACGATTTAGAGGTTATACAGAAAAAACCGAAACGTCATGAATGTCTATATATCGCGGTTTACTCCTTTTATTCATCTATTCGAGGAACAAATTTGTTGATACACCGTTTTAGCCAGAAATATAAAAAGCAATCTCCGAGAATTATATTATAAAAACTTTAGAAATAAAAATATAGTCTCCGGAATTGAGAAAAGACGTAAACGTTATTGCCGACACGTCCTCTTGCCGGATTTTCTCGTAGTTCTCTGCGTCGCCGCTGATTCGCCGGTGGCAGCACTTTCGCGTCAGCTGCCGCGCGCCAAGCACGCGGAGAAAAAAAAAAAGATGATTTACGGCGCACACGCCAGGCAGTAGGCACCCATTGCGACTTTAATAACAAAAGCAAGTTTGGCGGGCAATCCTTGTGGTTAGGCGCGCGTGGAAAGACGCACAAAGAAATTCGTTATTTTTTCGTTTTTTTGTTTTTTTTTTTTCCGCAAGCGCAAAAACAACGCGAAGCACATATTTTTCCTAGCCCGACAATTGATCGAGAGTGAAAAAAAAAAAAAAAGAATCCAGTGCGACGTTGCGTAAATTGATAAATGTTTGAAGAAAAAAAATGCCATCCGCCGTTATTTCACCGGGTGACAGTCACGAGAAGGAAAATTACGATGAAATTGACAACGTGCTGAGTGCGAACATGCGAAAGAAAGCTTTGTTGAACGGTAAGAAGAATAACGATAATAATAAATTGACCGAGATAAATTCCGTGCCGCCGGTTGGTGCAGGCAATGTCGAGGAACGTGACGACGATATCGCGATATCCGGTAGCGCCGAGCGCGACTCGCTGGCTTCGTCGGGGGAAAAAAAAATTTCCACGCCTCGTGGCAAGAGGCGTTTCGGCGAGGAGAGCGGAGGTCGTCGCTTCAGATCAAAAAAATTTTCCCCCAAGGAGAATCGTTCGATAGTCGGTATGTTCGCGACTCAGGAAGCCAAAAGGAAAAACGCGGAGCCCGAAAAAGCGAGCGAAAGGAAGGCGGCTACGTCGCCGTCTTTCAAAGAAAAGGCCGCGTTCGAGCGAGAGGTTATCGTCGAGGAGGAGGAACGGGCGAGCGACGTAAGAGAGGTGGAAATTGACGAGAGGGAAATATCGCAGGCTGAGAAAAGGATAAAAACCGAGAAAGAGGCCAAAAACGCAAAAATTACCAAGCATCAGGCTAAAAAAGCATCGGAGGCGCTGCCGCGTTGTCAGATATGCAGGCAAAAATTGGCGGAGAACGAGATAAAATTGTATCCCGGACATCCGAACGGCGCGATGGAAGAATTTGTCTCTCTCACCGATCCCAGATTGGCTCTGTTCACCGGCGACGAAGAGGCCATTTACGAGAGCGACGAGAGACCTCAAAACAAATTGACTCACTTTAGGTATACTTTTTTTTTTCCATACTACCATGAATTGTTTCGGTCAACTCGAAATTATCAATTATATGCGAAAATTCGATTTAAATCACAAAGTATCATTTTTTATTATTTTTCTATTCAGTAAATATTTGCTAAAGTACAGCAGGAAAATTAAAAAAAAATCTATAAAATATAGCGCCGCTTAATTATGTACCAAAGGGGCAATAAAATTTCCTGTATAATTTTAAAAAGAAAAATTGAGAAAATGAATGAGATAAAAGTAATGAAAAATAATTTGAAAATAATTCATTATCGTTTACAATGATTTTTTATTCAATGGACCAAACATTATTGTCTGTTCTTAATGAAGTACACAAACGACGTATTTCCATTTTTTTTTTTCAAAAAAAAATTCCCTTCATACGATATTAATTATTTCCGAAAAAAAAGGTACGATTTTCTTTATCGGTGTTTAGGATAAACTTTTTTTTTTCCATCCTCTTGAAAATCGTTTCAGTCAACTCTAAATTATCAATTATATGCGAAAATTCGATTAAAATCACAAAGTACTATTTTTTATTATTTTTCTATTCAGTAAATATTTGTTAAAGTACAGCAGGAAAATTAAAAAAAATCTATAAAATATAGCGCCACTTAATTATATACCAAAGGAGTAATAAAACTTCCTGTATAATTTTAAAAAGAAAAATTGCGAAAATGAATAAGATAAAAGTAATGAAAAATAATTTGAAAATTATTCATTATCGTTTAAAATGATTTTTCATTCAATGGTCCAAATATTATTGCGGGTTCCTAATGAAGTATACAAACGACGTATTTCCATTTTTTTTAAACAAAAATTCCCTTCATACGATATTAATTATTTCCGAAAAAAAATGTACGATTTTCTTTATCAGTGTTTATGATAAACTTTTTTTCCATCCTATTATGAATTGTTTCAGTCAACTCTAAATTATCAATTATATGCGAAAATTCGATTAAAATCACAAAGCATCATTTTTTATTATTTTTCTATTCAGTAAATATTTGCTAAAGTACAGCAGGAAAATTAAAAAAAATCTATAAAATATAGCACCGCTTAATTATATGCGAAAATTCGATTAAAATCACAAAGTACCATTTTTTATTATTTTTTTATTCAGTTTATTTGTTTAAGTGCGGGAGGAAATGACAAAAAGATCTATAAAATATAGCGCCGTTTAATTATATACCAAAGGGGTAATAAAACTTCCTGTACAATTTTAAGAGGAAAAATTGCGGAAATGAATGAGATAAAAGCAATGAAAAATAATTTGAAAATTATTCATTATTGTTTACAATGATTTTTCATTCAATGAACCGAATATTATTGTGCGTTCCTAATGAAGTACACAAACGACGTATTTCCATTTTTTTTTTTTTTTTTTTAAATTCCCTTCATACGTTAAAATTCCTTTCATACGATATTATAATGATCCCTTCATATTGACTATTTCCGAAAAAAATTTACGATTTTCTTTATCGGTGTTTACGATAAACTTTTTTTTTCCATACTACTATGAATTGTTTCAGTCAACTCTAAATTGTCAATTATATGCGAAAATTCGATTAAAATCACAAAGTATCATTTTTTATTATTTTTCTATTCAGTAAATATTTGCTAAAGTACAGCAGGAAAATTTAAAAAAAAAAAAATCTATAAAATATACCACCGCTCAATTATATATCAAAGAGGTAATAAAACTTCCTGTACAATTTTAAAAGGAAAAATTGAGAAAATGAATAAGATAAAAGTAAAGAAAAATTATTTGAAAATTATTCAGTATCGTTTACAATGATTTTTAAACAAAAATTCCCTGCGCACGATATTGAATATTTCCGAAAAAAAAAAAAAAAAAGAAAAAAAAAATGTATGCTTTTCTTTATCAGTGTTTACGATAAAAACGGTCATTTGTGCCCGTTCGACACGGGTCTCATAGAGAAGAACGTACTTCTTTATTTCTCCGGTTATATGAAAGCGATTTACGAGGAAGATCCCAGTCCCGAGGGTGGCGTACCGACGAAAGACATGGGACCGATAAACGAATGGTGGGTCTCGGGTTTTGACGGGGGTGAGCTTGCCCTGATTGGTTTCAATACGGCATTCGGGGAATACATCCTAATGGATCCGTCCGAGGCTTACGAGCCTTTCATGTCCACCGTCCGAGAAAAAATTCACATGAGCAAAATGGTCATTGAATTTCTTCTCGACGAGATAGATCCGACTTACGAGGATCTTATCAATAAGTTACAGGTACGTTTTTTTTTCTTCGAGTCAAGAAAAAATCCTCAAAATTTCCCCATTGAAAATACTCGAAGGATTTGCAAAAAAAAAAAAAAAAAAAAAAAAAATGTAACGAAAAATTCGTTAATTCCAGACGGTCGTACCGCTCAAGGGTTTAGCTCGTTTTACGGAAGATTCTTTGCTCAGACACTCGCAATTTATTTGCGATCAGGTACTCTCGTTCGATACATCAGCAAATCCCGAGGATCCTCTCTTGATAACGAGCCCGTGTATGCGAGCTCTCGTAAATCTCGCAGGTGTTACGCTTGGCAAGAGATTGGCGAGTCGTCGAACCGAGCGATCGGAGCAAAAGGCAAAAAAACCATCGTGGACGAGAGCTACCACGACCCAATTGGTCAATAATATGTTTGAGACTTTTTTCGCTGAACAATTGGCCGAAGATAATGCCAGAGAATCGTCGGTGGGTTTTTTTAATCGATAAATCCATTTTTTTTTTTTTTTTTTTTTTCATATCAATCTTTGGTAGTCCTCATTGATATTTAAGATTTTTTTTTTTTTTTTTTTAATTATAGAAACGTATGAAAAATATCTTTGTCATTTTGTTCGTTTTTCAGCGTCCAAAGAGACGACGATGCGGCGTCTGCGAGGCTTGTCAGCAGTCAGATTGCGGTGCTTGCTCGGCCTGCAAGGACATGACGAAATTCGGTGGAACGGGAAAAAGCAAGCAGGCTTGCGTGAAACGTCGATGTCCGAATATGGCGCTTCAGGAGGCCGATGATTCCGATCAGGAGGACGACGATGAGTATCAGGAGCTGGAGAAAAATATCTGCGAGAATACGCACGAGAAGATTATAAAATCACTGAAATGTCTGAAGAAACAGGTCGACTGGCAGGGCTCGGAGATCTTTGACGATGGTCGTAGAAAATTTTACTCATCCGCGATCGTTGGCGAGGAAATAATCGCCTCGAAGGACTGCGTGATGATCGAATCGAGCGATCCGACTGTACCCTTGCAAATTGCCAAAGTAATGTACATGTGGCAGAACAAGAGCGGCCTTAAATTGTTTCACGCTAATTGGTTTCGTCGCGGCAGCGACACGATTCTCGGCGAAACATCCGATTCAATGGAATTATTTCTGATCGACGAATGCGACGACGTACCCCTAATTTCTATCTCGTCGAAGTGCACGGTTATCAGATACGATATTCCGGAAAATTGGGCCGAGCTCGGTAAGTTTGTAATCGGTCGAGAATTTATTTTAAAAAAAATTATTTTAAAAAAAATGTTTTACATACTCTGAGGAATTGAAAAGTCGTGAAATTTCGCGTTATGAAACTTTACTGACTGGTGTGAAAAATTTTCATTATGAATTCTCGTACATGAGCATATTTGAAAGATCAAAATTTAGTATACCAGTGTTGAAGATTTTATCGAAAGTATTGAAATTCCATTTAAAAATTTCAAAAGCCCGTATTTTCTTCACGGAAAAAAGAATTTAAATCAAATCTTGACTTTGATCCGTTTAATTAATTCGGGAAAGCAATTAATTTGAATAATATACATGTATATTCTTAAATTTAAAAGAAAACTCAATTTTGTATGGAATTTTTCGATTAATCCATTATCGACTGTTATCGATAATCTACGAATCGGATTATCGGTCAACGAACAAAGCGAGCTAACAAAAAGAAAATTTGATCAATGATTGAAGTTGAATAAATGGTTAAATTAAAAAAAAAAAAAATTCTTCAGAAAATGGCACAACTCGGTGAACCTTTGTGCAGATAATCGTCAATTTCGTATGCCAAGAATCCTCGCAGGCTATATCGTTATCGGTGGATTTGTAAAAATTCGCAAAAACTTGAAAGTTGATATAAAAATTATTAATGAAAATTTTTTTTTTCCAGGCAATACCGAGCTCAGTATGGAGGACGAGATTAAAAATCAGGATGGAAAAACGTTCTTCTATCAAAAACGTTACACGGCCGAGAACGCTAGATTCGAGGATCCTCATCCGGATCCGGAGTGCCATCGTGCTGACATTAGTCACAGATATTGTTCGGCGTGCTCGCGTTTCGGAGCACTTCAGCAACAATACACGCCCAAGGTGAATAAATTAAAATTCCAAATTTGTTAAAAATCCTGGCAAAAGCGTCGAATCAGGGCTTTAGCTCAAAACTGCTCCAAATTTTTTTTCTAGCATTTGTTATCATTAAAAAAGTAATATCCCATGTAATATTGAGGAGGGGGAAGACTTTCAACGCCATGAAAAATTAAAAAAAACCGACAATAATAAGTAATACAGATATTACAGTAAGACAGGTGGTATTACCGCTCTCCATCGATAATACGAGCCCGATTATATTTTCTTTTGCCAAACTTGGCTTCGTCGATTTTTACAATTTTATTTTTTGGCAGCCAATCCGAGGTGCCGAATTGCGAATGACCCAATGCTCCGGTACTTCACGAATCAAAATTATTATAATTACTCGAGCTTGATGATTTTTTTTTTCTCAAATTAATTATCATCTTTGGTAAAAGTGTCGAATCAGGGCTGCAGCTCAAAACTGCTCCATATTTTTTTCTAGCATCTGTTATCATTAAAAAATGATATCCCATGTAATATTGAGGAGGGGGAAGACTTCCAACGCCATAACAAAATTTAAAAAACCGACAATAATAAGTAATACAGGCGGTATTACCACTCTCCATCGATAATACGACCCCGATTATATTTTCTTTTGCCAAACTTGGCTTCGTCGATTTTTACAAAAAATTTTCTGGGCCGCCAATCCGAGGTGCCGAATTGCGAATGACCCAATGCTCCGGTACTTCACGAATGAAATTTTTCCAATCACTCGCAGTGCGCGAACCTACTTTTAATTCGTTCGTAATAAAATCTTTATGCGGTGGATGCAAAAGGATATAATAGGCAATTAATTTACAGCATCTTTCCGGTGCCAAATTACTATTGCGGAGCCACGTTTTGATTCGCAAAGATTGTTTGAAATTACACATTTTACGAACAATTTTCTTCCCAATTCCGTTGTTCGTGTCGTCCTTGACAACGCCCAGGTAAGACTACTCTCGTTGAGAGTAGCAGGATTCCCGCAAGTTGCACAAATCACTTCGCGTTTTAACGCGCCGTGATTTTGTAAAAAAAAAACAATACTGTCTTTTCGATTTTGAAATTTTATAATAACATCGGTAAGCGATATTATACACCCGTCATAATTCATTGTTACGTCGATACTGTTATTACCTTATCACAATTTTATTATTCGGTGTCCCTGTTTTCATTTTTTCTCAAAACTCTACTGTCCGATATTTACATTCCTGCGTTTAGTTCAATCGGTTTATAGTTTATAGTGAGCGTGCGTATGTCTCGTATCTTGGTACCGACTCGATACCCGCTATTATCTGCTAATATTTGTATTAATTAATATTGCCAGTTTTTTAAATATTTTTTTATGCTGTTGGAAATCTTTCGCCACCATAATATTGCATTTAATATAATATAATTTAGGGATAACAAGCGTTAGAAAAAAAAAATTCCATGCATTTTGAACTCCAGCCCTGATTCGACACTTTTACCTTCTTTTTTTTTTCAAAAATGCTCAATCTTTTTAGATTTAGCATTTAAATAAGATTTAAATAAGAGTCTTGCTCTAAAAATAATGGGTAATTATCAAGACTTTATTGCACTCAAATAATTCGGTAGATCATTTTTTATACTCGTCAGGAATACTCGTTCAACTTTCCACCTATCGTATGAAAATTCTTAACTGTAAATTATCTGCTTATATTTTTATTACGTAATGTTACCAGTTTTAAAATTTTTTATGCTGTTGGAAATCTTCCGCCACCATAATATTGCATTTAATAATATAATTTAGGGATAACAAGCGTTGGAAAAAAAAAATCCATGCATTTTGAACTCCAGCCCTGATTCGACACTTTTACCTATTTTTTTTTTCAAAAATTCTCAATCTTTATAGATTGAGTGCAAATAAGAGTCTTGTTGTTCTAAAAAATAGATAATTATCAAGAATTTATCGTACTCAAATCATTCGGTAGATCATTTTTGTACTCGTCAGGAATACTCGTTCAACTTTCCACCTATCGTATGAAAATTCTTAACTGTAAATTATCTGCTTATATTTTTATTACTTAATGTTACCAGTTTTAAAATTTTTTATGCTGTTGGAAATCTTCCGCCACCGTAATATTGCATTTAATAATATAATTTAGGGATAACAAGCGTTGGGAAAAAAAAATCCATACATTTTGAACTCCAGCCCTGATTCGACACTTTTACCTATTTTTTTTTTTTCAAAAATTCTCAATCTTTATAGATTGAGTGCAAATAAGAGTCTTGTTGTTCTAAAAAATAGATAATTATCAAGAATTTATCGTACTCAAATCATTCGTTAGATCATTTTTGTACTCGTCAGGAATACTCGTTCAACTTTCCACCTATTGTATGCAAATTCTCAACTGTAAATTATTTGCTAATATTTGTATAACTTAATATTGCCAGTTTTTTATATTTTTTTTATGCTGTTGGAAATCTTCCGCCACCATAGTATTACATTTAATAATATAATTTAGCGATAACAAGCGTTAGAAAAAAAAAATCCATGCATTTTGAACTCCAGCCCTGATTCGACACTTTTACATTTATTTTTTTTCCAAAAATTCTCAATCTTTATAGATTTAGCGCAAATAAGAGTCTTGTTCTAAAAAATAGGTAATTATCAAGAATTTATTGTACTCAAATAATTCGTTAGATCATTTTTGTACTCGTCAGGAATACTCGTTCAACTTTCCACCTGTCGTATGAAAATTCTTAACTGTAAATTATCTGCTAATATTTGTATTACTTAATATTGCCAGTTTATTTATATTTTTTTATGCTGTTGGAAATCTTCCGCCACCATAATATTACATTTAATAATATAATTTAGGGATAACGAGCGTTAGAAAAAAATTCCATGCATTTTGAGCTGTAGCCCTGATTCGACACTTTTGCCAAAATTCGAAATTTGCTGAAAAAAAAAAAGAAAAACAAACTTATAAATTTGTTAAAAATTTATAAAAGTAAAATGTCAAATAAATGTAATCCAGGTGTTCGAGCGCGGCGAGGAGAGAAACAGTCGCGAGGTCGAGTACGGTCTTGTTCAGTACAAAGGAAATGATTTTCGCGTTGGCAATGCCGTTTATCTTGTGCCGGGATCCTTCAAATTCAAATGCTCATCGTCCTGTCCCGATCTACCAAAGTCCAAGAAGGATCAGGTCGACGAGGACATGTATCCCGAATTTTATCGTAAATCCTCGGATCACGTGAAAGGCTCGAATTACGATACACCCGAGCCATTCAATATTGGTTACATAAATGCTATTTATGCCACGACAACCGACAAGCTCGTTTCACCGAATGACATTTGGATCAAAGTTACGAAAATGTACAGACCTGAGAACACTCACAAGGGTGCATCGTTGGTGCAACAGGTCGATCTCAATTTGCTTTATTGGAGCGACGAAGGTACGATTTTTTTTCGAGCATCGGATACTTTTTAAATCAGAGAAACGGTTCTTGAGAAAATCAAATTTTTTCGATCACCGCAATTGATTGAAAACGACACTTTTGAATTTTTCAATCAATGAGCAATGATTTTATAATTATTTTTTTTTTAATTAATTCAATTTTCAAATATAATTCGATTAAATTTTGTCGAACGCTGCGAATACTCTATAATCAAATGTATTTTTTTTTTTTTTAATCGACGTTTCCTTTTTTTCGTTTTTTTTTTTCTCCTCCATCAAGTGTGCAACGTTCGTTTTCTCGACGTAACTGGCAAATGTTATCTCATGTATTCCGAAAATTTGGATATTTCGACCGACGAATGGACGTCGATGGGACCCCATCGTTTCTACTTTACGCAGTCTTACAGCGTTGCGGAGAAAAATTTCGACGAACCACCGACGAAAGCAATGGCGATCGGACAGATCGGCAAGGGCAAAATTAAGGCAAAGGGCAAAGGAAAAATAAAAGGCAAGACAACCGAGGAGAGCGAGATGAAAAAATTGATCAACAAGCCGCTCGACGATCCACCCATTGTCGCGAAATTGCGGACTCTCGATGTTTTTGCCGGTTGCGGTGGTGAGTTTTTCAAAAAAAAAAAAAAAAGCAAACAAAAAAAGAAAGAACAAAAAATTCCCTCGGCGCGACCAATGTTGAATGATTTTCTGTAATTTTAAAAGGCCTGTCGGAGGGTTTGAATCAAGCCGGCATCACGGAAAGTCGATGGGCAATCGAGAAGGAAGAGCCTGCCGCTTGGGCTTTCAGAATGAACAATCCAAAAGCAACGGTATTCTCGGAGGACTGTAACGTTCTCTTGAGAAAAGTCATGGACGTGAGTTTCACACGAGGCTGAGAATCGTTCGATCCACCATTGAATGAAGAAGATGCTCCAAATTTTTTTTTTTTCACTTCTCGAACGGAAGAAAAGAATCGTGAAAAAAACCACAATCTAAACGACCGATTGCCGCAAATGCTTAAAAAAAATTACCCATCACGAATATTCAGATCCGAATTAAAAAAAAAAGAAAATTCTCCAAGGAAATACATTTTTCGTTGAATTGTTTTATTCTTTTATTTACGGATCTGAATATTTTTTTACATCATCGAAAAAACATTTCAAGCATCCTCTCGTTTGAGATTTTCGATGCCATTTTCTTTTTTTTATCAATTTGGGGGAAAAATCACGTTCTTTCAAATTTTTCAAACTTCCTCGAATTGTTTTATTCTTTTATTTACAGATCTGAATATTTTTTTACATAATCGAAAAAACATTTCGACCATCCTCTCGTTTGAGATTTTCGATGCCATTTTCTTTTTTGTCAATTTGAGATTAAAAAATCACGTTCTTTCAAATTTTTCAAACATCCTCGAATTGTTTCATTCTTTTATTTACGGATTTGAATATATTTTACATGATCGAAAAAACATTTCGAGCATCCTCTCGTTTGAGATTTTCGATGCCATTTTCTTTTTTGTCAATTTGAGAAAAAAAAATCACGTTCTTTCAAATTTTTCAAACTTCCTCGAATTGTTTCATTCTTTTATTTACGGATTTGAATATTTTTTTAAATAATCGAAAAAACATTTCGAGCATCCTCTCGTTTGAGATTTTCGACGCCATTTTCTTTTTTTTTTTGTCAATTTGAGAAAAAAAAATCTCGTTCCTTTAAATTTTTCAAACTTCCTCGAATTTTTTCATTCTTTTATTTACGGATATGAATATTTTTTTACATCATCGAAAAAACATTTCGAGCATCCTCTCGTTTGAGATTTTCGATGCCATTTTCTTTTTTGTCAATTTGAGATAAAAAATCACGTTCTTTCAAATTTTTCAAACTTCCTCGAATTGTTTTATTCTTTTATTTACGGATCCGAATATTTTTTTACATCATCGATAAAACATTTCGAGCATCCTCTCGTTTGAGATTTTCGACGCCATTTTTTTTGTCAATTTGAGAAAAAAAATCACGTTCTTTTCAAAATTTTCAAACTTCCTCGAATTGTTTCATTCTTTTATTTACAGATTTGAATATTTTTATACATCATTGAAAAAACATTTCGAGCATCCTCTCGTTTGAGATTTTTGGCGCCATTTTATTTTTTGTCAATTTGAGAAAAAAAATCACGTTCTTTTCAAATTTTTCAAACTTCCTCGAATTGTTTCATTCTTTTATTTACAGATTTGAATATTTTTATACATCATTGAAAAAACATTTCGAGCATCCTCTCGTTTGAGATTTTCGATGCCATTTTTTTTGTCAATTTGAGAAAAAAAATCACGTTCTTTTCAAATTTTTCAAACTTCCTCGAATTGTTTTATTCTTTTATTTACAGATCTGAATATTTTTTTACATAATCGAAAAAACATTTCGACCATCCTCTCGTTTGAGATTTTCGATGCCATTTTCTTTTTTGTCAATTTGAGATTAAAAAATCACGTTCTTTCAAATTTTTCAAACATCCTCGAATTGTTTCATTCTTTTATTTACGGATTTGAATATATTTTACATGATCGAAAAAAAATTTCGAGCATCCTCTCGTTTGAGATTTTCGACGCCATTTTCTTTTTTTTTTGTCAATTTGAGAAAAAAAATCACGTTCTTTCAAATTTTTCAAACTTCCTCGAATTGTTTTATTCTTTTATTTACGGATTTGAATATTTTTTTACATCATCGAAAAAAAATTTCGAGCATCCTCTCGTTTGAGATTTTCGACGCCATTTTCTTTTTTTTTTGTCAATTTGAGAAAAAAAATCACGTTCTTTCAAATTTTTCAAACTTCCTCGAATTGTTTTATTCTTTTATTTACGGATTTGAATATTTTTTTACATCATCGAAAAAAAATTTCAAGCATCCTCTCGTTTGAGATTTTCGACGCCATTTTCTTTTTTTTTGTCAATTTGAGAAAAAAAATCACGTTCTTTAAAATTTTTCAAACATCCTCGAATTGTTTCATTCTTTTATTTACGGATTTGAATATATTTTACATGATCGAAAAAACATTTCGAGCATCCTCTCGTTTGAGATTTTCGATGCCATTTTCTTTTTTGTCAATTTGAGAAAAAAAAATCACGTTCTTTCAAATTTTTCAAACTTCCTCGAATTGTTTCATTCTTTTATTTACGGATTTGAATATTTTTTTAAATAATCGAAAAAACATTTCGAGCATCCTCTCGTTTGAGATTTTCGACGCCATTTTCTTTTTTTTTTGTCAATTTGAGAAAAAAAAATCTCGTTCCTTTAAATTTTTCAAACTTCCTCGAATTTTTTCATTCTTTTATTTACGGATATGAATATTTTTTTACATCATCGAAAAAACATTTCGAGCATCCTCTCGTTTGAGATTTTCGATGCCATTTTCTTTTTTGTCAATTTGAGATAAAAAATCACGTTCTTTCAAATTTTTCAAACTTCCTCGAATTGTTTTATTCTTTTATTTACGGATCCGAATATTTTTTTACATCATCGATAAAACATTTCGAGCATCCTCTCGTTTGAGATTTTCGACGCCATTTTTTTTGTCAATTTGAGAAAAAAAATCACGTTCTTTTCAAAATTTTCAAACTTCCTCGAATTGTTTCATTCTTTTATTTACAGATTTGAATATTTTTATACATCATTGAAAAAACATTTCGAGCATCCTCTCGTTTGAGATTTTTGGCGCCATTTTATTTTTTGTCAATTTGAGAAAAAAAATCACGTTCTTTTCAAATTTTTCAAACTTCCTCGAATTGTTTCATTCTTTTATTTACAGATTTGAATATTTTTATACATCATTGAAAAAACATTTCGAGCATCCTCTCGTTTGAGATTTTCGATGCCATTTTTTTTGTCAATTTGAGAAAAAAAATCACGTTCTTTTCAAATTTTTCAAACTTCCTCGAATTTTTTTATTCATTTATTTACGGATCTGAATATTTTTTTACATCATCGAAAAAACATTTCGAGCATCCTCTCGTTTGAGATTTTCGACGCCATTTTTTTTGTCAATTTGAGAAAAAAAATCACGTTCCTTCAAATTTTTCAAACCGGGAGCCTCTTTCTCGACGTTCGAATAGCTAGAATGTGAGTTGTATGTACGAAATTTGTATTATTTCAGGGTGACAGGACCGACGATAATGGTCAATTATTGCCGCAAAAGGGCGAGGTCGAGCTGATGTGCGGTGGACCGCCGTGTCAGGGCTTCAGCGGCATGAATCGTTTCAATTCCCGGCAATATTCGCTTTTCAAGAATTCACTGGTCGTCTCGTATCTCTCTTACTGCGATTACTACAGGCCCAAGCTGTTTCTCATGGAGAACGTGAGAAATTTCGTGTCGTTCAAGCGCAGCATGGTCCTAAAATTGACGCTGAGATGTCTCGTGAGGATGGGCTATCAGTGCACATTTGGAATTCTTCAGGCGGGAAATTACGGCGTGCCGCAGACTCGCAGGAGGTAAGAATTTCAATTTTACGAAAAAATCCGAGGAAAAAAAAAGCCTCCGAACGACAAAATAAATCGATAATTTTTGTTTTTTCACTAATTCACAGATTGATAATATTCGCTGCGGCACCGGGTCAAATTTTGCCCAAATATCCGGAGCCGACTCACGTATTCAGCAAGCGTGCCTGCCAATTGAGCGTTCTCGTGGACGACAAGAAGTATCAGTCGAATTGCGAATGGCACGAATCCGCACCTTACCGCACGATAAACGTGAGAGACGCAATGTCGGATCTTCCGAGCGTTAGAAATGGCTGTAGCATCGACGAAATGTCGTACGGCGGCGAGGCGGTGTCGCATTTTCAGAGAAAGGTGAGAAAATCTCGAAACTCGTTGATCAGAATTTTTGTAATTATCATTTTCAATTTTTTATTCGCCAATTCAACAAAAAAAAAACAAAAAAAAAACAATAAATTAAAAAAAAACAATAAATAAAACGAATACGAAATATTGTATAAATAAATTTGTTCGCGTTTGGAAGATTCGTGGAAATCAGAATCAGACGAGACTGAGAGATCACATATGCAAGGAAATGGCACCGTTGGTCGAGGCGCGCATGGCTCACATACCGACCGCTACCGGCTCGGATTGGCGCGATTTGCCGAACATCGTCGTGAGACTCAGCGACGGTACGTACTCGAAAAAATTGGAATATACCCACGACGACAGGAAAGCCGGTAGAAGCGGCAACGGCGCTTATCGGGGCGTTTGCTCATGTTGCGCTGGAAAAACATGCGATCCGATCGATCGACAATTCAACACTCTCATACCTTGGTGCTTGCCGCATACGGGCAATCGTCACAATCATTGGGCCGGTTTATACGGGAGGCTCGAGTGGGATGGATTTTTCGGCACTACGATCACGAATCCCGAGCCCATGGGAAAACAGGCAAGTCTTTTACAAATACAAAAGAAGAAAAAAAAAACAATTCTTCGCGCGAAGAACAAAGTTCCCTTCCGAGTCGTAAAATTTCATTAACTTCTGCAGCGGAAAACTTTTTTTTCGCGTTTTTTACAATAATTATGAATAATTGAATGCAATCGATGTTCTATGATTAAAAAAAAAAGCGTTCAATTTATTAACGGATTAATTTATTTAGAAAAAAATTGAATTCCTTCGCCAATCGAGAATTTTCAGTTCTGTGTCTCGAAAAGAAAAAATAAAACAATTCTTTGCGCAAGGGACAAAGTTCCCTTCCGAGTCGTAAAATTTCATTAACTTCTGCAGCGGAAAACTTTTTTCGCGTTTTTTTACAATAGTTATGAATAATTGAATGCAATCGATGTTCTATGATTAAAAAAAAAAGCGTTCAATTTATTAACGGATTAATTTATTTAGAAAAAAATTGAATTCCTTCACCAATCGAGAATTTTCAGTTCTGTGTCTCGAAAAGAAAAAAAAATAACAATTCTTTGCGCAAGGGACAAAGTTTCCTTCGGAATCGTCGAATTTAATTTATTTCTGCAGCGGAAAACTTTTTTTCACGTTTTTTTTTAAATAATAATTGTGAATAATTGAATGCAATTGATTCTCTGTAATGAAAAAAAATTGAGTTAAATTTATTAACGGATTAAGTTATTCAGAAAAAAATTGAATTCCTTCACCAATCGAGAATTTCCAGTTCTATGTCTCGAAAAAAAAAAAAACAATTCTTTACGCAAAGGACAAAGTTCCCTTTTGAGTCGTTAAATTCCATTTATTTCTATAGGGGAAAACATTTTTTCACGTTTTTCACAATAATTGTGAATAATTGAATGCAATTGATCTTCTATAATTAAAAAAAAGAGTTCAATTTACTAACAGATTAATTCATTTAAAAAAAAAACAATTCTTTATGCAGAGGACAAAGTTTCCTTCCGAGTCGTTAAATTTCATTTATTTAGGGGAAAACATTTTTCCACGTTTTTTTACAATAATTATGAATAATTGAATGCAATTGATTTTCTACAATAAAAAAAATAGTTCAATTTACTAACAGATTAATTAATTTAAAAAAAAAACAATTCTTTATGCAGAGGACAAAGTTTCCTTCCGAGTCGTTAAATTTCATTTATTTAGGGGAAAACATTTTTCCACGTTTTTTTACAATAATTATGAATAATTGAATGCAATTGATCTTCTAGAATAAAAAAAAAAAGAGTTCAATTTATTAACAGATTAATTGATATTAAAAAAAATTAAATTCCTTCACCAATCGAGAATTTCCAGTTCTGTCTCGGAAAAAAAAAAAAAAAAAAAAAAATTAACTTTTCGACTCTGAATTTGATTTTTCAGGGTCGTGTTTTGCATCCCGAGCAAACTCGCCTCGTGAGCGTGCGTGAGTGCGCCAGATCTCAGGGATTTCCGGATTCTTATCGTTTCTACGGTACGGTGCTCGACAAGCATCGCCAGGTCGGTAACGCCGTGCCGCCGCCTCTCAGCGCAGCTATCGGTCATGAGATAAGGAAAACACTCGCCGTCGCTGACAATCACGTTGATTTGCCAAAACGAAAAATCGAAACGAATGCGTGCCCGTCGCTCGCCGAAACGGCGACCGGTAGCTCCGTAAAAACGGAATCCATGGACTTTCGATTATGATGACAAACAGGAAGAGGATTAAAAAAAAAATACTCGGTTGTAATTATAATAATTAGTTTTGTCTTATTATTATTTTTTTTTTTTTTGTTTTGTTTTCGTTCTCATAGTCGTAGGAATAACCGAAGAGTAAACTGAAAATGAATTCTTCATAACGTTTTCACATTATTTATGGAGGGTTTAAAGTCTTTTTTCCTTTCAATTGTACATTAACATTCCAGTAATCGTTAGAGAATGAACTGCGAAGACGAAAGGAAGTATTCTGGGTCTCGGATAAATGGCTATGCAAGTTTGGCTTGTTTTTTTGTTTTTTTTTTTTTTACTTTTTGTTTTTGATGCCGAGACTTTTTTCCTTCGACAAGAAAATATTATCTGTTTTTTTTTTTTTTTTTTTTTTTTTTTTTTTTTTTTTTCTTAACAATCGATACTCTGAATTATGCGACAAAGGCTCAGTTAATTTTTCTTTAAGGATCTTCAACAAAACAGTTTACCGTCGCCCCTCGAACGAACGAAGGATTTCTTCGATAAAACTTTAATTCGATAAAATATTCGAGATATAAAAATGAAAAGGAAGTATTCCGGGGTCTCGAATATAAATGGCGATAAAAGTTTGTTTGTTTTTTTTTTTTTTTTTTAATTTTTCGTTTTGTTCTCGATGCCGAGACTTTTTTTTCTTTCCTTCGGCACGAATATATTATTATTATTTTTTTTTATAACAATCGATACTTTGGATTATGCGACAAAGGCTCGGATGATTTTTTTTTTTTTCAAGGATTTTCAACAAAACAGTTTACCGTCTCGCACCTTGGACGAACGAGACCTTTCAAGAATTTCTTCAATAAAATTTTTATTTGATTAAACATTCGTTGTGCGGCATTGACTCGAAAAAAAAAACCCCTGCGATTACTCGTTGATTGTAATTCGAATAAACGCGAAAAATTTTAGCTTAATCGGTCGATGTGAAGGCTGAAAATTCGCGAAAGAATATTTTTCGTTAATTTTTTTTGATGAAAATTTTCGAAAAAGACGTTATACTATAGTTTTTTTTTTTTTTTTTCCAATGTATATAACGATTATTCGAAATAAATAAAATTTTATGCGAAAAAAAATCTCAAATGTAAGCTTTATTTCATATTTAAAAAAAAAAAAAAAAAAAATGGATATGAAAGAAAAATAGCCTGCGCAAGCATTGTCCAAAAGACGAATGAAGTTTCAAATTTGACCGCTTGGAGGCAGACAAGTGTCGAGTCAGTAGTGTCGCAGTCAGTTGCACACGGACGAGAGAGAGAGAGAGAGAGACAGCGTCGTCGATGATCCAGCATTGTTTTCGTCTCAATTTCTAATATAATTTTCTGTTTTTCTTTTTTATATATTAAACAAACATAAAAAAAAAACAAAAATTTTGTAAATATGTGGGCGGACACGGTGTTGATAGTGTTTATAAGTGTTTGTACAGCTTTGCTCGGCGAGGGTAAGTCATAAAATTACGATTCAATGAAATTTTCATTCGTCCGAAAAATTTTTGGACACGTAGATGAAATAATCATATATCAGTGCATACACGAATCATTAACGATAAATCAATTTTTCTCACGTTATTTTTACTTTTTTTTTTTTTTTTTTTTTTTTTTTCTTCATTACTCAAGGCTTAACGTGGCTGATGGTTTATAGAACTGAGAAATATCAAAAACTCAAAACCGAAGTCGAACGTCAGAGTAAAAAATGTAAGTCTCGAAATTTACGAGTTTTTGAGGGAAAAAAAATGTTCACCTAACCTCTATTTTTGACCTGATTACATGGGGTGTATGTAATAATAATTATTGGCTTGGGGGGGGGGGGGGGGATGGTGGTTTTTGTTTTTTTTTTGTTTTTTGTTTTTCACTGTAAAGTGGAAAAACGTAAGGAGGCGCATGGAGATTCGCTGGACAAACAGCAAAAAAAGAAAATCGAGAGGGAGGAGGAGAGACTGAAGAACAATAATCGCGATTTGTCGCTCGTCAAGATGAAATCGATGTTCGCGATAGGTTTCGCATTTACCGCCCTGCTCAGTATGTTCAATAGCATTTTCGACGGTAGAATCGTCGCGAGGCTACCCTTCATACCCATTAGCTGGGTCCAGGGCCTCTCGCACAGGAATCTACCCGGCGACGATTACACGGAATGCTCCTTTATATTTCTTTACATACTTTGCACCATGAGCATCAGACAGGTATGTACATATTTACGTTATATCTCAAGCCAACTTTCTACCTCGAATGAAAAAAATCATTTTTTAGGAATTTTTTTGCAAAAATTATTTGGTAACAAGACAAAAAAAAAGCATCATGGTAAAAAAATCCTCAACACCCCTCCCTTGAATGAATTATTTTTATTCAAAATTTTAAGAAATTTATTAAGATTGATCTTTAAAAATTTTATCATTCGGACCAAATTTTTCCACAATGCACATATGACCCCTTTATCTTACTTCCTGTAAAACTTGGCTACGATTCGCAGTACCGTTTTTGAGAAAAAAAAAAAAAATCGTAAAGTCGACTTGTTTCGTAGACTAATTGCATTACCGTTATGAAGAACTTCCGATCATTTTGCAGTACGTAAGTTAGGTCCTAGGGTGTTCAAAATTAAAAAAAAAATTGATTTTTCATGCTTCCACCCCTCAAAACTTGAGTTTTGATAGAAAAAAAAACATCCTCGCGAAGAGGAAGCTCTGTAGCTTAAGCGGAAGCCGCCGCTCATTGGACGTTTTTAATTATAACAGCCAATTAACGTCTGTGACGAACTTTTTGGAAGAAAAAATTTGAAACCATGAGGATTGTATTTCGAATGAAGAAAAAAAAAATTTTGATTATTCCTAATTTATAATTTTTTATAAAAAATTCTGAACAATTTCAAGTTGAACAGCTTTGTACGACACCATCGTGCTCATAATAAAAATTTAGATCGATTTTATTCATAACAATAATTTTGCGATTTAAAATCGCGATTTATAAATTGTCACAAACAATTCGTAGCTGGTGAAATTTTTTTCCTGACTCAAATACGTACTCGATGGTTCTTTATATTCTCTTGCTGAAATAGGAACTCATTGGTCTCAGGAAAGGTAGCATATAAGCAAATTTATTTATCATTAACAATTTTTCCGCTATGACTTTGTGCAAAAAAAAAAAAACGCAAAATGTCATTTATTTATTTATTTTCGGTAAAGATTGATGCCAGCGACGCCTTTTTACAAGTGGCATTGCGGTAGAAATCAGCGACTAAAAGTATAGCGCTTGATCTCTATCCTTGGTTAATAATGAATTAAATTCCGCGCCCAAAAAGCTACTTTCCGTTCAGCAATATCGTTTACAACTTTTGAATCATTGAAGGTTCTTTTCATTTGAAATACAATCCCCATGGTCTCAAATTTTTCCTTCCAAAAAGTTCGTCATAGACGTTAATTGGCTGTTATAATTAGAAAAGTCCAATGAGCGGCGGCTTACACTCCAGCTACAGAGCTCCTTCTTCGCGAGAATGTTTTTTTTTCCATCAAAACTCAAGTTTTGAGAGGTCGGAGCATGAAAAATGAAAAAAAAAAAATTAACACCCCATTATATCCGCTAAAAAAACGTTACCGCCGAGCTCAAAAAATAAATACATTTCAAGAGGATATTCTGTTAAGATTCCAGAATTTTTGACCGTACAGTTTTTGGGATATTAATAATTAAAGAGAATCCCCGCTCACCCGTCAGCGTTGTATCGTCCATGAATCCCCCGCTGACCCCAACCCAATCCCCTGCCTGAGAAACGGCACAACAATCTCAAGTCAATTTACGTTCGAATTATAAAAGATGCGTCCATCGTAACATAAAAAACGAGCAGAAATTTTTTTTTTCGAAAATCTCAAGTATAACGCTCCCTTGAAAATCAATATTATCCGCAAAGAAAATGAATTTACAAAATTTTCAATGTTTCTTTTTTTTGTTTGTTTTGTTTTTTCATTCGCAGAATATCCAAAAGATGCTTGGCTTTGCACCGTCGAGAACGGCGAGTAAACAGAGCGGCGGTATATTCGGTCCGCCGCCCCAACAATTCAAGTAACGACGCGGAATAACGATAGTTCAAGAAAATTTAACTTTTTTTTTTCACTTTGCTCCGCCGAGCGCAACGTACTTTCCGTGAATATCCGAAGGATCGATGCGCCGAAGGAACGACGAAACCGGTAGCTCGAAAAAAATTCGAATTTTATTTGTCGAAACGTAAAATATTGAGTCACGCATTCTCAATAATTATAATATATATATATACGTATATACTTATATACTTACGGTATATATAGTAAGTATATAAGTATATACTTATATACTTACTATATATATATATATATACTTATGGTATATATATTATATAAATATTTGCATATATACAGCGGAGGCAGCGAAATTTTGTACAAAGACAGCACCTGGTGGTGTTATTAAAGGCTCTTCACTACGAATTACGCCTCATTTCAATTATACTTAAGTTCGCGTTGATCGATCGATATAAAAAAAAAAAACCTATTTCGAAATACTTAAAAAAAAAAAAAAAACATATTTCTATCACACGATGTTGGCTTCTCTCAATGGTTCAAGCGTTATAAATCTATCGAAGCCCAATCTCGTCAGATCGATCGATATGAAATTCGTATCGACGATCAATTCGGTTATCGCTCGGCCAACCGCGGGCGCCTGTTGAATACCGTGACCGCTGAAACCCGTTGCGAAAAATAGATTCGTGTAGTACGGATGAGCCCCTATTATTCCATTCTCATCGAATTTATTGTACTCGTAAAATCCGGCCCACGAAGATTTCACCTGAAACGAGAAACGTTTGGATTTTTGGTTTTTTTTTTTCCTCGATTTGTCGAAAAAAAAAAAAAAAAAAAAATCTACGCGATAAATTCAAAATTATTCCTCCCGCCGTATGACAACCTTGAGATTTTCGAAGGATTTCACTCGATGAGCGATCTTCGGCCAAACCTGCTGATCGAAAAATGTCTCGTCCACGTCAAGATTATCGATTCCCGGCTCGTCCTCGAATTCCGGCGATCTACCGGCTATGTAATGACCGGCCAAACCTTCTCTCCTTGAAAAAAAAAATACCAATTAAGAGGCCCGATCCTTTTCGTCTTGATGAAAAAATTAGAAAAAAAAAAAAAATACATTGAAAATCTCAAACAAAAAGCTCTTTACATTAATTCACATATACTTAAATTTTTTACATTACCAGCACAGCGTTTCGGACAATCTCTCTTTTGGAATTTTTATACCATTTTTTTTCGCCGAATAAGAAAAAAAAAGTACGAATAAATTATTTTGAAGAATTTTTTCGTCCGATTTACCGGAAATAAGCGCCGGATGGATCGATGGTCAGTGGCGTGTTGAGGCCAGGACCATCGGGCGAGTGAAAACAATAAACGAAACGTTTTCTCGGTTGAACGGGCAATGGCACGGAAAGTACACCCTCGCCGGTTCCGATTTGCGCCATTTCGGCGATATCAGCGCTGAATGCACCGGCAGCCACGACGACTATCGCGAATTGAATAAATTTCTTTTCGCCCGCGGCAGTTTTGACCTGAAGGAAAAAATTACCCAACGCGACGGTCAATGATGCCATCGATTTGGGAATATAAAAAGTTTATAATGTTTTTTTTTTTCCAGGACGCCAAGATCCATCGTGATTGTGGAAATTATAATTATTATAAGACATTATGGAAAAATTATAGCTTAATTTGCAAAAAAAAACAAAAAAAATCTTATGTAAAATCCCAACCGTTCGAATTAATTTTACGATCATTGAAGGCTTTGCAACGATTTTTTCTCAAATTTCAAGATATTTTTTAAAAATTGGAATCAATTCGATTGATTTTTTTTTTTTTTTTCATATACACGAGCAATCGTATTTTTAAAATTGACTCACAATGGCACTGGTGATCCCTTGACGAGTCGATTTTCTCGTACTGCCGATCATCATATCGGATACGTTTCTATAAGTGAAGCCCATAACTTCGCCGTCGATATAATCAACTCCCATAGATATGGATTTTCTTTTGAGACCATAGAGCAATGCCCACGGATCGAACCATCCCTCTTTCTCGAGTCCGAGACAACCGGCGGCTATTCCATCCGTATTAAGCCATGGGAAACGTTGCTTCAATCGCTCCGCCGTTAAAATAATATTTTTCGCTCCCAGTGAATTTTGTAGCTTGGAATTGTTGCACAAAGTTTCGGCGCCTGCCTCGGTAGCGAGAAACAAATAACCGTGTGGATGAAATTGCACGTCGACGGGATCCTCGCCTGGTATGCCCAAATGTTCCTCGGCATTTCGTATGAAATCAGCGCCGAAAAGCGACATCTCGATGTTCTCCTCGAGGGAAAATTGCTGTCGCAATCCACCGGCCGATAATACGGAAGAAGCCGTCTTGTACTAAATGGGAAGAAAATTCATTGTTTTTTTTTTGTTTTTTTTTTATTTGATATCAATATAAAAAAAAAAACAAATAAACTGAAATTTCTAATCCAATCTCGTTATTATCGAACAGGCAGTTTTTTTTTGTTTTTTTTTTTATACAACGAAAGCTCAGCGTTTGTATTTATTTATTTATTTATTTTTTTTAATTCTCTTACCGTCGGATCTTTCTCGACAACGGCGACCCTGAGTCCGTCGTCCGCTCTCTCTTTCAGCCAGTAGGCGACCGAGCTGCCTATAGCGCCGCCGCCAATCACCAAAACATCCACGTGCTCGGGAAAAATTCTCTCATCGGGCGCCCATTCGTCGTCATCCTTATTCTTGCTGTGATCCTTCCAAAAAAGAATATTTTTCTTGACTTTTCTGATGTCATTTCCCACGACTCTGCAAGCTCTTTTCAGGGGATGCTCCCGGTCGAGGTCTTTCTCGAGCCACTCCCTGCCCTTGATCTTCTCGCCGTCGCTCTGTCGTCATGATGCGAAAAAAAAAAAAAAGCAACAAAATTTGACGATAAATTGCTTCTTATTTGCACTAAATCTATGAAGATTGAGAATTTTTGGAAACAAAAAAAAAGTAAAAGTGTCGAATCAGGGCTGGAGTTCAAAATGTATGGAATTTTTTTTCTAACGCTTGTTATCATTAAATTATATTATTAAATGTAATATTATGGTGGGGGAGGATTTCCAACACCATAAAAAAATTTTTAAACTCGTGATATTAAGTAATAAAAATATTAACAGATAATTCACAGTTAAGAATTTTCATACGATAGGTGGAAAGTTGAACGAGTATTCCTGATGAGTACAAAAATGATCTACCGAATTATTTGAGTACGATAAATTCTTGATAATTACCTATTTTTTAGAACAGCAGGACTCTTATTTGCACTAAATCTATAAATATTGAGAATTTTTGGAAAAAAAAAAGTAAAAGTGTCGAATCAGGGCTGGAGTTCAAAATGTATGGAATTTTTTTTTCTAACGCTTGCTACCCCTAAATTATATTATTAAATGTAATATTATGGTAGAAAAGGATTTCCAACAGAATAAAAAAATTTTTCAACTGGCAATATTAAGTAATAAAAATATTAGCAGATAATTTACAGTTAAGAATTTTCATACGATAGGTGGAAAGTTGAACGAGTATTCCTGACGAGTACAGAAATGATCTAACGAATGATTTGAGTACAATAAATTCTTGATAATTATCTATTTTTTAGAACAACAAGACTCTTATTTGCACTAAATCTATAAAGATTGAGAATTTTTGGAAAAAAAAAGGTAAAAGTGTCGAATCAGGGCTGGAGTTCAAAATGCATGAAATTTTTTTTTCTAACGCTTGCTATCCCTAAATTATATTATTAAATGTAATATTATGGTGAGGGAAGATTTCCAACACCGTAAAAAAATTTTTTTAACTGGCAATATTAAGTAATAAAAATATTAGCAGATAATTTACAGTTAAGAATTTTCATACGATAGGTGGAGAGTTGAACGAGTATTCCTGACGAGTACAAAAATGATCTAACGAATGATTTGAGTACAATAAATTCTTGATAATTATCTATTTTTTAGAACAATAAGACTCTTATTTGCACTAAATCTATAAAGATTGAGAATTTTTGGAAAAAAAAATAGGTAAAAGTGTCGAATCAGGGCTGGAGTTCAAAATGCATGGAATTTTTTTTTCTAACGCTTTTTATCGCTAAATTATATTATTAAATGTAATATTATGGTGAGGGAAGATTTCCAACACCGTAAAAAATATTAAAAACTGGTAATATCAAGTAATAAAAATATTAGCAGATAACAGCAGGTATCGAGTCGGTACCAAGATATGAGACGTACACAAACATATACATTCTCACTATAAACTATGAACTGATTGAACTAAAGACAGGAATGTAAACATCGGACAGAAGCATTGTAAGAAGGATTGAACTAAATAACATTGTGAGGAGGTAAGTATATTTGTAATAACGGTATCTACGTGACAATGAATTGCGACGGGTGTATAATTTCGCTTACCGATGCTATTATAAAATTTCAAAATCGAAAAAACAGTATTTTTTTTTTTTACAAAATCATGGCGCGTTAAAACGCGAAGTGATTTGTGCAACTTGCGGGAATCCTGCTATTCTGGATGAGAGTAGTTTTAACTGGTGTTGTCAAAGACGACGCGAATAACGGAATTGGGAAGAAAGTTGTTCGTAAAATGTATAATTTCAAACAATATTTGCGAATCAAAACGCGGCTCCGCAACAGTAATTTGCCACCGGAAAGATGCTGTACATTAATTGCCTATTTATACCCTTTTGCATCCACCGCGTAAAGATTTTATTACGAACGAATTAAAAGTAGGTTCACGCACTGCGTGTGATTGGACCAATTTTATTCGTGAAGTACCGGAGCATTGGGTCATTTGCAATTCGGCACCTCGGATTGGCGGCCCAAAAAAAAAATTGTAAAAATCGATGAAGCCAAGTTTGGCAAAAGAAAATATAATCGGGCTCGTATTATCGATGGAGAGCGGTAATACCACCTGTCCTACCGTAATATCTGTATTACTTATTATTGTGGGTTTTTTAAATTTTTCGTGGCGTTGAAAGTCTTCCCCCTCCACAATATTACATGGGATATTATTTTTCAATGATAAAAAATGCTAGAAAAAAATTTGGAGCAGCTTCGAGCTGCAACCTTGATTCGACGCTTTTACCAAAAAAACAAAAAATATATTTTTATATCCGTACTCACCTTTGTTCCATAGGCATTGGCAGATTGCAAAGAAGCGGAACTAACGGGAAGATTAGCTTTAATTCCACGTCGAATCAGGTGAAGGAGCATCTTCAAAGTTGTTTGTGCCCGATTGAGAGCGATGATTTACTAGGAGCTCGAAGCAGAACTGAGCTTTGAAAAAAGTAATTGCAGCGATAAGAGTTTCTGCGATAAATTTCCTCCTTATCTAGAGGTTGTCGAGAGACTCTTGCGACAATAACGATCACGTGTCATCGTTGCATTATTACGGATTTGTTAAAAATAAAAAAAGACACAATACCCAACAATGCGAGAAATTGTGTGTTAACCTCTTGGAGGTTATGATTGCGGAAAGTCATTTCAGGAAAACTTACGAGATATATTGTGTTTCAAGAGATGCGGCTTTTGATCCGGAAATATTTTATTCGAATATGCGGTATTATATTTATTGATGTGCGAAGGTAAACATGAAAACTCTCGTTTCTCGCCGAGTTTAGCCGGACAGGTTATGTGATAACACACACGCGCCAGCAGCGCTCTAAAAGCGTTATCGAGAGAACATAGAATATTATAAACATACGTGTATGGGTTCTATATACTCTTCATTAGTATCGCTTATCAGGATTGCATCAATGATTAATCTTGAAATATATGTGGGTAAACATGTAAAGAAAAAAAAATTCTACTTGACATTGCGCTTTATCGTTATCTCATCATTTTTTCATAGTCAATTTTTCATTTATATTTATCTATCTATATATTATATATACGGATTTAAAAAGTTACGCCTGGTGTCTTTATTGCTAGAAGCGTCGATATTGCATTTTTATAAAAATATTCCAGGGACACGCGCTAATAAGACAAATGCCACTTCGTGTTTTTTATTAACTAAGATACAGTTAATAACCAAATTTAGTACATATATGGTAAGTTTAAATCAGGATAATAAAATTATCGTTCGAATATCGTTCGTTTTACGCCGACTATATTTCGATGATACGCCGCCAGATGGCTTTTTCACAATCATTTCTCGTGAATGCTTAGATCTCAAAGATGAAATAAAAACTCGAAGATTGCAGGCTAACGTTACTCTGGTTTCCCTTCAACAAACGAATAAATCTTTCGCCTTTTACTAAAGATTTCCGTGGAGGGGAACAACTGATGAGTCTACATACCAATTTTTTGTGTACCCACTGATAAAGTGGGTCGTGAACGAATACAAACATAATTTTCTAGATCTAAACTGTCTTTTCAGGACCAGGATAGATCAACTCCTAAAGTTGACCAAAAAGTTTTCGCAATATAATGGCCCTCAAAGTTGGAACTTTTCACACGCGTTCCCCATGTTAAGTATATAGAAACCGCATATCGCTAATTTTAGTACGAAAACCGTTCTATAGATTTTTACAAAAAATTAGCATATGGTAGAAGGATGTTTCAGGATTGATGATAAAAAAAATCGGAATGATCTACCGTTTAGTTTTTCGGGAATAATTAATCAAAGTTACCCGCTATCTACGGGTATAGGGCATGAACGGTCAGACTCTCTCTTGTTATATGCGTGCTCCGCTCACCGCGCACCGCCGCACCATCGTTTCCGCTTATTCCCCGTCTCGGGTCGCGGCACAACTACCTTAACGCTGCTGATGCACCTTTAATTACGTTTGTGAATTACGTGAAATTTTACTTTCGCTCTAAACGAACGATTGCTTAAATTGTTAAATAAATTTAATCCTGAATCCCCTACAGATGTCGGATATCATCACCCCAAAATTGTTTACTTTTTCTTTCCGCCCTTGTCGCTCATCGACGAAGCCCTATAACGTGGTCGATCAGTCCAACGACTCGAAGTAAAATAGACATTCTGTTCCCCCTCTCTTTCACCCTACACGAAACACGGATTCTCCCTAAAGTTTCAATAAGTTTTAAGCATTCCGTACGAGTATTAAGTTTGGTAGTTTTATTCTAAATTTGGATCGACCAACGCACACGCAATCAAGTGCACGCGGGACCGAGAAGGGGGGGGGGGGGAGAATATGAGATATTTCGGCGGTCTGTGTGGTTCTCGAGATCGGGCAAGGACGGCAGAGAATAATCTGACAAGAAAGCAGCAGCAGCAGCCACAGCGTGCGCGTGAGATCTCTGCTCCTCTCGCGTCTACACGTTTTCAATTCAACGAAATCCACACTGTCAAAAACAACAATTATCGTCCCTAACTAATATCATTCGTACCATATAATTATTCGAAAATATTTCGTAAAAAATTCAACGAAATACACAATTGCGGAAGTGTAATCTGAATTTTAAGGCAAAAAAATGCACTTAAATCATCGCGTCTAAATTAAAAGCAACGAACGTGAAAAGTGGCACCATTTGTTGATTATAATATACAAACGAAATAACCGATATAATGATCATACTCTTTACCCATTTCTGAGGAGAGAACGCCGTTTTATAATTTCGTTGACATGAATGATGAAAGTGAGCATAGCACGATATAGTGCAACATACATATATGTATACGAAAAAACGGACAAACGAATTGATCGACCTTCTGAAAATAAATTCAGGCAGAATTGAGTCGTTGGCTAAGTGTTGCGGCGGCAGAATAGCGCAGCCGTCGATGGATACCGAACAATTCGAGATGTACAACAGCGGAACACACGAAAATGGGAAAGAAACTTTTATATTCGGCAGTTGGAAGAGAAAGAGTCGAAGAAAAAGAGCTCCGATTGTGTCAGGAGGAACGATCAATGTCATTTCAATCAGTAGCGATAGCGCAAGGTAATTATGCAATAATAATAATAATAGTAACAAAATATAATAGATTTTAAAAAAAATTATTCAAAATTACGATCTAGAGATTACTCGGCAGGAATAATGATAATAATCATCGTAATAATCGATTCGAAAAAAATTCAAAAATTACGTTTAAACATATATACATTCGTGGGGGCTGCAAAGCAAAAAATAAGAATAATGTTCAACTAGTATTTTGTGTGTTTTTTTCGACGTTCTTGGCCCCCTTGCGAGCGTGTGTGGATATATATTATCGTTTTTCTCGTAAAGGGCGTGTGTGCGCTCAAGCGAGGTAGACGCGGCCACGGTGAGGGCATAAAGAGAGAGACGAGATTTCTATTCCTGAAGCGTGTAGTGTGTGCTCTTGGGATATATATGCTATGGCCATTAGAGATGTCGGACCACGCGCTGTTCTCTTACAGATTCCTTGAGACTATCCTGCCCCTCCCGCCCCTAACGGCTATATACTCATTCTCGCGAAATAACTGGACAGGGGTCTTTTCTGTGCAAATTCCACGTACAAGTGAAATACTTGCCGGTGTCACTTGTACGCGCGGTGTCATTATTCAACGTGCATATATTTATATGCAGATGGAAGCCCTTTATTTGAAGTTATATATATATATTATATACGTATGAGTAGGAGAGGCAAGTGTAGACTTTGGGATAGAAAATTGGTAGAAAAAGCTTACACGCATTTAGTAAATGATTATTATTATAGTTATAATAACAATTATTTTTATTATTATTTTGCTAATTTCGTATTAAAAATTCTTAAAAAAAACTAAAAATATAAATGATTCCTATAGGAGTCGTATAATGAAGATGCAGGATTTAAAAAAAGGACTAAATCCATAAATCGAGTTGGCGTGGAACGCCCCATAAATATTGTTTAAAAAAATCAAAATCGTACATGAATGCTAATAATTCGCTGCATATATATATATATATATATATATATATATATATATATACTTATATATCCCAACTCACAGGTTTATATATTCTCAGGGCGGGAAAGAGCGAGAGAGAGAGAGAATTTCTATATTTAGACGTAACATTTGTGCTCACCGCTCATCCAAGCTCGCGTGTGTCGCGTAACCTCATCTGTTTTTTTTTTTTTCGTATCTTATTCTCTTTTCCTCATTACGTTTTTTTCTTCGTTCAATGAAAAATATGTCCTGTCGCGTCAGCAGCTACGCGAGCCGAGATAAAGAGAGAAGCAACAGAGAGGAAGAAATGATAACGGAAAGTCAGAGAAGCTCGACCTATCGTCCGGCGTCGTACGAATCATCGTTCTGCGATACCGAGACGCGTAGCGTCCTCGATCCGACGACTCGTGATTCCGTTATTCCGTCCACGGAGTCCGAAATCCTCGACGATGACGATCTTTGGTGTCCAAGATGCGGCGGAAGAATGACCGAGCCAAGGGTACTCGAATGCCTGCATCCAATATGCACACCCTGCGTCGATGAGCTTCTCGATCGAGGTATTTTCGAATTTCGTTGTTCATGAGTCAAATTCATTCATTCATATTCACTCGTTTCGCTTTTTTTTTTTTCGAATTTTCCGGTATAGTAATTTTTTTTTTTCTAAAATGTTTTCTTAAAAATGTACGAATAAGACATTAATAACGACGAATTTCCATTCGTCAATTAAAAATTTTAGCTAATGAAAAAAAATAAATGGAGTAAAAATGCGCCAAAAATTCCCAAATGCATTTTATTAATAAATTGCTCCGAATTTGACGTTTAAAAATTATTCTTGACCATGTCTTGCTGAAGAATTTTTTTACCCTGCATATGAATCAACAAATTAATAACGAATAATCAGAAATGCGTTTCCACATTATTTATAACAAAAAAAATTGACCCGATAGTCAATCTTCAATTATTTATAACTCATTTAGTAAGCAATTTTCAATTATTTATCAATATAAAACATATTTCTCATCGAGTAGTTAATGGAGTTTAGATTGTGCGTATAAATGTAAAAATGGAAAAAAAAAAAATAATTGCAGCAATCATGAATTTTTATTTTGTTTTGCGCAATGTTTGGCAATGAAACACCGTATAATGTATAGCAATTTACAAGAGTACATTGCGATGTACGATGTAGAAGAGCTAGCACATAATGATGAACAGAATTATAAAAAAAAATTATGCGTGCAGCAAAAAATGGAAATGAAATCATAAAAATTTATATATTTTAATGATTAATTATCAATATTAAGCCAAAAAAATTTGGCGAAAGAAAGAAATAAAGGAATTTTAGGAAATAAATTGAAAATCCGAGCCAGAAATTGCCCACCGTGGAAAATATGTACAGGAAAAGCAAGCAGCAATAATTAAATGTTTTGTATATGAGTAAAAACAGCAATTATCGGCCACGTTTGGGCTTCACTATCGGGGATATTTTTGTACAGACTGGTGTCTGTGTTGAAAAACACGTGCCATAATTTTTTCAGATTTTTTCCTCCATTTTTTTAGCTACCATTGGCTATCGAATTCTTTCATTTGAAACTTTTTTGTTTTTTTCATTTAATTTTGCCGGCTTGAATTGAAAAAAAAAACTAATTCGAAATTTTTTTAGTAAAAAAATCTCAACTTTAAGAAAAAAAAAATATAGCCTGCTTAATATTCGTGTAGAAGACTCTCAAAATCCAGATTATAATCTGAAAAGACGTTTTTTCGCCATTGCCCAAAGTTAAAAATTTTTTTCATATTTTGAAGTTGGGATCTCTAAAAACACTCCTGGGATTAATATAAATGTAAAAAAAAAAACATTATAAATCTCATTTATTCTAACAATATTAATATTTTAATATTTTTTTATTTTTTTGAGTGGCTGTTGAAACAAACAATAGACGATTGTTGCGTACCGATGTTAATGTCGGGTTATTGTTTTTATTATTTCACCATTACGAAAACGTACAATCATTCCAGTTGAAATACATGTGCTAGAGAAAACGTTTCCGAGTTCGACACAAGGTTTGAAAATAACCGTTCCCAAATTATTTGGTACATGCGAAATCGAACGCAATGATTGAGTACCTTTGACAGTCTTTGAACGCAAAGATCTTTGTTCAATTTCAGTCTTTGGATTCGGATACTCAATATTTTCCAAAAACTCAAAAGTTACATTTTGTATTAAAATTGTTAGTATAAATGAGATTTATAATGTTTTTTTTTACATTTTTATTGATCCCAGGAGTGTTTTTAGAGATCCCAACTTAAAAATGACATGAAGAATGTAAAATTTTCTCAACTTTCTGAAAAAAATATGGAAGTTTTTTTTTAACTGTGCAAATGGCGAAAAAATTACTTTTCAGATTATAATCTTGATTTTGAGAGTCTTCTACGCGTATATTAATTAGGCTATATTTTTTTTCGAGTTCAGATTTTGTTACGAAAAAAAATATAGAATTGGAAAATTGTTAAAATTAACGAGATTTATGTTTTTTTTTTTTACATTTTTATTAATCCCAGGAGTGTTTTTAGAGATCCCAGCTCAAAAATGACATATACCATGTAAAATTTTCTCAGCTTTCTGAAAAAAATATGGAAAATTTTTTCGAACTTTGGGCAATGGCGAAAAAACAACTTTTCAGATTATAATCTTGATTTTCTTGAGAGTCTTCTACACGTATATTAATTAGGGTGTATTTTTTTTTTTTCGAAAAGTTGAGATTTTTTTTACAAAAAAAATATACAATTGGTTTTTTTTTTTCAAATTCAAACCGCGAAAATGCAATGAAAAAACAACAATAGTTTCAAATGAAAGAATTAGCCAATGGTAGCTAAAAAAAATGGAGGAAAAAATCTGAAAAAATTATGTCACGTGTTTTTCAACGCCAGACACCAAGCTGTGTAACTTACAAAAAAATCCCCGATAGTGAAGCCCAAACTTGGCCGATAATTGATGTTTTTACTTATATATACATACATATCACATTGAAGGCACGTAGAAATCATAGTACGTTGTATATTTTACTTGTAACTATATTTCCGGACATTAGCGAAGGGTGCTGTGTGAGAAACCAGCTGCTTTCTCTCTCTCTCTTTTTTTTTTTCTCGACACGACCGAGGCAGGATGTTTGGAAATCCGGAGCATATAATATATACACCACATGCAAAGCTCGCATGTTCGTCGATGAATTTTCTCTTATTCTCACAGAAGCTTTTGCGTCCCATACAAAAAAAAAAAAAAAAAAAAAAAAAACAAAAAGAAGCAATAAAAGTTTCTCTCGCTCTTCTTCGAGAGCTCAAAATCATTTATATATTCATTTCTTCCACGAAATTATCAGATCTGCATTATTGCTATACGTGTGTGCGTACCAATCTCGCAATTCAAAATGTTTCATTGACTTTGTTTTTTCCCCCCAAAAATTTCCATTTGTACTCAGCTTGCTCGTCAAAGTATTGCGAAAACGTTGAACAGAGATGGGAATCCTCCCAGCGCGAAGGATCTTCCTACGGCTATGGCGAAGGATGTCCCGTCTGCGATTATCCGCTTCCTCGTCCTGGCTCGCCCGTACCGCCGCCTCATTATCCGCTTCAGCATCGTCTCGTCATGGATGCGGTGCGTCGTCGTTTGTCCCATCGAGTTTTGTGCTGCGACGTATGTCCCGAGGAAGTACAGGTAACACCTTTTTTCTCAATCTTCATCTTGCTTCATATATTTTACCTGTATTGAAATGATTTAAACAAAAATATATCATTGATGAATTTTTGTGCTTACAAGAATTGAAAAATTCTTCCGTTTCCTCTGTTTTATAAATGATTTTATCCTTTAAACTCGAGTTGAAAGGATAAGTTGCCAAATTTTATTCAACAATGAAATAAATTATAAAATTGCGTGACTTTTTGTTTTTAATTCGGAAAATCCGAAATCGCATTCTCGTAATTTTTCTTCTCGTACGAATTAGCTTTCGCTATTGCGGAGCAACGAAATCTCAGATAAAAAAAAATTCCATCGGAGTCTATCGGTGTTTGCAGTGATAGTGCGAATAAAAATAAATAAAAATTATGCAAAATTCGAAAATACATGAATGAGACTTATTCTCATGGCTATATTTATAGCGATACAAGATTTAGCTCGAATAAATACTGCGCTTTGATCACTCTTCATTACGATAGGTACTTTTGCATCGAAGAACCGTAAAATTTACTCCAAAATTTGTTTTATACCCCGGTTTTTATCCACTCCCCGGCAATTAGGAGTATGAATGAAATTTTTTTTTTCAATCATTGGGGCGCATATAATGTCGAGTAAGTAAAAATAATGAGGACGTATTTGTTTATTTTTCGTTAAAAATTACAGATGCACCTGTTATAGGCAATTTAATTTCACGAATTTTGATATATATAGATATAGCGTAACAAGTGTGACGTCATAATGTTATATTTTTCAATTTGTTATATCAACGTCAATTTTGATTCAAATAAAAAAAAATGAAAAATACGTACTAAGTATTTTTTCCTAAACTACCGGATTTTGAAATAAAAAAATTTCATTTATACTCCCAATTAAGAGTATGAATGAAATTTTTTTTTTCAATCATTGGGGCGCATATAATGTCGAGTAAGTAAAAATAATGAGGACGTATTTGTTTATTTTTCGTTAAAAATAACAGATGCACCTGTTATAGGCAATTTAATTTCACGGATTTTCATATATATATAGATATAGCGTAACATGTGTGACGTCATAATGTTATATTTTTCAATTTGTTATATCAACGTCAATTTTGATTCAAATAAAAAAATAAAAAATACGTACTAAATATTTTTTCTTAAACTACCAGGTTTTTGAAATAAAAAAATTTCATTTATACTCCCAATTAGGAGTATGAATAAAATTTTTTTTTTCAATCATTGGGGCGCATAATGTCGAGAAAGTAAAAATAATGAGGACGTATTTGTTTATTTTTCGTTAAAAATGACAGATGCACCTGTTATAGGCAATTTAATTTCACGAATTTTGATATATATAGATATAGAGTAACATGTGTGACGTCATAATGTTATATTTTTCAATTTGTTATATTAACGGCAATTTTCATTCAAATAAAAAAATAAAAAATACGTACTAAATATTTTGTTCCTAAACTACCAGGTTTTTGAAATAAAAAAATTTCATTTATACTCCCAATTAGGAGTATGAATAAAATTTTTTTTCAATCATTGGGGCGCATAATGTAGAGTAAGTAAAAATAATGAGGACGTATTTGTTTATTTTTCGTTAAAAATGACAGATGCACCTGTTATAGGCAATTTAATTTCACGAATTTTGATATATATAGATATAGCGTAACATGTGTGACGTCATAATGTTATATTTTTCAATTTGACATATTAACGTCAATTTTTATTCAAATAAAAAAATAAAAAATACGTACTAAATATTTTTTTTCCAAAACTACCGGATTTTGAAATAAAAAAATTTCATTTATACTTACAATTCGAACAGGCTTCGGTACACTGTCCGACCTGTTTGGGAAATTTTTGTCAAACCTGCGGTGTCAAACACGAGACGACGAATCAAAATGAGATCGGTACGTTGTCGCGTCACGGGGTTCGTCCGCTCTGGGAGGCAAAGAGATTTCGCAGAACCGCACTGTGCCTGGAGCATCCGTCGCGCTCGCTTCGCTTTCATTGTATCGCTTGTCGGCGAGTCACCTGTCGCGAATGCATGTGGCGCGGTTCTCATCGAGGTCACGCCAGCGAGGGAGCCTCGGGCGCAGGAAAAAGAGCCACGATCGCTCTCGTAGCTGCGCTTCAACGAGGAAGAAATCTTTTGAATTCTCTCCTCATCGGATACAGCGACGATTCCTTCACGAACGATGTTTGGTCGTTCGGTAGATCCACCAGTACCTACCGCGCGAGGAACAATAGGTACGGAGAAGTAAGCATTCTCCGCAAAATTAGTCTGGAAAAAAACAAAAAAAAATTCGACTCTCGATCGATTTACATTATTTACTTTATTTATTTTATTCGTTGTAATAAAAAAATTAAAAAAAAAGGCTGAAATTTGAAACTCCGCAAAATGCTTCCACCAAATTTCATGCGCACATTCCACTCTGCGAGAGGCTTTTGCAATTTTCTTTTTCTCGCTGAGCGTGATTTGGGTTTCTCCGCAAAATTAGTCTGGAAAAAAACAAAAAAAAATCGACTCTCGATCGATTTACATTAATCTTTATTTATTTTATTTGTTGTAATAAATAAATTTAAAAAAAGGCAGAAATTTGAAACTCGCGAAATGTTTCCACCAAATTTCATGCGCACATTCCACTCCGCGAGGGGCTTTTGCAATTTTCTTTTTCTTGCTGAGCGTTATTTGGGTTTCTCCGCAAAATTAGTCTGGAAAAAAAAAATTCGACTCTCGATCGATTTACATTATTTACTTTATTTATTTTATTTGTTGTAATAAAAAAATTTTTAAAAAAGGCTGAAATTTGAAACTCGCGAAATGTTTCCACCAAATTTCATGAGCGCATTCCACTCCGCGAGAGGCTTTTCGCAAGTTTCTTTTTCTCGCTGAGCGTTATTTGGAATTTTGTGAAAGCAATTTTCAATTTGCAGCTTTTCTTTTTTTTTCCTTTATTATTGTCATACAGCTTCATCTCTGAAGAACTTTTCTCACCTTTGTACTGCGAAATTCGAAGCGATCGCAGACATTTTTCGAAAAAATTTACATCGAACCCGAATCGCTGCAGCGAAATCCAAAGACAAAATAATCCTTCGATGACAATGTTCGACAAAAGTTAAGAGGATATCTCAAAATTTGCAAAAGTTGAAGCGATCAGAGTTATTTTTCGAAAATAAAAATTCATAAAAAAAAAAAATCTGGATATTTTTCATCGATTTTTTGGGATATTCAATGAGAAAGCCGCTTCGAATGATCTATCGGAGTTGCATTTTGGGAAAAAAAAAAAGAAAAAAAATTCATTGATGTGGAAATTTCGATTTTTTTTTCTAATCCTCAATTCATTTTTCACGATCCAATGATGTATAAATCTCGAATCTGTCGTTTCAGATACTCCGGCGAGTATCCGGGACTCGATTCCTCGTTGGAATTTCGCGCAAGAACGAATCTCACCTCGTACGCGCGCGAGGCACAGGAGAGAATTCACGAATTCGCGAGACTCCAGAAGGCGCGATATTTGCTCGATTGTATTTCATTGGGCGAGGAATTATTGTCCGAAGGCTCGGACGTTGAGATACTCAGTCTCAGTAGGATTATACTCAAGCGATTGCAGACTTTAGGCTCGAATTGTACAAACGGTGAGTAATTATATCCTGTTCGTTAAAATAATAAATAATAATCGTCGATTAATTATGAATTATTGTTGTCGAAAAAAAAACAAAAAAAACAAAAAAAAAAATCATTGTACTCCGAACGATTTAACTATTTCGTCATCGATCGGCTGATCGTTGTCATTTTAATTATTGCTCTCTAAACAAAAATAGTAACGAAAAAATCAATCTTAAAGTATACAAGCTCAATATTCGTCGATTTAATCACTCTTCTTAATCAATGATTTTTGTTTTTTTTTTCTAAATCAATAAAAAAAAAATTTCGATTCAATTAGGAGTAAATGAAATTTTTTTTTTTCAATCATTGGGGCACATAATGTCGAGTAAGCAAAAATAATGAGAACGTATTTTATATTTTTCGTTAAAAATGACAGATGCACCTGTTATAGGCAATTTAATTTCCCGGATTTTGATATATATATATATATATATATTAGGGTGTGCGGAAAAAAAACAATTTTTTTTTTTTCGGTTGCATCCACCAAAAAAAGTTGAAGTAAGGTAAAAAAAAAAGAAGAATCCTAAAACGGGAGGTCAAAAAAAAAAAGTTATTTCGAACGGCGCATTGCATTTGAATATTTTCCATTAGAATAACACAGGAAAATTTTGGGATTTCTGAATGTGGTAGTGCAACTCGTCAGAAAAAAATCACACAATAATGTCATTAACATATTCTCATGGAGAATCGAATTCCCTACAAAAAAAGTTCTTACGAAAAATTAGCTCGGAACAACCGTTCAAGTGGAATATAACGCGAATGAATATATAGTGGAAATAACGTTGTCTGAAATTGAATTGATAGGAAAAAAAAAAATAATTCAAAAGGCTCTGTAAAAATCGAATTTTTCGCTTTACGAAAAAACTTTTCGGGGGTTTTTTTGTAGAGAATGTTCTGCTCTAACAACGTCGCTTTGATAGAAGCATATAACGGTTCATTAACAAAAAAAAACGAAGAGCAGCTACAATATTTATTGGGCATAGTGCAAAATTATCGATAGAAATACCCTAATTGCAACAAACAGACTCCTGAAAAAAAGAAACGATGATTATTAAGCATTATAATGTAAAAAAAAACCTATTCTATCTTATTAAACCAAATTCATTGAATATAGCTTTTCCAAACACGATCAATGATGAACGTCGTTTCTTTTATATTTCTTGTTGTACTTGATTTTTTTTTGTATAAGAGAAATATTTTGAGAACAATTTCATGCAAGTATGTTGGAGCAGAACATTCTCTACAAAAAAAACCCCCAAAAAGTTTTTTCGTAAAGCGAAAAATTCGATTTTTACAGCCTTTTGAATTATTTTTTTTTCCTATCAATTCAATTTCAGACAGCGTTATTTCCACTATATTCATTCGCGTTATATTCCACTTGAACGGTTGTTCCGAGCTAATTTTTCGTAAGAACTTTTTTTTGTAGGGAATTCGATTCTTCATGAGAATTATGTTAATGACATCTTTGTGTGATTTTTTTTCTGACGAGTTGCACTACGACATTCAGCAATCGCAATATTTTCCTGTGTTATATTCTTATGGAAAATATTCAAATGCAATGCGCCGTTCGAAATAATTTTTTTTCGGCCTCACGTTTTAGGATTCTTCTTTTTTTCACCTTACTTCAACTTTTTTTGGTGGATGCAACCGAAAAAAAAAATTGTTTTTTTTTCCGCACACCCTAATATATATAGATGTAGCGTAACATGTGTGACGTCATAATGTTATATTTTTCAATTTGTCATACCAACGGCAATTTTGATTCAGATAAAAAAATAAAAAATACGTACTAAATATTTTTTCCTAAACTACCAGATTTTGAAATAAAAAAAATTCATTTATACTCCCAATTTACTTTTTACGTCTCGACGTCATAACTTTTCGATATTGTGATTGCAATTTCTTTTTTTTTTTTTTTTCTCTTTTATAGATACCCAAGACGATCCCGTTAAATTCCAATCGAGGCCAAAGCACACCGGTGCATTTCATTGCTGCACATTTTGTTCGAGCGGCGGAAAAAAGGAAGCGACTTGCGCCTGTCGGGGAAGCATGCCCGGCGGTTACAGAGGCTGCGGTCACGGGCATCCCGGACATCCGGGCGTTAATCATTGGTCCTGTTGCGGCTCCATCGATCGTTACGGTTGTTGCTTGATTTTTTCAAAATTACGCTATCAAGTGATACTCTGACGAGCAGCGGTACGAGCTCGTTGAAAAAAAAAAAAAAAAAAAAAAAAAATCAATAAAATCCCTCAAATTTCTCGCTCCTGTTGTGACAGTCGCAAAAACAAAAAAAAAAATTAAATGACGCAAAGACCAATGCCGCGCGCGTCTCTTGATCACAAGCTGAATTAATCTCCTGTACGTCGTAACTGATAAATTTTCATTCTTCATCCCGCAGAGTCAATTGTAAATATAAACGAAAATATATAATGGCACATGAATGTCTGAATTGTATGGAAAAAAAGATGAAAAAAAAAACATATTCACGGACAGCCGACGTGAATTCAAGATAATAAAGAAAAAAAAAAAAGATTCTATTTTAAGTCTGCCTCGCGCGCCTCAATTTATAAAAATACACCCTGAAAAGCCCGTCATGACGTACAAGAGAAAAATTAATACTGAATATTTGTTTTCTTTTTTGTTTTTTTTTTGTTTCTGTTTTTTTTTTTTCTAGCTCGTTAAGAGGTCAGTCTCGTTTTCCCTTTCGATATCCGCAATCACCGAAGCGATGTAATCTCCCTCGGCGTTTTTCACCGCCCCGATACGACAAAGATCGTACAATTTTTTCAGATGATGATCATTCGTCACGCCGTGCTTCAGTCTCACCATGTGCGGCTTCAATGACGAATTTATCAAATCCGGATAGCCGATAAGGGGTGTGCGAATTTCCAGAGGATCGACCCAGAGCGTATCGGCCAGATGTAGTCGGACCTGTGGAATTTTTTTTGTTTTTTTTTTTTTTTTTTTCGTTTTTAATGCGAAAAAGTACGAAGCCATTATCGAGAACTTTCGTATATGTCGCGTTCCATGTCAACTCAGCCACTCCGTTTTTTTTTTTTTTTTTTTTTTTTTTTATAAAATTATTCAGTATGGGCATTTCGAAGGACAATATAGCCATGAAATTTCACAAAAATTTCATCCCCTCCACTATCGTTGGTTCTCGAGATAATGATCAATGAATTATCAATTTTGTAAAAATCATAACTTCGTAACTGCTGATCGGATATAAACGATTAAAAAAATAATATTTTTCATTTTTTTTTGCCTTTGAAAAAAAAAAAAAAAAATATGCCGTCATCGAAAAAAAGCTCATTAGACAGTTTTCGGGGTATTTTTCGATTTTTTTTTTTCTACGAAAGGGCCATCCGGAATTCTACTCACTATTTTTTTTTTTTTTTACTGATGGAGCAGGGCAATACGCAACTCCATAGGATTTTTTTAAGATTGAAGAGGGCATCAGTGAAGAGAAAAAAAATTGTTCAGTGTGGGCATTTCGAAGGACATTTCACCAAAATTTCATTTCCTCACTATCGATGGTTCTCGAGATAAATAATTAATGAATTCTCAATTTTGTAAAAATCATAACTTCGTAACTGCTGATCGGATTTAAACGATTGATAAAAGAACGTTTTTTATTTTTTTTTGCCCTTTTTGAAAAAAAAAAAAAAATATATGCCGTCATCGAAGAAAAGCTCATTAGACAGTTTTCGGGGTAATTTTTCGATTTTTTTTTCTATGAAAAGGGCCACCCGGAATTCCACTCACTACATTTTTTCTTACTAGAGCGCAACTCTACAGGATTTTTTAAAGATTTTTTCCTACAATGCGCAACTCCACAGGATTTTTTTAAGATTGAAGAGGGCATCAGCGAGGAAGAAAAAAAATTGTTTTTTGTCAATTTACTCCGAAAATTGTCCAATGAGCTTTTATCCGAGGACGGTATATTTTTTTTTTTTTTTCGAAAAGGGCAAAAAAATGAAAAATATTATTTTTTCAATCGTTTAAATCCGATCAGCAGTTACGAAGTTATGATTTTTACAAAATTGAGAATTCATTAATCATTATCTCGAGAAACAACGATGGGGGGGGGGGGGGGGGGAGATGAAATTTTGGTGAAATTTCATGGATATATTGTCCCTCGAAATGGCCATACTGAATAATTTTTTCGAGACCAAAAAAAAAAACGGGATGGCTGAGTTGACACGGAGCGCTTCATACGCGTGGTCCGACGAACGATCTCGATAATGTTCCTTACGATAAATTCCGCGCGTTAAATAATCGTGTACTAACTGTGCCAAGTACGAATGAATTTTGTTTTGTTTTGTCGGGAAACCAATTGAGAGCATCGTCAATCGCTCGGCTGTTCCATTCGTGCTCGTCGTCATACGGCACAAGGCCTGCCAAAAATACTTCGACTATGTGGGCGTCGTGATTCGCGAGATCTTTTGGTATTTCCATCAGTCGCGTGACCTGTCGACAGTTTTTGTTTTTGTTTTTTTTTTTTTAATTTTGCACATCAGGGATTCGTCGGTGAATTATGAAAATTCGTATTCGAGCTGGGACGAGTATGAAACTCACGCTTATTGTTTGTAGAATAGCCCCGGTGTCGATGCATTTTAATTCCGCTGCGAGAGGTACACCCTCGTAATCCTTCGAGACTATATTTAGGACTTTGACTCTTTGAAAATTGTCCAATGATTCCTCAACGGCACAGATATCGCCCACTTGAACTTTCCTGTGGCATCGTCTGGAACAATCGTCATCATTGTACTTTATAAATTGGATATTCCATGTAGGAGAAATAATTCATAAATTCGTGGCTCATTATCGTGTCGATGAACAAATTAATCGCCCAAAAGAACTGTAGAATTGAAAGTAAACAGAGGCTCGGAATTTTATAAATTTTTTATTTTTGAATCGCCCAAAAGAACTGTAGAATTGAAAATAAATAGAGGCTCGGAATTTTATTATTTTATTATTTTTTGAATGGCCCAAAAGAACTGTAGAATTGAAAATAAAAAGAGGCTCGGAATTTTATAAATTTTTTTTTGAATCGCCCAAAAGAACAAGAATTGAAAATAAATAGAGGCTCGGAATTTTATAAATTTTTTAATTTTTGAATCACCCAAAAGAACTGTAGGATTGAAAATAAAGAGGCTCGGAATTTTATAAATTTTTTATTTTTTGAATCGCCCAAAGAACTAGAATTGAAAATAAATAGAGGCTCGGAATTTTATAAAATTTTTTTTGAATCGCCCAAAAGAACTGTAGAGTTGAAAATAAATAGAGGCTCGGAATGTTATAAATTTTTTTTTTTTGAATCGCCCAAAAGAACTGTAGAATCGAAAATAAATAGAGGCTCGGAATTTTATTATTTTTTTATTTTTTGAATCGCCCAAAATAACTGTAGAATTGAAAATAAATAGATGCTCGGAATTTTATTATTTTTTCATTTTTTGAATCGCCCAAAATAACTGTAGAATTGAAAATAAACGAGAGCTCGGAATTTTTTATTTTTTTTTTTTTGAATCGCCCAAAAGAACTGTAGAATTGAAAATAAATAGAGGCTCGGAATTTTATAAATTTTTATTTTTGAATCGCCCAAAAGAACTTTAGAATTGAAAATAAACAGAGGCTCGGAATTTTATAAATTTTTTATTTTTGAATCGCCCAAAAGAACTGTAGAATTAAAAATAAAGAGGCTCGGAATTTTGTAAAATTTTTATTTTTTGAACCGCCCAAAGAACTGTAGAATTGAAAATAAATAGAGGCCCGGAATTTTATAAATTTTTTTATTTTTCGAATCGCCCAAAAGAACTGTAGAATTGAAAATAAATAGATGCTCGGAATTTTATTATTTTTTCATTTTTCGAATCGCCCAAAATAACTGTAGAATTGAAAATAAACGAGAGCTCGGAATTTTTTATTTTTTTTTTTTGAATCGCCCAAAAGAACTGTAGAATTGAAAATAAATAGATGCTCGGAATTTTATTATTTTTTCATTTTTCGAATCGCCCAAAATAACTGTAGAATTGAAAATAAACGAGAGCTCGGAATTTTTTATTTTTTTTTTTTGAATCGCCCAAAAGAACTGTAGAATTGAAAATAAATAGAGGCTCGGATTTTTATAAATTTTTATTTTTGAATCGCCCAAAAGAACTTTAGAATTGAAAATAAACAGAGGCTCGGAATTTTATAAATTTTTTATTTTTGAATCGCCCAAAATAACTGTAGAATTAAAAATAAACAGAGGCTCGGAATTTTCTAAATTTTTTTTTTTTCGTTTCCAATACATTCTCAGCAAGAAATGTTTTACTTTTTTTTTTTTACGTCTGGCAGTCAAGGGCTCTCGAGGAAACTCGAAATTACGAAATGAATCATTGATCGCCGATTCGATTTGAAATTCTCAGCTCACCTGTTGCGTTTTTCAGCGTAATAGGTCTGTATCATCGATGAAATTTTCGTGTACGCCTCGGCCGAGTATCTCGTTACTTTATTGTCGGGATTTATGTACTCCATTATTCTCGCGGTAAAGTGCGTCGCGTTGTGAACATACGTCACGTTCAATTTGACCCTGTCAGCTCTGAGAAAAAAAAGAAGGAAAACAAAAAAATCGGAGAATCAAAAAAAGAAATTCTGAAACGAGAATTTTCATCCAAAAAAAAAAAAAAAAAAAATCCAAACTCACATTTTTATCGGTGTCACGGGTGTATCGACCTCGGCGAGAACGCAGTGCCTGTAAGGGCAGGAATTTTTTTTCGAGCAAAAGCCAAATGCCTTGACATTGTCGCAGATCGGATACATTTTTTTCTCACGATCGAGACCAGCTGCGATTCGCTGCGTTGAAAGCGGGGGAAAAAAAAAAAAAAAAAACCAAAAATATTGAAACAAAATTAAGTTACAAAAAATTTTTGATGTTATTTCAATCGGATAACGTAATTATACCATAACGCTATCCATGAATTGCTCCGGTATCTTCATGCCAAAATCTTTAACGATCGAAACTACACCGTAGAGCTGAACGTCGTTGGTCTCATCAACGACAATCGTAACTTTACATTTTTTTTCTTCCTGCGACGAAAGCGATGATAGATTTTTTTTTTTTTTTTTTTTTTTATAATTATTTTTCCACTTTTGCCAATTTATTTTTATGATTTTTTTTTTTTCGTTAAACGTGACAAAAGTACGAAGGTTTACCTTTCGCAAATTGTCCATGAGAGTCGAGAATCTGAAGTAAAATTGAGTTTTGGAGGGTATCGTGACCGAGTAATGAATGAGCCAATCGACGTCGGTGATATTCAAATTAATGAGCACCTCGTCGGTGCATACGAGGACAGGATATATTCCCGATACGCTTGCTTTCCAGCATTCGCGTATACCTTCGATCTCCGTGAATATCATTTTTTCACAAGCCACGAGGGTATCTCTCGTCCCTGAGATATGATCGTTCAGGGCATGCGCTTCGTCGCTTCCGCTGCATATTATCATTGTTTTCATCATCGATGTGTCGTTATTCAATAGATCCGTTACTCTTGTGATTTTTTTTTCCGCCGTTATGAACAACAATTGTGGCAAAACACGACCGAATATCGCTGCTTCCATGTAAGAACCGATACAGACGCAAGGATCGATCATGTATTCAGCTGCGAACGAACCGACGAAGGGTGTCCAGCGACGAGCGACCGCTACGATCTGTATCGGCTCATCGTCCGAGCTTCGACGTCCTTTCTTGCCAAGCTTGGCGTGCTTTTTCAACAATTGCTTGAACGGTACGTAATACTTGTCCAGTACAACGTCCAGTCCATCGATAATCAGACACGAGAGATTTTCAAAATTTATCAATTTTCTGTGCTCACCGTCTTGATTGATGAAACGCACGAGAAAAGAGCACGTAGCTACCAATATCTGACATCCGTTGTATATATCAGCCTGTAAAAAAAAAAAAAAAAAATAGGGGGAAAAAAAACTAATCAGCGGTTCCGCTCATTACGAATTTCGTCAAAAAAAAAAAAAAAAATTGTAAGAAAAATGCAATTTACAACGAGGGATTTGTCGGGTCTTCCGTTCCAGCCGGCCACGCATCTTATATCCGTGTAGGCTTCCAACAGTTCAGCGCAGAGTGAACTTGCATTTAGAACTTCCGTCGTCGAGGAGCACAGAATCAGGGCCACCGGATTATTACCCTGCGGCACCTAACGTACGTTGCGATAATTCGCATTAGAATATTTTTCGCGGCTATTCTGTCTCGATTAAGTAGTAGCAGTGGTAAGTTTTACTTGCATAGCCTTTTCGGGCTTTTTACAACACTTTCATTTACTATATCACTCTTACACTGGGCCCACTATTTTAGTTTTTCTGTTCATTTACGGAACTATTTTTCTCTCTCGATTTTTGCAACCTCATTGCTATTGGCCCAGTGTATTTGTGAGAACCTACACAATTTAAGGTGGGTTTCGAACCACCGAGCTCGCAGAAAAAGCATCTGGAAAAATCCATTGGTGCGCCGGCCGCGGGATCGAACCCTGGCCGCCTGCGTGGCAGTCCAGAGTCGGACCAACTGGGCCACTGCTCGCTCTTGTCTCGATTAAGTATAAACATTTCAACGTTGAACAGAGGAGAAGCGTACAAAATTTTTTTGTTCAATGTTTAAAAAAAAAAAAAAACCGAGAGGAAGGAAAAAAAGATTTGGTACGGAAGAGAATGAATTTGAAAAAAAAAAAAAAAATGTCATTCTCGTCGGAACTATCGAGAAATTTTTTCACCCCTAACTTTTTATTTTACAACCCCTTCTTTGCTAAAATAAAAGGACTTTTTTTTTTTTTCAAAGTCCGCCATTTTGTTATTTATCCATGAAATTTAACTTCAGTAGTTCCGACCAATTATCAAGAATTTTTGATTTCAGATAACATCAAGAGCCAAAATCACCGGGGCCGACCACGCGCTTTTTTTTTTCAAAGTGCCAACTTTGATCAATAATAATAATAATAATAATAATCTATTAAATTTTTTCAAACATTTTTTTTTTTCGTATCTTTAATATGTAGTAAATAAAAACATCCTGAATATCCAAAACGATTCATTTTTATTTTCCGACGAAAAAAACGCCCTCCAAAAAAGACATGAAAATCGGCTCAAGTTACCAGACTACTACCTTAAACGTCTATCATTATGAATGCTGCCAGTTTTTAAGTTATTTCAAGTTTTCAAATTCTAATGGTAGATTAATAATTTCTAGGATACTTTAGCATAGGGAGAGAGGTTGCGAAGAAGCGAAAGCGCTTAGGCAATACAAGCATGAAGCGGATAGAATACGTGGACCGATAAAAAGTATCTGTGTTACGTAAAGTATGGAACTATGTATGTAAAGTGTGTAATTGCGCTCTCATGTACTCCAATAATAATAATAATGATAATAATAGCATTCGAAAAATAAAAATTCCGTTTATAATTAGAAATTCAGATTATGGTAAAAAAAAAAAAAAATGATTACCGTTTTCCACGATACTATGGAACTGACTATGGGCAGAACGTATCCCATCGTTTTTCCGCACTTTGGCGGACCAACGGCGAGAACGCTGAGTCCCTTGCTCACGGCCGGCCATACGTAAGATTGTATATTACGGAGAGCGATAACTTCCCATCTTTGCAGTACCTTGTGAATTCTCGGGGGAAATCTCGAGTCCTCGATACTGGTCAAACGATCGCACCGAACTTTCGACTTTACCAATATTTGCTGACAATCCTCACCAAAATAGCGCAATCTGTTTTTTCGCTTACGCGCGTTTGTACAATTTTTAGGCTCGCCTTTTTTCTCGAGTTTATCATTATCAATGGGAATTTCATGCTTTCGCGGTGGCTCGAGAATGAATTTTTCGACGTCAACAACGACACCGTCCATCACCGAATTAATCGTTGTTTTCGCATCTTTGTTTCTGCCGTTTACAATGGAAAACCAATCTTTGCTCAGATAAATTGCTTGCTCGTGAGATACCAAAATCTCGCTTAGACTCACAATTTCATCGTCGAGAATTAGATACAAGTCTCCGTACTTTGTTCCATCATCGCCGACCGCTGAATAATCAAAGTAAATATTTTTCGACGCGGAGACGAGATCTCTGGTCATTTTAATCGCGCGATCGCTCCATTTTCTTGCCACCTCCATGCTCGCTCCATTGTCGAGTTTTTTGGGAATTCGCAATACGGGTATCAGGTTGACGAGGCCAACCGAGAGGGTCAAATATTCGTCGGGAATCAAGTGTTTCGGAATAATCGTAAAGTCTTCTCTGTTAGCTTGAACCGTGTGGCCATGATCGACGAGAAAAATATTGTACTGCATGGTTTCCATATTCATGTGTCCCAGTATCCCTCTTACCCACCAAGCAGGCAATTCCACCTCTGTCTCTAATCTATTGTGCATTATCACTACCTAAGAAACGAGGAAATGTTTCTTTTTAATTCTGTGACCGCGCGAAGGATTCTTCGCGCCCGACCAAGCCACGCTTTCTCTCACAAATTTCTCAGATCTTTCTCATTAAATTGCCGGCGTGCGAACCCCGCTCGAGGGTAATTTCGGCAAGTTTTTTCCCAAATTTTTCGATCGATGCCTCTACAAGATTTTTTCTCATCTTTGTATATCTTGAAAATGATGAGTTGTAGAAAAAAAAAGTGTCGGGATAAAAAAAAAACTTTTGTTGCCTCATGAAAATTCAGAAAATTCAGGAAAAATTATTTATGCCTCTGCCTGAAGTGCCAGACACTGAGAAATATCGTGAAAGTGTGAGAAAAAAGGGATTGAGTTAATGGACGAGAAGAATATATATTTTTTTTTTTCACAAAATTTATATACATCTCCTGTTTTGGGTGGCAGCCTCGAGCTCGGCTGTTGTCTCTTTCTGTGCTTCATCTGCGCTTGCAATTTATTTCCTATCTCGTTTAATCTTTCCGTATAATCGTCCTCGTGATAAATTTTCATTGAGCTCGGACTCGATACATTGGTCACTTTTATCGCCAGCGCGGTCGCTGGAATTTCCCTGATTAATCCTAACGACCGATAAATCCAAGGCAGATTTTTTATTATTTATTCGTCGCGTCATTTTTACAGAAGGGCAATGAGCGCCCTCTTGAATATTGATACGAGGATGCTTTTTTTTTTTTCCAAGAAAATGCTATAAATCCTTCTCTATCCGAGAGGATAAAAAAAAAAGTACAGCCGGAAAAATGAATCTGCCTGCGCTTTGCTTTAAATTTCATTCTGGAAAGCGCTTCATCTCTGTCGAGCGTTTTTTTACAAAGTTTTAAGTACAAATCGAATGCAGCCGCATACGATACTTTTTTTTACATGCGAGCTTTAGTTCAAAAATTGGATTTAAAAAAAAAAACAAACTTTCCATGTAAATCGGTTCCCATGTTTTACTTCACGTGGAAGAACCCTCATGAATGAAAAAAAAATTATATTATATATTGAAAAAATTATTTAATATTAATGTCAATACTGTTGAGCGTTATTTTTCTAACAAAGATAGAGGAATTGGAGATTGAAAAAGTTTATTTTTTTCGCTTACCCATTGTTCCTTGAAACGTGGACGAACAGATATGGAATATGGCAAAATGTTTTCTTTGTGATATTTCTTTTGCGAGTAAATTAATCCTTAATCCTCGTAAATTTGAGGTTGGCCTTTGCCAACGATGCCTTTGCCGCAACACTTTCCGGAAGCCGGAACTGCCGGAAGTGGGACTTGAAGCAATTGCACAGGCTTATATGGGGAACTTAGTGCACTTTTATACTAAAGTGTTATTTCTACTCGAGTCGTCATAACTGTAAAAAAATGACCCTGAAAGACCGCGGGTTTGCCCCACGTGTGAGAGTTGATTGTTGTTGCCGGCTGATCAGCTGATTGAAACTAACCTAACCTACATATTCGTGACAAAAATCCGATTGCGGTTCGCTTCCGGTCAAAACTTTGCTAGCTTACAAGCGAAAGTAAGCTTAATTTTTTCTAATTTTTTTCAAATTTATTCAAGCCGTAGTTCATGCCAGAAATCGATTATAAATCATCACTGTAAAGCATAAAAATTCATACGAGCGTCAACCTTTGAAGTTTACAGCTCAAAGTGATTTTCGTGGTTTGTATTTCCGCGCCCGATCACGGTCGTCGGATCGTGCCCTCTTGCGCCGGAACTGCAAATTTCATTCGGCCATGCTGCGCATTCTCGTCGGGGCGGTCGGCGGTCGGGGGATAAAATTTGAAATCAGCTGTTTTACGAATTACAGTTCCAACTCGCGAGTGCTGCATGTCCACCACGTTATTTATTTATTTTTTTTTAAATACAAATCGGGTTTTCGTTTCTCCCAATAATCTCTCTCGAAAAAAAAACGATTTTTCAATCTTCGTTACAGTTCCCTCTTAATCTCACGAATCTTGGCTGTATTGTTGTAAACAACGTGCAACGCGACAATATACACAATGTTTCGCATCGATACACAAAATTTGTTCGGTAATTGGTTCTCGCGATGCACAATAAAAGTACCATCGATACAACTGTCGAGATCGCAGAAGGCAAGTTTCTTTTTTTTTTTTCGTTTTTAATTCATCCTTAGACGTAACAATAATTGTAGGTTATATCGCAGATTGGATTTACCTTGTTTAACCTTATGTAATTGTCATGTTTTTTTTTTTTTTTCGGAGTCAATTTCAAAACTGATTACTCCACATTTGTTATTATTATTATTATTATTGGTGCACCGGATCAATATTTGCTCCGTAGATTCTTATTATCTGTCTGACAAGCGGTACTCTGTTGCTCGGAGGACTGGCACAATTTTTAAAGCGCAGACGACGTCCTCCTTATTCATCGGTGAGAAGACAACTGAGGGACACCCGACAGAGGCTTCTCAATGCCAAATCATCGAATTTCGGTAATTCGTCGTTTTTTTTTTTTTTTTTCCTTTTCTTTTATCACAATTTTTTTTTTTCAATTACCGGCGCGTCGATATTTGATATTTCGAAAAATTTCGTTCAGACAACGTGTCGCAAGTTTCTTGGGCAAGAAGAAGCGAAGCGAGTACTCGTAGCCACATGAGCGATCGAGCTTCTCTCATTTCCTCGGTTCCCGGCGGTCCTGACGGCGACGTTAGACTCACTCCGCAGCAGTACGGGGTTTTGGGTGAGTTTTTTGAAAAAAATTTTTTTTTACAATTATATTCTACAAAAAAAATAACCCGAGCCGCAACGACGGCGAAAAAGAGAGACGGAGCGAGCGAAGGAACTCGTTACGTAACGCAGGAAAGAATTTGGGATTCGAGGTCAAATTTAATGTTGAAATTTGCATCGTTGGAGCGCAACGAAAATAGGCTTGAAAAAAAAATCACTTCCGGCATTGTCTCAAAGTCGAAAATCGTTCGAATCTTTTTTTTGGTTTTTTTTTTTTTTTTTTTTTCCACAACCCGGGGCCTAAAGCATACCGGAAAAGCGTCAGCAATGCTGGAAATAATTTTTTTTTTTTTAATTTGAAAAAAATCTATTTTCGTTGCATTCCGACGATGCGAATTTCAACATAATTCAAATTATAGATAATAACTTGATATATTATGTATTATATTTATATTTACATGATAATGTACAGTTGCGCCAATCTTTATTTATCTCCACGACGAATTTTTCTCGCCGATTCGTACCGCCGTGAGAATTTCAAACGCCCCAAAAATATCATTGCAATATTTATTTTTCCCCTTTGTTTCAACGAGTTACAGCATAATGAATAAGCGCGGGGTACAGATTTTCGTTCGACGCGCAACAATGTTTTTTTTTTTTTTTTTTAATACACGCATAGATTTTTTTTTTCTTCCATTTGCTCCACGAACGGAGAAACCGCATAATTTGTTTATTTTTCTTCGAAGGACAGCGGATAGGCATGGTTTTCATAAATTTATCATTATTACATCTCGTCCATGCGTTACGCAATACAGGATTTTTTTTCTGGAATAGATCGCGTACCCTTTCACTAAAATGTTACCTAGAAAATTTTCTCTCTCTCTAATATTGCCTGATTTGTCTGTCATCTTTACATTATTACAATCGTTAAATCTCATGCAACGCAATTCGTACGAAAAATTCAAGGGGACGAAAAAAAAATAGAAAAAGACGAACAAAAATAGAAAGAAAACGTACCGATTGCTTTTAATGTGACATTGAATTTACCGAAAAGTTTGTTTTTTTTTTAATATGCATAATAAATAGCATAAATTATATGCATAATTAATAAGCGCGGGGTACAGATTTTCGTTCAACGCGCAACAATGTTTTTTTTTAAATACATAGATTTTTTTTCTTCCATTTGCTCCACGAACGGAGAAACCGCATAATTTGTTTATTTTTCTTCGAAGGACAGCGGATAGGCATGGTTTTCATAAATTTATCATTATTACATCTCGTCCATGCGTTACGCAATACAGGATTTTTTTCTGGAATAGACCGCGTACCCTTTCACTAAAATGTACCTAGAAAATTTTCTCTCTCTCTCTCTTTCTCTCTTTAATATTGCCTGATTTGTCTGTCATCTCTACGTTATTACAATCGTTTAATCTCATGCAACGCAATTCGTACGACAAATTCAAGGGGACGAAAAAAAAAAAAATAGAAAAAGACCAACAAAAATAAGGAGAAAACTTATCGATCGCTTGTTTAATGCGATATTGAATTTACCATAATGAAAAGTCTGCTTTTTTTTTTTTTAATATGAAACGAAAATGCAATGAATCTTCAGTTTCGTAAACAAATTTATCCTAAATCTACTGCACTACGTAATACTATGAAAAAAAAAAAAATAACTTAAAAATTGTACTGCGATGATCAACGTCGTGGAAAAGAAAAACCATTAAATAAGTATAATAATAATAATAATAATAATAACAAGTAGATATCTATCACGATTCTTCAACTGCATCGTGTATAATATATACACATGTCAACCAAGAGAAAAGCATTTATGCCTTTTAGTTTTTTTTTTTTCCAAGATTTCACAGGATAAAGATTTTTTTTTTCCTCACCATGTGAATCCTCTCTCTTTCTTTCTCTCTCGTCATCAACTCTATCGAGTACTCTTACACGCTATTCTTACAAACCTTATCAAACTTTAAAAATTATACTGCATTCTCAAAAATATAGCCGCATAGCCGCTTCAGTTCGCACAACTACATGTCTCTCTCTCTCTCTCTCTCTCTGTTTTCTTTTTATTTTTATCATCTCGCATCGTTCAAACCTATCTTTCATTTCTACTCTCTTCTTTTTGTTTCGTTTTTTTTTTTTTCTTCGTTTTGTTAGGTACATATATCAATTATACGGGAATAAATTTTTCTGACTGACTCGGTTCGCCATGAATAAATATAAAGCCTGAAAAGTTTGATAGAGGTGTGTGCGGGAGGTGCGAAAATGTGAATTTTGGAATAGAGACTTGGAAAAATCGTTTTAGCAATAGATCCACGACAGACGGAATGTAATATTGTTTTCTACGCTCGGGAGCGTGAATCTTCATTATTATTATTAATATTATTTTTTTTCTTCATCTTTTTCAATTTTCTTTCTTTCTTTTTTTTGGCCATTTATATCATTCGGCTCTGCTTGTACTTGACGTTGAATAAGACTAGCTCGTAATTTATAGAATCCCTCTTATGGTACCTAAATATAGCATATATATATATACATACATATATATATATATTTATAATATATTAAATATCAAGGTTGTTTCTGAAAGGCAAGCATATGTCTCGAGGACGAGGATTGGAAAAATTATCGCGATTATTCGTCGATAGCCGTGTGCATGTAGCCGACAAAAGAGGTTGTTTTTTTTTTTTCATTCTTTTACCTCCTGGGCGATATTACTATACATAGATATAGGCTATACGCGTATCCTCAGCGGCAATAATGAATTTTCGTGGTTTTTTTTTTTCTTTTTTTTTTCTCTGCTCTCACGTCCCGAAAAACCGCGATCCAACGGGAATGTCCTACAATTATTTTCTCTTGGTTCGTAAATCTTTTTTTTTTTTTTTCTTTTCTCATAGCGTCGGTACTATTGAAATTTGAGAGGATATCCAGGCGACGAAGAGGATAAATTTTATCAAGCTTCGCGAGGGAGAAATTCACGTGATTCGATAAAACGCAATGACCGATAATGTAATTATCGTGAGACTCGATTTGCTGAATTTGAGGGACGTCGATGCGGCTATCGTTGATTCGAATTTGTTCTTCAGCGACAATGGTCCACCGTCGTCGTTTTGCATATTCGACGCGTCGGTTTTTCTCGGTGGTACAATTACATTATCATCGATCTCGGATTGCGTTTGCTCGTTCGGCGGCTCGGTCTCGTGTATTCTCGTGTAATCCGGCTCTTTCGTTGTTTTCTTCATTGTCGTCGTTGTTTCCGGAACAATTGCCACGGTGCTGGGCGGTGGTTGTGTCGTCGGTACGATGCTCATGTTGCTCAGATAATATATCGGTTCGAATTCGTAAATTACGTCCATCATCGTTTCCTCGCGGCATACAGCACCGATCGTTCGTGATCTGCTCTCGCCGTCGTCGTAAACCGAGACCAATTCACCGGTATACGGCACCTCCATGTCCGTGTAATTTCCACGAAGTATCACCTTCACTGCTGTACCCGGCTCCAATCGTATTTTCGCTCTGTCGGTGAAAAAAAAAAAGATAAAAAAAAAACATTTATATATTCTCCAATCACATTTTTGAATGATAATTTGACGATTGGTTCAAGATTTCTTGTAGTCCGGTCATTATAGCCATTTTTTTTTTTTTTCTGTAATCTTGTACGGAATTAGTTTTTCCTTTTGGAAAAGATTCAGAGATTGGGTTCCCGGAGTGTAAATTCAAGTTGGAGAGTCTCAGCTGACATCTTGGAGACTACGTTTTATCAAATATCTCGTGAACCGTGGATCGTACGACAAGAATAGCAAAGACCTTTTTTGTAGATGATGAAATTCTCTACAAATTTTATTTGAAACTTTTTCCCGTATAGTGAATGGTTTTTGAACTATAGTGCGGCAAACTTTTTCAAACATGATTACATAATTACTATTTATAATAATGTAATATATATATTTACATAATTATTATATATATATATATATATATATATATATATATATATATATATATATATAATATAATAAATACTACATAATATATAAATACATAAATACTATACATAATTCAAACATAATTACTAAATACATAATTAACGGTTGATGTAGCAGTAAAAATGATGATGTTTGGAAAAGTTTGCCGCGTCATAAATAAAAAATCATGCACCATGCGAGAAAAAGTTTCCAATAAAAGTTGCAGAGAATTTCATTATCTACAAAAAAAGGTAAACTTGAATTTATACTCAAGGGACCCAAACCCTGAATCTTTTCCAAAAGGAAAATCAATTTTGTCGAAGATTGCATTGCATGAACTTACTTTTTTTTGGCTAGAATGACTGGACTTATTGAGTCTTTGCTAAAGTTGTCACTGTGAGCAATGTGGAATAAAAAATTTGAATTTCCGGCAAAATTTTAATTCACAGCTGATTGTCAGAAATTCTTTTTTTTTTTCTTTTCAATTTGACGATAAAACCGAATTCCGGCTCTTTTCTGTATCGATAATTCGTGCATTCGGGGATTTTGAAAAATTACTCACGTGGTTGCATTCGAACGTACGGACTTGTTCTCGATTCCCCACGATATGTAGCCCAATTTTGTCCCTTTGGCGAGTGTGATCGATGTATTGAGGCCTTTTATCATAACGTGACCCTGTCCCCAGTATATCGAATGATTGAACGTATAATCGAGGGCCTCGGCGAATACCGCGGCCTCCGTGCCAACGTTGCTTATCGTTGCCTCGCGCAATAAACGCGGAACGCGTTTGATCACGCGCTTCCTATTGTGATTAAATCGAACGGCATTGAGCTCGTAGAATTTTGGCTCCGTCTCGACCAGTATCTCGCCCGATTCCGCTGTACCCTCTTTCCCATCCTTTTTCAAACGAAAAAGGAAACAAAAAAATTTGAAGAACAAAAAACAACCTCGTTTTTGACAGTCACACGGGGAAATTTTGAGTACCCGATGAAATAGTTTGGTAAATTTGTGATCGATGGAAAAAAAATATCTTGGATTTTTTTTAAATTTGAGGGACTCCAGCCGAAAAATTAGTGAATTCACTGAAACAGCTGTTAGTTTACTTCACGATGAAGCTGATGAGACTTCAATCTGTGCTCATTCTCTTCGTAATCGTTCAAGCTTAAAAAAAAATCCTTTCCTCGGGTTTATCGAGCTACGATTTTTTCCCCGATTTTTCACAGACTTTAGAAGTCGAATTATCGATTTGGGAAAAAAAAAACAAAAATTTCTCCTGACATTCAAAAGCCTCCTACGGACATGAAAATGAAGATATCTGAATTAACCGAATGGCATATTCAGTCTACTCTCGGTGTTTTTAAAACTCACCGGTCAAGCCTAAATTGGTGAAACCGAAGGAAAGTTAAATGACCGTTTGAAATTTCGATAATTTTCCTAGAGTGAGGGATCGAAATTTTTTGGCCTCATGGTATCTTTGACGATCTTTACAGAGTGGCAAATTTACTCCTCATTGTGAATTGCAAGAAATTTTTTATCGATAAACAAAAAACCTGAAACGATTTTTTTATTATTTTTTTTTATACCAAAACTTACGTCTTTGACATAGGTAATTCGTCCAAGGCTCTCGGATTTATCGTATGTACCAATGTAATGCGTGTAAGCGAGATTCTTGTTCGTACGTTCGTTTTCCTCGCTCTTGCTCACGACGTGACGAGCAACGTACATTGAGTCCGTTGCCACAGCGCCCACCGGGGTCTGATGAAATTTGTCCCAGGCTACCCAGCTCAGACGCGCCGAATTATCGACATTCTCGAGAAGATCGTAACGCTCGTAAGACGCCACATTACCGAGATACGTAACCGTACATTTCTTCTCGCCCTCGATCTGTTTGCCAGCTACCCAGACACCATTGTGAAATACACGACAGACGTACAAAGAGCGTTCCTTAATCACCGGTGACTCCGCTTGATTGCCTGTAAAAATTAATACGTACAAAATATATATTTTTTAAATTAATAAAAAAAAAAAATAATTCCCAAGTTTAAATAGATTTTTATGGGAAAACAATTGTATAATTTGATAGAAGAAATTAATTAACGAAATACAAGAAAGCCTGAAAAACTGAAAAAAAAATTATAACAAATTAAAGAATCGAATGAGAATGATCGTAAAAATAATTTTCTTTAAATACGAACGTAGATAATAAAATGAAAAATCAAATTTTACAATTTTTTCGAATGTTCTTTGGGTAATATTTTTTTTTAATTTTCAATGGAATCAAAATTTGATTTTTGGCTTGGATAAATTTTAAAAAAGAAACTCGAGGAGACAACGAGAAAGGGTGAAAAAAACACACACATATATATATATTAGGGTGGTCTTTATTTTGGTCATTTTCGAATTTCGATTGCATCCTCTCGTTCCAAATAATTAAATGCATAATTAAAAACAAATACAATTTGATTGAAACCCATAGTTTAACGCCAGATATTTTCTATGATCAATAAAAAATGAATTACTTATCAAGAATCACAAAACTTAGCCTTGACGCGCATTCCATCTGAAAAATTGTCAATCACAATTGTTTCTTGAAATTATTATTATTTCTTTTTTTTCAGAGACAATTAAAATCGTTTGTTAAAGACAAAGCTTCATTCGCCAGCGATGAATTTGAGTACAACATTCATCATTGAGCGAATGAATCGGATCAATCATTTTAATTCATTCAAAATATACTATATGACAAACAACAATGAACAATTTGAAATCAGGAGGTAAAAAACATTTACAGCCGTAATTTTGGGTCCGCCATTTTGAATTTCATATTTTCGACACAAAATTTGACATCAGCGACCCCCAAAACCTTTTCAAGCTGACCCTTGAGTGGATTTGAGCATTTTCGAAATTTTAAAGCCGCCATTTCGGGTCCGCCATTTTGAATTTTAAATTTCTCAAAATTCGATAAAATAATATCGGGATTCCCGAAGAGATTCCAACCGGAATTAGATTTTTCTCGTACTTATTGTCGGTGTGGCAGATTTTTGAATGAAGTTCAGTAAAAACGTAATGTTAATCAAACAGGGAAACTTCCGGAGCTCTGGGGCATGTGTGAATATTCAGATAAAAATTTCAAATTTTGGGGATATTTGTTTTTAATTATTTGGAACCCTTCTACGAGAGGATGCAATCGAAATTCGAAAATGACCAAAATAAAGACCACCCTAATATGTATATATATATATATATATATTATTCAACGAACCATCCACTTCGTGCTGGCTCTCGAATCCACCGATGACAATTTCTTTGGAAGCTTCGTAGTGTGCGCTTGGCATCCAATTCAGGGTACTCGAGGTAACACGCTGACGATAGTTGGATTGAATGTGAACACTGTTGTCAGCGTGAATCAATGAAATTTGAAGAAGAACGAGGAGAGCCCGGAGACTCGGAGAGCCAAGAATTTTTGTGCCACGAGCCATCTGAAATTAAAAGTAGATTTTTTTTTTTTTTTTTTCATAAACAAAAAAGCTATAACGAAATATATTTTAATCGTTATTAAAGAAAAAAAGCGATAATTTCAAAAGGAGTAAAAATTTTCTTCAACGATAGTTCACAATCTTTGAATCTTTAATACATTTTTTTTATTTCGTACAAGTATTGAATGAATAATTAATCAATAATATTGAATTATAAATCTAAAATTTTATCGAGAATTTTAATAAAAATGATCTTTGATTACGAAGAATTTAAATGTTTTTCAAAACAAATCTAAATCTAAATCGTATTTATTCGTCAGGCATCACGTAATTTAATCCGTCTTGCCGAGGGGGGAAAAAAAAAAGTAATCGGTCGTGAATGACGCGGAACAAGAGACCATCATCATCATCATCATCATCACATTTTATTCTATGATGACTCGGCGTGCTGGGGTGTTAATATTTCTGCTTACGAGTTCGTGACGTTTCTATACAAAAAATAACAATGATGATCATTTATTTTCATTTTTTATATATATATATGATGTATATATATATATAATGTATATACATTATATGTGTAAAAATGCATACATTTTTTATGGTATGTATAAATGTTTCACCATTGACCAGTGACTAAAAAGTATAAAGTCGTCCGAGAGACATTTCAAGATTAAAGCTGGCCCTCGCGTAACCGGAGATGAGGACGTTAGTAGGCAAAAGCCAAGACTCGTTTTTCGCTTTGAACGTGAAGTTTTTCATCTCCGGTTTCCGGAGTGTCGCCATCACGAGGAAACGTTGAGATAATGGGTATAGCAGGGTAGGCTTGTTTGCTCTCTTCCTTTCTCTCGTATAAACTTTTCGACCATATACCTTGGCAACATCGAGTATGAGCACAATTTCCATGCTCTCAGATTTTTTTTTTTCGTTTTCTTCTTTTTTTTCCCCCAACAACCTTTCCACAGTCTCGATCGTTTTATAGTGAAATTTTTGCGAGGCCTGATTGCACGACGATAGGGGATTTTTTTTTTAATTTAAGGTACAGGACATTTTTTTTTAGACCGAAAAATTTTCAATTTTATTTATTTATTAATTTTATTTGTTCATTTGTTATTTTTTTGGGTGGTATTTTTTTTTCTCAATTTTCAATCTTTTCAGTTTTATAGTAAAACAAAAAAAAGTTAATTTCAATGCCTTTATGAAGGAATGTGGGATTCGGAATTTTTTTTGGAGTATTTCAAAATAATTTCGAGTAATTTTTGTCTCGCGAATGATTTTGATACGGATGTGGTTTTTTTTTGGAGCTAAATATATGGAATTATCCGGTTTTTTTTTTTATTTAAATGATTCTCGTGTCCGGTAAAGAGTGTAATAGTGCTCGTAGTCGAAGATTCTATAACGGACAAGAGGTCCGAGGTTCAACGATCTTCGCTTGCTTCACGGTCTATTGCCCCCCCCCCCCCCCCCCCCCCCCGGAGACCCTTTCGATAATTTTGTCTCGACTTTTGAAGACGAGGCGAAATATCGAGATACTTTTATTCCTTCATTTGTTTTTTTTTTTAATTTTACTATCTCTTGAATATTCGTGAACACTTGACTTCGAGAGAATTGATCGAAAGAGAGGTGGGCACTTGGAACAGTTTTAAATTATTTTTTTTTTTTCATCAAATAATCGTTATTTTTCGTCGTAAAAAATTATTATGGAATTTCTTCTTTTTTTTATCAATTAAAATAATGCAAAAGCTAAAATAATTACTTAACAAAAATATAGAAAAATTATTCCTTGATGAATTGATATTAATATATTTTCAAGAACTATTCGTAGCTATTTTGTCACGAAATTAATTTTTTCTCTCAAATTAAATACTGATCTCGAATTATGAATATTTTTACATGCTCCAAATAATCCTGATCTTAACAGAGGACAAATAATTTGTTTCGTTTAAGATTTTCTCAATCGTTATCGTGTCGTAAATAATAATTTTTTTTTTATAATCGAGTCATGAATAATTAACGTTAAAATAAATAAAAAAATACTCAAGTAGTACTGAAGTGAGAAAATAAAATTGGGTATAATTATTTGTCTTTACTTCGTTATAGAAATTTTTTTTTAACGATTAAAAAAAAAAAATAGACTGCAGGACGATTTTTTTTTCTCGCGTTGAATAAAAACAAAGGGAGCGAATAATCCGCAGAAAGATCTTAACGTGAAATTATTTATCACGAGAATATAATGCAATTCAAGTGCAATATGTATATTCACGTATTCTCATCCTCGTTCTACTTCAATCCGGTGCCACTATATCGCTATGGTTATCACTATTATTAATATAATGGGGGTACAAGTTCGCTGCACCCTGAAAGAGAGAGAGAGAGAGAGAGAGAGAGAGAGAGAGAGAGAGAGAGAGAGAGAGAGAGAGAGAGAGCCTGGACACGCGAGATTTTGTTATACGTTGATTTTTTTTTTTCTAACGTTGAATCTTAGAGAGTTAAAATTTTTTTTCTTCTCTTCTTCAACGTGCAGTGGAAAAGTGAGTTTCTGATCCAGAACAATTTTACCGCAAGGCCGTCACGATTCAGAGCTCGGAGTTCACCGCCACTGTTGGCACGAACATTTACATCTCTCTCTCTCTCTCTCTCTCTCTCTCCTCTCTTTCTCTTTGTATATAGTCCGGTGTACCTGTAAGTGTGATCAAAAGGCCGATGAATCGACCCGCTATTGCCATAACGGTTGTTCAGGCACAGAGATTTTCAAATTGAGAATTTAATTTATTCATATTTATTTCTTGAAAGTGGAATTTAAATAATAATTTAAAAACTTTTGTTTCATAGATTTCATTTTTCAATCATTTTTAGGCATTTTCTTTGTAAAAAAAAAAAATAATTGTGCCTTTTCTCTTCAATATGACTCGAAAGTAAATAATACAAAGTTAATTGTTTGTTAGTCTTAACTTTTTCAATAATTGATACAAAATGTACAATTATACATAATTCATGCAAAATGTACAACTGTACATAATTGATGTAGATTCTGTCCAGATTTCAGGTAAATTTTTTTGGAGTATTTTTCACCACACTGTAAACTTTACATACAATTATATTGTGAGAATTATTTTTAAAAAAATCCCCTCTCTACGTGGTACTGATTTACTAAAACATTGCCAAAATATGTACAATAAACCAAACATCAAATTCAATCTTCACGCAGTGATTAATTAATTATGAAAAAAAAATATTAATTAATTTCACACACAGCTCCGATTGTTTCCCCCCCCAACGAAGACGTCGAATTTCATTAGCACACTTTCCTTCGGGTGAAGGATGAAAAAAAACAATTAATTAGTCAATTAATGAAAAATATTTGCAGCTAGGTTTAATATAATTTCGAAAAGTCATGAAGAAAAAAATTATACTCCTGTCTTGAAAATAAAAATTTGATATTTGATTTGGCAAAAATTATTGCACAGTCTGTTCTATTAAATTTTGCTAAAATCCGAGAGTATCATTTGACAAAACGAGGGCCATGCGATTTGCGGATGTCAAACGAGTGTTATAATTCTACGGATGTACACGAGCATACGGAGAATTTTTTTTAGCTCCGTCAGACCAGATCAGATTCGAATGATTCAACTCTGCAATTTCCGCTCGTTGTTCATGCTCTCTCGGTGTACACCCGGAAATGAATATGTACTCTCTCTATCTTTCTCTCTATTGTTCTCGTCAATGATCTCGATTCATTTGTCTCTTGAATATAAAGTTTCACTTTCAAATCGTTTACGATGATTCGCTTCAGAGAATGGAGTATAGTCAGGTGGAATTGTCTGTTTTTTCCTTTCGTGGAATTTAATTGTAATTTTAATATAATCGACTTGGAAAAAAAAAAAAAATGATAATTCGCTTTTGACCTTTTGGATCAAGGTCTCGTAGTATTATCGACTGGAGATTCTTGGTTTTATTTATTAATTTATTTTTTTTATTTTTTATGACGAATACGAGAATGCTAATTATCTTGAGATTGTCACCAGGTAGAAAAAGACTCGAGTCTCGGTGGCAACCGGTTTATTAGCTCGGATCTCTTATCTATCGTTCGAACATGTGCTCTTTTTTTTTTTCATTAGTCAACCTGAAAATGAGCTCAGTCTCTTGTCAATGTCTCGAAATATTTTTGGATGTAACCAGGGAAGAAAATAATTCGTGAAATTTTGAAGAAATTAAATTTTATCGAAAGGTGTTGGATCAATTTTTTTATTGAATAAAAAATTAGCTCTTTTGATCTGAAATAAAAACGATGTTTGCATAGAATAAAATTTGCCTCGAATTCATTTCAGCCCCAATAATTTTCGTTTGCCTCCAATAATTTTTTTTTACTCCAAATTTTGTGTTCGTCTCGCATAAATCTTCATTGGGCCAAAAATATAAATCGTTTTACGATCGAATAAATCAATTTTTCTTGCACGAAAAATATTTTCTAATTCCCTAAACAGGCCAGGTGGAAGAAAGAAAAAAAAAAAAAAATGTAAATCGATGACACATTTTCGATGCTCATGCAAATAAAAAGTCTCGGCTATTGAGCAATTTGGCTTTTGGCCTCTTTGCCACGTAAAGCCACATTGCTCTCATGATATTTACGCAAGTTGCTAATTGTCCGAGGTGGGTGCGGTTAACCGCGTGTATAAACCTTCGTCGTATATATATATATCCAAGTACGATCATATAATCCACCAGCTGGTGTGACTCTACGATCGAATGAAAATGAACTAAATTATAATATACGAACGATTCACGAGGCAAAAATATAATTTTTTTTCTACTTCAATAATTCACGTATCGTGTCTGAAAAAGTATATGTATCTTATCTCGGATCGAATCGTGAAATCATCAAAGTAAAAAAAAAATCGAATCAAAAATACGAACTGCCAGAAATTTTGGGAAAAAAAAATATAAATTATCAATTTTATATTAATAATTCGATTGATCAAACATTATTCAATGTTTTAAAAATATTATTAATAATGATTTCGTGTAAAATAAATCAAACGATATTAATATTTAAAAAACTGAGTTTTTTTTATGGATTTAATTTTTCAAAATACAATTTTGATAAAATCAAAAAGTATTGAAATGAAGTTTTTTTTTTTATAAAACTGGATGGGATAAAAATTTCGATACTCACTTCGATTTTTTTAAAATTAATGACTTATAATTAAAAAAAAAACTTTAGCCCTTTATATTTTTTATTGTGCGAATTTTTTCTTGAAAATGAAAATTTACGATAATTTTTAAATATCTATAAATTGAGCAATGTATGGATATTTAAAAATTGATGGGAAACATTAAATAGGATTGCAGATGTAACGTGATAGTTATTAGGCTCGTCAGAGATCGGAATCATAATGAGGGTAAAGAGAGAGAGAGAGAGAGAGAGAGAGAGAGAGTAAAAAAAACGAATTGTCACTTGGACAATTGCGCAAGTACACGTGATTCTTCGTGTCATTCAATTTTCCACCCATAATCGTACTCATTGTCCAACTTATTGTATCGTCTCGTGAGCCATCACGAGTAAAACTTTACTCGTCAAATAGATATATATATATATATATATATATAAACCCAAATTCTTTGAGCTTTACAGTTTCGAAGTAATGTGCTATCTTCCAAATTGCCTTTTACATATACATATCTGATTGCGAGTGTCTCTCGTGACCCAATGACCCAGTGGATTAAAACATGACCTGCAAAAGCTTTTGCACCAACATAACTGACGGTTCTCGTGTAATTTATTTAATTGAAATGAAGCAACCAAGGCCATCAATTTACACCCATATGTATATAAATATAGGCGTAAATTGTCAACCTTGGTTGCACAATTTTCAGTTAAACGAAAATTCAACTTTTGCTCTCGTTAAGAAAAAAAAAAAAAATTGTTAAATAAAAATTCCTATCAACAAACGTACGAGGAATATCTCATTGAAAATTGACGAACTTTCGATCCCTCGAATTTTCGTCAATTATTTTTCGCACTTTACGACGTTCTTAAATTTTTTTTAAGTAAAAAAAAATTAGAAAAAATTGTCTTTTCTAAATTACGTAGCTCGGAATATTATTCAAATGAATTTATCAAAGATTAGCTAGGCTTGACTTTGGATTGATCTTCAGGACGTTTATCACCTTGACACGTGGTGAAAATTAAGAAAAAAAAAAATAATCAATTAATTAAAATAAAAACTAACATTGGAGAAAATTTATCAGAGGAAATTCCCTTCTAATTCATCAATTCATAATTTTCCATAATTGTGGCATCAGGTACTGTCGAGCTATTGTACAGTTTTGTTTCTGTTTCTCAAAGCCTCGACTTTATTACCCATTGAACTAGACCCAGGCCCACGGTCAACCGATACCGATTGAAGCCTAATATTCGTTCCCTTTTTTTTTTTTTTTTTCTCCTCCTTCCTCGACTCTCACCAAATAATTTCGTACACGCGATCGAGGTATACCCGGCACGAACGTATTTCGACACGCACAAGACTTCCGGAAGTAGATATTTCGTAAATGTATAGTCCTGCGTCAGAGAGTTCGTGCAGTATATACGTCGAAACGGAGTCGAATTATTCGTATGGAAGGGATCATTCGTAGGAATTCTATGACCTATGGGCCATAAAAAAAAATAATAATAACAAACAAATAAAACCCCATAAAAAACGTTGAGCATTTTTTTCCACGTTATATCCAAAGTCACGTACGTATATATACAAGGACCAGGAAATAAAAGGACTTGAAATAAAATTGTCGTTGATCTTCCAGCAAATGCATAATCGGCAATAAATCTTTTTTTTTTCTCACAACTTTATCAAATATTAATTAAATTTTAATAAGTTTTAATTAAATTTTTATTAAATATAGATTAATTTTGGTTAAATGGTCATTGAATTTTGTTAAATATTCATTAAATTTTATCGAATATTAATATTATTGTTAGTTCGACTCACAATCAATTCCACAATCTTCTAGAATGAGAAAAATTTATTCATTCGATTAAAAAAAAGAAATAGCTACACTCTCGAAACTAACAAAATATTATTTCAATTGAATTAAATATACCGATAAATCAGAATCATTGAAAAAAAAAAAAAACAAAAAATCGTCTTTAATTATGAAAAACTAGATTTGTTTTTCACACTCGAGTCACAAATAAATTCGATATACGCAACCAGAGATTCGTGAATCTTGTTTATACGAGAAACGTGACGCGATGCCAATGAAGATTGGCAATTCGAACAGGGGTCAGCAAAAATAAAATAAATAAATTTGAAAAAAAAAAAAAATCAACCACAGTTCCCTCGTCAACAATTGCCCATGGAACTTCCAGTCCGTACGTGACACCAGAACGTTCGAAACTTTTTGATTTTGCTCGACGACGAACCGACCAAGTGACCGAGTCACGTACACGAGAGATACGTGAAAAAAAAAATTCCTCGGCGTGAGACGAGTCCCTTAAAAAAAAAAAAAAAAAAAAAAAAAACCGAGACACGTACACGTCCGAAATGACAAGAAAAATAAATGCACAAGAATTCGAAGACTCAATTGAATTGCAGACTGTAAAAAAAATTAAAAAAAAAAAGCGAAAGGAGCAGATTGAGAGATCGAATTTTTATTTAATTAAAAGAATTTTTTTTTTTTAAATGAAATAAGATTTTATTAAGCTGTGATTTCGAGGTGTCGATTAACCAGGAGTGCATGACGATGCTCGATACGGTCCAGTTCGAGTGCATGAAAGATTCATTTTATTCGCTCATCGTTTACTCACCAGCGATAGTAATAAAAATAATTTTCGTGCCATACCCAAGACTCATAATATGATTCAACTGTATGCCTGTCAAGAGAATCGACACGAGCACTATAGTTGTAAATATCTTTTATGTTCTCTCTTACTGATAATAAATTCGATTTATTTCACTCTAAAAATATCGCTAAAGATTACCCTCAATATATTTTATATAATTTTTCTTGGATATAAAAAATTTAATTAAATTTAAAAAAAAATAAATACTCGTCCCAGTCTGACAGCCGGAAATAAAAATTCGAATTTCTCATCGAGCAAAGAGCATTTTTATTGACAAAGGAATTCACTTTTTTTTTTTTAAACTCGAAGCATCGAATTTTACTCCAATTTGCATTTTTCAAATGGTTCGAATTCAATTCGATGTTTTCAATTTTCATAAAGGATTGAGTATAAAAAAAAATCCCAATCGCATGAGAATTGTTATACCAAGGAATGTTAGACAGTAAAAGTGACAATGAACCCGACGTAAGTTGACTCTCGAAAAAAAAAAAAAAAAAAAAAAAAAAAAAAAAAAAAAAAAAAAAGAATCAATAGCAAGAAAGATGCAGCTGTCCTTTGGTATGAATGGGAAGAACGTAGACCCGGGGGTGACGAAGGAAAACCAAGTCGAGCCAAAATTCGTCGCGTATAAATCTTGCCAAGAAAAAAAAAAGTTGTATGTATTATAAATTGATTTTCGGTTGATGCTCCTTTGGCCCGATAAAAGGACCGTACTGAAATTCGTGAAAACATTGACCGGAAGAAACCCCAATCCAACGACAAGCGAATTTGAGAAGGAGACGAAGGGTTGAAGTTAGAATTTGTTGCAACGACATATCTCTCTTCTCTCTCTCTCTCTCTCTCTCTCTCTCTCTCTCTCTCTCTCTCTCTCTCTCTCTCTCTCTCTCTCTCTCTCTCTCTCTCTCTCTTCTCTCTTTCTCTCTTGAGCTGTAACCCCTCGAGAGAAAATTCATTCGAGCAGATAGAGCATGCTCTCGGTGCATCGAACAAGAGGAGAATGAGAAAGAAGGAGGAGGAGTATATCGATTTTTACTGGTGTTGCATTGTTAGACCCGGAACAGCGTTACCATGATAACACCCTGTCCCGCAGGAGCACCGGCTCTCCTGCAGTTACTTTTCAAATGGTAACGCAGACACTCTCCTTGTCTCGTATGTCTCGAGAACTGTCCTCGGCTTTTTGGCCTCATTTTTTTTTTTTTCAACTCCGACAATTTCTTAACTATTTTTAACTCTCGGGATCGATCCAACCCTTTTTGGAGTTACTTCGAGAGGACGAAGCTCGTGGGGAAAAAAAATTAGGTAGCACACCACTTCTGTGGTCATCATTGATCTACTGGTCACCATTGGGACCGTAGAAGCACAAAAAAAAGGGAACGAATGGAGTTGTTGACTAATATTTTCACTTGCTATTTTATCGACGAATTTAATTATAGGGATGTAATTTTTTTTAGGTCGTTTTATCGACGAATTTAGTTGGAGGGATGTCATTTTTTGTAGGTCATTTTATCTACGAATTTGGTTAGAAGGATACAATTTTTTTAGGACAATTTGACCTTTTTTTGCAATAAAAATTTGGAAAATTAATTACAAAGAATTTACTCGTAGTGAATTTCATCCTTCGGTAGTATTTTTGGATGAATTTAGTTGGTAGAGCACCAGCTAGCTATTTAAAAAACCACATGGACCTCCGAGACACTCTGAGAGTTAGTTTGACGTTTTAAGATTAAAAAAAAACAATGTTAAAAGATGAAATTTTTTTAGATTTATGCTTTATGAGTATTTTTGATCTTCCTCGATCATTGAGAAAGGATTTATCAAGCAGCTATATGAATAAAAGAGTCAGAATGGAATATTTAATATTGGAAAAAAAAAAAAATAAATAAATAAATTTCCACGAAATTTTTACTCGTGATGAAACGATTGAGTCGTGAGCTCACCGGGGATTACGTCATCCAGGAGTTTCCGGGTTTGACGATTATCACCTATACGTGTTGGTTGTATTTTTTATTGGGGAACAAGAAGCCAAATAATCGTCGAGAGAGTCTGGAACTCTGAGCCAAGACTCGAGTCAGCGTCTCTCTCTCTCTCTCTCTCTCTCTCTCTCTCTCTCTCTCTCTCTCTCTCTCTCTCTCTCTCTCTCTCCATCTCTCTTTCTTGAGAGGGAGTTCAAGAGGATACAGCAACATTTTTCAGTCGAGAAATCGATTATCATCTGCGATGCTCTGTTTAATTTTTCCATACCGTTCTTCAGACACTTCATTCACGATATTAATATTCCTATATCGGTGTGTCTGTTCTCGTGAGTGCAAAGCTTTCAACAAATTTTTCTAGCATACGATGGTCTATTCGAATATTGATCTGGAAATAGCGCTTACGCGAGTGCATCGAAAAAATAATTAAAGTTTCGTTGAAAGTAAAAATAATAAAAAGAAAATTCAATTAGAAATTTGTGGAAAAATTATTTATCTAAATAATAAAATTGAATAAAGGATTGATGAAAAAAAATACGTTATTTTTGTGAGAACAAATAGATTATGCAATTTTTTTTAGGTTTTTAGATTAGGCAATTTTTAAAAAAATTATTATGGTAAATTCATGATAAGAATTACTTTTTAAAAAAATTCCCCAGCAAGAGCCACAATCGACAATCAAGTACAATATCGCTCGTCCTCCCATTCCACTCGACTATGATTTTCACTGATTATAACTCGCTCGTGTGTCGATGAGATACACATCGCACGCGATACTCTCTTTTTTTGTACTGCGCAGATCCTGCGATTTAAATGACGAAATTTTCACGACGTATATTACATCATGAATGAATCATTGAATCGAGTTTCGATCAATTACGAGAGACAAAAAAAAATCATATTATCATTGTAATTTCGTGCTCATCCCACGTGTATACCGGAAGCATTAAATTGGCAATAATAAAAAACATTATTTTGCAGTCAAGAAAAAAAATCGATTAAAATACATTTTACTCGAGTAAAAAAAAAAACGGTTGCTCAAATAAAATCAATTTAAATTGAATTAAATCAGGACATTCGCGATGCTTAAATTCATTTCAATCGAGTCAATAATTTTCTTTTATTCGAATAAATTCGTATTGGTGCCAATGAGGATGCGAGGAAAAATAAAAATGTGCAGATTATGTATACTGGAGAGAGATGAATTAAAGATTGGTACTGGGAACGAGATCGCGGGGGAAAAAAAAAAAAGTGAACGGACGAGATTATCGAACAAAGACGAGACCGTGAGCTCTTTCCTGCCTCTCTCTCTCTCTCTCTCTCTCTCTCTCTCTCTCTCTCTCTCTCTCTCTCTCTCTCTCTCTCTCTCTCTCTCTCTCTCGTCTCACTACACCTACAATCTTTTTCACATACGTATGTTTTGATGGCTCTTCTAAACCAGTATAAGGACTAGTAAGACACATCAGTGTCATATATATATTTATATATATACATATATAAATATAAAAAGAAAACGAAAAAAAAAACGTGGGGAAAATTTCATTGCTCTTTCAAGTACAACCAGCACAGCATCTACTAAACTGTTGGTGGGGCTGGAACCTCGGGGGCTCTCTATTGTATAATCGATTTCTGCGTCGCACAAAACCTCTCCCGTAGGTATACAAACTCGCGGTTGCACGAGCATAATCGTCAGGGTCAGCAGATGCTCGGAGCGAGAATGAGAGAGAAGATAAAAACTCCTGTATCAAAATTTATGCGTCGAGGAAACTCCGATGATGAATATGAAAATTTTTAAAAATTTCAATTTTTTTATTCATCACTTCTATAATCGAATATTTCAATGATAGCTGAACAATTTTTCATTGCCATGTGGCCACGTGCTTGAAGATTAAAAAAAAAAAAAAATGAATTCTTCAAGAATAATTTATTCAAAGATTACGATGAAAAATTTGTGGGAAATTGCAAGGGATAAAAAATTTTTGTCAAAAAATTTAAGTCTTCCAACGTTTTATTTCAAATCTCGATCTGTCTGTTCTTCTTTGGTAAATTTTATTTTATTTTTTCCTTCCTCGTGACCACAGGCAGTTTCAATTCTCAGCCATGCAAATGTGAATAATATATTATAGGTGAGATTTTTTTTTTTTTTCACAACCTTTTGTCCTGTGGATCAAAAAGCCACGCTTTTAACATCACAAAGGTCATTTCCTCGTGCATTTTTTTTTTTCTCTGTTGGTGAGTTTTGCTTCGTTTTACGATCTCTCGCATGGTCGTTTCACGAGAGACCATAACATCCACATTCATACATATGAGAGTTCCTGGTACATAATATTATAATACTATAGAGTTGCCAAGCTTTGTCGGTTCTCTTCGTTGTTCTTCGCGAAAGATCCTGAGACGTCTGACGTGGCATGGTATACACCTCGACGTTTTTCTGTCTTGCCCATAGGCATGAAAAAAAAACGTCCTTTCACGAAAAAAAAAAAAAAAAAAAATCCTTCGTACATTACAGTACATGGTATCACGGTACATGGGCACCCAGGTCTCGCGATAACAGAGTCATGTTTACCGTTTGCATTTTATTCCTACCGGAAGTTAACACGTCCATTAGTCTCGAGGCGTTATATCCGTTTGGAAATTAAAAAAAAAATACTCTTTTTCTCTTTACGTACATATTTTTATAAATTAGCTTACGGCCAGGAATTTTCAATAAATCGGAATTCAAATTTTTTTTTTTTTTTTAAATCATCCTCACAAACTTTGCTTTGAGTTTTTCAGCGGTAAACCAATTTTTTTTTTACTGGTTAAAATGGATATAACACCCAGAAAATTTTCCAGGCTAACTTTACACGTGATTGTGGATCATACGAAAAAAAAAAAAAAAATGTATGTACGCTTATCGACGGTGAATATACGATTTAATAATTTCTGTACTACGTACAAATCGAAAGTCGTACTATAAAACGTAAAATCGCCATGAAACTGGTTTCACCGAGAATTTAACCCAATTATATAAACCGGTGCAGCTTGTCATCCGGTGGTGAAGGAAAAAAAAAAAAATATAGATATATTTATCTTGTGAATGTACATCGAGTCTTTTAAATGAACCTTTGAATGATTCTCAAAGTGGCGGAGATGGAAAAATACAAAAATAATAATTTTAATGATGAAGAAGTTGTGAAAAATTTTCAGTTAAATTGAGACTGTGATTAAAATAATGATAATGATTTTTGAGAGAGTGATAAACAGGGGAAAGTCGAGGATGTATCTGATGTAGATCGTTATTTGACATTGACTGGAACGCGAATGATAACGAGATTACAACTCGTTCAAGTTTATTATTATATATATATATATATTTACTATATATATATATTATATATAATGTTGGTTGGCTGGTTATGGCGTCACGTGCGAACCAGGTTGCATATATGCAAATTGCATACATGCATCTCTCTCTCTCTCGTTTGCTATGAAGCATCATATGATGAGAGACATGGTTCGTCCGGAGAGGTCTCATCTATCAGAGCGATAATGATGTCACTTTTATTAGACTCAACGGGGTCGATCAATCTATCCTATATCTACGGAGACCTATACCAGTGCACGTATTGCATAATATGAACCTGGCTATGAATCGCCATCACGCGACCTCATAATCTCTGAATCTCTATAATAAATTATCGAGTCCATCAATCGTATAATTATACGAACAGATTTCTTTATTTTTTTTTTTTAATTTTGCTTCCTCATAGAGGAAGCTTTGTTTTGGTGAATTTTTTTTTTTTTAAGTTTTCAATGCCAATGCGTTCTAAATGTGCCAAAACGTCGAGAAATCACATTTAGAAAAAAAAATTCGGACTTATGTGTGTTGTGTGTGTGTGACCACAATGCAAAATTGAATCGTCTGTAACTCGATAACCGGTTCAGCTATAGCGCTTTAATTTCTAATTCAAGTAAAGCAAGATAACCCCTTTATTTACTGCAATTTTTATAAAAATTCAGTGACTCAGATTTTATCATTTTCAATTTTTCGAAAAAATGATCGTACTCGCTCTTGAACTTCCGCAAATTTTGCGATATCGTGCTAATTTTTTTTTTTCAATCAGAATTTCATCATTAACGGACGGTTGGTATTGAAATTGGAGAAAATCGATGGAGGGGTTCAGATCTTATGAAATTTTCAATTTTTTTCGAAAAATTTCTTTAATCGCTTCAACTTTTTCCAATTTTGAGATATCGGGCTAAATTTTTTTTTTTTTTTCAACATTCAAATCACCCTTCGATAATACATACTATAGTATTGAATTTTTCGATGTTACTGTAGTATTGTTTGGGCGATTTGCATTTAGCAAAAATCGATGAAGGGATTCTCAGATTTTATGAAATTAAAATTTTTCGAAAAATTCTCGTTTAAATTTTCAAAATCTCAAATTTTCAACAGAATCGAATAATCGAAGGATAATTTGTACTTAATTAGGCGACAATCGACGAAAGGTTTTGCATTTTATAAAAATTCGAATTTTCGAAATTTTATAAAGTTTTTTATTATCGCAAAGATTCCACTAGAAATATAATATTAAAAGATTCACTTGTTCATGAAGGGAGAGCTTTATGAGCGAGGTAGAAAAAAAAAGAGTTTTACAAAATTTCGAAAATTACGAGGAAGCAATGTCCAAGTTTTAATTTTCAACTTTTTCAGATTAATATAATCCATCAATAATTGTGTGCTATAATTTATTATCGAAAGAATAGTCACACGAGGTTGTATACGATATTTTTATAACGATAAATTGAGGGTACAGTTATATGAGTAGCTTGTCGGCAATTCACATCAAAGTCAAATCCGATGCACCTGCAAGTGTCGAGTGCATCAAAGAGTAACTTTGCTATTTGTATGCTCGTCTCGGGACAAACTTCCTCCGTGGTGAAATAGGCAATCTCGGGCTCGCTCCTCAATTGGCAAGGTCACCCACCCGTTTGTAAAAACCGTTAATTATCATATATATATATATATATATATATATATATACTTATTTTTATATACAGTGGTGTTTATGGGGTGGGGGGGGACTAGAACAATTCTTTGAAATTGCAACATTTCGACCTTGAGTAATTTATTGCTACTGCATGTAAAGTCAAATGGGATTCGGGGATACCAGATAATTTTAATGTTGTCTGTAAATTTTTTTTTTAAGATTCATTTTTTAAATTTACCTTTAACCTTTGGTAGGAAATTTTTGAATTCTGTTGGCAGATTTAATACTATCCTCTTGAATGCTTTTTCACGTTGTTTGCCAAAATTAAAATCACTTTAGATAGGAATTTAACACGAAAAGTATCAAGAAAGTAAAATAAATTAAAATATACATTTATATATATATATATATATATATATGTATATATATTTATAAATAAATATATAAGTATGTGTATATGTATGTATATTTTATTATTGTATGGAAAAATCAAGCAACATATATTGTACGTTGGTTGATTTTTCCGCTTCACTACCACCTGCCGATTAATTAAACTGCGGGTTCTTTTCCAATCACCATTTAATCTACCAGTATATTTACAAGTCTCACAACGGAACCTCTCAATCCTCTATCGTTGCTTTGAATCTAAATAGCTTTTACATATTCTTTGCCCTCGACCGCGCTCGTTTATCTCTCTCTCTCTCTCTCTCTCTCTCTCTCTCTCTCTCTCTCTCTCTCTCTCTTAGATTGCATGTAGCGCATGGTTTCCTAGTTTTCCCATTAACCCGGATAATGGATGGATATACATGGCCATACACACTGATATCCCTGCTGCAGTCATTTATTTCAAGTAATCGCGGTTGTTCGTGACGTATTCGAGGTTTGCCGCTGACACTTTCAGCTGTTTGTTTTTTTTTTTTTTCAATTGCTTCATAAAGATGAGAAAAATCATATTCCCCATTCGTTACAAGAAATTTCTTTAATGAATTTAAACTCGCGGTTTCTATTTTTCTAGAATTTCACTACATGGCAATTTTTTTAAATGTATTTACAAAATGCTGGTCCGTGGGGGGTATGTTCTTCAGTTAGGATCATTAAAAATATTGCTAAAACTAAATTCAGTATTAAAAAAAATTAATATGGTAAATTTCATGCTCGAGAAAAAAAATATGATAATGATCTCATTAATTAATTGTGAATAGAGCCTCTTGTTTCATTATATCGTCATTAAAAAAAAAAAATTTAATCGAAAAAATAGGCTCCCACGTATTTTTTACATGCGTTTCTGCAAAACCATTAAAATTATTGCAAAAGAGATACGAATCTTCACGTCTAATTACTCTCAATTAGCGCAGGTAAAAAAAACATTTTTTTTGCTCTCATAATTATTAAAAAATTGTCAAGTAAAAGTAAATAATTATAATTATTCACTCCCGATGGTTTCATTTTTTATTATTAGGAAAATGTTATGCCCATCCCTGGTTGCATATACGCTTTTCAATCTACTCGAAAGCTTTGCCCTTTGTATTATTTTCTCTGCTTACGTGACGAATTGTTTTCAATTCGTTTGAAAAAAAAAATTTCCAACAATAAGAGTTTGTTATTTTTATTTTTTTAATATCGTGAATCGCTTCGAGCTTCTCCCCATTATATGCATATATACACATAAACACACAAAGAAGAATAAGCGAAAAAAAAAATAGCATTGCTTTGCGAGCTCGACTTCCGGTATCTTGACAAAAGTGTCTGGCGACGAGACTCGTGAACATTTTTGATTCAAGCTCCAAGAGAACCGACGACGATTGTTAGAAAGAAAATTCGACTATCGTGACAATAATGACGTCTACGACGAAAAACAATGAAACTTTTAAAAATTCGCGAGAAAAAGTGTTTCTTTTTTTTTTTTCATGAGATAGAAAGCAGCTCGTCGTTGTGTCTAAAAGGCTTGCACGTCTGAAAGGTATACATTGTTCGATTGTTGACTCTGCTCGCCCGTGTAGTTTGATCTTAGTCGTGATAAAAAAAAAAAATAGACGAGAAAGCACGAAAGAGACGAAAAAAAGGGGAAAAAAAAAAATCATGAATGATGAACGAGTCTCTGGTGTCTATGTCTCGTCATCTATTATTATTTTCCTCTTTGTCCTACGCTATACTGTATGATGAAGTGAATGGAAAGGACCGCAGCAAGTAGTACAGCTCGATGTACGGGTCGACGACTCTCGAGATTCGAAAATAATTGTGCCAATTGCACTTAAAATCTTATTATTTCCCGTCAATTGAAGAAGGTACATTAGAAGCATTTTTTTTTAAACTCAAAAAAGAATATTCGAATCCTCAAAATAAATGCGCCTGGAAAATATGATCGAAAATGCATGGATTTTAATCGAATCCATAAAAAAAATCTTCATCGCACAAGTAAAATGTATAAATATCAATTCCATTTCCGTTTAATCTATTTTTATCAAGTCTTAAAAAATAGTCAGCCAAATAAAAAAAAAAATTCATTGAAAAAAAGTATCTTCGAGGTTAAAAAAAAATTCTACAAACTAATTTCCTCAAAATTAAATACTTTCGATCGGGATAAGATTGGTTCGATAACATAATTTGGTTTGAATTTACCATAGATATATATTTTTTTTAATATACTCATCGCGAGAAAGCGTTATTCATTGACCCGAAGTTTTATACGACCGCGAGAATACGCGTTTCCACAAATACACACATACGAGAACAGGTAAAAAAAAAAACAGCCAGAGGGGTGAAATGTTAATGTGTATTGGAGTAAACTCTGCCCGAAGCACGGGGACGAACCGGCGCCGGACAGACGGAACGAACAAACTGTAACTGCAACGTGTGTGTATATATACTCTGCACAACGGTTTAGTACGTAGCCGATCAATCGGCTATACTTTGAGAGAAGAAGAGTGGAATGCAGGAAGCACCGACAACGTTATTGCTACATAGAGAAAAAATGCAGTGATGAGGGTTTTTTTTTTTTAAATCTCGGTCGTTTCAAATTTGGCTTTGTCACATTAATCCATTGGGGTTGCCTAACAAATTGGGGGAGATGAAAATTAACCCATTCGACTCATAAATATAAATTAATAATTTAAATTAATTTATTTTAGTTGAAAAAAAACCCCATTAATTTAAATCACAAAAAAATATAATAATTATTATTATAACTATTATTAATAATTGAAAAAATAATTCAATCATTCCTTCGTGCACGTGATTATATTTTGAGCCTTTTCTCATGACGCAACCAAATTTTACGAGATTGTGTTGACCTTTACGCTTAAAATTCTCATCGACATTTGACTGCAAGGAAAACGCAAATGTTTAGCCCCCCCAAGGAAGGCCATGCCATATCGACATAAAGTCCGAAGAAACGTTCTTTTTTGTTTTGTTTTTTTTTTTCTTTTCTTTGTGTCTCGTTTGTTCCGTCAGTCCAAAGGATCGAGAGAGAGAGAGAGAGAGAGAGAGAGAGATTCTTTGATATGTTTGTCATGCCGCGGCATGGTGGGTCTTAAGAGCTAGCAGCCCCCCCCTGCCCCTGTCCCCTTTCCATCAGTAAAGAGTCACTGAGTGTATAAATCGACGCTGTTTACGTGTAATTGATAAACGTAAACAAAAGTACACGATTCTTTAGTGCCGAGTTGGATGAGTGACGAAATGTCTAAATTTAAAAATAAGATAGTACTTTTACGGGCTCATGACTTCAGTTGGACTTTATTTGTTTATTTATTTTTTTCTTTTCGACAATGACAATTACGATAATTAATTGATTAGAGAGCTCGAGAACGATGTTTGGCTTCATGAAAAATAAATTATTGACACTGTAACGATGAGTAATTGGGGAAAAAAAAATAAATAAAAATTATTCATTATGAACGAATAATTGTCCCGAATTATTTTGAATTATTCGAAAAATTATGAATTGCCATATTTCCCGATAACTTTCATTGAAATACTTTTTTTATTCTTTAGAACCCATCAAGTACCTATGATTTAAAAAAAATTAAATCTGTTTTTTTTAATGCCAACGATGACGAACAAATTGGACAGAAAATTCGTTTTTTTTAAGCAATCGGCAAGGACACTGGGGGGGATGATCGAGTGAGGTATAATTGTAAAGTAATTTGGGCGTTTCAATGCACTTTCGAGTTTTTCGAGTTTTGTATATCTCTGGAAGGAAGAGAATAGAAGTGGGTCATGGGAATCGATAAACACCACGACACACACACACACAAACACAAAACTACGGTTGATATTACAGGATAAAATTCTTCATTGGTCTGTGTGTATCGTATATAATATGGCCCATTCGAGACCTTCGTCGTTGCATGTGTCTCATCAATAATGATCGATTGTAATTTCACACATTTTGCGGCCAAGGGTAGTCGATGAATTTCAAAAATGGGCCTAACGAAGAAAATATGACTTTGAAATTAATGTCACGGGGGAAAAAAAAAAAAAAGATGCGACAAAGCCACATTTGGTATGACGTTGATCGAGGAATCATCGGGGAAATGTTTTAACGAGCCAACTGGTATAATCAATCGAGGAATCATTGGGAAACGTTTTAACGAGTCAATGAAATATTTCTATGCTCTTTAGTTTTATTATTCTCAACATATTTTGTAGGTCAACTATTTCTTTTTTTTTTTTTTTTCAAGGAAACAAAAATTGTTATAATCGACGTAATTAAAAAAATTGATTAATAATTATACGAACAATAATTAATTCTCCTGATTATATAGGAATTTTTTTTGCCAATTTTGGAAGACAAAAATTATAAAAATTATTTCAGCCTAAAAAAAATATATATATATATAAATATATTTATTTTTTTTTCTGTATAGCCATTTCTATGGTGATAAAAAAAAGTTATAAATAATCTAAGTGTCAAAAAAGTGAAGATAAATCGTGATTTTGATTGTTCGACTTTGATCTTCGTGTTGAGTCATCTTCGTGTTGTCTTAGAGTTCCCTTAACATGAGAGAGAAAGAGAAAGAGAGAGAGAGAGAGAGAGAGAGAATTATACCGAGGGGCTGCCTAATCTTTTCGTCTAATTTCCTTCAATTAACCCCATCATACACTGGAATTTTGCCCGTCTTCGTTTCTCCGCAAGTCTCGTATTATACCCGGGGTAATAAAATTCTCGAGCGAGCACCAACATTACTTGTTCGCTGTACTCCCCTCGGAGATACAAAAGCATATATAGAGCACCCTTTCCTCATCTCGTTTCCTTCTTGGATAAATATTCGCCCAGGGGGGAAGAAAAAGTGAGAGAAAAAGAAAGTACGAATGGAGAACGGAAATGACGAATTCCCGGCAATCTCGTCCAGTTGTCCTGGTATTTTTTTCCACAGCTCGAAACAAACGAGAGTTATTAAAATTCTGTACCGGTATTATGTACATACACGAGTAATTTCAAGCAGAACTCTTCATAGAGTTCGGATCCAGAAAACAAATCTTAAAAATCCTCATTCACGTAATTTTGTTTATTTAATAATATGAAGAAAAAAAATTCCATCCTTCTGCACTTCAATTACGTATTAATCGAATAACGATGCAATTATAAATTTTGGAGCGAGAATTGCCCAAAAATATGTGAAAAGAAAAAAATTACGACATTCATTCTCGTGTACAAAAATAAAAAATTGCGTTTGCATTGATGTTCTTAATTGATGCCGATCAATCTCTGAATTACATTGAAATTAATCAATTACTGTATTATTTGATATTTTTTAATTTACCTTTTCTTTTTTACAAAATCAACGAAATGAAAAAAATCCAATTTCATTACTTAAAAAAATTACATCCGATTAAAATTCTTACACTAAACATCACCGTGAGAAAGTATCAAAATTTCAGACCTGTTATATTCGCTAACGAACCGTTCCAATCGGAAAATGGGATTTTTCGGTTTTCCCCATGGTAACGAAAATCCTTAGCGAGGTAAAATTTAGCCCGATCTCTATAGTCGGACGAGAAGTGCTTTCCCCCCCCTTCAACCACAAAATTGACCCGGTAATATTTTGCCGAATCTACCCAAAGCAATATATATATCGAATCTTTTCGAACAGTCCTCTCTCGAAAATCGAACGAGCGATATTTTCACAATTCTCGTATTTGAAATTTCAAATATAAAAATTCATCACAATACACGAAAAAAAAAAAAAAAAAATCAATAAAAATACTCACGTCGATAAAATTCTCGTTGCCTCAATTTAATCCAAAACAATTCCACGTTAATCGTCGTAAATATTTTCTATTCAGTATTTTTGTTTTTTTGTTTTCTTTCGTTATTTCACAACTGCGTTTCGACGACAAAGTTCATAACAATAAATGAGCCGGTTCCAGGCTCTTCCTTGGTATCTCAATGTCCTCGAGTCAAAAGCCTTTTCAAATTGACTATTATTACAGGGGATAGTATTAATCTCGTTCCATTAAAATTGCCTCAAAAAATGAAGCACGAAGCCCCCACGAACGTTGGAGACCCGCGATACGAACGATAGTTCGTGCATGTGTTTTTTTTTTAATGCAGAAAATATTAAAAGAAAGTTTACAAAAAAAAAAAAGCGCGAGATATGGTATTATAGATTCTTTGTTTGAACGTGGAAGTAAATTCGAACGCGCACGAAGGAACGAAGGATCGACACTGAGCGAGACGGTGAAGGCGCAAAACCGAATAACTGACGCCACACGGTGCTGCGCGGCTTCTAGGCTCTGTAGGTCTCGACCGTTATCCGTCTCTCCTCTCGCTCCCTTCTACCGAATTTCTCTAATTCTCTCTTCCTCGCTCTCCCTCAGTCTTTAATATCAGCCGCGGCTCGTCGACCCCCTCTTTGTGTCTCGTCCCTCTCTCTCGCTCTCTCTCTCTTTCACCCTTGTTTCCACTCACTTTACTTCCCCCCTCGCCGTTCTCGTTCCTCTCTAGCTCGCATTCGCCTCGTTCATGCCCGTGCTCAATATCGACACAGTGATTGGCACACCTGTATTCGAGACTAAAGAAAAACATTTATTGGCACACCTGTTCATAGGCCAAATCCCTACGGCGATGCCGGTAGACCGCCTGGTGGCGGCTAAATGTACCAATCTAACCTAGAGTACGAAAAGATTATCGTAATTTTTTCGTAGTTAGTCCTGTAATAGTTCTGGTAGTTTGAAGTTTAACGTACGAATCTATGCGCCGAATCGAGTTTTAAACTTGCGTTTATTGCTCGATGGCGAATTTCACAGGTGCAGGCTTCGATCGGTCGGCAAGTTTGAACTTGAGTTCTGCGCTTGAATCTCCGGATTCGAAGCGCGGAGAATCAAAGGAAATTTACTGGTCTAACGGACCATTGAATAGGTACCTGATTGGCAGGAAAATACACTTGTAATCATGTTGCGAATGTCCTTAGACATACTTGGTTAAGTGAATTCTCAAGGGGCCATGATAACTGGCAATGATAGAGCTCTAATGGTAGTCCGTTTCTTCAATTGGTAAATCAAAAGTGTAATCATACTCGTTGCCGGTCGTTGGAACCGACTATTTTTGACAGGAACGCGACTTAAAATCCAACATTACATACTACATTCTAAGATCTTCCGTTAACACTTTACCACTGCAAGCATCATCAATTCTCATCTAGTGACATTTTTTCCTCGTTCTGATTCCCAATTTCCCCGAGTTTTCCTGTCTCCCACTTGCCAATGATCCACTGGCCAATGACCGTAGCCTCACCTAGAATTCATACCACGCACGTAACCGTCCACGGGGAATCCCCCCCTCTGCGAGTTCCTCAATCGCACACGCGCGCTCCGACGCGCCTCTACGACCACGAAACCACTTTGCTTCTGCTTTCTGGCACCGCGGGCCGCTATACCAAGGGGCAGCGATGATGTTCTTCGCGTTGTTGTAGAGCACGTTTCGCGAATGCTCAAGAACGCACCGCGCCGGTTACTCAGCTGCTTGTTACGTGTATAGATGTAGGGTTGCGCGGTGAAAACGACGTGGTCGTGGAGTTTCGCATTCTCGGGGTGGGGATATATCGACCCCTCCCAACCGGGATGACACATCCTCCAATGCGAACCTCCAAAAAGGATTACGTCACGTTGGGTATATTATTGACGCGAGCGGTCCGACCAGCCGGCAGGAGCAACCTCCGCTTCTCTCCTCCATATATCTCTTTCCTCTCTCTCTCTCTCTCTCTCTCTCATGCTATCTCTCCCACTGTTACATCTCGCTTCTCTATATAACTACCCCTAAAGAAACCCGCGATCTTTTATACCTCTCCTCGTACCATTTGGTCTTCTTCCGAATCGCCTCCCCTGGGTCCTACGTTGCAATTCCCCACCGCTCTGTTTCCTCAATCATTGCTATACCTTGAGCCATCAGGGAATGAGGCAGTCACTGGTGATTCCAGCAAAAAAAAACAGTTATTGGCAGACTGGAGTTTCTTTATTCCTCAGTATTCTGAGCTACCGTACAGATGTCAATCATTGTAACGTGCTGACGACTGAAGGCTGTTCCTCTGCACTCTCACAAGTGGTATGCGGTACATATACATATAGGAAATTCTGCGCTAGTGGCGCAACTATATAAACTCATGGGTACACAGAGATGTGTGCATGCATGTGTATATGCAGGTGGAAGAATATGTTATATCCAACAGACGCACAGATACGTTGCCCTGGAAATCAAGGTTCCATAGGACATAGGCAGCCGCAGGTCGTTGGGGGTTGCAAGGGCAAGGGTGCTCCCGCTGTGGGATCCACACACACACACACACACACACATACACACACATATATATATATATTCACCCCTCACTTTCTTCATTCCTTCTTCCCCCCTCTGTGTATCGACCAACAGCGGGGTTCACCGCTACCGCTTACCTTACTACCTATAACCAGACTTCGATCCTTCCTACCTGAATTTACACTAGCGGACTCTCATCCTCTTTGGGGATCATCGATTCCCAGCGAATTTTTTTACAAAATTCCCTCTGCCACAGAATCGAATAACTCGGATGCGTTCGTGTCACATATGATAAATTCCAAAAGCCACTCTTTGTCTTCTCGAGGCTGCTGGAGGGAACAAAAAACAAAGAGCCCTTTTCTTTGAGCCCCAGTTTACCGCACGTGATGCAAAAGTATTTTCCTATAAATATAGCTGAGGCTCACTCGACCCTTCCTGGCCCTTTCATCGATTCGTACTTTTCTCAATTCCCCGAGGATATGTCGAGAATAATTGGAAAACTTTCTCGCTACGTGAGAAATGCGAAAGACTCTTTTTTTTTTTTTATTTTCATGAAATCCCTGAAACGGAAACGAATTTGAACACGAAAGTCTGAAATGTTGGATACATGCGTTACATCTGTATGTAAATCTGTACGGACTCTTTTCTCGTCAACTTTTGTGTCGCATCATCGAGAGTTTTGACGAATTTAAATTGCCCGAAGTACGTCAGTATGACCAAGCATCGCTAATAGAATACACGTTTACCAAGAAATCTGGTCACTATAGTGAATTATAACTTTGATAGAATAAACGAATTAAATAATTTAATGAATTGAATAAATTTTGGGATCTTGCCGTCATTCAATGATGAAAAATCATCGAACCTTCGTAATACTGACGAACAAAAAAAAACAAACAACTTATCGAAAAAATGGCCCACACAGCACAGATCTCTGAATTATATCTTGAAGACATCATTGATGAAATTCTGAAATCTTATTGTAAATAGGTCTCAAAGTACTCATTGACCTCAAATGCGTTTTTGATGTTTTTTTTTTTGGAAGATCTGACACTTTTTTTTATATAAAACCACTTACAAATGAACAAGCAGTGTTGATCGGGTTAGTAAAGAAATGCCTATTCCACGAACAACAAGACAGCTGAACAAAAGTACGTTTTTTTTTTTTTTGAATAATATAATGTCAGCGATTTGGAGAGTGTACACGCGCTCAGCGGCGCATGGATTACTTCCGGTGCTGACGCTAGATGACTTCAATGATATCACTTCCCGCAAGTGATTCAATAGCATGTATCAAATAATAATATGGAACCGTCTTTCCGTTACTGTCAGAGAGCTCAAACAGGTCACAAAAAAGACTAAATAAATTGTAAAACAGCTCGAAATTTGCTGGATTCGAATTCTTTCGGAGAACTTTCAGACGTCATGCTGAACCATTGTCGAAGAACACATTTAAGGTATTTTCCATTTTTGAAGATCCATTTGAGAAAACTTTGCGTCATCAGCTTACAGAATTACATGGTCCAATGACGATTCGCGCGTGCCAAAAGTTGTTTCGCCATATCGACAACGGATTTAAAAAAATAGCCTACTCGCCACACTATACTGCCTTCTTCCTCAAAAGCCCAATTCCATTTTTTTTTTCTTTTCCGCAAAGTACGGCAATAAAAATTCTCGAGCTAAAATTACTCGTATCACGGTCAGACTACCTCAACGGATTCTTCGAAGCTTTCCCCCCCGCTGACAATCTCTCCATCCTCGCGTATGGAGAAGGAGCGCATGTATCATCATCGAATTAAATTTCCTTCTGCAGTAACACCAACGTGATCTTTGCTCGTGCATGACCCGTGAACCTGCATTAATGCACTCTCAACGAGGGCGTTAATTGGACAAAGGTCACGACTCTCCAAGATCTGCCATACATATATCTGTGTGTGTGTGTGTGTGTGTGTGTGTGTATACATAAATCTTCAGGAAATATATCACATGGACTCTGTGTTGCATGATAGAGATAAAGATAGGGATATCCTTGAGAATATGAACCTCGTCGTACTCGGTTGGTCAGTGACGTTATGACCAATTGCATTGTGGCAAGGTACGTCATCGTGAAAATTAAACGCCTCGACAGTCCGAGGAGAATGAATTTACTCTCCCTACTCCGGTCTCCATGTCATACATACCCGAAAGGCACGCGAGGTCCTCTACCAGAGAGATGGAGGCAAATTGTCGGAGATCAGAGAATCCATATGTGAGAGACATTGTCAGGGTATACAACGGTTCTGATACGTCGTAAGAGAAATGGCAAGAGATAAAAATCGAGAAATAGAGAGAGAGAGAGAAAAGGCAGTTTGGGTGGGGAACAAGCTTAACGGATCGTCGAGACTCCTCGTGGCGTCAGCCAATTGATAACTTCGTTGGTGACTTGTCATCCATTCATGCGAATAATTTCTTCGAAACCGTACAGTGAGATATATACATGTATACATACTTTTGCTCTCAGCATCATCCATAGCTGGAGTCAAATACCTTGGGGGTTCAAGAGTTTTGCAACAAAGTTACACAACGTTGCAAATTTTCAATTAAAATTCTGTAATTTTGCAATTTGTGCTACTTTTACACTTGGCATATCGCTCTTTTTACAATACCCAATTTTACCTTTGCCCTTCGACACTGCTTCGGTAAGGCTTCCACACGCTACAATACATGCACTACTAACGGTTCATTGAAACTAGGGTGCTCTTGTTTTTTTCTTTTTTTTTTTTAAACTCCATTAGACTTGGGGCGAATTTTCGATCTCTTTCGTTTTAATTTTTAAGTCTTTGTTCTTTTGGCTTTTGACAAAAGACTTGTATGAGTGAAATGCAATTGGCATTTTTGCCGATTGTACAAGACCTCGAAACGTTGTCAATGATTGAACGAACAAAAGAATCTTTCGTCTGAAAAATTTGGACAAAATTAAAAGTGTCGAAATTTAAGAAATTTTGAATCTCGCTATTTCGGAGCATAGCTATATTTGATAATAATTTTTCATCTTATTATGATCGTACTGTCCGAATTTTTAATCGAATTTTTACAATCAAGATTCAATGCTAAAAGTTATAAATTTGAAATTATAATTTTGGACAAATAAAAATGGAGTAAAAATATCAATTATCGGCCAAGTTTGGGCTTTTGGCTTTGAGCGTATTGAAAAACACGTGCCATAATTTTTTCAGATTTTTTCCTTCATTTTTTTAGCTACCATTGGCCATCGAATTTATTAATTTGAAACTTTTTTGTTTTTTTTTTTTTTCATTTAATTTTGGCGGTTTGAATTTGAAAAAAAAAAAGACCAATTGCTTATTTATTTTGTAAAAAAATCTGAACTTTCCGAAAAAAATATAGCCTCATTAATATACGTGGTAGAAGACTCTCAAAATAAAGATTATAATCTGAAAAGTCGTTTTTTCGCCATTGCCCAAAGTTCAAAAAAATATTTCTATATTTTTTTCAGAAAGCTGAGAAAATTTTACATTTCCTGGGATTAGTAAAGCCCAAACTTGGCCGATAATAATTGATGTTTTTACTCATATATTAAAAACTGTGATTTCTTGAAAAGCAATAAAAAATCAAGCTTATAGCCAGAGTCGTTACATGGCTTAATCCCTCTTCGTAATACTCCCTCGTACTCATTCTACTTCGACGCTTTATCCTTCGTCTTCTCGTCTTTCATGTCCTCAGCGTTTTGGCAGACCAACTTCTCGTCTTTCCTTGCTTCTCATGTACTTATAACTTCTGGTTGGACATTATATACCTCGAGAAACTCATACCCAGGCATGAATCATCGTTCTCGCGATATCAGGAGGCAAAGAGAGAGAGAGAGAGAGAAAGATAGAGAGAGAGAGAGAGAGAGCGAGAGAGAGAGAGAAAGAAAGAGAGAATCCTCGAGAGAACCAAAAGTTGTAGAAAAAGAAAAAAAAAAATACCATCGCAGACATACCAGTCCATCTATCACGACTTTTGGCGTGCATATGAGGATTTTAGTTTTTTTTTTTTTCTTTCATTGCCCTCACATGCACCCTTTTGCTCTTTTCTCTCTTTGATTCGTTTTTTTTTCTCCTTTTTTTTAAGTCTACATATGGAGTACGAGGGCTACACTATACAAATGAAAAAAAAATCACCATGATTTAATTTCAAGATAAAACATGGAAACAATAATTACAACTTCTCTCTGATAATTATACACGAATCTTTCTCGATTTATGATGAATCATATTTTTTTTTTAATTTCATCGTAATCAGCGAAAAATTCTCGTTTTTTTTCAAATTTTCTCTATTTGTTTATTTGCATTTTTGCATTTACTTTGTATTAAATGAACGAGAAGCGGTATACTCGTATAACCGCGCCATGGATATCCACAAAGCGAGATAAGGACGAGAAAAATATAAATAAACGTATGAGAGGGTTGGGTCCGGCGAAGAGAGGAGGAACGAGTTTGCGAAATCAGGCAGGATCTCATCTGTTGGAAAACGAGCGAGCGAGAGAAAGAGCCTGCGGTGCTGGTCTCGCAGGATTTTTTTTTTTTTCATATTTCGCTACACAGAGTTCCGGAACACTTGTGCATTCAATATGAAGACTGGAGAACAACAAACTCTTAACATATGCCGAGTTCGTAATATTTTTTTTTTTGTTTTTTTTTTTTGCCATTTTTCTGGTTCACGTGCCCCGTCATGATTTTCGATAATTAATATCACTTGACCACAATTAAATAGAGAGAGAGAGAGAGAGAGAGGGCTGTATAATTATGGCTTTTGATTGACTATCCCTGAGGAGAAATGAGCTCCGGGAGCTTCGATGAAAGTAGAAACGGATGTATGAAGCGTCGTTAGAATTGAAAGATTACAGTACTCGAGACACGTAACTTTCGCAAATTAAATCGAGAGCAATCTTTGCAATCCTCATTCAACATACGTACAGCATACTTGAGAAAGTTAATGACTTTCGCAAAGATTTGTCTTTTAAAATTCAAAGCAAAAATCAGCAGTATCGATTTCTCATAATTTCACTTTTAAAAACTCTGAACTTTTATCTTTCCCCTCGAGTACTCTGAGAATTAACATTATTTTTAATTCTGCTGAACAAAATTGTAAAGGAATTATGGAAATGTCATTTTTTTTGCTGAATGTAAAAGTAGATGGAAAATTTTTTTTTTGTTTGGTTCGTTAAAAACGTTAAACAAGTTTTTTTTTTCGATAAAAAAATATGGAGATCGTAGAACTTTAATTTATTAATTTAATTTTTATAAATTTCATTTTAAAGATCTCAGCTTTTTTTATTGGAAAAATTTTGTAAATTAAATGCAAATTTAAAGTTAATCAATTTTCCAATTTTTAGGTAAAAAGATAATCTAAAATTTGTTAAATCTCTCGTACAATGAGATTTTCTACACAATCACATCAATGTGAAATTTTTGTCCATCGTCGTTTGCTTCTTTTTCATGATTCAATGAGTGTTCCGCATCGAGAACGAAAAATTCTCAAAAATTACGAATCAATGCTTTACAGGACTCGAGGCACTCGAGAAAGCCCTTTACTGTTGGGAAGATGCACTCACAGCATTTAGTTCGACTCTCACGAATAACGATGTGCTTGCTCTACCATCGAAGGCCGATGCTGCATTCACACACGATGTTCAGGAACTTCTTGACTTGGGCTATCAAATACAGAGCACCGCCGAGCTTCTCTTCATCGATCAGGTGGCCAATTAACGTTAAATTATCTCGTTAACGATTAATAAACGATAATTGATGCATCGATTGATGAAAATTAACGAGATAATAAACCAGAACCGATTCATCATTGACGGATACTTTTTTTCAGCACTCCGTACTGTTTTGCAATGAGAGCGATGGAAGCGGACCCAGCCGAAGACAATCTACCGTAGGATCGAGATTTACCAGGGATAAAGGAGACGCTGCATCGTCACCCGAATCGTTCGAATCTGCAAAAGATGGGGTCAGTTTGTTGCTATTTTTATACTTGCAAAAATCGATTTAAAAAAAAAAATGACTTACAGCTACCATGTTTTTTCGAGCAAATTTGGAATTTTTAATTAAATTTCTAACAAACTTGAAACTTTAGACGATAAATTTCAATTAGATCTGAATATTTTCCATTGAGTTGCAGATTTTTTGAAGAAAAAAAACTTTGCATCAAATTTGGAGTAAATTTTTTTTAGTCGCATCCCTTCGGGTCATATTTTTAAAAATATTTCTCGAAATTCTACCACAAATTCTACTACAAAATGTAATAAATGTAATGTTTTTCGATAATTTTTTTTGAGATTTATAAAAAAGTTACAAAAAAAAAGCAACATCGACAAAATTTATTTCTTCGAATCAACTAAAAGTTAATCGAGCAACATATTTTTTCGCTTCCTTGATTTTTTTTTCAAATAATTTTTAGGACAGAGCGGAAGTGATTTTTTTTTTTTTTTGTCATTTCTCAGGTAGCAGATCTGAGGGAGTTTGAAGAATTTGCCGAATTATTTCCACAATTCGAGAGGCAAAAGTTGTATCACGAGGCAATGAAGGAATACGAGGACAGAGGAATTCCATGCAGGCGTTTGCACACGGATCTCGTAAAGTGCGGTTCCGACGTCGAATACGTGGCCAAAGTACAATGTTTGCGTCAAGCTTACACGAGATTGTTCAGTCTTCCAGGTGCTTCAGTCTGGATAGCCGATATAGGTCGTCAAATAATAAGCGATCTCATCGTCTTTGCCGATAGAGTAAGTGATTTAATTTTTTTACAACTGGAAAAAAAAAATTAAGGTTTTTTTTAGGTCGCGGAAGAGATGAGCAATGATTTTTTTCATTGAATTTCCATTTATTCATAAAATGGTGAAAAAAAAATTAGAGATAATTTTCCAATTAGCGAGATGAGCCATCGTTCTTAATTTTGGGACCAATATTATAAATTATAATACTTGAACAAATAATTTTCCATTTCGAGGACAGGCACCGCAGTGAAATTTACCATTTATCATTGTCAATTGTGGAGGAAAATTTTTAAAAGCTATTTTGAAGATTCAACACCGATAGAGTACGTGATTCAATTTTCTTATAGCTGGAAAAAAAAATTGATGGTTTTTTAGGTCACGGAAGAGATGAGCAATGATTTTTTTCATTGAATTTTCATTTATTCATAAAATGGTGAAAAAAAATTAGAGATAATTTTTCAATTAGCGAGATGAGCCATCTTTCTTAATTTTGGGACCAATATTATAAATTATAATACTTGAACAAATATTTTTCCATTTCAAGGACACGCACCGCAGTGAAATTTACCATTTATCATTGTAAATTGTGGAGGAAAATTTGTAAAAGTTATTTTGAAGATTCAACACCGATAGAGTACCGCGATTTAATTTTCTTACAGCTGGAAAAAAAAATTCATGGTTTTTTAAGTCACGGAAGAGATGAGCAATTATTTTTTTCATTGAATTTTCGTTTATTCATAAAATGGTAAAAGAAAATTAGAGATAATTTTTCAATTAGCGAGATGAGCCATCCTTCTTAATTTTGGGATCAATATTGTAAATTATAATACTTGAACAAATATTTTTCCATTTCGAGGACACGCACCGCAGTGAAATTTACCATTTATCATTGTAAATTGTGGAGGAAAATTTGTAAAAGCTATTTTGAAGATTCACCACCGATAGAGTACGCGACTTAATTTTTTTACAGCGAGAAAAAAAAAAATAATGTTTTTTTAGGTCACGGAAGAGATGAGCAATGATTTTTTTCATTGAATTTTCATTTATTCATAAAATGGTGAAAAAAAATTAGAGATAATTTTTCAATTAGCGAGATGAGCCATCTTTCTTAATTTTGGGACCAATATTATAAATTATAATACTTGAACAAATATTTTTCCATTTCAAGGACACGCACCGCAGTGAAATTTACCATTTATCATTGTAAATTGTGGAGGAAAATTTGTAAAAGTTATTTTGAAGATTCAACACCGATAGAGTACCGCGATTTAATTTTCTTACAGCTGGAAAAAAAAATTCATGGTTTTTTAAGTCACGGAAGAGATGAGCAATTATTTTTTTCATTGAATTTTCGTTTATTCATAAAATGGTAAAAGAAAATTAGAGATAATTTTTTAATTAGCGAGATGAGCCATCGTTCTTAATTTTGGGACCAATATTATAAATTATAATACTTGAACAAATATTTTTCCATTTCGAGGACACGCACCGCAGTGAAATTTACCATTTATCATTGTAAATTGTGGAGGAAAATTTGTAAAAGCTATTTTGAAGATTCACCACCGATAGAGTACGCGATTTAATTTTCTTACAGCTGGAAAAAAAAAATTGATGGTTTTTTAGGTCACGGAAGAGATGAGCAATTATTTTTTTCATTGAATTTCCATTTATTCATAAAATGGTGAAAAAAAATTAGAGATAATTTTTCAATTAGCGAGATGAGCCATCTTTCTTAATTTTGGGACCAATATTATAAATTATAATACTTGAACAAATAATTTTCCATTTCGAGGACAGGCACCGCAGTGAAATTTACCATTTATCATTGTCAATTGTGGAGGAAAATTTTTAAAAGCTATTTTGAAGATTCAACACCGATAGAGTACGTGATTCAATTTTCTTATAGCTGGAAAAAAAAAATTGATGGTTTTTTAGGTCACGGAAGAGATGAGCAATTATTTTTTTCATTGAATTTTCATTTATTCATGAAATGGTGAAAGAAAATTAGAGATAATTTTTCAATTAGCGAGATGAGCCATCCTTCTTAATTTTGGGATCAATATTATAAATTATAATACTTGAACAAATATTTTTCCATTTCGAGGACACGCACCGCAGTGAAATTTACCATTTATCATTGTCAATTGTGGAGGAAAATTTGTAAAAGTTATTTTGAAGATTCAACACCCATAGAGTACGCGATTTAATTTTCTTACAGCTGGAAAAAAAAAAATTGATGGTTTTTTAGGTCACGGAAGCGGTGAGCAATGATTTTTTTCATTGAATTTCCATTTATTCATAAAATGGCAAAAGAAAATTAGAGATAATTTTTCAAATAGCGAGATGAGCCATCGTTCTTAATTTTGGGACTAATATTATAAATTATAATACTTGAACAAATATTTTTCCATTTCGAGGACACGCACCGCAGTGAAATTTACCATTTATCATTGTCAATTGTGGAGGAAAATTTTTAAAAGCTATTTTGAAGATTCACCACCGATAGAGTACGCGATTTAATTTTCTTACAGCTGGAAAAAAAAATTCATGGTTTTTTAAGTCACGGAAGAGATGAGCAATTATTTTTTTCATTGAATTTTCGTTTATTCATAAAATGGTAAAAGAAAATTAGAGATAATTTTTCAATTAGCGAGATGAGCCATCGTTCTTAATTTTGGGACCAATATTATAAATTATAATACTTGAACAAATATTTTTCCATTTCGAGGACACGCACCGCAGTGAAATTTACCATTTATCATTGTAAATTGTGGAGGAAAATTTGTAAAAGCTATTTTGAAGATTCACCACCGATAGAGTACGCGATTTAATTTTCTTACAGCTGGAAAAAAAAAATTGATGGTTTTTTAAGTCACGGAAGAGATGAGCAATTATTTTTTTCATTGAATTTTCGTTTATTCATAAAATGGTAAAAGAAAATTAGAGATAATTTTTCAATTAGCGAGATGAGCCATCGCTCTTAATTTTGGGATCAATATTGTAAATTATAATACAAATATTTTTCCATTTTGAGGACACGCACCGCAGTGAAATTCATGTTGAAAATTCAACACCGATTCGACAAGCGCGAAGAAATCTTTCGGATACCAATGAAATTTCTCGTTCGCCGAGGACACTCTTCCTGTTTTTTTTTTTTTTCTTTTTCTTTCAACCTTGTATTTTCATTTTCAGGATCCCAAGGAATATCTGACTCATTACGAGCGCATGATGGAGTTTCTCGCGAATCCGAGCAATCACAGCATAATGCACGAAGAGTTGTCAGGCCGCGGTGTTCAATGTATCAATTTCTACGACGTGCTTATAGATTTTATACTTTTGGACGCATTCGAGGAGGTACAAAAGCCACCATCCTCCATCAAGGCTATACTGCAGAATCGTTGGATCTCCGCGAGTTTTCGAGAAACGGTAAATTCATTCTCCGGCATATCAAATATCAGAGGGAAACTTTTCGAATCAAGAAAAAAAGAAAATTATTTTCACCATTCGAAGCACGGCTTAAATTTGAAAAAAAAAGGTGCTCGTTGGCCCTATAGTTGATGAATTATTGAAAAATGAGTTGAAAAAAGTCATCGTTCAACGTGTCAAATATTATTTTTTTCTCTAAAAAAGTATGGGGAGTACTGCCCCTAAAAAAAATCTTAATTTTCATTCTAAAGGACTAATTAATTTATTTTTTTATTTTTTAAATTTCTGCTCAACAATTAGTCATTATTATTCATTCGATAAACTCTCTCAAATTGATTTTCATTCGAACGATACTAATCTCTGACCCCTACGTTTTTTTTTGTTTTTTTTTCCCACTATAACATAATTAAAAAAAAAAAAAGTTATCAGCGTTGTTTAATTTACGAAATTTATGTCAAAGGCCATTGGGACAGCCGTATGGTCGGTTCTCATGGGCAAACGACAGATGCTCAAGTACGACAAAGGCTTCCTGGCGCATTTCTACTCGATATCCGAGCAAATATCGCCGGTACTCGTATGGGGCTTTCTCGGACCCGAGGGCAGCCTCAACTCTACGTGTAATTATTTTCGCGAGCAGGTCATCGAGTTTCTCATCGATATATTCAATTTCTTCAAAGTACGATACACGAACGTCGATAATTTGGCCGAGGATATATTGCGCGAAATGCGCATAAGAGTTGAAAATATAAATCAGCGATTAGCTCTTGAAGATTGTTGAACGTAAAATCAAAGATGCATTTCGAATTATGAGAAATAACGGAAGAGCCTCGGCGGACATTTCTTTTGAAAAAAAAAAAAAAAAAAAAATGCGTCCACGAAAGGAAGAATCATTCGCGAATCGAATTACGAGATTATTTATCTCATAGCTGGCTGCTGCAAAGATCTTTTCTAGTCTTTTTCCCCAAATTCATATTTCGCTCGTCGAGTATCGAGTCCAGAAGGAACTTTTTTTTTTCTCAGCTAGGCATTTCTCGAGAGGGCCTTCAGGGAATATATTTTATAAATAGGATAAATCTATAACGTATTTATATATATATATATATTAGGGCGGTTCAAAAAAATGACTTTTTTTTTAGATTTCGCTCTTCTCCGAGATTCTTGTACTTTTTCACCAAAAAAAAAATAGCTCACGCGAAAGGGCTGGGCTGAAAAAAAAATTTTTTACTACTGCCTCAACGACGTTGAAATTTTGAAAAAGGGGAATTTCAAAATTGAAATATCCGTAAATCCTTCGGTGGCTATGTTTCGTTATAACGAAACAAAAGTTTTTGTCAAACCTGAGATGCGTGTAATTTTTTTTTTTTTTTTGCAGTACCGAAAAATCTGTAATTGAAATTCGTAAAAACTAATTTTAAAATAGATTTTTCGGTACTAAAAAAAAAAAAATCGCACGCATCTCAGGTTTGACAAAAACTTTTGTTTCGTCACCGAAGGATTTAAGGATATCTGAATTTTGAAATTCCCGAAAAAAAAAGCCTTTTTTTCAAAATTTCAACGTCGTTGAGGGCAGTGGTAAAAATTTTTTCACAGCCCAGCCCATTCGCGTGAGCTATTTTGTTTTTTTTTAGTAAAAACAAAGTACAAGAATCTCGGAGAGCAGCGAAATTAAAAAAAAAAAGGCCCTTTTTCGAACCGCCCTGATGTACAATTTATATAGCGTATATTTAATTTTAATCTCAGGTGTTGCGCTGTGCGCGACAATTATATTAATTGATGCGCGATATTTGTTCGGAAAAAAAATTCAAAGACGTGGCCAAAGCCAACGGGTTAGGAAGTAACGGGAAAAGAAAGGAAAAAAAAAAAATTAAGGACGAATCCAGACTCATATTTATATTTTATGTATTTTATGCAAATAGTAATTTTGTTTGTACAGTAGATATATGACTAGTCCTCTACTTCCGCACAGTAACGAGCAAGACGCGAAAGTAATTTTCATTCAATCTTTTTTTTTTTTTTTTTTTTTTTTTTTTTTTGTACAAAAGTCATTGACTCAGCGATTTTTTTTTTTCATTTTTAACATTCTAAGTACACTGCCATTATCATAACGATGGATATAATACCGATCGAGACGAAATTCTATCCTTACCGATGATATTCGATTCGAATATTCGAATTTTTGTACTTGCGGGACCGGAAGTCTTCCGAATCTCCGATATTCGGAGAATTCGAATATTGGAATTGAATTATTCGATTCGCATATTTCAAAAAATTTGTATTTCATCGGGGGAAAAAAAAAAAAAAAAATCGTATACGTACGTAGATTTCACGAAACATTCCTTGTCGTTGACGAAAACTTTTTTTTTTCCGTATTCAACGCAATTTTTAACAGATTGTTCAATTCTACGATAAGACAAGCGCGCGCGGGCCTCGCCAACGAATCTAATAATACTTGTATTTTAGCCCGAGATACATAATTTGTGATCTCGAAGTCTCGGATAAATTTGCGAAAACATTCGAGCCAACTTTAATCTTGTCTGCGATCGTGCAATTTCGATCATACGAGTGAATATAAAAAAAAAAAAGCGAGTATTAATCGGGCAAAACTGAAAAAAAAATGATTATTGGATGAATCCGATAGATGTATACATAATTTTTAAATATATACTAATATTATATTCGTTCGAACCCTGTGTGTTGTATCCCTTATTTCAATATTTCGTTATTTCACTTAATTTGGAGTTTGAGTTGAATTTTTTTTTTTTTTTTCTCAATCATTGGGGCGCATAATGCAGAGAAAGTAAAAATAACGAGGACGTATTTTTTTATTTTTCGTTAAAAATGACAGATGCACACGTTATATCACACAGTTGGAATCAATTTTGTGGTGTTTGTTGCAAGGATAACGAAAAAAAATGTTAGAAAGCAAGATTTTACATTTTTCATGGAAAAAAAACCTAATGAAAAAATAAAAATCGATTTTTCGACGATTATGACAGTTTAAAAAAATTTGAAATATTTTTTTTTTTAATTCCTCGAACTTTTTTTCAAAAGGAATACGTCTCTTTTCAGATGGAGAATTTCAATCTAAAGGCTCAGCGAAAAAAAAAAAAAAAAAGAAAATTGGAAAAAAAAAATTTTATGCAAAATTTGAAATAAAAATGTTATATAATGCGAGTATATTTCTCAATATATTCGCGAATATTTTGTAAATAAATATTGTAAAGAAAAGAAAATTGGAAAAAAAAAAATGTTATGCAAAATTTGAAATAAAAATGTTACCTATATAATGCGAGTATATTTCTCAATATATTCGCGAATATTTTGTAAATAAATATTGAGAAATATACTCGCATTATATAACATTTTTATTTCAAATTTTGCATAAAATTTTTTTTTTTTCCAATTTTCTTTTCTTTTGCTGAGCCTTTAGATTGAATTTCTCCATCTGAAAAGAGACGTATTCCTTTTGAAAAAAAGTTCGAGGAATTAAAAAAAAAATATTTCAAATTTTTTAAAACTCTCATAATCGTCGAAAAATCGATTTTTATTTTTTAAATAGGTTTTTTTTCCATGAAAAATGTAAAATCTTGCCTTCTAACATTTTTTTTCGTTATCCTTGCAACAAACACCACAAAATTGATTGTTAGCAATTTTTCGCTCCGACACACTATTTCCATGTAATAAAATCAGAGAGAAAAAACAAGCAAAAATCGCATTTTCCTGTAATTTCACCCCCTATCAATGCCACCATAAATTTAATACATATCAATATTTTTGTTTTAAAGAGTACTATGGCATAATGTCGATGGCAGAAAAATTCAAGATATTAAGGTTTTTAAGTGGTCATGTTGATGTGGAATGCCTCATATATAGATATAGCGTAACATGTGTGACGTCATAATGTTATAATTTTCAATCTGTTATATCAACGACAATTTTCATTCAAATAAAAAAATAAAAAATACGTCCTAAATATTTTTTCCCTAACTACCGGATTATTGAATAAAAAAATTTCATTCAAACTCCCAACTTTAATTTTTTGTCCGCGTGAACGAACAAGTTTTGCCACCTTTTTTTGTTTTACAAATCCAAAACAACGGTAAATGCATATTTGCGGATATGCATTTATTGTTATGAAATTTCATTAACGCGAAACGGCCATAACCGAGCGAAAAGAAAATTTGCACAGCCGATATGCAAGTATTGCGGCGAAATGTGACCATTTGGGTTGGTCCTTAAAAAGGTTATTTTGTGAATTTCGATCGCGTCCAACAACGCAAATCGGCTCCAAATAATTCAAAAATAATTCTCTCATTTTTTTCAGATTTTTATCTCAACTCCAACTCGTGCCCCCCCCCCCAAGAGGCTGGATTTCCGCATTCAACCCTTTCAGGGGGCACATCAAATCTACACCTATTTAGAATTGAAAAATTTTAAATTCAGATTCGTATTCAGCGACCCAAGAAACCCCCCCGTACTGAATTTGAAAAAAAAATTAGAGAATTATTTTTGAATTATTCGGAGCCGATGTGAAAAGCAATCTGTGTAAAAGATCAGCTGTCCGTCTCAATGGGAAGGGTCCCTTGTAATTTTCGATTTTTTATTTTCATGTTCCGGACGCTAAGAAGTTTCTTGGATGTTTCATTATTACGCTTTAAACAATTATATTTGGTATCGTTAATCAATTATTGTTAATATCAAATATTCAATGATTATTAATATCACGATCCCTGTGGCGCTGTCTCTCTCTCGCGATCGAGCAATCTTCATGCGTGTCTCGCTCGCAATTGCGGACGAGCGAGATCGCGCGCGCATGAATTTCTAATTTCTCGCGGATAAAATTTTATTTTCTTTGATTTTTTTTATTTTATTGCAGCGATATTTTTTATCGCGTCGGTCGATTTTCATGATTTTCATGGATATCGACGAAAACTCGTCACATTACGTCGAAGTGATCGATCAGGGCATCCATCGTTTCGTCGTCGGATTCGGACTCCGAGGACGAATGAGACGCGGGAGGAACATTGACAATATCGTTCTCGCGCTTGTACTGTTCCCAGCTCTTCCAATCTAAAAATTTCATAATTTTCAGCTCGTCGGAACGGCATTTGCAACAATTTAAATCTTTCCCCCCCGTCCCCGCTAAACGGGTACGCTACGATATATGAAAAATTTGAAGCGACGAATATACCGACCTCTTTGGCGCTGTTTCACTGTAATCGCATTTTCATTGAATTTGTCCGGATCGGCAACAATGTGAGGATTATTTTCTCTCCCTAGACACAATCTCATCCAATCGAGCCCTGCAAAATCGACGAATTATCCCGTTCTACGCGATTAATCCGAAAATCATATATATATTTTTTTTTGTTTCTTTGTACTCACACCTATGGGCTTTCGGTAAAATAATTCTGATCTCCCTTTGAACATTATAATGAGCGCATTTTTCCGGTACAACGGCCCCGAACAGATGTATGCACAGATAATAGGGTCGATCGTTTATCGTGGTGCTGCGGTTCGTGAAGGTCATGAAAATTTATGGGCCAATCGTATATTCGAGTATGTGAAGAAGAAGAAGAAGAAAAAAGTATCATTGAAGGGTAAGGAATGGGGAGAGAATCTGTGTGTGTTACTTACCTGAATCTCAAGTGATCTTCGTCAACGAGAAGAAAGTAATCATCAACGTCCATCAACATTATTCGTAATGTCACACTCGCGTCGTTCTGATACCATAATACTTTTGGGGTGGGCAATTTTGATACCAAAGCCGGACATACGTTCATGATTATAATAATACGTTTTTTTTTCTTTCGATTAAAACTAAAAACTTCGACAATTCACAGCATTGAAACGGAATAGGATCTTATATATTGTGCGGATTCATAGGGGAGAAATTGATTTGAAAATTAAAATTGGAGAAAGAATGAAAGGCCACCTGTTGCCCTGTTGTGTTATTGGGTTATTGTTACGATGATGCGACCATCACTCGTGGCGCTGCAAGCGCTCGGAGGTAGCGCTATTCGTGGACTTTTCGTTGAAACATTTGTGGGTGTATTTTCTCAATGTGAATGTACCTGGTGATCAATTTAAAACGATAGCATTTATATGTAAAAAGGGTAAAAAGTTAGCCACGTATCACACGTATCATTGACTAGCCTTTATGGGACTTTGTGGTCCAGCTAAAGTTCGTAACGAGCTAGCGCCATCTCAGTAATTTTGGTACCGCAATAAGATAAAACATTTTCAGCTACCGTCACGGTGGTTATCGACCGCCATATGTGTAGTTGCCATGATGGTTAGAGAGTCGCGTATAGATTATTACAGAAATCGGGCATATCCTCGAACTCACTTCTGTTTGTACCGACTCAGTCGGGTATAAAATATTATATACACACCACACGGACGAAGCGGATTTTCACCTCCTGCTCGTGCTGCCCTCGCACTCGGCGAAAATCACGCGCACTTTTCCTCCCTATAGTAGCATAATGTACTATTTCTCGCAATTTCAATTTTTGGCGGACATTTGTTGCTAATTTTTTCCCCTTATATTTTCATCCTTTCGTAATTCGGGGGTTTATTTTTCCCTAATTGTCGCAGGACGTTAAAACTTTAAGAATCCCTTCGTTTTTTTCATATGCTCTAAAAATACTATCCTTCATCGACATATCACCATATATGCTACCGGAAAGCTATTATTTGCAAGTAAACAAAATTGTGTTTCGGGTCGTTTTTAACAGGAAACAATGTTTTTTTTTAATTTTTTTTTCAATAATTCAGTTTTTTCAGTAATTCAATTAGTTAATTGAATATTCCAACGGAATTTGTTTACATACTGTTTACATTATATAGAGGAGAAAAAATTTTTTCCAGCAGACATTTTTTTCTTTTCAGACAAATATATGAGGTAAAACATACAGGTCATATATATTTCCAAACTTTTTATAACTCATATCAATTATGAGAAAAGTACATTTTTGTATATATACTATGTATATTCCTGTGTATAAGCATAAGTTGCGTATCAGGTTATATCGGGCTTTTTCGTGGAAATGCGCCAGCTCGGGGCCAGGTAAGGTAACCGCACATACAATGTCGCCGAGCTGGCGTATTTCCACAAATATGGCCAGTTATAAGAGTTTGGAGTTCGTCGTCTCGTGTAAGTAAATCGAGAAAGGGACATAATATGTAACTGTTGATTATGTTTCAAATGTTTTCTCAACAATTCATGACAAAAATTAATTGTATGTTGTATGTATTCACGGATTTGTACGCAAGATTGTTCATATTATAATTATTAGACATCACATTTGTTATTTTTTAAAGTAATACATTTTACGCATGCATAATTTTTTTTATGTATAAATGATGTTCAGCGTTTCAATGATGAAACCTGAATACACAAATGGAACGGGATAATTAAATGGAAGAACAGTACGTGTATAATTTTATTGTATAATATAATTGCATATATAATTCTCAAAATAATTATTCTGACAAAATTAATGAATACGATGCAAAAAACAGCTTTTAAAATCTGAAACTCAATTTGAATGGCTTTTATCGTAACCTTATTATAGCAAATTACCATTTTTGTGCAGATGCCGAGGTGCGTCCAACATGAAGAAAAAAACATTATGTTTTCGAAGAATTTATTGACCCAGCGAATTACTAACAAAAATGAATTGAAAAAAAAAAAAAAACGCAAAGCTCTGAAATTGTAGCAATTATAAGTAACTGATATGAGTGAGGGATATAGAAAAATTCAGGATATTGAAGATGAAAACGAGGTCCCCCCTACTTGGCGTTTTTGATCAAATAGAAGCAAAATTCTATAATAAATGAAATATGGTTTCTCGGAGGCTCTTTGAGCTGGACTTGAGTAATTTCTCTTCTCGAATTCGTATACTCTTTTGGCAGTCGTATCCGTTGATTGCCAAAGGCTCTATATGAGCTACGCTTCGTGCATATTAAATTTCCTTTATTGAAGTCGTATCCTGAAATGCCATGAGGCAATAAACTATGCATTGAAAGCATAAAATACGTTCATCGAGCTCGCTCAGGGACGTTTAACAATTTGGGTCCAACGACACGTGAAGTTTATTGTAAATTATAGTGTGGCACGCGTATTTCATCAGTTAAAATCGAAAAGAACGGGGCCAATGCTGTTAAAACCGAATTAAATGGCGAAATTTGGTCGCGCGAAGCGCGAACTTTCAACCACTGCTGCCGCCATGTAGGGCAGTTTAGGGAAAAGGCAGCATTATGGTTTTTCAGACTCAGAATTGCATCATCTTTAAGATGCCGTTTGATTTTTTTGAAAAATTCGATGATATACTCGATAGCACAACCGGTAAGGGTTGTGTAGGGAGCTGGCAGCACTGACTTTTCTTTTGGTCCTACCCCTCCCCTATGTCGGGGAACAAAGAAAATCCGAAAATGTGTTATGATACTTGATATAACACGGAAAAAAAATTGTTTAATTTTTTTTTTTCCGCGTCGCGCAGTCTATGCAAGGCAGCAGCGCCATTTCGTGTTCTGTCGCCGCCTCTTAAGGCCGTATCACACTACGGGTTCGCGGTTACGATTGACGGTTGACGGTTGACCAATGAGAGAGCAGCAAGCAGCTGACCAATGAGAGAACAATAGGCAGCAGCCGTCAATCGTAACCGCCAACCCGTAGTGTGAAGTTTGATGGGGTGATGCGGCCTTTAGACTAGGAGAGATAGCATGTGAGAGAGGAAAGAAGCGGAGGTTGCTCCTGTCGGCTGGTCGGTGGATGATGTGTCATCCCGGTTAGGAGGGGTTGATGTATCTCCACCCCGAGAATGCGAAACTCCATGACCAGGGGTGGCGGGATGTAAAGTGAGTGGAAACAAGGGTGAAAGAGAGAGAGAGAGAGAGAGAGAGAGAGAGAGACGAGACACGAAGGCTGATCCTACAGTAAGAGCCTAAAATCCGCGCAGTACCGTGTGGCGTCAGTTATTCGGTTTTGCGCGTTCATCGCATGCGCTTCGTTCAGTGTCGATCTTTGCTCCTGCGTTCTGCGTGCGCGTTCGAATTCGTTCAAATAAAGAGTCTATAATACCATATCTCGCGCTTTTTTTTTGCAAACATTTCTTTAATATTTTCTGCATAAAAAAAACACATGCACGAACTATCGTTCGTATCGCGGGTCTCCAACGTTTCGGGCTTTGTGCTGCATTTTTCGAGGCAATTTTAATGGAGCGAGATTAATACACTATCCCGTCTGTAAATAGCCAATTTGAAAAGGCTCTTGACTCGAGGACATTGAGATACCAAGGAAGAGCCTGGAACCGGCTTATTCATTGTTATGAACTTTGTCGTCGAAACGCAGTTGTGAAATAACGAAAGAAAACAAAAGAACAAAAATACTGAATTGAAGATATTTACGACGATTAACGTGGAATTGTTTTGGATTGAATTGAGGCAACGAGAATTTTATCGACGTGAGTATTTTTATTGATTTTTTTTTTTTCGTGTATTGTGATGAATTTTTATATTTGAAATTTCAAATACGAGAATTGTGACAATATCGCTCGTTCGATGTTGGAGAGGGGACTGTTCGAAAAGACTCTATACAATATACAGTAGAATTTGGTTATAAGCAATCTGGTTATAAGCAATTTCCCCTCCGATTTTTTTTCGAGTCCGCTCAACGCGGTCCCCCACCACAAGCCAATTGCTTATAACCAGCAGCATTGCGCATTTCACCGACGCACTCACACACATTAAGAACGCTACATCGATGCGCTGTAGTGGGGGAGCCAGATTTTACGACACTTCGGCGTTTTTTTTTTCCCCTATACAGCCCCGAAGGATTGCTTATAACCAAATTCGACTGTATTGCTTTTGGTAAATCCGGCAAAATATTACCGGGTCAATTTTTGTGGTTGAGGGGGGGGGGGGGGGGGGGCACTTCTAGTCCGACTATAGAGATCAGGATAAATTTTACCTCGCTATAAGGATATTTTCGTTACTATGTATTGGGAAAACCGAAAAATCCCATTTTACGATTGGGACGATTCGTTAACGAATATATAACAGGTCTGAAATTTTGATGATTTCTCAAGGTGATGTTTAGCGTAAGAGTTTTAATCGGATGTAATTTTTGTAAGTAATGAAATTGGACTCTTTTCATTTCGTTGATTTAAAAAAAAAAGGTGAATTGAAAAATATCAAATAATTCAGTAATTGATTAATTTCAATGTAATTTAGAGATTGATCGACATCAATTAAGAACATCAATGCAAATGCAATTTTTTATTTCTGTATACGACAATGAATTTCGTAATTTTTTTTCTTTTCACATACTTTTGGGCAATTCTTGCCTCAAATTGATCGAAAATATCAAAAATATGTTAACCCCTAATTAATTTATCGATAAATTTATAATTGCATCGTTATTCGATTAATACGTAACTAAAGTGCAGAGGGATGGAATTTTTTTAAAAATATTTTCAAATAAACAAAGTTACGTGAATAACGAGGATTTTCAAGATTTGTTTTCTGGATCCGAACTCTATGAAGTGTTCTGCTTGAAATTACTCGTGTATGTACATAATACCGGTACACAATTTTAATAACTCTCGTTTGTTTCGAGTTGTTGAAAAAATACCAGGACAACTGGACGAGATTGCCGGGAATTTGTCATTTCCGTTCTCCATTCTACTTTCTTTTTCTCTCACTTTTTCCCCCCTGGGCGAATATTTGTCCGAGAAGGAAACGAGATGAGGAAAGGGTGCTTTATATATGCCTTTGTATTTCCAAGGGGAGTATAGCGAACAAGTAATGTTGGTGCTCGCTCGAGAATTTTATCACCCCGGGTGTAATACGACACTTGCGAAGAAACGAAGACGGGCAAAATTCCAGTGTATGATGGGGTTAATTGAAGGAAATTAGACGAAAAGATTAGGCAGCCCCTCTCGGTAGGAAGATATCGCCAAAAGAGGCAAGCTGGTGCAGGAGGAAGGGACTCGTCGCTCAAACGGAGTTGCACCGCGCGTTCACAGCAGCAGGTTTTGCTCGCAAGGGATCATTTAATATAATTGCCGCTATCCTCGTCCTAACTTTGCCTTAGGTGGACGCCGGATGAAGCGAGGTACAACCCTGCTGCTAATGCTCTTCCACTCTTATACCTGTTTTTTGCCGTCTTATTGCTCTCTTTGCGCGCACACACACACACACACGCACCATCTCTTTTTTTTGTTTTGTTTTTTTTTTTTCTTTGTTATTCCTCGTCGTCGCGCCATCCGAACTATAGCTGCGCTCGCGAACCTCCAAGCCAACGAATAGGAAAATGAAAAAAAAAAAGAAGATATTTCGAGTACAGTTTTTTGTCGCGCGAACGAAAATAATATCCCCTTAATCGCGGCGTCGAAATAAGAATAACGCATCTTGAAATAGTGGAAGTTGCAATTACATGCAGCAGCGCGAGAAGGGAGCAAAATATAAAGGCAACATATCGCGCGGGGAAACAGGATGGTGCGAACGAGGACCTTGGATGGGCTCCTTGCGAGATATGTATCATGATAATGATTATGTCCACCCCGCGCGCGCGAATCACGTCACCGACTGGTACAATATGATGTTATTCATTATGTTCCAGCATATTCTCATGACCCACTCTATTCTCTTCCTTCCAGAGATATATACAAAACTCGAAAAACTCGAAAGTGCATGAAACGCCCAAATTACTTGACAATTATACCACACTCCATCATCCCCCCCAGTGTCCTTACCGATCGCTTAAAAAAAAAAGAATTTTCTATATCCGATTTGTTCGTCATCGTTGGCATTAAAAAAAAAAACAGATTTAATTTTTTTTTAATCATATAGGTATACTTGATGGGTGCAGAAGAATAAAACAGTATTTCAATGAAAGTTATCGGAAAATATTGCAATTCATAATTTTTCGAATAATTCAAAATAATTCGGGACAATTATTCGTTCATAATGAATAATTTAAATTTATTTATTTTTTCCAATTACTCATCGTTACAATGTCAATAATTCATTCATTTATGAAGCCAAACATTGTTCTTGAGCTCTACAATCAATTATCGTAATTGTCATTGTCGAAAAGAAAAAAAAAAAAACAAATAAAGTCCAACTAAATAAGTCATATGAGCCCGAAAAAGTACTATTTTATTTTAAAATTTAGACATTTCGTCACTCACCCTCAGAGACTTTTCACTGATGGAAAAGGGCCCGAGGAAGGGGGGGGGGGGGCTGCTAGCTTTTGTGACCCGCCATGCCGCGGCATGACAAACATCAAAGAATCTCTCTCTCTCCCTCTCTCTATGACAAAAAATAACGATCATTTGATGAAAAAAAAAAATTTTAAACAGTTCATCCATGTGCCCCCCTTTCTTTTAATCAATTCTCTCGATGCCAAGTGTTCATGAATATTCAAGAGATAGTAAAAAAAAAAAAAGTGGAATAAAGTATATCCCGATATTTCGCCTCGTCTTCAAAAGTCGAGACAAAATTATCGAAAGGGTCTCCGGGGTGGCAAGAGACCGTGAAGGATGCGAAGATCGTTGAACCTCGGACCTCTTGTCCGTTATGCAATCTTCAACTACGATGAGCACTATTACACTCATTACCGGACACAAGAATCATTTAAATGAAAAAAAAAAATCGGATAATTCCATATAATAGCTCAAAAAAAAACCACATCCGTACCAAAATCATTCGCGAGACAAAAATTACTCGAAATTATTTTAAAATACGTCCAAAAAAAATTCTGAATCCCACATTCCTTCATAAAGGCATTGAAATTAATTTTTTTTTGTTCTACTGAAACTGAAAACTGAAAACTGAAAAGATTGAAAATTGAAAAAAAAAATACCGCCCAAAAAAATAACAAATGAACAAATAAAATTAATAAATAAATAAAATTGAAAATTTTTCGGTTGAAAAAAAATGTCCTGTACCTTAAATTCTTAAAAATCCCCTATCGTCGTGCAATCAGTACCGGGATTCCGTAACTCTCCAGCGATAATTATCGCTGTCGCTAGCTATCGATAGCCAATTGAAAGGACGATCCAGGGGAAAGGCGCAACTCCCATAGGCTATCGATAGCTAGCGACAGCGATAATTATCGATAGCCTATGGTAGCTGCGCCTTTCCCCTGGATCGTCCTTTCAATTGGCTATCGATAGCTAGCGATAGCGATAATTATCGCTAGAGAGTTACGGAATCCCGGTACTGGCCTCGCAAAAATTTCACTATAAAACGATCGAGACTGTGGAAAGGGTGTTGGGGAAAAAAAAAAAAAAGAAAACGAAAAAAAAAAAAAAAAATCTGAGGGCATGGAAATTGTGCTCATTACTCGATGTTGCCAATACAATATACGAGAGAAAGGAAGAGAGCAAACAAGCCTACCCTGGTATACTCATTATTATTATTATACTATAACGTCCACATCTCCGGTTACCCGCTCTCGGACGACTTTATACTTTGTAGTCACTGGTCAATGGTGAAAAATTTATATATACCATAGACAATGTATACATTTTTACACATATAATGTATATACGTTATATATATATATATAATATATATAATGAAAATAAATTATCATCATTGTTATTATTTGTATAGAAACTTCAACAAGCACGCCGAGTCATCATAGAGTAAAATGTGACGATGATGATGATGGTCTCTTGTTCCGCGTTATTCACGAATTATTACTTTTTTTTTTTTCCCCTCGACAAGACGGATTAAATTACGTGATGCCGGAAGAATAAATACGATAAACGATTTTTTTTTCCACCCAATGTCGAACACTTGATTTACAGTTTTTTTAAAAAACATATTTTATTTAAAAATTCATCGTAATCAAAGATCATTTTTGTTCAAATTTTCGATAGAATTTTAGATTTATAATTCAGTATTATTTATTAATTATTCACTGAATACTTGTTGGAAATAAAAAAAAAATGTATTAAAGATTCAAAGATTGTGAACTATCACTAAAGAAAATTCGTACTCCTTTTGAAATTATCGTTTTTTTTTTTTAATAACGAGTCAAATATAATTCGTTATAGCTTTTTTTTTTTATGAAAAAAAAAATCTACCTTTAATTTCAGATGACTCGTGGCACAAAAGTTCTTGGCTCTCCGAGTCTCCGGGCTCTCTTCGTTCTTCTTCAAATTTCATTGATTCACGCTGACTCCAGTGTTTACATTCTATCCAACGATCGTCAGCGTGTTACCTCGAGTATCCTGAATTGGTTGCCAAGTGCACACTACGAAACTTCCAAAGAAATTGTCATCGGTGGATTTGAGATCCAGCACGAAGTTGATGGTTCGCTGAATAATATATAAAGTACCTGATGGGTAATAAGGCCTTGTAAAATATCCATTTTAATCGACAGTTTTTAATAATAATCTATGTTTGAGAACATCTTCGTGCAATAGGCGTCTGTTAGTGTCGCCATGAGCGAGAGCGCTTATTTTAAATAAGATTTTTGTTGATAAAATTGGATATTTTACTAGGCCTTATTACCCGCAGGTACCTTATATATATATGTTTTTTTCACCCTTTCATGTTGTCACCTCGAGATTTTTTTTTAAATTTATCCAAGCCACGAATCAAGTTTTAATTCCATTGATCATTACACAAAAATATTACCCAAAGAACCTTCGAAAAAATTGTAAAATTTGATTTTTTATTTTCTTACCTACGTTCGTATTTAAAGAATATTTTTTTTACCATTATTCTCGTTCGATTTCTTAATTTGTTATTATTTAAAATTGGGAATTCTCTTTTTTATTAATTGAAAAAAAAAAAAAAAAAATTTTTCTTCATATTAATTTTTACAGACAATCAAGCGGAGTCATCGGTGATCAAGGAACGCTCTTTGTACGTCTGTTGCGTATTTCACAATGGTGTTTGGGTAGCTGGCAAACAGATCGAGGGTGAGAAGAAATGTACGGTTACGTATCTCGGTAATGTGGCGTCTTACGAGCGTTACGATCTTCTCGAGAATGTCGATAATTCGGCTCGTCTGCACTGGGTAGCCTGGGACAAATTTAATCAAATCCCGGTGGGTGCTGTGGCGACGGACGACTCCGTGTATGTTGCACGTCGCGCCTCGAGCAAGAGCGAGAAAAACGATCTTGCGAACAAGAATCTCGTTTACACGCATTACATTGGTACATACGATAAATCCGAGAGCCTTGGACGAATTACCTATGTCAAAGAGGTAAGTTTCGGTATAAAAAAAATAATAAAAAAATCGTTTCAGGTTTTTTGTTTATCGATAAAAAATTTCTTGCGATTCACAATGAGGGAGTAAATTTGCCACTTTGTAAAGGTCGTCAAAGATATATCATGAGGCCAAAAAATTTCGATCCCTCACTCTTGGAAAATTATCGAAATTTCAAATGGTCATTTAACTTTCCTTCGGTTTGACCAATTTAGGCTTGACCGGTGAGTTTTGAAAACACCGAGAGTAGACTGACAATATGCTATTCGCTTAATTCAGATATATCTTCATTTTCATGTCCGTAGGAGTATTTTGAATGTCGTGAAGAAATTTTTGTTTTTTTTTTCCCAAATCGATGATTCGACTTCTAAAGTCTGTGAAAAATCGGGGAAAAAATCGTAGCTCGCGATAAACCCGAGGGAGGGATTTTTTTTTAAAGCTTGAACGATTACGAAGAGAATGAGCACAGATTGAAGTCTCATCAGCTTCATATCGTGAAGTAAATTTACAGCTGTTTCAGTGAATTCACTAATTTTTCGGCAAATTCGGCTGGAGTCCCTCAAATTAAAAAAAAAAAAAATCCAAAATATTTTTTTCCATCGATCACAAATTTACCAAACTATTTCATCGCGGGTACTCAAAATTTCCCGTGTGACTGTCAAAAACGAGGTTGTTTTTTGTTCTTCAAATTTTTTTGTTTCCTTTTTCGTTTGAAAAAGGATGGGAAAGAGGGTACAGCGGAAACGGGCGATATACTGGTCGAGACGGAGCCAATATTTTACGAGCTCGAATTCGTTCGATTCGCTCACGATGGAATGCGCGTGATCAAACGCGTTCCGCTTTTATTGCGCGAGTCAACGATGAGCAACGTTGGCACGGAGGCCTCGGTATTCACCGAGACCCTCTATTATACGTTCAATCATTCGATACACTGGGGACATGGTCACGTTATGATAAAAGGCCTCAATACATCGATCACGCTTGCCAAAGGAACAAAATTGGACTACATATCGTGGGGAATCGAGAACAAGTCCGTACGTTTGAATGCAACCACGTGAGTAATTTTTCACAATCCCCCGAATGCAAGAATTATCGACGTATAAAAGAGCCGTAATTCGGTTTTATCGTCGAATTAAAAAAAAAAAATTCTGACAATCAGCTGTGAATTAACATTTTGCCTGAAATTCAAATTCTTTATTCCACAATGCTCACAGAGACAACTTTAGCAAAGACTCAATAAGTCCAGTCATTCTAGCCAAAAAAGTAAGTTTAGAAAAGTAGCTGTACAGAATTGATTATCCTTTTGGAAAAGATTCAGGGTTCGGGTCCCCTGAGTGTAATTTCAAGTTGACCTTTTTCGTAGATTATGAAATTCTCTGCAAAACTTTTATTCGAGCCTTTTTCCCCCATATAGTGCATGGTTTTTTATTTATAGCGCGGCAAACTTTTCCAAACATCATCATTTTTACTGCTACATCAACCGTTAACTATGTATTTAGTAATAATCATTTTTGTAAAAGTTTGCCGCACTATAGTTCAAAAACCATTCACTATACAGAAAAAAGTTTCCAATAAAAGTTGCAGAGAATTTCATCATCTACAAAAAAGGTCTTATCTATTCTTGTCGTATGATGCACAATTCACGAGATATTTGATGAAACGTGTTTTCCAAGATGTCAGCTGAAACTCTCTCCCCCCCCCTCCCTCCAACTTGAATTTACACTCAGGGGATCCAATCCATAAACCTTTTCCAAAAGGAAAATCAATTCTGTAGAAGATTGCAGAAATGGCTAGAATAACTGGACTACAAGAAATCTTGAACCAATCGTCAAATCATTATTATTGTCATTCAAAAATGTGATTGGAGAATATATGAATGTTTTTTTTTTTTTTTTTTTTCACCAAAGAGTGAAAATACGATTGGAGCCGGGTACAGCAGTGAAGGTGACAATTCATGGAAATTACACGGACATGGAGGTGCCATATACCGGTGAATTGGTCTCGGTTTACGACGACGGCGAGAGCAGATCACGAACGATCGGTGCTGTATGCCGCGAGGAAACGATGATGGACGTAATTCACGAATTCGGACCGATATATTATCTGAGCAACATGACTATCGTACCGACGACACAACCACCGGTCGTCATCAGCACCGTGATCGATGAGAATGAAATTGTGCCAACGAGAAAAACCGACTTGTCGGACGTACGAAATGAGGACGATGGGCCATTATCGTTGAGGACCGAATTCGAATCAACGATGGCCGCATCGACGTCTCTTAAATTCAACAAATCGAGTCTCGCGATAATCACACTGTCGGTCATCGCGTTTTATCGAATCACGTGAATTTCTCCCTCGCGAAGCTTGATAAAATTTATTCTCTTCGTCGCCTGGATATCCTCTTAAACTTCAATAGTACCGACGCTATGAGAAAAGAAAAAAAAAATGATTTACGAACCAAGAGAAAATAATTGTAGGACATTCCCGTTGGATCGCGGTTATCGGGACGTGAGAACAGAGAAAAGAAAAAGAAGAAAAAAACCACGAAAATTCATTATTGCCGCTGAGGATACGTGAGTAGCCTATATCTATGTATAGTAATATCACCCAGGAGGTAAAAGAATGAAAAAAAAAAAAAAACCTCTTTTGTCGGCTACATGCACGGCTATCGACGAATAATCGCGATAATTTTTCCAATCGTCGTCCTCGAGACATATGCTTGCCTTTCAGAAACAACCTTGATATTTAATATATTATAAATATATAAATATAAATATATACATATATATATATATATATATATATATATATATATATATATATATACATATATATATATATATAAATATAAATATATATATATATGTTTGTAAAAGGGTACATATCGGGTCCGCGTGTACATACTGAGGAAAGCGTATACAAACCTCTACAATGAGCAATAGAGGTATACATTCTTATCAGCATTGATATGTATATCATAGAAAAAAAGATATATGCGAATTTTAGTTCCGTACATAAAAGGGGTATAATGGGGACCATATATGTATATACGATTTGGTCAGTACTAGGACCAAAATTCATACATAAAAGGGTTATAATGAGGACCATGGATATGATTTGGTTAGTATTAGGACTAAAATTGATATGAATTTTATATTTCCAAAAGTCGAAAAAAGAAAGAGCTGATTCTGAAAAGTGCAACACCGAATATGTTTAATAGTATTTATTGAAAATCGGATTGAATAATCAGTGCATAAACTAATTTTCCATCCGTATTCGGTAATGCGTTTATAAGCACCTATACTGAAATTTTGAACTGGTTTGATATGACAGTACAGTAAAATAAAATTTACTGTAAGCTAATCTTTCCTCAAAAGTATGGAGAAAATGATTTTACTCGGCGTATTTTGTATGTATGGCACAAATATGTTACGCAGATTATGCGCCTTGTGATTCTTCGATAAATTCAGATGTTTCGCGTTTTTAAGAAATGGTATACGTCGGTACCAGTTACCGTGTCGTAATGGTCAATTCGGGGACCAACTCGATGATTGAACGGCTTTGGATCGAGTAAATATCCTGAGAATAAAAAGATTTATCTCAGATCAGCGGTATTATGAATACCAGTATAATCTTTTATTAGTACAGTTATTTTCATGAATCGTTACTAGGGGCATGTATGTACGAACCAGCAATAAAAATATCGTACAGTTATTTACGGGGACTGGTGGCACCTGAGATTGATATCGCAATCACCGCTACAACAGTGTTATTAGCACAGACACACATTATTTCAGTACAGATTGAAAAATAATAGTTTATCGATGAATTGAAGATAGTATCGATCCAAATATCGGTTCTCTTTGTAGTACGACATCCATTATCCATCATTCTTCAGTAAATTTTAAGCTTTTGATCTGAATTGTAAAGGTACTATATCCATTATCCGATCTAGGTTGTAAGGATACTTGTCGGGACCGTGCAAGTTTCGAGGCTATTAAATACCTGTGCCGTACAAAAATGTAATTTTTGTACGGCAGTAACAGGTATTATTAAATACCTGTTATTATTTTTAACAGGTATAATTAAATACGGAAGTAAAAGGTATTATTAAAACAGTAAATTTTAGGCTTCCGATCGGAATTGTAAAGATACATATGGGTACCGGCCACTGTGACATATCGGTGATTACGGGTACCAACCTAGGAAAGGTACATATGGGTACCGGCCACTGTGATATATCGGTGATTATGGGTACCGACCTAGGTTGTAAGGGTACTTGTCGGGACCGTACGAGTTTCGAGGCTAATAAATACCTATGCCGTACGAAAATGTAATTTATTTACTTAAATTTTCAATAAATTATATACGCGGGCAATATACAGAGGACAATCCTACGGTCTAAATAGTTTCATGAGGTAGGCTAATCTTTCCTCAGAAGTATGTGGAAAATTATTTTCTACTTCTGAGGGAAGATTAATCTACCTAAGAGCGGAATATTTGTTTATGCTTTTTGCAATTATTTATAAAGTTGGATTGATCTCTGCACATTGCCCACGTATAACTAAATTATTGAGCATTCAAGTAAATAAATTACATTTTTTTACGGCATTTAACAGCCTCGAAACTTGTACGGTCCCGACAAGTACCCTTACAACCTAGGTTGGTACCCGTAATCACCGATATGTCACAGTGGCCGGTACCCATATGTGCCTTTACAATTCCGATCGGAAGCCTAAAATTTACTGTTTTAATAATACCTTTTACTTCCGTATTTAATTATACCTGTTAAAAATAATAACAGGTATTTAATAATACCTGTTACTGCCGTACAAAAATTACATTTTTGTACCGCATAGGTATTTAACAGCCTCGAAACTTGCACGGTCCCGACAAGTATCCTTACAACCTCGATCGGTACCCATAATCACCGATACGTCACAGTGGCCGGTACCCATATGTACCTTTACAATCCAGATCGAAAGCTTAAAATTTACTGTAGAATGATGGATAATGGATATGGTATGTATACTGCAAACAGAACCGATATTTGGATCAGATTATTCTGAATACATTGGTAAATGGCAATTTTTCGTTGTGTACAGAAATAATATATGTTTCTGCCAATAACAGTGTTGTAACGTTGATTGCGGGTATCTAACTTAGGGATTTACAGGTATCCGTCCCAGTAAATAGCTTTACTATATTTTTCCTGGTTCGTATATGCATGCCCTTAGTTACAGTTACTGAAAGTAACCTTATAAATAAAACATTATAGTGGTGTATTCATAATATCACCGATCTGGAAACAAAATTTTTATTCTCAGGATGTTCACTCGATCCAAGGCCGTTTATTCATTGAGTTGGTCCTCGAAATGACCGTTATGATACGATTACTGGTACCAATATGTGCCATTACTTAAAAACGTGAAATATCAAAATTTATTGAAGAACTACGAGGAGCTCGATTCACAAACTTCTGAGGAAAGATTAACCTACCTAAGGACGAAACACTTGTTTATGCTTTATGCAATTATTTAGATAGTTGGATTGATCTCTGCACATTGCCCGCGTATAACTAAATTATTGAGCATTCAAGTGAATAAATTACATTTTTGTACGGCATTTAATAGCCTGGAAACTTGTACGGTCCTGACAAGTACCCTTACAACCTAGGTTGGTACCCGTAATCACCGATATATCACAGTGGCCGGTACCCATATGTACCTTTCCTAGGTTGGTACCCGTAATCACCGATATGTCACAGTGGCCGGTACTCATATGTATCTTTACAATTCCGATCGGAAGCCTAAAATTTACTGAAGAATGACGGATAATGGATATAGTATGTATACTACAAAGAGAACCGACATATGGGAAATCCATTGATAAATTATCATTTTTCGTTCTGTATTGTCTGTGCTAATAACAGTGTTGTAAGGGTGATTGCGGGTACCAAACTCAGGAGCATACGGGTACCAGTCCCAGTAAATACTTTTACGTTGTGTTTCTTGCTGGCTCGTATATACGTGCCCCTAGTTACAGGATTCAAAATAACTATATAATTATAATATTATACTGGTAAAACTTTTATTCATAGGATGATCACTCGATCTGAGGCCGTTCCTTCTCCGTATTGGTCCCCGAAATTACCGATATGGCACGGTTACCGCTAGCAATATGTACCATTGCTTGTATTAGAAACGTGAAATATTGGAATTTATTGACGGACTAGGTACATGAAGCATAATCTGCGTAACAAATCTGTGCCATTCATACGAAATGCGGCGAACAAAATTTTTTTTCACGTATTCAGAATACCGGTGATCCGAGCCAACATTTTTTTTATTTCGAACCTATTTGCCAGATATGCCATGTGTATTATCGTAGCACGTTCAAGTATCTAAATATATCTGAAGTAAATAGAAATATGGTAGTCTGCGCACTTCATAAGTATTGAATTTATATTGTTAAAGTGTATAAATTTTATTTTGAAGCATTGCACTGCAATGTGTTGTAGCACAGTGCAATCCAGACCCAGCTGATGAATATTGTGCTTTGAACCTCATCATGTTACTGTATGGTCCCCATAACCCCCATTGGCCGATGGATAACTTGGTCCCCATTATACCCCCTATATGTGTAGCGAATTACGGGGACCGGAGCTGGCATGTATCCTTTTATGTGTAAAAATATGGGGACCGGACCCATATGTGCCGAATGTCCCCATATTCCCCGCTAGAGCTCTGAAATGGTCCCGACATGTACCCTTTTACAAACATATATATATATATATATATATATATATATATATATATATATATATATATATATATATATATACATATATATATATGTGTGTGTGTGTGTGTATATATATATATGCTATATTTAGGTACCATAAAAGGGATTCTATAAATTACGAGCTAGTTTTATTCGACGTCAAGTACAAGCAGAGCCGAAGGATATAAATGGCCAAAAAAGAAAGAAAGAATAAAATTGAAATAGATGAAGAAAAAAAATAATATTAATGATAATAATGAAGGTTCACGTTCCTTCGAGGAGCGTAAAAAACAATATTACATTCCGTCTGCCGTGGATCTCTATTGCCAAATCGATTTTTCCAAGTCTCTATTCCACAATTCACATTCCCGCACCCCCGCACACCTCTATCGAACTTTTAAGCATGCTCTGCATAGGCCGTAACCGTAACATTGAGAAGTTGGGAGGCCGTGTACTGTGTTTAACCGTCTACAATGCCGTCACCGTAGAAACTGTAATCGTCGAAGTTGCCAAATTTCAATTTCTACGGATACGGTTTTACGTACGGTCACGGTGCACGGTCTCCAAACTTCTTAAAGTTACAGTTACGGATACGATTGCGGCCTATGCAGACCATGCTTCAGGCTTTAGATTTATTCATGTCGAACCGAGACAGTCAGAAAAATTTATTCCAGTATAATTGATATATTTAGCTAACAAAACGAAGAAAAAAAAAAAACAAAAAGAAAAGAGTAGAAATGAAAGATAGGTTTGAACGATGCAACAAAAGGTAAGAAAAAGAAAACAGAGAGACCATATTTAGTTGCGCGAACTGAAGCGGTTATATGCGGCTATATTTTTGATAATGCATTATAATTTTTTTGATAATTTTTTTAAGAAATAGCGTGTAAGAGTACTCGATAGAGTTGACGAGGAGAGAGAAAAAGAGAGAGAGAGAGAGAGAGAGAGAGAGAGAGAGAGAGGATTCACATGGTGAGTAAAAAAAAAATCTTTATCCTGTGAAATGTTGAAAGAAGAAAAAAAAAAAAACTAAAGCGCAGAAATGCTTTTCTCTTGGTTGACATGTGTGCTTGTATTATATTTATATACACGATGCAGTTGAAGAATCGTGATGGATATTTACTTTTTATTTTTATTATCATTATACTTAGCTAATGGTTTTTCTTTTCCACGACGTTGATCGTCGCAGTACAATTTTCAAGTTATTATTTTTTTATAGTATTATGTAGTACAGTAGATTTAGGATAAATTTTTTTTTACGAAACTGAAGATTCATGCATATTCCCTTCGAGTTTGTCGTGCGAATTGCGTTGCATGAGATTTAATGACTGCAATAACGTAGAGATGACAGACAAATCAGGCAATATTAAAGAGAGAGAGAGAGAGAGAGAGAGAGAGAGAGAGAGAGAGAGAGAGAGAGGGAAAATTTTCTAGGTACATTTTAGTGAAAGGGTACGCGGTCTATTGCAGAAAAAAAATCCTGTATTGCGTAACGCATGGACGAGATGTAATAATGATAAATTTATAAAAACCATGCCTATCCGCTGTCCTTGACTTGAGAGAAAATAAATAAAATTATGCAGTTTCTCCGTTCGTGGAGAAAATGGAAGAAAAATGTATACATGTATTGAAAAAAAAAAACATTGTTGAGGGCGTTGAACGAAAATCTGTATCCCGCGCTTATTCATGTTATGCTGTATCTCATTGAAACAAAGGGAAAATAAATATTGCAAAGATATTTTTGGGGAGTTTGAAATTATCACGGGTATGAATCGGTGAGAAAAGTTCGTCGTGAGATTACAACGATTGGCGCAACTGTAGATTATCATGTAAATATAAATATAATACATGATATATCAAGTTATTATCTATATAATTTGAATTATGTTGAAATTCGCATCGTCGGAATGCAACGAAAGTAGATTTTTTTCAAATTAAACAAAAAATTATTTCCAGTGTACTGCTGACGACGCTTTACGGCTGACGTCAGAAAAAAATCGTCGCGAGAGATAATAACGATTGGCGCCGCAGCTGGTACATTATTATCATGTAAATATAAATATATATAAAGGGGGCATTCCAATTCAAATCACGTGCAGTCATCGGCCTGATGACCTCCTCGGATTCAGTTGAAGAATTTTTTTTTGGCACATTTTGGTTACAAAAAAGGTTATTTTTTTTTTCAGATTTTTATCACTCGTAAATCACCCCATAAAATGATTTTTTTTTTTTTTTTCCACAACTTTTGAGTAAAAATAAATTTGGCCAAGTATTAAAATTTTGAAAATATTTCCAAAGAATCTGGGAATAAAAAAAAAGCATTTATATCGCAGTTACAGAGTGGGCCGACAGTAATTTCTATTTTTTTTTTTAATGAAAGAAAATTAATTATTTTCAAAAATTTTAAAAATTAAAAATTTCAACGATAGTTTATTGTATAGAAAAAAAAAAATATCTTGTTAAAATTTTTTTTCCCCATATTTTCAATTTTTACCCAGGGACATTTTATTTTTATTTTTTTTTTTTCTACAATAATCGATCGTGGACTTATTGAATTTTTCAAAATTTTGAAAATAATTTATTTTCTTTAATTAAAACAAAAATAGAATTTACTTTCGGCCCACTCTGTAAATGCGATAAAAATACTTTTTTTTTTTTATTCCTAGATTCTGTGGAAAAATTTTCAGAATTATAAACCTAGGCCAAATTTATTTTTAATCAAAAGTTATGGAAAAAAATCATTTTATGGGGTGAAACAAGTGATAGAAATCTGAAAAAAAATCATCTTTCTTTTTAACCGAAATATTCTCAAAAAAATTCGTCAACTGAATCCGAGGAGATCAGGCCGATGACCACGTGATTTGACTTGGAAAGCCCCATATACATAATATATCATGTTATTATCTATAGTAATTCGAATGATGTTGAAATTTGCATCGTTGCAATGCAACCAAAATAGGTTTTTTGAATTAAAAAAAAAAATCATTTTCAGCATTGCTGACGTTTTTCTGGCAAATTTAGGCCCCGGATCGTGGAAAAAAAAACCGAAAAAAAAGGTTTAAACGATTTTCGTTGCAGTCGAATGATACAAATTTCAATATGATTAACTTGACCTCGAATCCCAAATTCTTTCCTGCGTTACGTAACGAGTTCCGTCGTTGCGGCTTCGCTGACGTCAACCGCCAATCGTGTTATCGTGTAACCGCCAAAACCCGTAGTGTGAAGTGTGATACGGCCTTTAGACTTAGAGAGATAGCATGTGAGAGATGAAAGAAGCGGAGGTTGCTCCTGTGTCGGCTGGTCGGTGGATGATGTGTCATCCCGGTTGGGAGGGGTTGATTTGATATATCTCCACCCCGAGAATGCGAAATTCCACACGAGCAGAGGCGGCGGGATGTAAAGTGAGTGGAAACAAGGGCGAAAGAGAGAGAGAGAGAGTGACGAGACACGAAGAGGGGGTTGACGAGCCGTGGCTGCCTACAGTAAGAGCCCAATATGCGGGCAGCACCGTTTGGCAGGCATCAGTTATTCGGTTTTGTGCGTTCACCGCATTCGCTTCGTTCAGTGTCGATTTTCGCTCCTGCGTGCTGCGTGCGCGTTCGAATTCGTTCAAAGAGTCTATAATACCATATCTCGCGCTATTTTTTTGTAAACATTCTTTTAAAATTTTCTGCATAAAAAAACACATGCACGAACTATCGTTCGTATCGCGGGTCTCCAACGTTTCGGGCTTTGTGCTTCATTTTTCGAGGCAATTTTAATGGAGCGAGATTAATACTATCCCCTGTAATAATAGTCAATTTGAAAAGGCTCTTGACTCGAGGACATTGAGATACCAAGGAAGAGCCTGGAACCGGCTCATTCATTGTTATTAACTTTTTCGTCGAAACGCAGTTGTGAAATAACGAAAGAAAACAAAAGAACAAAAATACTGAATTGAAGATATTTACGACGATTAACGTGGAATTGTTTTGGATTGAATTGAGGCAACGAGAATTTTATCAACGTGAGTATTTTCATTGATTTTTTTTTTCGTGCATTGTGATGAATTTTTATATTTTAAATTTCAAATACGAGAATTGTGAAAATATCGCTCGTTCGATTTTCGAGAGGGGGCTGTTCGAAAAGACTCGATACAATATACGTATTGCTTTGGGTAAATCCGGCAAAATATTACCGGGTCAATTTTTGTGGGGTTGAAATTTTACCTCGCTATAAGGATATTTTCGTTACTATGTGTTGGGAAAACCGAAAAATCCCATTTCACGATTGGGACGATTCGTTAACGAATATAACAGGTCTGAAATTTTGATGATTTCTCAAGGTGATGTTTAGTGTAAGAGTTTTAATCGGATGTAATTTTTTTAAGTAATGAAATTGGATTTTTGCATTTCGTTGATTTAGTAAAAAAAAATGTCAATTAAAAAATATCAAATAATTCGGTAATTTATTTATTTTAATGTAATTACGAGATTTATCGGTATCCACTATCACTATAAGAACATAAATGCAAATTCAATTTTTTATTTTTGTACACGAGAATGAATTTCGTAATTTTTTTTCTTTTCACATATTTTTGGGCAATTCTTGCTTCAAATTGATCGAAAATATCAAAAATATGTTAACCCCTAATTAATTTATCGATAAATTTATAATTGCATCGTTATTCGATTAATACTTAATTGAAGTGCAGAGGGATGGAATTTTTTTAAAAATATTTTCAAATAAACAAAATTACGTGAATGAAGATTTTCAAGATTTTCAAGATTTGTTTTTCTGGATCCGAACTCTATGAAGAGTTCTGCTTGAAATTACTCGTATATATATATATATAATATCGGTACAGAATTTTAATAACTCTCGTTTGTTTCGAGTTGTGGAAAAAATACCAGGACAACTGATGGACGAGATTGCCGGGAATTTGTCATTTCCGTTCTCCATATTCTACTTTCTTTTTCTCTCACTTTTTCCCCCCTGGGCGAATATTTGTCCAAGAAGGAAACGAGATGAGGAAAGAGTGCTTTATGTATGCCTTTGTATTTCCAAGGGGAGTATAGCGAACAAGTAATGTTGGTGCTCGCTCGAGAATTTTATCACCCCGGGTGTAATGCCACATTTGCGAAGAAACGAAGACGGGCAAAATTCCAGTGTATGATGGGGTTAATTGAAGGAAATTAGACGAAAAGATTAGGCAGCCCCTCTCGGTAGGAAGATATCGCCAAAAGAGGCAAGCTGGTGCAGGAGGAAGGGACTCGTCGCTGAAACGGAGTTGCACCGCGCGTTCACAGCAGCAGGTTTTGCTCGCAAGGGATCGTTCAATATAATTGCCGCTATCCTCATCCTAACTTTGCCTTAGATGGACGCCGGATGAAGCGAGGTACAACCCTGCTGCTAATGCTCTTCCACTCTTATACCTGTTTTTTGCCGTCTTATTGCTCTCTTTGCGCGCACACACACACACACACGCACCATCTCTTTTTTTTTGTTTGTTTTTTTTCTTTGTTATTCCTCGTCGTCGTTGCATCATCCTATATATAGCTGCGCTCGCGAACCTCCAAGCCAACGAATAAGAAAATGAAAAAAAAAGAAGATATTTCGAGTACAGTTTTTTGTCGCGCGAACGAAAATAATATCCCCTTAATCGCGGCGTCGAAATAAAAATAACGCATCTTGAAATAGTGGAAATTGCAATTTCATGCAGCAGCGCGAGAAGGGAGCAAAATATAAAGGCAACATCGCGCGGGGAAACAGGGTGGCGCGAACGAGGACCTTGGGCTCCTTGCGAGATATGCATGATAATGATTATGTGTCCACCGCGCGCGTGAATCACGTCACCATCTCGTACAATATATGATGTTATTATTATTATGTTCCAGCATATTCCCATGACCCACTTCTATTCTCTTCCTTCGAGAGATATACAAAACTCGAAAAACTCGAAAGTGCATTGAAACGCACAAATTACTTGACAATTATACCTCACTCCATCATCCCCCCCCCCAGTGTCCTTACCGATCGCTTAAAAAAAAAAAAGAATTTTCTATCCGATTTGTTCGTCATCGTTGGCATTTAAAAAAAAAAACAGATTTAATTTTTAAAAAATCATAGGTACTTGATGGGTGCTAAAGAATAAGAAAGTATTTCAATGAAAGTTATCGGGAAATATGGCAATTCATAATTTTTCGTATAATTCAAAATAATTCGGGACAATTATTCGTTCACAATGAATAATTATAATTTATTTGTTTTTTCCAATTACTCATCGTTACAATGTCAATAATTCATTCATTTATGAAGCCAAACATTGTTCTTGAGCTCTACAATCAATTATCGTAATTGTCATTGTCGAAAAGAAAAAAAAAACAAATAAAGTCCAACTAAAGTCATGAGCCCGAAAAAGTACTATTTTATTTTAAAATTTAGACATTTCGTTACTCGCCCAACTCTGAACTAAAGAATTGTGTACTTTTGTTTACGTTTATCAATTACACGTAAACATTGTCGATTTATACACTCAGAGACTTTTCACTGATGGAAAGTGGCCAAGGGAGGGGGGGGGGGGGGGGCTGCTAGCTTTTGTGACCCGCTATAATGCCGCGGCATGACAAATATATCAAAGAATCTCTCTCTCTCTCTCTCTATGACGAAAAATAACGATTATTTGATGAAAAAAAATTATTCAAAACTGTTCCAAGTGCCCCCCTCCCTTTTAATGAATTTTTTCGATGCCAAGTGTTCATGAATATTCAAGAGATAGTAAAAAAAAAAAACATGTATATCTCGATATTTCGCCTCGTTCTTCAAAAGTCGAGACAAAATTATCGAAAGGGTCGGGGGGGGGGGGGCAATAGACCGTGAAGCAAGCGAAGATTGTTGAACCTCGGACCTCTTGTCCTGTTACGATATATTTTGTAGGGTGCACAATATGTAATTTTAAATTTAAACCCACACAAATTTTTCAGAAGACAATACCAAATTTCAATGGAATTCAATTTCAATTTTAACGTTCACTTGTTGAAGAATTTTATGGTTTACATCAGTGATTACCAGTTGAATCTCACAGTTTTTTTTTCAAGGTACTCCGTATGTTTTACGTCTTGAGTACAGCGATATTTATATTTAATTTGTAACTTCTAGAGTTTACTTTTTCGCGGTGGTCATTATGATTTATTTTACAGTTTACATCTGCATTTTTACCGGTTCAAATAGTAAAAAAGCATGTCTGATCCATTATTGTTTACTAAAAGTTTAGTAACGTGTTTAGTTGACAGTGTGAAACTGCATATGCTCATCTATTTCCCCAGTGATTTTTAAACATTAATCATTAATTTTTACGAATCATTTTTTTGCGTGTAGAATCTTCGACTACGAGCACTATTATATATACACACTCTTTACCGGACACAAGAATCATTGAAATGAAAAAAAAAATCGGATGATTCCATATATTAGCTCAAAAAAAAAACCACATCCGTACCAAAATCGTTCGCGAGACAAAAATTACTCGAAATTATTTTAAAATACGTCCAAAAAAAATTTTGAATCCTACATTCCTTCATGAAGGCATTGAAATTCATTTTTTTTTGTTCTACTGAAACTGAAAACTGAAAACTGAAAAGATTGAAAATTGAAAAAAAAATACCACCCAAAAAAATAACAAATGAACAAATAAAATTAATAAATAAATAAAATTGAAAATTTTTCGGTTGAAAAAAAAATGGACTGTACCTTAAATTAAAAAAAAAAAACCCCCCATCGTCGTGCAATCAGGCCTCGCAAAAATTTCACTATAAAACGATCGAGACTGTGGAAAGGGTGTTGGGAAAAAAAAGAAGAAAACGAAAAAAAAAATCTGAGGGCATGGAAATTGTGCTCATACTCGATGTTGCCAAGGTATGGTTAAAAAGTTTGAACGAGAGAAGAAAGGAAGAGAGCAAACAAGCCTACCCTGGTATACCCATTATTATTATTATTATACTATAACGTCCGCATATCCGGTTACCCGTTCTCGGACGACTTTATACTTTGTAGCCACTGGTCAATGGTGAAAAATTTATATATACTATAGAAAATGTATACATTTTTACACATATAATGTATATACGTTAAATATATATAATATATATAATGAAAATAAATTATCATCATTGTTATTATTTGTATAGAAACTTCAACACCCCAGCACACGCCGAGTCATCATAGAGTAAAATGTGACGATGATGATAGCAGAGCCGAAGGATATAAATGGCCAAAAAAGAAAGAAAGAATAAAATTGAAAAAGATGAAAAAAAAAATTAATATTAATAATAATAATGAAGGTTCACGCTCCCTCGAGGAGCGTAAAAAACAATATTACATTTCTTTTGCCGTGGATATTCTATTGCCAAATCGATTTTTCCAAGTCTCTATTCCACAATTCACATTCCCGCACCCCCGCACACCTCTATCGAACTTCTAAGCGTGGTCTACATATAGGCCGTAACCGTAACATTAAGAAGTTGGGAGACCGTGTGTACTGTGTTTAACCGTCTACAATGCACCCAATGATTATTATTTTTATTGTTAATATATTTTATTAATTATTTTTATATTCAAATTATTTTCTGATTATCAAGCCATATATCGTTTCGATGGACTTCGAAAGGAAATTGAGGTGTCTAAGATCAAATAAAAAAATTAAGACAACAAGAACGAAAAATAAGTGAGTTACTCGGCGCTACTTTAATTTGATACATTTATTTCGATGTCGAACCACGGTAGTACCATGTACTTATACTTATATTTCGTTCTTGTGTCTTAATTTTTTTATTTGATCTATAGACACCTCAATTTCCTTTCAAAGTCCATTGAAACTGGTTTGATAATCAGAAAATAATTTAAATGTAAAAATAATTAATAATATATTAATAATAATAATAATAGTAATATTTAATAAAACGAACCTAAATATGCTTGGTGATATGTGCTTTGGATGGTTGGATTTATTTGCGACAACTTTTTGCTATTGGCACAATTACATCATTATTTTTAATAGTGACGATGACTTGACCGTATAATGATATCAATGCTTTTTTGTAGTGCTTTTTTTATATAGGCATTACAAATCTTTTTGTGAAACGGAGTATATGGTAAGAACTTGACATGTACTTGTCCAATTTTTTTCGCCAAAGACGACTTTTGGGGTTTTTCTATAGTCCGAGGATCTGACAATGTAGATGGTATAGGGCCAAGTTTACACCAATAAAGAGTTATATAGAGTTATTATTGTAGCTTACACCTGCGCCGGGTCTATATATATAGGTAGTTTCTGGGTACATATTAGTATCCCGTCTGCTTTCATGCCGCGCAGCAGCGCCATTTCGTGTTCTCCATGCAATTGAGGGAACGAGTGATATGCATCAAAAGTTGAAAAATATTATCTCGAGTATCGCCGCCTCTTAAGGCCGTATCAGACTACGGGTTGGCGGTTGACGGCTGACCAATGAGAGAGCAGCAGTCTGCTGCCTGCTGCTCTCTCATTGGGCAACCGTCAACCGCCAACCGTCAATTTATAGCGTTTTCCACTGGGGAACTGAGTGCAGATTTTTACATGCGAGTGAGTGAAACAGATACTACGTTTACGTGCACAAAATTTACTACTTGTTCAGTACGATCATAGGCGTTTACGTGCTGCTTGATTTCTATTAAGGAAAGTACATTGCCGTTTACGTGATCTCCGAGCATCTCACAAGAAAAGAGAAGCGTTTACAAATGGCGTCCTAAAGTAAGAGTGGGGAAAAAGGCGGCTTGGTAAAATCATGAAAAGTGTGTGAAAATGAATCGGGATGAGCTCATAGCTGCAGTAGCAGCTCTAGTTTCGAATCATAATAGGACAACTGCACGAATACTTGTTCTAAATGATGAAGAATTTAGGAAAAATAGAGCGAAGCATCGACATAACCTTCGGAAGCGGCTCGATATGCTGTTCGCTTAATAGAAATCTGTTATAGGCCGTTTACGTGCTCTATTATCGCGGAGTTTTAGCTTAAATCTGGCAACTTAATTATTTTAACTCAAATATATCTGTCAGCTAAAACTTGATTTCCCCCCGTTTATACATTTCTTGAAATATCTTAAGTTGAGAAAATTAGTAGCTAATGACACGTAAAACAGTGCACGTAAACGTAGTAGTTCTCTCATCCGAAAAACTTGAGTCGGTGCGCATACTCGGTGCACCAGTGGAAAGCGCTATTAACCGCCAACCCGTAGTGTGATGCGGCCTTTAGATTAGGAGAGATAGCATGAGAGTTGAGAGAGGAAAAAGAAGCGGAGGTTGCTCCTGTAGACTGGTCGGTGGATGATGTGTCATTCCGGTTGGGAGGGGTTGATATACCCCCACCCCGAGAATGCGAAACTCCACGATCGGGGGTGGTGGGAAGTAAAGTGAGTGGAAACAAGGGAGAAAGAGAGAGAGAGAGAGAGAGAGAGAGAGAGAGAGAGAGAGAGAGAGAGAGAGAGAGAGAGAGCGACCACGAGACACAAAGAGGGGGTTGATGAGCCGTGCTGGTCCTACACCCAAAATCCGCGCAGCAGGACCGTGTGTGGCGTCAGTTATTCGGTTTTGCGCGTTCACCGCATCCGCTTCGTTCAGTGTCGATCCTTCGCTCCTGCGTGCGCGTTCGAATTTACTTCCCCGTTCAAAAAAAAAAATCTATAATACCATATCTCGCGCTTTTTTTTTTTTTTTTTTTTGTAAACTTTCTTTTAATATTTTCTGCATAAAATAAAAACACATGCACGAACTATCGTTCGTATCGCGGGTCTCCAACGTTTCGGGCTTTGTGCTTCATTTTTCGAGACAATTTTAATGGAGCGAGATTAATACTATCCCCTCGGTAAATAGTCAATTTGAAAAGGCTCTTGACTCGAGGACATTGAGATACCAAGGAAGAGCCGGGAACCGGCTTATTCATTGTTATTAACGTTTTTTGTCGAAACGCAGTTGTGAAATAACGAAAGAATAAGACAAAAAAAAACAAAAATATTGAATCGAAGATATTTACGACGATTATAACGTGGAATTGTTTTGGATTAAATTGAGGCAACGAGAATTTTATCGACGTGAGTATTTTTATTGATTTTTTTTTTTCGTGTATTGTGATGAATTTTTTAATTTGAAATTTCAAATACGAGAATTGTGAAAATATCGCTTGTTCGATTTTCGAGGGGGGGAAGGGGGGTTGAAAAGACTCGATATATATATATATATATATATATTGCTTTGGCTGGTATACCCATTATCTCAACGTTTCCTCGTGATGGCGACACTCCGGAAACCGGAGTTAAAAAACTTCACGTTCAATCCGAAAAACCCCGGTCTTGTATGGCATTTGCCTCTACTAACGCCCTCATCTCCGCTTATACGCTCTCGGACGATTTTATACTTTGTAGTCGCTGGTCAATGGTGAAAGATTTATATATACGATAGAAAATGATTATTGCTATTATTTATGTAGAAACGTTTATGTTATGAATTCGTAAGCAGAAATATTAACACCCCGGCACGCCGAGTCATCATAGAGTGAAATGTGCGATAATGATGATGACGATGGTCTCTTGTTCCGCGTCATTCGCGATGTATTATGTACTTTTTTTTTTCCCTCGACAAGACGGATTAAATTACGTGATGCCTGACGAATAAATACGATAAATGATTTTTTTCCACACAATGTCGAACACTTGATTTAAATTTTTTTTGAAAAACATTTGATTTAAAAAGTCATAGTAATCAAAGATCATTTTTATTAAAATTTTCGATATAATTTTAGATTTATAATTCAATATTATGAATTATTTATTGTCGGAAATGAAAAAAATGTATTAAAGATTGTGAACTATTGAACTAAACTATGTGAACTAAAGAAAATTTTTATTCCTTTTGAAAGTATCGTTTTTTTTTTTTTTTTTTTTTTTGTAACGAGAAAAATATATTATTTTATTATAACTTTTTTGTTTATGAAAAAAAAAAATCTACTTTCAATTTCAGATGGCTCGTGCCACAAAAATTCTTGGCTCACTGAGTCTCCGGGCTCTTCTCATTCTTCAAATTTCATTGATTTACGCTGACTACAGTGTTTATATTCTATCGAACGTTCTTCAGAGTGTTCCCTCGAGTACCCTGACTTGGATGCCAAGCGCAGATTACGAAGCTTCCAAAGAAATTGTCATCGGTGGATTCGAGCTCCAGTACGAAGTGGATGGTTCGTTGAATATTATATATATACATTAGGGTGTTTCACATTTAAAAAATTTTCGATTTTTTTACGGGCTGACGCAAAAAATGCTTTCTCCTGGTCTAAAAAGAAGCCTCCAAAAGAGTGAGCACTGTAGCACTAGTTTTAGGGTCTCCGAGAACGATTTTTCTAAAAAAAATAAGTGAAAAATCGATATTAGCACCCCTTTAATATGTATACTGTTTCTTTTATGTTTTACAAACAATGAATTATGACCAAAAAATATATGATAAAAAAAAGAACATCTAAAGTGCATTATAGAGAAATGCTGACATGGAATTTCCAAAACCAGTGTCGTAAGGTGTTAGGCACACGGTTGGCCAAATCAACCTTTCGAAGTCTCACCCTGTTCGGGTAGCACATCCACATCTTTTGAACGTGGGGATCTGAAAAAAAAATAATTATGTGAAAAGTTACAGTCAATTATACGAATCTTTCCAAATTTGAGGCACTACTTTGCAAAAAACTTGGTAAAAAAAATGAAAAAATTCCCTCCATCGCATAATGAGGATTTCGATTCCAAACAAAATTAATTGTACTATCGGTATGCTTCGAAAACCTTACGACACAGCGCCAAAAATATAGTGTCAAAAAGAACTAATTTGATATTTTTTACCCAGCAGTTAAACAGATATTTAAGGTTTTCCAATAAAAAATTTCAACTGTTTGGTAAAAAATATCAAATTAGTTTTTCTTGAAACTATATTTTTGGCGCTTTGTGTCGTAAGGTTTTGGGAGCACCGATAGTACAATTCATTTTGTTTGGAATCAAAATCCTCATTATATGCGATGGAGGGAATTTTTTCATTTTTTTTACCAAGTTTTTTTGCAAAATAGTGCCTCAAATTTGGAAAGATTCGTATAATTGACTGTAACTTTTCACATAATTATTATTTTTCCAGATCCCCACGTTCAAAAGATGTGGAAGTGCTGCCCGAACAGGGTGAGACTTCGAAAGGTTGAATCGGACCAACCGTGTGCCTAATACCTTACGACACTGGTTTTGGAAATTCCATGTCAGCATTTCTCTATAATGCACTTTAGATGTTCTTTTATGGTCATAATTCATTGTTTGTAAAATATAAAAGAAACAGTACATATCAAAGGGATGCTAATATCGATTTTTCACTTATTTTCTTAGAAAAATCGTTTTCGGAGACACTAAAACTAGTGCTACAGTGCTCACTCTTTTGGAGGCTTCTATTTAGACCATCATCAGGAGCAAGCATTTTTTGCGTCGGCCCGTAAAAAAAATCGAAAAATTTTCAAATGTGAAACACCCTAATATACATATATGTTTTTTTCACCCTTTCTCGTTGTCTCCTCGGGGGGGGTTTTTTTTTTTAATGTATCCAAGCTACAAATAAAATTTTAATTCCATTGAACATTTAAAAAAATGTTACCCAAAGAAACTTCGAAAAAATTGTAAAATTTCATTTTTTACTTCCTTACCTACGTTCGTATTTAAAGAAAACTTTTTTTTACGATTATTCTCATTCGATTTTTTAATTTGTTATTATTTTTTCTCAGTTCAGGCTTTCGGTATTTCGTTAATTAACTTCTTCGATAAAATTATATAATAATTTTCCGATAAGAATCTATTTGAACTTGGGGATTCTTTTTTTTTCTTAATTTTTTTTTCTTAATTAAAAAAAAAAAACATATTTTCTTCATATCAATTTTTACAGGCAATCAAGCGGAGCCACGTGTGATTATGCATCGCCCTTTGTACGTCTGTCGTGTATTTCACAATGGTGCTTGGGTAACGGGCAATCAGCTCGAGGGTGAGAAGAAATGTACGGTTACGTATCTCAGTAATGTGGCGTCTTACGAGCGTTACGATCTTCTCGAGAATGTCGATAGTTCGGCCCGAGTGAGCTGGGTAGCCTGGGACAAATTTAATCGAATCCCGGTGGGTGCTGTGGTGACCGGAGCCAAGTATGTTGCTCGTCACGCATTGAGCAAGAGCGAGAAAAACGTTCATGCGAACAAGAGTCTCGCTTACACGCATTACATTGGTACATACGACAAATCCGCGAGCCTTGGACGAATTACCTATTGGGAATCAACACGGAGGCGGGGCCTATCCAATATGGCCTCTTCTCTCCAGTTCGTTGCCAGTATCCAGCTCTAGTTAGCATGGGGCAGCATAGGGAACAGTTGTAAACATTGGATTACCGCATATTTTTCGGCAAAATACGATTTTTGTAGTAAGATTTGACAATGGGGTTTATTACCGTTGAGGATTATGCGTGGATAGAATCCACTGAGCAAATTGGATACGGATCAAGTGATTATCGTCATAAGGATTACAATGAACCTACATGACATCACATGTTTAACCTCAAAATCTTTTAAAAAATTCCCGTCACTTTTCGGTTAAATAAATGCGTTCGAACAATAAATTATTAGTTAAAATATCAAACTATCGCATGAAAAATGTTTTATTTATAAATTATTGTCCGTATTTCATAAGTTATGAAATTGAAAGTCACGTCGCTTGTGTTTACACGACATAACTAAAACGATTATTTATATTCTGCGTGTGATGAAAATCTCATGCCCTCGCATCAAATATCGACTATGTCTTCTCGATCTTTATTTATGATTTATTTCTTGTAATAAAGCAGCAGATTTTAAATTATAGTTAAAAAGTGACAAATTCGCATGGTAATCAATGGTAATCATCAGGCAGCAACTGGAGAGAATTACTTTGAAATTTGGCCGCTAGAGGTCAGGGTGACATTTGTGAGTTCCCAATGCCAAAGACGTAAGTTTCGGTATACAAGAAAAAAAAAAAAAAAAAAAAAAATCGTTTCAGGAAAAAGTAATAATTTGGAGGTTTTCGTTTTTCGATAAAAAATTTCTTGCAATTCTCAACGAGGGATAAATTTTCCATATCCTAATGTAAAGGTCATCGAAGATTCTATGAGGCCAAAAAATTTCGATCCCTCGCACTCTTGGAAAATTATCGAAAGGTAGTTCTATCGTGGTAACTAATCCATAAGATTTAAATTTTTTTTTTTTTATATCTTCAATTTTAATATATTTATTCATTTCCCGAAACGTCAATGCCCCTTATCGACCTAATTACGGAGAAATTAATACTTGAAAATGCCAATTCCTCAAGGCAAATTTGCTTCGGCATATAGAAGAACCGATTTCCGGTCACTTTAAAACGATATATATCTTATCGAAAATCCAAAAGATTCTTACAAAAAACGAGACTTAGATTCATTAAACACGTAAAAATCTAACGGGCCTAAAAAAAAATATGATTGTCGACCAATTTTTTAAGCTATACTGATTTTAATACGAGCATCCGGGTAGTGATACACAACTTATGGCATAATGTCGTGACGGTGAAAAAATGTGGCAACGCGATATCGAAACGAAAGCGGTATTTGACAAGTCGAACAACATAACCTCTCCGCGTCAACGTCAATAGAGCGGGCGAGAGAGTGAGAGGGCACGAGAATGAAAAGAGAAAGAAAACGCAACGTTGCCACACGTAAATATCATACGAGATCTAGTAATACTTGAGTCGTTGCAATTACTATTTTACTAGTTACATAATTATTTATAATAAACCGTTGATTAATTTTATTCACCTGGGTAAGCTTATTTAATATTTATTAATTTTAACCCATATATCCAATATTTTTAGGAATCATCATTTAGACATTTATAGCTAATTGACTAGTCTGCAGCGATAGAACTACCTTTCCTTCGGTTTGACCAGTTTAGGCTTGACCGCGGTGAGTTTTGAAAACACCAAGAGTAGACTCGCAAAATATGCCAATCGATTAATTCAGATATCTTCGATTTCACGGCCGTAGGAGGATTTTGAATGTAGAGAAGAAATTTTTGTTTTTTTTTCCAAATCGATTATTCGACTTCTAAAGTCTGTGAAAAATCGGGGAAAAAATCGTAGAACGATAAACCCGAGGGAGGAGTTTTTTTTTTTTTTAAGCTCGAACGATTACGAAGAGAATATGAGCATACAGATTGAAGTCTCAGCTTCATCGTGAAGTAAATTTACAGCTGTTTCGGTGAATTCTCTTATTTTTCGGCAAATTCGGCTAAAGTTCCTCGAATTAAAAAAAAAAAACAATCCAAAATATTTTTTTCCATCGATCACAAATTTACCAAAATATATTTCATCGGATACTCAAAATTTCCCGTGCGACCGTCAAAATCGAGGTTGTGTTTTTTTTCTTAATTTTTTTTTTAATTTTCTTTTTTTTTCGGTGTAAAAAGGACGGGAAAGAGGGTACAGCGGAATCGCTCGAGATACTGGTCGAGACGGAGCCAAAATTCTACGAGCTCAAATTTGTTCGATTCGCTCACTATGGAAATAAGCGCGTGATGAAACGCGTTCCGCGTTTATTGCTCGAGTCAACGATGAGCAACGTTGGCACGGAGGCCTTGGTATTCACCGAGACCCTCTATTATACGTTCAATCATTCGATACACTGGGGACGGGGTCTCGCTATGACGAAGGGCCTCAGTACATCGATCGCACTTTCAAAAGTGAAAGAATTGGACTACATATCGTGGGGAATCGAGAACAAGTCCGTACGTTTGAACGCAACCACGTGAGTAATTTTTAACAATCCCCCGAATGCAAGAATAGGGATCCGCATATATGAGAAGCTCAGCTCAGATATGGCAGCATCACTGATTGCGCCTTTTCGCGGGCTTTTTAGATACCATAAAGTGCGATTAAGATAAAATGGATCAAAGTGATAAATATTTATCGTGGACAGTGTCACAATTGCAAGCAGAGTTAAAAAAACGGGGAGCTGTGATAAAAGGAAAAAAAAAAAATGATTTGATAATAAGGTACGAAATATTAAAAATATTTTTTTTTGGTACATAAATAAAAGTATAACCTCACAAATAGCATTACAAAAATTTGTAAAAGAGTAATGAAATATATTTTTTAGACAGGTAATTGTATAATATGGAAAAAAAAAATGAATACACAAAAATTCGAAAATTGTACTAAAGTATTTATTATAATTTAATAGGTTCAATGTGAGCAAGGACTTTAGGAAAAGCATTGTACGAAAACGCATATCTCTTATGTGTAAGAATAGCCAAGAGATTGGAGAACGAAAAAATTCCCTCTCCTTTGCACAACGGAACACAACAATTACGCATAATTGGTTAACTTTAATTATCCACTCGTTTTTCGGTTTAGTTCACGGTCGTTTAGGTCTCCTTTCCCTGTTGCAAAAAACCGATAGAAACCATTAAAAAAAAATATATTCAATCGTAATTTGATGTGTTTTTGTCCTTGGAATCCCTTTTAAATTACGATAGGCTTGATGATTTTTCAAAGCTCATGATTTTATTGGGATTTATAGGTATCTACCCCACCCATAGAAACGTATAGAATCCTAAAACGGCTCAGGGCGGATCAATTTGCAATTGCAGATAACTTTTAAATTTCGGTGATATTTTATCCGCAATTGCAGATAGCCTTGATTTGTTTAATATTTTTATCGGAATGAACGTGCACTTACGAACTAGGATTTCATTTGAACGTATAGGCAGAATTTGTTTTTAGAGATCCTAATGGATGATGTCTGTTCCAATTGGAAGTTGCCAGCAATCGGTTTCTGAATGGATTTTCAGATCAAAAACTTACCTTTGGTTTTACGAGAATGTATCCGTATCCACCGATGACTTATTATCCGTTATTATCCGTATTGTAAAATATTTACCATTCGGGCGAGGTAGTGGTTTTTATCGGCAAATACGGGTCAAACATGTATACGTTTTAATTCTGTTTTCCCCATGCAATCACTTCAGGATAAGCGTAATTTCAAGTGGTTTCTATGTGGATTGTCGAATGCAATGGGGGCCTTTTTTTCTATTGGAATATATGCGCATCTGCAAATCACTCTTCATTTGCTCCTATCGGAATTTACAGGTTTTGTAAAATATGTACCATTCGGGCGACGTAGTGGTTTTTATCGGCAAGTACGGGTGAAAAATGTACATGTTTCAACTGGATTTACCCGATGCAACCATTTCAGGTTCAGCGTAATTTCAATTGGTTTCTATGTGGATTCTCGAATGCAATGGGGGCCTTTTTTTCTATTGGAATATATGCGCATCTGCAAATCACTCTTCATTTGCTCCTATCGGTATTTATAGGTTTTGTAAAATATGTACCATTCGGGCGACGTAGTGGTTTTTATCGGCAAATACGGATCAAACATGTATATGTGTTAATTCTGTTTTCCCGATGCAACCACTTCAAGATGAGCGTAATTTCAAGTGGTTTCTATGTGGATTTTCGAATGATATAAGGACCTCCGGTTTTATAGGAATATATGCGCATCTGCAAATCACTCTTCATTTGCACCTATCGGTATCTACCCGTATTGTAATACATGTACCATTAGGGCGAGGTAGTGGTTTTTGTAGGCAAATACGACTGAAAAATGTAAATGTTTCAATTGGATTTACCCGATGCAACCACTTCAGGATGAGCGTAATTTCAAGTGGTTTCTATGTGGATTCGCGAATGCAATCAGGACCTTTTGTTCTATTGGAATATATGCGCATCTGCAAATCATTCTTCATGTGCACCTATCGGTATTTATCCGTATTGTAAAATATGTACCATTTGGGCGAGGTCGTGCTTTTTTATCGGCAAATACGGGTGAAAAATGTACATGTTTCAATTGGATTTACCCGATGCAACCACTTCAGGATGAGCGTAATTTCAAGTGGTTTCTATGTGGATTCTCGAATGCAATAAGGGCCTTTTTTCTATTGGAATATATGCGCATCTGCAAATCACTCTTCATTTGCACCTATCGGTATTTATCCGTATTGCAAAAAATGTACCCTTCGGGTGATTTAGTGATTCTTATCGGCAAATACGAATCACCCATTAACAACCTTTTCAAACCTCAATAATGTACACATGAGAGCTATGCGTGTTTTACTTTATTACTTTATTTTTTTTTATTATTTTTTATCTTCGTTGTTGCTGTCGCTGGCGTTGCCACTGCTGTCGCTGGCGTTGCCACTGCTGCTGCTGCTGCTGCTGCTACTCCTTTCATTTTTTTTTTGTTTTTTCGTCATTTTTTCTGCAACATACATGAGCACATTGGTGGCATTAATGGATGGCTGCATGGAAACATTCAGAAAGATAAGACGTTAACTGAATTTTAGTTATAGATATGAAAATTCATAATGTGATTAAAAAAAACTTCCATCAAAAATGGTCGAAAAATAGGAAATAAAATTTTTATTACCGAACAAATACGATTAAGGTGGCTCATCAGTGAATTAAAAAACCGGCCATACGAATGAATCTTCGGGAGATGAATGAAGGAGATGCAATGAACGCTCTCTCAAAATTTCAGGGTATGTTGCCAGGCAAATTATTGCGAACGAGTTATTTAAAATTACTCATTTTAGCATGGGTCTTATGGCAGTTGATTCCATTTTCACCGGAAGTGACATGATACCTTTTGATAAAGACGAGAGTTCTTATTCAAATTTTGAGTATTGAAAGATGAAATCGTGAACTGTCCAATGGTATTTAAAAAATTGTGTCTTGCCAGGGATTTTTCCAAGAAATTTAATCGCGAAAGTCATCGTGTGTGCAAATCTCGGATACAATATGTCTGTCATTCTGCACGCGAGGAAACATATGAATATCAGCTATCGTTTTTGACTCGATCGCTCTGACAGCGTTCAATACTTTTGTCAGTTGAGACTTTATTTATAATATTATTTATAATAAATTATGAATAAAATATCACGGGAAACGTCATCGAAATTCATAAATTTTATTTAGACAGAGTATTTAGAAGATATTATGATAGGTTTATGATTTTTTTTCACGTCACGATTTTTGACTAGTGTTGTCACTGATGGGCCGCCTTAATGACTTAAATTATTGACTTATACATTAGGGTGGTTCGTCAAAAATTGTTCCCGTTGGAACCCATTCAATCGGCTTGCAATAGTAACAAATATACCTTAATTCTTCCATTTTTTTTTCATTCCCTTTATCTCTATATAATTTGGGATTTTCATAGAATTCGAAAATGTACTTATTCATAATTTTTCAGACTAATTTTTATTGTAAGGTTAATCGTAGACAAAAAATGAGTTCTATCTTCTCTTTTAGTGCAGAATGAAAAAAATCATATATTGGGTATTCCACGAGGATCGTGTGCTGTATTAAAGGAGGTTTCTACCTTCTTGGGTCCTAAAATCGTCGATGTTTCCGAAATTTTCCATGAGAAAAATATAAAACATACAATGCTGAAATGTGGTGTGTTCACTTGGTAGTCTTCATTGAATAAAAAAATATTTTTTTAAGTGAAAAAAAGACAGCGGGGGCAGGGTGGAAGCGACGTATGTCGGTGCGCCGGCGATGATATTTCTCGCTTACGCAAGTCTCAGATCCTGGACAGATTACTTGAAGCGAAAACATGAAACATATTCGTACTTCATGCAATGTTTGCGTATACGGTGGACAACAATTATTTTAAAATTTTGAAATTTTTTTTGTTTATAAACAAAAAACTTGCAAAAATGTTCACTACAAAACAAAAATTTGACTTCAATAGCTTGAAATGTTTTTTACAATTGGTTTTGCTTCTTAATTCTACTCTGCCTTCTACGCAATATTGTATGGAGTAAGAATATGTTTAATTTTTTGCTTGAGATTATCTGCCAACAATCTAGAATTCCCATAAGTGAGAAATATCATCGCTGGCACACCGACATATGTCGCTTCTCCCACTACCCCCGCTGTTTATTTTTATTTTTCAACAATATTTTTGTATTTCATAAAGGCTACCAAGTCAACATACCAAATTTCAGCATTCAATGCTGAATATTTTTCTCATAAAAAATTTATGAACAATGAAGGATTGTCGGACCCAACAAGGTAGAAACTTCCCTTAATCAGCTCAGGACCCTTATGGATTGTTTCATTATGCACTGAAAGAGAATACAGAACTTTTGAAATGCTTGGAATGATATATTTGGTTGCCTACGATTAATCTTAAAATAAAATTTACTCGGAATAATAGTGCACAAGTATGTTTCTGAATCATTTGAAAATTCCCACTCAAATAGGGAGACGAAGGGAATGAAATTAAAAAATTTTTAAATTAGGGTATTCTTTTGATCGATGTAATTCACTTATTCGTGATCAACAATCGATCATGAATTCATCGAACTCATTAACAATTGCATAGTATTGGAAGTAAAAATAAATTTAGCCGACATAATGCTTAAAACGACATGAAAAAGTAAAAGTCGTCTAGGCAACATCACAGAGCGCGGTGCTGGCCCTTGCGAGGCAGCGTCCTCCACTCTACTCTTTGAAGCTTTCGTAAATTTCAAAGACGTCATATACGAAAGTTTGCATTACAGCTGTACACGAATTTCTTGAATCGTCTTTACAACATCATATATAGTCCGACAATAGCCTACAAACGACGCATCTACAGTGTTTGAAAAGTCATTTAGACGTCTTTACGACAACTTCATTTTCGTGTTTCGTCAAATGTGTAAGAAAACCCCTCAGTTTACTTACTCGTGCGCTCTTCGACTCTTTTAGGGATCCTGTTTAGATCCGATATTTTTTGCCGAATGCAATTCAAATAATCGGCAAGGAGTTCTTCTACCTTCGATTTGTCGTACCGACGGTGCGCCTCGAGGAAATATCTGTATATACCTGGAAAAAAATTTACTTTCATCAAGACCGGCTTTAAAAAAAAATGTTACCAAATTAACATTGGTTGATTCAAATTTGAGATTTAAAGAGCTAAGAACGGCTGTTGCGAATCCCCACTGGCGTATTAAGCTAAGGTTTTCTGATAGGTAAGTTATGGAAGGGTTAATCACTGAGGTGTAATATCTATAAGACCGTTACATTCAAGGAATTTGTTGTTATTCCCCTACAAAAACTGTTCACAAGCATTCTAGTTACAAATTAGTAAATAAAATAATATAAAAGTACACTGGTTAAAAGTATTTACGCTGCTTTAAAGTATAAATGATCGATTCATTTAATTCCATTACTATTGCAATATTGATTACAATTACTTACTACGAACAGCAAGCGCTTTCGTGGGGTCCAGTCGGGGCTTCGCAGCACCCTTTGTGCGGTTTGACTGGCTTCCCGTCACGCTCGATTTTCGTAGCTCGGAGTCGCCGAATATGGCAAGAGCCATATTCTTGACGAACATTTGGTCCGACCGAGCGTTGAAGATCGCGTTATCATATGATATTTTCATTATCCAAATATTCTCTCCACAGTGTATCTGTAAATGTTGATATGATCATGAATTTGAGAAGGTCATCAGGAACCGAGGATGCTCCTGATGGCTACTGCTTTCATAATGATTTCAATAGCTTACCTTTTCCTGATCGCCGTCTTTGCGGATGAACCCTGGGAGAGGCGGTTTTTTAATATCCGCGAGACATACCTCGTCCGTTTCACCGGCTGCCGAATGAGCGCCTGTGATATTCGTAATTATTATAACATTTATAATGTAATGCCACCAAGGCTTGTACGAAGACTTCCGTTTAAATTTTTTGGGAAGGGAGCTCCTTCCGGTGATCTGACAATCCCATTCAGAAGCAGTATTAAAAAAGGATCATTAACGAAATGCATGAAAGCGCGTTTTGGAGAAACTTCACAATTTATCGTTCTATATATGTTATAAATATATATCGCCGCTGCCACCGCCGCTGTTTCAGGAATTGAGCTTATAACGGGTGTCTTATTTGGAAAGGACGACCAACCTAATAATACCTTATAACGGGCGTCCAATTTCAAAAAGATGATCAACCCAAACCCAACCCAAACACATAAACAACACAAGCCCAGCGAGGGCGCGTAGTGCCCGAGCCTAACGAACCCCTAGTCTTTCATATGTATATCAACATGTAAGAACATCATTAAGCCTTTTATGTGTTTTCTTTAACCTTCATTTCAAATGTACTTATAATAAAAAAGTTCCTTTTCTTACAGAAATAATCATTCACTGCGAAACTCAGCTACATCTTAAAATGGTATCTCACAGCATAAAATTTATTTCCAAAAATGACAAAAACCAATACGCAAGTAAAAAATTTCATCACCGCAGTAAGTCACATTCAATTGCAACTGTTCGCATAGTGCTAACGCATTGTATTATTGATTTTAATGAAATGTTTAATTGCTGTTAAATGTCGCGTCTTTTTATTTTTTTCCATCGAACTGCCAATGTTCGAATTTCGAACTTTCGAATGTTCGAATCGAAATGCCAATACTGATAGTCAGTGATTCACTATTTTGCCTTCCTATATAATTCTACTGCATTGAACATCGCTATATCAATTTATAATTTCTTTTTAACCCTATTTATAACTCCTTAGCGGTGAAGATTGTAAAACAAATTCACTTTCCCAAATGTAGCTATCTAAAGAGATTAAACACGAAAGAAGTATTTACTTTGAAGTTGCTTCCAGTTGCTCTGAATTTCTTCCAGAGATCGAATGATGCTCGCATCACTCTCTTTTCGAGATTGTTTGTACTCGGCGAATTCGTTGGTAAGCTTCTTTACCGTTTCGATGAGCGTATTGCAACAGCAATCACCCTTCGCGCTTTCCGACTTCGAAGACGCTTTCTGCAAACACGAATTTTTCATTCAAGCCATTCGTTTTTCAACCAGTAATGATTTTTTTTCATCCATGCTAGTTTAACTTCGACCAAAAAATTTGAATTTGGCAACGAATTTGCCAAATTGGATTGGATTGAGTTTTAATTTGCTAAGGATCAACAAAGTGGTTTAGATGATATTCAATTTCGATTAGTTACAAAAATGGCTCGAGGACCATCAATTCCAGCTTAAGGAGGTTGGTCACCTAACGCATAATGATAATAATTGGTTCAAATTTAATGAGGATACTCGCGAATAGGTATAACGACTCTGTACAAAATTTCAAGTCATTCCTCTGCATAGTTTCCCTGTAATTAATTGTTGAAGTTGTACTCTTATACATGGGCGAGCATAGCTAAATGTACGTATCTCATGGAACACTTCATAACAACGTTAAAAAAGATAAGAATTGAATGAAAATGGATCCAGATAACCATCACATCTTTGGGAAGAAGTTCGCAAAGAGCGAAATGCTCCATGTACATAGTTATTAAGAAATTCTGAAAAATAAAACAACTTTCGTTGTATTACAATGTTCGCTCTGGAACTTGTGACTCGGACCTCTCTTTCGCACACTGCCCGCTCAGTAACCCGCGCACAAGCGGCCGTTCCCCGATTTCCCCTTCCCGCACGGAGGTGACCACCCTCCTTAAATTATTTTGATGGCAATTACCTACGTTTATGGATTTACTCCTACGACCTTCTACATTATTTATCTAGGGTAGACGTACCGGTTGTGGCCATTTTCAGCATTTTCGAACATTCATTTACGAACAGTGTTCACATTATTGCAAATTCAGGACTGAAAAAGTGATCGATACAATCTCTAACGTACACAGAATCGAATTGTTATCATTTAAAACCTTTCCTTATCATGATGAATAAGAAAATATGAATTCATTTCGTAGCTGTCATTTTCACCATTTGTGGCCACATTTGTACTACTTGTGGCCATCAAGCTTTGAATTGTGATACGAATGCGCTACAAACGAAAGGCGCGTTCGGTATTTACCTCCCCAGCCAGAGATGAGCAATTGTCGTGTGGTATCATATAGCCTTTCAAGGCAATCGAGGAATCACATGTCAATACCGAACGCACCTGAAAGGTGCAGTTTTAGATAATCATTATCGGCAGATTCAAGTTAAAAATAGTTATTCATTTCCTTAATAAACATATTACTGAAATGGTATAAGCGTGCTCTATTTGTGCCATAAGCTGACCACAAACAGAACAATCACATTTTTAATGTACCACACTTTCGGGCACCACATAACTGTCAAGTATTTTACATTTATGGCCATATGGCCACATATGCTTTAACTGATAAAATATAAATTTTTTATGGGGTGAAATGACTTTAAATCCTTTAGATATCGAGAAACCGTAGTCTTCTCACCTCGGGATCTCTTGACACTTCTGAAAAGAAAACTAACCAACCGTTCAGCGTTGACACATATCTCATCATATTTAGTTGAAATAAATTAACAGATATTAAATAAAGCAATCGATAGTGGTGCGCAAACATCTCGAATATCGAAATATTATGCCCGATGAAGTGAACACAGCCTTGAAACTTTGAAAAACTTGAGGGAAATGCGGAGTGGCCACAAACGGTACAGTGGCCACAACTGGTACGTCTACCCTATTGGTATTGAAAATAACAAATAAGAGAAGTAAAAAGCCAGCGAATGAGATATCTACACATCTTTGCGTCATAATTTTTCTGTTGTTACCAACTTTCCTGCTTCGAGATATCACAAGATCGTGACGCTTCATTCAGAGAGAGCTCTGTGATTACAGACTAAGGCCCGGTTCCACAATCGTGGTTTAAGGGTCAAACTGAGTTTAACTTTGATTTCAGCCAATGGCAGGCAATCTTTAGCGACTTAAACCAGGTTTAAATTTTAAACCACGATTGTGGAACCGAGCCTAAGGATGGCAAAACAATGAATAAATTTCTCATTTGCAGTTTTTTGTTACTTCCGTTTACTTACTCTCGTTTTACTCGTTTTTTTTTTCTTGGCTTTGCACGTTGCCTTTTTTCCCGACTCTTCTTTTTCGACTTCCCTTTGCCTTTTTGCCTACCAACATTACAGTTATTTGTTACATATTATTTACAATTTTTTTTTAACGTACGGAGTTCTAATCCCCTTTCCGAACCCGTTCCTTTACACGTCCTTGCTTATTTTTCCGTCCTCTTCTTTTTAACTTCTCGTATACGTTACGCACGATTAATGGATACAAATTAAACACTTTTTTTTTTGTGAGACTTTACATATTACAAATACATGGGCTACTCCCGCTTTTCTTTTTAATCATGCGACTTAGACTATTTTTTATTTTAATAAAAGTTCTCATTTGTTCGTGAAAGCCCAAAAACACTTTTAACTTTTCTAAACTAATTATTAGAAATCGTGGACGGGAGATATTAATCAATGAATTAATGCGATTTCTTAAAATCTTACTATGTCTAAGCAAAAATGCTATTGCATTGATACAGGCTGTTTTCAGCATAGTAAAATTGACATTAGTCAGCTACCAGTAGGGCATTCCATAAATCTTCAACAATAACTCTATTTACGTTTAGTGGTCTCATACTCATACCTTGGTATTGGTAATAGGGTTGTCCTGTTTCGCTGCTGGAAGTACATCGGGTCTCGCTGCATAATTTTCGATTTCTGGTTCGATATAATCACGCTTGCTCGAGCAACTGGCGTGAGAATCCGCCTCCGGGGGAAGAGGCGGAAGATCGATCGAACTAAAATCTTCTTCTGTCAGTTGATCTAGGGTACTTCCCGATTTTCCTTCATGCGTTAGTATCGACGGTTGCGCTGGTACGAGTATTGGCTCGACGGTGTCCTGAATGAGTGAAGAATCAATATCTTCATTAACGCTATTATTCTCGAGATTTTCCATATCCAATGGTGGAAACGTAGGCGAGTTGCATTTATCGAGCTTCTCATTCTTCGATGGCGATGCTACCGGTAATACGCCCACATCGTCAGGACTGTCACTCTACACGAAACAGTATGCGATTAATAGAGCGTCCAATGTGAGCAAATTTGATCAGTATTCGACAAAATAAAAAGAAAATTCACAAATCCGAAGTAACTACAAAACACTAAATATTTCATGATATATGTATCACAATTAATACGGGTAATTATTGTTGATTTCAGAATAACTAAAATTACTGCGAGTAGTTTGTCGTCTACTACGACAGTCTTCGCCGCTTCCTGTAAATAGTCAATCGTTTTGTTTTCTTTAGTGGCTTTAAGCGAAGAGAATAAGGAAGGAGCCATATAAAACCCTACTACTAGTTTAAATAAACGAGAACCGATTGCTTTGTTTTCTTTAGTGGCTTTAAGCGAAGAGAATAAGGAAGGAGCCATATAAAACCCTACTACTAGTTTAAATAAACAAGAACCGATTGCTTCGTGTCAAGTAACTAATGTGTGTGCCTCGAAACTTCAGCTAATTTGACGTAAAAAGATCGTATCGTCATCACAGCTGCTGCCAAAACATCCCGAGATATAATTCTTTTCAGTATCGACATATAAAATAATTCATCTGTTACTCTAATTAGGTATGTTATTGAATACTTTTCTGTATTTTTAAGGATGTTCAAATATGTCAACAATAACGATTAAAAAATTGAAAATAATCGTGGAATTAAGTACTCACGGCAGAATCCGTTGAGTTTGTGTTCGTTACAGATATCTGAAAAGTCAACATCATGGATCAGATACGATCGTATCTGAATCATGTAACACTCTGGGGGGTCTCAGGAAATGGAATTGAAAAAAAGGTACAGGCGAAGTGCAGTGTTAGTGAAAAAGAAGAGGATGGGTCGTAAAAATTGGAAGAGGGTATACGAAGGAACTGATAATGATTTTTTAAAAAATGACAATGCTGTAGGGCTTATTTTGTTTTAACTTAGGTGAAGTGTCTTATAAGCAGGGGCCAAAATATGTATATATATTTCATAGTCACCCACTTTTTATACAAGATCATTTTTATTGCATAAAATTGGAAAATTCATGGTGTCTTCCTTTGCAAAAAAAATGTATTTATTTTGGTATTCAAACCATCGCCATGCAAAAAGTACCCAACGTAAGCCCGAACCTAACACCTTGTTCAGCGACAATCCTAACACCTTTCGACCTGAGTTTACATTTAACGTCGGCCCTAGTAGGAAAAGCAACCATCCTAAGCAACCGAGCAGACAACCGGTTTCTTTGTTCAAAAAACCAACTGCATGGAGTTGCTTGCGGTTGCTAGTTTATGGTGGTTGCTCATGCAGTTGCTAGTAATTACCTTGAAACGTAATAATCCAAATAACCACGAGCAACCAATCATACGGTTGCTGGTGGTTTTTTTTTTCAACAAATCCCTTAAATGGTTGCTAATGCAGTTGCTGATAGTTGTCTCAAGTTTAGACAACCGCGAACAACCGAACATGCGGTTGATGATGTACCAATTTTTTTCCTCCAGTCTTACAATTAACGGAGAACTGTGATTTTCTTATTTCTTATTTTGAAAAACTTTTTTCTTCGTAGTCTCCAAAATCTACGGAAAACTGAGATTTTTTAAAAATCATTTAGAATAATTTAAGACTGTACCGACAGAAAAGTTTTGCAAAGTAATAAAAAATCCCAGTTCTCCGTTCAGCTTGAACTGAACGGAGAACTGTGACTTTTTAAGGTTGTTGCGGAGTCCAGCCGTCAGGAGTGAAGTACGAGTACGATTAATTGTTAGCAACTTTTCGCTATTAAATAATCGTCATATTCAACATACGTTTTGGAACGATTTTTTTATACGTGTCTCTAAAAATATTTATTTTTGACCTACTGATGATTATAGGAAATGTTTGAATTTCTTTATGAAAGTATTTTCTATAATTTGTTATCGCTCAAGTAACGCGAGACGATATGGCAACGTTGTATATCGGAACGTATCATAAATGCTCGGATTGGTAGCAGTGCCACAAAGCTTCAGACATAGGCGCTTCATTCTTAAAACTTCAAAAACGAGTGATCAACAGTGTCAGCAATGAATATCGGTCCGGATAAAAAATTCTTTCGTTGGGAAGGAAACGTGAAATACTTATAGAGTAGTGAAGCTACTTATGGAATAATAATTATTGATCAGGAGAATAAGAATAAATAATATACTTTGTTCATTATCTTGAAGAAGTCATTTAAGATCTCTGTGCGTGCCTACCGAATGTGGGTAAGGTAGTGCTGTCTACGCGTTGCCATGTTTTCACAGCCTAATATTTGTGTGCTTTATTTTCGAGTAAATTCGCGATTGAAAATATGAAACATTTTATAACAGTGCTGTAAATTTTCATTTTTAAGCTGCAATAAGTTAGTTCGACAGTTAGTCGAATTGTAACTGTTTTTTCAACTTCGTGGTAGCATTTTTTATCAGTTATATCTAATATACTGCAAAACAATCGGAACGTTTCCGATCGAGTTTCCGTACGAGTCGAAAGAACAGGATTTTTTCTTCGAGGAATGCGTTAACTACCTGGGAGATGGGAAAAAGTTGTCGCTTTCGGTGGTGCATACTTCGAGTATAATTACTTTTTATTTTATTGTTTAAATAAACGAAAAACTTTGTTTTTAAAAGGGCGCAAACTTTTTCTAATACCATAACAATGGCTGTAATAAAGACATTTCTGTTTGTTTGAAGATGTGCAGGTTCATGTGAGTGTGAAAAAGATATGGGAGATAATGTAAAATTTCTTCTAAGCAAGTTCATCAGATTTGTAAGCGTTAGTACGTACCTCCGTCTCATTTAATTGGGCCATGCTCTCCTTAAATTTTTTTTTCAATTGGGTTTCTTGCAATACCCCTCCGGATCTTTTAACACCGCACTGGAATATCGTAATTCCATAAAAATGTCAATTCTTCAAAATTAAATTGCATTCGTACAATTTCGTTCCGTAAGTAATAAAAAAAACATTAGATATTTCGTTCGGTTCGATATTCCTCTCTGATACGAAATGTAAACAAAATTATTGACTGAGTCCCTTCATAAATATTATTAACTTGCCAAATATTGTAATTTTGTAAATAATATATTTTTGTAATATTGTAAATTTAAGCATTGAATGATACTTTTTGTACACGGTGGCAGTGACAGCAATATATTTTTATCATAAAGGTATTTGCAGCCACGAAATTTTATTCTGCCTAAGAAGGTGCCAGTTCAGTTCATTTCATAAAAAACAAATAGGATAAACATTTTTTACGTTTGCTGCGCACGGGTGAATAACATTGATATTAATTCGTTATTGGAATTATTATGTGCATAACCTACCATCGCAGAATTGTTATCGATATTTTTCTTCGATTCCTTTTTATGCTTCCTCTTACTGCGGGAAGACTTTTCTTTTTTAGCCTTTTTTTTTTTGAAGCAGCTTTTTTCACGAGTCTCGTCTTTCTTTTCTTCGCCCCCTTCATCTTCTGTATTTACATCGTTTCTCTCGCTTTTATTTCGTTGATCTTCATTTTCCTCCGGCAGAGTATTCTTCTGGTAAAGGAAAAAAGCGATCCGGATTCATTGCTTATGTAAACACTATTGTAGTGCTTTTATGCATGACAGAGAAAACAAAAATTAGAACAAAGTAGCTATTCTCGAGACACATACAACATTTAGCTTCAGCAATAACACAGCCATTAAGTTATTATTAAAGCAACCCAAAAGATAGTTTGTTATCAAACGTTTACAAACAAGAGTTTATCATATTCTATATTCAATTGTCGGACTTGTTTGAAGACGTACAAAGTAACTCCATTAATTTTGGAATGTTCGAATGTATTTTGATTCATATATCTCGGTAACGGTTAATCATAACAATTCTCAAAAACAACGATCTGCGATTTTACAACGGCTACAAGAATAAAATTAACTTCGATTAAACTGAATAGTTATAACGCACATTGGAAAGAACAATTATCAAATATATTCAACCGACAGTAGTGGACGCGCGGTCGGTGTACAGTTCTGGCGATCTCCCAAGTTAAGCAGTGTTGGCCCGAGGCCACTACTTGGATGGGTGACCGGTTAGCCGTGCACTGGTTTGGCGCGCCGACTACCGAGCGGGAGGCAGTTTTACTGAAATATTTTATTTATGCAGGATCAAAAATTTTTCAATGTTATTTTCCATAGAGGACACGTGTACAAAAAACTGAAACATGATTACAGATTAATTACACGAAATAAATTCATCAAAATTCGACACATTTAGAATGGTTTCTGGTGCAAAAGTTTTACTTTCATCAGAAAGTATAGCATAAAGTACTTATATCATAAAGTACAATACTGAAAGCGCAATATACAAAACAGTCAATTATTTTCAAGCAATATAACCTCGTAATCGGAAGATTTTTAAAAAGTAATGACATCTACAGACGCGCGGTCGGTATGCGGTTCTGGCGATCTCCCAAGTTAAGGGGCCAAGTTAGGCCACAGTAGTAATTTCAAAAAATCTGTTTTTCACTTAAAGATGCATCAACACCTGAAAAATGATATCCTCAAAGGGTTGTGGTGTGAAAAATAGCTAAATACTTGAATTTTGAAAACTTTGAACGCATTTTTCTCGGAACTACATTTTGAAAAGTCACTTTTCGACGCCTATTATCGATCCGTAAAGTAGCACTTTTCGTGATTACCTTCGCAACTGACACGAAAAATTTTTCATGGCAGTACGGTGCACGACTCAGAACTACGATAAAAAAAATTTTTCCGTCAGGTTGCGAAGGTAGCCACGAAAAGTGCTACTTTACGGATCCATAATAGGCGTCGAAAAGTGGCTTTTCGATGCCTGGAGGCTGATTCTGGGCACGATCGAATTCGATCCTTCGACTTCTACAATTTTCCTCTCTCATCACCTTCGTAGTTCATGCGTACATGTTCAGGGTTTTTTTAAACGTATTTGTACTTTATGTATGCTCGATTTCGCGGGTTCCGTTTCCGGAAACACTTTTTCCCCTAGGCCATAAATCAACCGCACACAAAGATTGGCGTTGCGATGGCACATTTTCGTTCGCGGTGAGTCGAATTCGAATTCGATCGTGCCCAGAATCCGCCTCCTCTGTGCCGTAAAATAAATTTTTTATGGCAGTTCTGGCAGGTCGTGCACCGTACTGCGCATGACAAGTACCGTAACAAATTTTTTCGTGTCACTTTTCATGCGTAGTACGGGCACGAGTCTCAGACCTGACATGAAAACATTTTCGTGTCAGCTACGAAGTTAGCCATGACAAGTACTACTTCACGGTTCGATATCTGGCGTTGAAACGTAGCTTTTCAATACCTGGAGCCGTATTGTGGCCGCGGTCCGAATTGCGCTCACAGCGCGCTTAGAGTGCCAACTCGCGTGCTTCAGCATAGGCCTTAAGCTCTGTAAGCGCAATTCGGACCGCGGCCTCTGTACACCGATCGACTTCGCTCAGTCGACGTCGACAAGTTGACCCTCTCTCGTTTTCATAGTTCATGTTTCACTGATCACGGCAAAATATACCATGGGCCATAGACTAACCACTTACCAAGATTGACGAAAGATCGTACATTTTGGTTTTCGCAAAGTCGATTGAGAAGTCGATCGGTGTACAGAATACGACTTCTGTGCCGAAAAAAGTATGGTATGCGGCGTGCGCGTAAAGTGACTGTTCAAGCGAGGTGATGTTTTTAGAACTCTCTCTCTTTAAGAGCCTTCTACTCACCAGGCGAAGCCAACGGCTCGTTCTAAAAACATAACCTCGCTCGAAAACAGACACTTTACGCGCTTGCCGCATAATATACTATTAACTGTATATTTAAAATTACATTCTTTACAGAAGTACGTAGGATTTTTTTAAGCATATTACATACTTTTTTGTTATTAACAATTTTCTGGCGTTTTTTTTTAATGTTCAATTTTTATTTAAAAAAACGCGCCATTCTTGCAAAAATCGATATATAAAAAAATCCTACGAACTTCTGTAGCTATTCGTATATGTAATCGAAAAATATTTTGTTTTTCATCGTACACTAGGACCTCGATTTAATGGCCCTCGATTTAATAGACAGTCCCCACCATGTCGCATTTATCGATCGGTTTTTCGCGTGGTGGGAGATGGTGGGGGACGCTTAATGTCTCCCCGATCAGGCCCGTAGCACGGAGTGCCGATGCGCAGATACAGCATGGGCGGGCATACGCTACCTCGATTTAACAAGGTGCGATGCGGAGCCGGTCCCGCCACTGGCCGTTAAATCGAGGTCCCAGTGTAATTCAAAAAGCTGTACAGATGCTACTTTTCTTTTGTATTACGTTCAAGAAATTAATTTTTACAGTTCATTACATGTATAATAGACGACCTTTTTCGGAATTTTGATTTATTTCATTGTCCCACTGAAAAAAAAAAGTCTAAGTATGCTTTTTCCGCTGCTAGTGTGACCTAACCCTTTAAGCAGCAATGGCCAAGGCCCCTACTTCAATGGGTGACCGCTTAGCCGTGTACTGATGGCTGGCGCGCCGACAACCAAGCGGGAGGCAGTTTGACTTCCTTTTCGATGATAAGACATCGGGAACTTAGTAAAAAGTGAAGCCTTCTGTATCGGCATGGGTTTTTCTGCAGCCTCCTTATGTCCACGGAAAAAGCGATACAGTGTAGCTGAAAAGCAGCTGCGGATGCTATGTCAGTCAGGTTAGCTTAGCGGAGTGCGGGCAGGGAATGATAGGAGGGATACGTTGGAACACGCAAATAAAAATAATTTAAACAAAAGTAATTAAATCTATTTACCAAAATTTGCCAGGAGTTATGCTTTTACAAACTATCTTAATTACAGGATAAAAATACATTACGTGCATTAGAATTAGGAAAATGTTTTATTTCGGTTCGGTAAATTGCAATGAAGCGCCAAGCCCTCTAAATAGGTACAAACTGTAGGTTGTGAAAATTTGAATATACAATATTCAATATTATAATAAATGTGATAGATACTATGTATGGTAAAAGAACATTCACCAACAGCAGTACACGCAGGTTTTGCGAAAAGTGAAATTTTCAATTTCAATTTGAAGTAATAAAAAAAAAATTTGCACTGCCCCCATCACATCTGATGCTTTAGTTATTTTTTAATGAAATGCTCTACAAATTGCAATGCCAAGCCCAATAAAAAAATACGAACCTTTCTTACATTCCCAAAATTTTTGGGAAGAAGGCAATGTAGTTTTTGATTCCGGTATTGAATCGAATAACCTTGCGTTGGACACATTCGGGAGCTACGACTATTACATCCCCTTCTTGATCACTCAGCTCAAATATGTGGTCCAATTGCAGTCTGTCATTAAACTTGTATGGCAATATTAACATCTCACGACCATACAGGTAGCATTGATTGTCTACGAGTACAAAGTTGTAGATTTCCATGATTTTTCCCGATATCAGTTGCACTACAGTGTCATCTGTCTTTTTTGGACGCATATATGCTTTACTCCTGAGCACAATCCCTTCATAAATACATCGATCAAATAATTGTATTGGCGTTCGTATAGCATCTACATAATCCACCATAACAGCTTGAATTCTTTCGTCATATCGGCTTGCACCGATCAGAGTCACACCGTTGTCACTTTTTATCGAGTTCGCCAGACGCGTCGGTTGAAATAATCCAGTACAATAATTTCGACAAGCAGGCACCATTGAAGCGTTGTCGATATTCGATTGAATCAATTTTTTTTTCAGAAACTTGTTCGCCATTTGATGACTGACGCCATGAGGTGCATTAATGAATCTTTTGAAATAAAATATACCATTTTCAAAAGGAAACGTGGAACTTGCCCAGAGCGGTCCACTTTGCCTCACTGATTCACAAAGATGTACGATTGAATGCAAATTGAAAGTCATAGCTTCTTCTCCGTACAGGATTTCACATTCTCCAACGAATTGGAAGAGATCATATTCGCATATTCGAAGGTCTGCTTCGCTAATCTCGCTTTTAAGCAGTGCGTTGACGCTCCGAACAAACAAAATATACGATTCGAAACATTTATCGTCGAGCACTCCTTCCAGGCATGGTATACTGTCCAGTAATAACCATGATTCCCACTCCGATGCTTTCCATTTCGCAGCGTACTTTATCGGTCTTGCCAGCCTATGCATTTCATGCGGTCGCTTTATTTTTAATCGACGATCTTCTATTATCTTTCGATCACGGGGTCCCAAGTAGCATTGTCTCGTCGCTGTCGTCCATATGGTCCACAATTGTTTACTTACGCCTAACAATACCCCATGCATGTAATCAATCGGGAAACCCCAAACGCAATCAAAATGATTCAAGCGCAATAATTCCGAACGGCCCTTCACGCCATTTATCGTTTTCCCAGCGCGGTTAATCATTTCGACCTGCTGAACGTCTTGTACATGCGATTCGTGTGACCTTAAACTTGGTTCGATTTCACATAATGGGTACCGCATCGCACTGCCATCATAAAATCCATATGCGTAGCACCAACTGCATCCATAATGCCCGTTGTACTGCAAGCGAACCTGGGCGACCGGACGAGCCACTGAGTCCATGCAGAGTAAAAGACAGTACAGTTTGTAATTTACAATTTCTCCGGTCGATCGAAGCGTGAAATTAATACCGTCATTCATGATATTTTCGGCCTGCTCGATGAAAACTGAAAAATACCTTTTCATAAACTCAGCTTTCGGTTCCTTAGAAGTTACAAACAGGCCACCAAGTATTACGTTACGAAATCGTACACGAGGACTCAATTCATTTATATGAAATTGAATTGGCCAGAAGCTTCGGCTAGAGCTCTTAAACATTGGAGCACCATCAGTGTTCATATTGTAAGTTAAAGCTCCCGGTGAGCGTTGTTGAATTTGCTTATAAAGACGACCGTCATGCACGTCGCGTATTATCCCATCCTCCGATGTTCGTTTGATATTTTCGACGGTCTTCAACAAATCTGATTGCACACTCGCGTCATTGAACATTATTTCCAGCTGATATTTTATATCAATAGACATGAATTGATTGGAACTTTCCGACGAGAGTTTATACTTTGATTTACAATGTACACATTCCGTTTGTATCTCGCTCAACTTTTCTGACAAACTTTTCGAAGCAATCAGATTATAGCAATCATTTATTTCGCAATAGAAATGTAATTTTATTTTTTCGCGAGGTGAATTAAATGCTTTTCCTCGAGCATAGTGACTAGCATTCCAACTTTCAAAATCAGGGCCTGCTGCAATTTTCAGAAGATTCACCAAGTCCTCTTGATTTCTGCGCGTTAGATTACTTGTCACTGCATATGATTCTATCATCAGCAACACATCCGATACCTTCAGTTGAGATTGGGGAAACATCATTGAGTTCCCATGCATCCCATCAGTGTCAAAACGAGGATTCCTTTCGTTTTCGGACTCGTCTTCATCTTCCAAGTCGAATTCACTTTCATCATTTCCTGATTCACTCCCGATGGAACTCGAGTCATTTAATTCTTCAATGGAATCTTCGCTTGAAGTATCGTCTAGTGACAAATTTTCAGCATTGGAAGTGGTCGCATTTGACGATGTGCCAGCAAGTATTGTTGAATTATGATCGTCGTTGAGTGCAGAATCAGTGGTTGGTGCATTATTTTTCTCCAGCACATCGAGAAGAGTAAAATTATCAGCACTCGATGGTCCCGGTTGAGGGTCCAAAATATTAATATCTGAAGTATTTGTTTCATCATCTGTCGCATTTGACGCGTTAACATTACCTGAAATTGTTTGGAATGAGTCTCCAATGATGCCATAATCAATTGCAATCTTAAGAATAATCAATATGTATAGTATTTCAAGGTAACTAGTATATGGACCCTAGCAAAGATTTATGAATCCCAAAGAATGTATGAATGGAAAGAAAAATTTTATTTTTATTTTTTAGCATTTATCCAAAAAATTTTATGAACAACGTCCAGCTTTTCTTTGCTTGCAGAATGATTAAACGAGCATATTAATAGAGAACTTGCATTATTTTCAACTTTTCAATTTTTGAAAAGATAATTATTCAAAATTATCATTTGCATCGATTTTTGCAGTTGCTCATAATTATTTAATTCATTAAACCAACTTGAAAATTTAGTTGCATTTCAAGCGCATATCACGTGACAGTGATATCACAACACCCTAGCGCAGCAGTGCCTCTAACGGTGAAATTCATAAACTGAAGAAGCTAATGATTCCTAACCGTACAAATCTTCGTAATTCATGAATATATAGGCTGTAAATAGTATCCTTTGAAGGTAGTACGAGCACATCTGTGGGCGGGGAATAAGCGGAAACGTAAACCCGGGTGAGTGCGGTGAGCGAGGGACACGCATGAAACAAGAGACCGTTCACATGTCGACGCATGCGATAAATTTCTTCAAAATCGATCATTTTATGTCGAAATGTTCATCAACCGCCATTTTTAATGGAACGTATTCAATCGTGATAATTTTCTGAAAATTTAACAAGCTTTAATATTGATCGTATCTAATCATAAAAGATTCGAATTTCTGTTTCCAAGTTGCGTCAGCCTAGAATTCGAATACGGCGTGGGATAAATATCTTGATTTCACGAATGAATTACTCGCGTAAAGAGTCGTTGACCCACTTTGAAATTTTTTAGATGTTGTCCTGTATATTTCTGCTACATTATATAAAAAATTCAGATTTTTATCGAATCGTTAAGGGGAGAGAATAGTTGAGATGTCGAAAAAAGCGTTTTTTTGGCCACACATTACAATAAATAATAACAAATGTTTTTTCACATAAAAGATATATATTTGAAGAAAGTATCACAAAAGAGCGTCTGACCGTTCATGTGCTATACCCGTGGATAGTGAGCTTATGTTTTGGCTTGTAACTAATAAACCAGATGGACGAACCTATTCAAATTTGTTGACAGTCATATTAAAGATCTAATAAAGATCTGACATAAATTTTATGCGGGTGGTAGTATTTTAATGGAATTGACAACTCAAACAAATATTGCTCCCATTTACTCTCGTGTATAAGCCAAATGTTCGAAAATTATTTTTACAAAAACGACATGGAGGATTGACTTGAAATTTGAGCAGTTAACGTTTTATATATTTGTCACTTATAAAAAAAAAAAATTGAGTTGATGGCAGCATTTTCAATAGGTGTACCGAAACTCCTTAAGTTCCGAAAATATTGAACTATGATAGAATGATAAAAAAAAAAGAAAATCATTTACGTGCAAGTACTATATTGCCTCGAAACATTTATTTATCGATTAAACGCCATTACGGATGTTATTCTACAAGACATACGTCTCGTTTTGTATGTGCAATACGAACCGAATAATAACGGAGTCGAAAATGCTACAACTAATCGGAAATGCTATGAAATATTATGTGCAACAACAAAATTATTACAATAAAAATGATTATTCTGTCGATCGGATGATACAAACAACTTTTCAATGGACTAAAAAATGTCACTTTTGATTTTGAACAGTGTAATTTATAGTTGTGATGTATTTTGCTCATAGGTATTCAGTACTGTGGATGGTGGATTTCTTACTTACTTTCTTTTCTTGCTTTTTCTGTACTGTTTTTCCATCGAATACGTGTTCTCTTTGAAACTTTTGTAGAATCGTATGATGGTGATAGAATAAGCTTATACGTTCTTTTACGTATTTCCGAATTCATAGTGGATGTTTAAAGATACAGAAACCATCAAATTGTTGACAGTGTGGTTACTTCGTCTGTGAATAAAAAGTCGATCGTCCACTGTCCTAATATGTAATACACCATGCACGCTCTGTAGCCTCTTTTCCGTCGTTGCGATCGGCTCTGGCTTTCGAGAGAGTAAAACTCGATTTTTTTACTTTACTACCTATCTAATCCTTATTCTCTTCTAGGCTCCTAACTTATTGTCAAATTAACCACGTTTACAGTCACACTGAGGTGCACACATAGACCTCACGATATTTTGAACTTTGTGTTAGCACCCATGACGTCTATCAATGCTTCGAATCTGCCCAGTGTAGATCCGGTAAACAAGTGTTTAACCCTTCGGGGGGGAATTAGCGGAAACGTTGACGCGGCGGAGCTCGCGGTGAGCGAGGCATACATGAAATAAGAGAGTCGGTACCGGTGGCTACCGAAAACTCGTAAAATCTTGTTCTAACATCCGTTGTTTTTCAGTGAAAATATGAATCCTCGATATTTTGAAGCCAAAATGAGCGTTTCGTTGTGTGATTCTCGACTATATTAGTGTGTGAATTTCGAGGTAATCTCCGCGTGGTCATGATTCCTCCTATAGTCGCTATGCTAAAATTATGATTTTTAACTCAATTTTTCTCGCTAAAAAGGTCGTTAAGGAACACTCAAACTTTGCAGGTGCATTGGAGGGTGCTTTGAGACTAAGATATCAAAATTTCATGTAGTATTATGTGCAAAAACGCTAGGACTACCTTAAAAATCGTATGAAACGTGCACGATTTATAGTATGGCCAGAAAGGGTTGATTACGGCATTCGATGAAATGATTTTCTGCTGTCGAGAAAGGGAAATCCAAGTACTCAAGTTCAAAACCTTAACACCATCGGTATTAATCCAGTACGAAATCCACTAGATCACATCGGTGTACTAGAATTGAAGTTATAGAACGTCCCTATTAGGTGCATCTTCGCTATTCGATTTTCGAAGTTTCATTTGTTGCCACTATTCAATTTTCGGTGGAACAGTTCATATTGATTGAATTGCATTCCTTTTAGACATTTTTTGTCTATAAGTCCGCTTTTTAATGCAAATAGTGCATTAAAGTTTTAAATACATATATTGATGAGGTACCTACGCATGTGCGTGCTTGAGCAGGACAACTGCTGAATGGCTGTCTCTCTCGCAGATTGGCTTCTCTGTTTGTAGCTCTCAGGAGTCTCGATGACACTTACACTTACACTAAATACAGATTACACTAACTGTGCGTGCTATGAGTGCCCAGACCTGAATAAACGACCATGGCCAAACCCTTGGGATCTGAGGTGGGCCTTAATTTGCACGCTTTTTAAAAACTCCATTTTAATAATTTAAAGTTTTCAAGGTTTTGAGTACTTCAATGATGTTAGAGCGAACATATTATGTCCCATAGAACTTTTTTTTTTTTAAATTCAAAATTTCATAACATCTGAACCCTTTGACGATTCCCGCCAATTTCAATACCAAACATGTTTTAATGACACTATTCACTTTCAAAAAAGTAACCCAATATCATCATTTTTAGAATTTACAGATGTCATATTTGTGAAAATTTCAAATTTTCGAAAAATGTAAACCCCTTGAGCAATTCTCGCCAAATTCAATACCAAAAATGCTAATCTCCTAGCCTATATGTGCGTAAAAAATCGACCCAATATCCCACAATTTTCGGACGTTACAAACACCACAGAATTTTCTTAAAATTTCCAAAACCCATAAATTATGAGATTTTTCATAAATGTATATGAAAATTCTAGTCAATGAAAAGATTATACTGTATCAATGGGGAAAGACAGCGTTGTAGCCCAAGCCATTCTTAAGTCACAGACGCTTGAATTTTTCAGAGCCATTACACAACACGCGCGCGCACGCCACGCGTCCGGACATTTTGAAACCTGTGTTTCTCGACTTTTTAGGACTTCACTCTGACATGAAAATCACGATTTTCTTCATCAAGGCTTCCTCCATGAAGAAGCAAAACCACGCAGCTTAGAAGCTTCATTCACAAAAATTCCTCTATTAGGGTATCGAAATGAAAGAACTCAGTTGCTCATAGAGGGCACTTTGTGGACGGGATAAAACTGTGATGAAACAATATGTATATTTGTTATATGCACGGTTTTCAAATAAATTTTTTCAATTTTTTTATCTCGAAAAATATTAATTTTGACCTTGAAAAATACCTTATGAAGGTGATCAATCGTACCTACTATGATAACTAATGAAAACCCTCCTATATTTCCGAATTATCTCCACTGTAGTGACCATAAAGTTGGCCAATAGTGGTAATAACAACGATTGTCATGCATACAAACATATATTTCGGAACGAATGTAAAAATGCGTACTTGTAGGAGGGTACTCACCTCTTTCTCTGCACTCTCTTTCATCATCATTAATTTAGATTTTAAAAGGCTGGTTTTATCGGTCAATTTTCGTTGCTTTTTTAACTTTTCCTCGTTATCGGTTACCTCCGACGCGGACAGAAGAAGCGCCAGTGGCAGAACTTTTGGCCGCTCCTTTTCTATTCGCCGATTAAGAGCCTCCAATGTTTCTAGACAAATTTTAACACATTTTAAACATTGTTCTATCATACTCAAAAATATTTCATTAGAGATCTTTTATTGCGCTGTATCCAGCTGTATGCCTCATGACAAGAAATGTAAGCTGAGATTGTAATATATGCACTTTAGGAAAATACATTGTAACACTGAAAATATGTCCACTAAATTTTGTCACAGAGAAAGCATCTATCGCACGGAGCAGTATGGAAGTTGCACTGAAACAATTTATCATCACCTTGAGGGAGTCAAATGACCAAAAATGTCAATTTTGTTATATACTAGTTTTCTTTTGTACAGTTCCTAGCACAGCTGTGATCGTAATTGCAGAGCGGAATCAAAATTGTACGCAGCAGAAAGAAAAATATCGGTCAATCAGAAAACAAATTCAATTATTCATAATTCTCTCTATATTCATACAGAGGCGTATATTTCTCCATGAGTAGTTATGTAGCCACCACACGTGTTTACAAGATCGCGACGGATCAGTTTTATAGGACAATTGCATTTTCTTAATCGTCTATTCGTTTTTTATTTTCAAAATACTGTACATAATGTGTGGAACGATAACATGACCATAAATTGCATTAATAGGGTGCAGTTACTTTCTCTCTCGTCTGCGTATTAAATATTTTCGCAGCCGACGGTTAAAATTCGGCCAAATTGTAAGACTCTCTCTCTCTCTCCATCATTATTATTTCTACCATGGCATACACTTCAAAGTAACGTATTTTTGATATGTTGGAAAAAATATGAAGAATATATTTCCAAACTTTGAATATCAAGGTAAACTAACGGAAAACCATGCCGGCTATCCTCTTATGAGACCACGTGACCACGAGACCACGTGACCACGCCAGCGCCGCCATCGGTCGTGAGCATCGCGAATTGAGTTTAAATAAAAATGATGTTAAGGAATTATCAATGAAAGAAAAGCACGGAGAAAAAGAGTTTAACAAAAGAATCAAAATAACCATGTTCAGCGGATAGCGAGGAGACGCAGAGGCAATCTTAAGAATTGCAAAAACGCTACTGTACCTTCCACCCAAATAACGACTGCGTCGCGATATCCGTTATCGCAACGAATTTTGTAAAATTTCTCTCTTTTAATCGGTACGGTAAAGTGGTGTATTCGATTGCTCTCGACGATCTCGTATTGTTTACCGCTCGAATACCGCACGTAACAGAACATTGCAGATTCTACGTGAAAATTACGAAATTCGTACAGTTGAGTACGAACTGGATATAATGTAAATTATTTGATAATAAAAATAGGAGACAGAATTAAACATTGATCGATCGAGTTAGCCAGAAATACCTCACATTTATATTCTATTCGTACCGATCGGTAGATACCAACTGGTACGGACAGGATCCTATTCGTTTCTATTGGTTACTACCAGTACCGACCGGTGCCTATCAATAGAAACCAATTGGTACAGTTAGGATTCTATCGGTACGTATTGGTATGTACCTATAGGTAAAGGTCGTAAATTTGTAAGATCTGTTATTTTACAAACTTTCATTTTAGCGGCCTTTTATTATTGGATTATTTTTTAAATTCATTTATTTTTACGCACTTTTCTTATTGCATCATTTTTTGAAATTTGCGGGAAATTGTTATTTAAAGCGATATTTTTTTGTTTAAAAAACCTGCAGAGATGAGTTTTTCAAAAAATTTTTAAAAAGTGGAAAGCTTTTTAGAGAGACTACGAATACATAAAAAATTATAGATGATGCATACCATCATGCTATCTCTAAAAAGATAATATGTCATCTATAATTTTTCGTACTATCTCTAAAAATATGATATATATCACCTGTAAGTTTTTATGCATTCATACTGTCTCTAAAAAGCCTTCCATTTGTTTTACATTCTTTGAGAATCTCTTATCTCTGCAGGTTTTATTTAAACAAAAAATATCGCCCGAAATTAATTCCGCAAAATTTCCAAAATAGATCCAATAATAAAAGTGCGTAAAGATAATTGAATTTCAAACATAATTCAATAATAAAAGCCGTTAAAATAAAAGTTTGTAAAATAAAAGATCGTACAAATTCATGGTCTATAACTATGGGTATAACTCATACCAATACGTACAGATAGGATCCTATCTGTACCAATGAGTTTTTACTGATAGACACCGATCGGTGCTGAACGATACCAACAGATACGAATAGGGTCCTATCTCTACCAATAGGTATGGATAATATCTACGATAAGTACGGATAGAATATATGTGAGGTATTTCTGGTCAACTCAAACGATCAACCTGTCATTTTGATCCATTCCGGTATCGTCTGTAATCTTTCATCCATTCATACCGTCTCTGAAAAGCCTTCTATTTTTTTAACATTTCTTTAGAAACTGCTATATAAGCAGGTTTTTTTAACAAAAAATATCGCCTCAAATTAAAATTTCCTGAAAATTTAAAAGAGTGGTCTTATAACAGATATGGGTAAAAATAAATGAATTAAAAAAATAATTCATTAATGAAGGCCGTTAAAATATAGGTTTTTATAATAAACGATTGTAAAATTTCATGATCTGTAACTATGGGTACATACCAATACATGCAGATAGGATCCTATTGGTACCAATTGGTTTTTACTGATAGACACCGATTGGTGCACATAGATACCAATAGATACGAATAGGATCCTATCTGTACCAATAGGTATCTATCGATAGGTACGGATAGGTAATATATGTGAGATATTTCTGGCTAACGCAAACGATCATCGGCCTTTCATTTTGATCCGTTCCGATATCGTCTGTAATCTTTCATGCATTCCTACGGTCTCTGAAAAGCCTTTTTTTTTTTAACATTTCGTGAGAAACTTCTATCTCTGCAGGTTTTTTGTAAACAAAAAATATCGCCTTCAATTATAATTCCCCGAAAATTTGCAAAAATTATCCAATAATAAAAGTAGGTCAAAATAAATGAATTTCAAAAAATTATCCACTAATGAAAGGCCGTTTAAACAAAAGTTCGTAAAATAACAGATGGTAAAAATTTACGATCTGTACCTATCGGTACATACCAATACGTACCGATAGGACCCTATCTGTACCAATTAGTTTCTACTGATAGGCACCCATTGGTATAGGTAGATACCAATAGATAAGAATAGGATCCTATCTGTACCAATAGGTATCTACCGATAGGTACGGATAAAATGTATGTGAGGTATTTCCGGCCAACTCAATCGATCAACCTTTCATTTCGATCCATACTGATATCATGTTTAATATTTTATGCATTCATAACGTCTCTGAAAACCCTTCTAATTTTTTTAAAACATTTCTTGCGAAACTGCTATGTGTGCAGGTGTTTTTTTAACAAAAAATATCGCCTCAAATTAAAATTTCCTGAAAATTCAAAAGAGTGGTCTAATAACAGATGTGGGTAAAAATAAATGAATTAAAAAAATTATTCATTAATGAAGGCCGTTAAAATCTAAGTTTTTATAATAAAATATCGTAAAATTTCATGATCTGTAACTATGGATACATACCAATACATGCAGATAGGATCCTATTGGTACCAATTGGTTTTTACTGATAGATACCGATTGGTGCACATAGATACCAATAGATACGAATAGGATCCTATCTGTACCAATAGGTATCTATCGATAGGTACGGATAGATAATATATGCGAGATATTTCTGGCTAACGCAAACGATTATCAGCCTTTCATTTTGATCCATTTCGATATCGTCTGTAATCTTTCATGCATTTGTACTGTCTCTGAAAAGCCTTTAATTTTTTTTAACATTTCTTGAGAAATTCCTATATCTGCAGGTTTTTTTTTAAACAACAAATATCGCCTTAAATTTTAATTCCGCGACAATTTCCACAAATGATCCAATAATGAAAGTGCGTAAAAATAAATGAATTTCAAAAAATTATGCAATAATAAAAGGCCGTTAAAATAAATGGTCGTAAAATAACAGATCATACAAATTTACGATCTGTATCAATCGGCACATACTAATACGCACCGATAGGACCTTATCTGTATCAATTAGTTTCTACTGATTGGTACCGATTGGTATAGGTATATACCAATAGATACCAATACGATCCTATCTGTACCAAATGGTATCTACCGATAGGTATGGATAGGATATATATATGTGAGGTATTTCTGGCCAACTAGATCGATCAACCTTTCATTTTAATCAATTCCGATATTGTCTCTATAGAAAAGTATTCAAAAAATTAAATGCTTTTCACGGACAGTACAAATGTATAAACAGTTATACATTGTAGATGCAAATTTCGGAAACCGTGAACGACAAATGGAAACAAAAATTAGCAGAATATGGTGTACTTACCGAGAAAAGATGATCCTTTATTTTATTTTTCACCTATTTAAAAAAATATGTATAGTTTAAAATATATTTATATAATATATTATAGAAAAGAAAAGTATATACACTTTTTATAACTGTGATGCCCGCGAACTACACTCTTCACTGATCAACATTCGACTGACAAAGGGACTACCACTGTACCACTTGCCGCCTAGCCGGTGCCGGTAGCGACGTACGGCGCCTGCGCGCAAAAGCGATACGAATAAGAGACGGGGCGATGTGTAGAGAACGAGCGAATGAGACAGAACCTAGTTTTACACAGTATGCGCGCTCTGTGCGAGCGTGCGCATAACAACGCAAGCTGCGAGTGACGTACGTGTGCGTGAACGTGAGCTGTGAGTGAGCGCGTATGCCTGAGGACGGGCGTTATACGGATCTTTGAATGTTTGTGTGTGTGCGTATGTCTATGTGTGTGTGTGTGTGAGAAGCGTAAGCGACGCGGCCTCGCGGTGCTTAGCAACGCATCACAGCACGTGCGCGTACAGACAAAAGCATCGGCGAGAGAATTGTCACGTGATGCATGCTTCAAAACAAAGCAGATCGCGACGTGTCGTTGAGTGTTACACGTGAACAATAATACTCTGGAAAATAAATAACAATGATCTACTGGAAAATACATAAACGCATACAATTTTCGCAACCATTTAAAAAAAAAAGCTTCGAACTACGCTAAGAAAATGGTGAAATTCATATCTCATAGAAAAGAATCGTTTTTGGTACAAAAAGATTGTAACTGTATGATGTACAATTATTTTAAAACTGTTGTGTTTTTAGACCAATTTTTTAATGATTTGTTATTAACAAATTATTAACAAATTATTCATAATTTGGTGAGTTTTATCTCATCCTCCACTTGACCGGCTAATTGGTTATAGATATATATACTAATTGTATATAATTGGTTATAGATAGAGAAAACGAATTGGTACAGATAGAATCTTATTCGTATCTATTGGTATCTATCTGCACCAATCCGTGTCTATCAGTAAAAACCAATTGGTACAGATAGAATCCAATCTGAACGTATTGGTATGTACCAATAGTTACAGATCATGAATTTGAACGATCTTTTATTAAATAAACTTTTATTTTTACAGCCTTTATTATTTAATTATTTTTTAAATTCATTTATTTTTATCCAATTTTATTATTGGATCATTCTTTTAAATTTTCGGGGAGTTGTAATTTGAGGCTACATTTTTTGTTAAAAAAACCTGCTTAGATAGCAGTTTCTAAAGAAATGTTAAAAAAATAGAAGACTTTTCAGAGACGGTATGAATGCATGAAAGATTACAGACGATACCGGAATGGATCAAAATGACAGGTTGATCGTTTGCGTTGGCCAGAAATATCTCGCATATATTATCTATCCGTACCTATCGATAGATACCTATTGGTACAGATAGAATCTTATTAGTATCTATTGGTATCTATCTGCACCAATCCGTGTCTATCAGTAAAAACCAATTGGTACAGATAGAATCCTATCTGTACGTATTGGTATGTACCCATAGTTACAGATAAAGAATTTGTACGATCTTTCATTAAATAAACTTTTATTTTAACGGCCTTCATTATTTAATTATTTTTTAAATTCATTTCTTTTTACCTAATTTTGTTATTGGATCATTCTTTTAAATTTTCGGGAGTTGTTATTTGAGGCTATATTTTTTATTAAAAAAACCTGCTTAGATAGCAGTTTCTAAAGAAATGTTAAAAAAATAGAAGGCTTTTCAGAGACGGTATGAATGCATGAAAGATTACAGACGATACCGGAATGGATCAAAATGACAGGTTGATCGTTTGAGTTGGCCAGAAATACCTCGCATATATTCTATCTGTACTTATCGTAGATATTATCCGTACCTATTGGTAGAGATAGGACCTTATTCGTATCTGTTGGTATCTATCAGCACCGATCGGTGTCTATCAGTAAAAACTAATTGGTACAGATAGGATCCTATCTGTACGTATTGGTATGAGTTATGAATGAAATAAATTTTTAATTGGATAATCCACATACAGACCGACTCAAAAAGTATTCTCGCCTGAGCGTGGATAGGTTGGGAACCTCCGGTTTAAACGAATATAGGTTTGTAACCTGTATTTCCCTATGGATACTCAAGCTCTACACTGCAGAGATAAATCCTTTACAGTTCGGATTCATGCCAGAAAACACAGATACAATACGGATAAATACCGATAGGTGCAGATAAAAAGTGATTTGCAGATGCGCATATATTCCAATAGATCAAAAGGTCCTTATTGCATTCGAGAATCCACATAGAAACCACTTGAAATTACGCTCATCCTGAAGTGGTTGCATCGGGTAAATCCAATTGAAACATGTACATTTTTCACCCGTATTTGCCGATAAAAACCACTACGTCGCCCGAATGGTACATATTTTACAAAACCTATAAATACCGATAGGAGCAAAGGAAGAGTGATTTGCAGATGCGCATATATTCCAATACAAAAAAAGGCGCTCATTGCTTTCACCATGAAGTGGTCGCATCGGGAAAAGAGAATTGAAACATATATATGTTTGACCCGTATTTGCCGATAAAAACCACTACCTAATGCGAATGATATATATTTTACAATACGGATAAATACTGATAGGTGCAGATAATAAGTCATCGGTGGATACAGATACATTCTCGTAAAACCAAAGGTAGGTAAGTTTTTGATCTGAAAATCCATTCAGAAACCGATTGCTGGCAATTTCCAATTGGAACAGACATCTTCCATTAGGATCTCTAAAAACAAATTCTGCCGATACGTTCAAATAAAATCCTAATTCGTAAGTGCAAGTTCATTCCGATAAAAATATTGAACTAATGAAGGCTGTCTGCAATTGCAGTTAAAATATCACCGCTTGGGTCTGAATAGGTTCGGAAACTCCGATTCGAACAGACAAAAGTTTGACCCGTATTTCCCTATAAGAGCCCAAACTTGAGTACTCAAAAAATCAATGTTTCGTAATATGAATAAATACCGATACGCGCAGGTAGATTGTAAATTGCATGTACGGAAAAATTCCCATAGTATCAAATGTCAGCTTTTAATCGGATAATCCATATAAAAACCAATCGACAAAATTCTCCCCTGAGCCTCGATCGGTTGAGAAATCTGATAAAAAAAGATAGAGATTAAACCTACATTTACCAATAAAAAGCTGCATCTGTATATCCATATTGAATGTCAACCAGCAAATACAAACTGCTTCAGATGCAGTAACGTATCTGGAATCTCTAATTGATTCAAATGAAAAACGTAAATGTCTATCGGAAAATAGTGTGTTTTTGTCCTTGGATTGCCAGATTCAATCCCGTAAAAGAATGGGTCATGACATATAAGTAATTCCTCATAAGTACGATTTGTTGTGTATCTGTTTTTGCAGCCAAGACCCGGTAGAAAAGAAAAATTGGACTTTCCATATTGATGCGTATTCACTTCCAAAATGTTAACTCCATTAGAAACTTATGAATTTACGACGTATAAAAATGCACATAGAAAAATATTCAAATCGTATTGGTAGCTGCTAATAAATATACACAGTTATCCATTAGTGTATAAAACGCCGTTTGGATACCATAGATCGCACACTCGGAATTCCTCATATATTCCATCTTGTTCATAAAACCAATACAATCTGATACATTTTATATAAGTTTATCCAGATAGGAATTGCGTACACGTAAATCCCGATGAATCCATATTAATTACCAAAGTCCGAATTTCAATGTGCCAATAGACACGATAGACTCCGATAGGGTTCCTATCGTTGGCTATGGGATCCTAAAGGAGTTTTTCAACAGGGTTTGTGTTTGAACGCGCTGATTCCTTTCACTTAAACTTCACATAACCTACTAACGTGCTACATGGATATCGTTTAATTTTATTTTACCCAATCACTAGTGAACTACGCAAATAAATTAAAACATTGTATGTGTGTATTATTTTGAATTGCTTTCGTAATATTTTGTTGTTACCTAGGGTTTTTTTTTTTTCAATAAAAATATTTATTTCGATAAGAACAATTCAAAAGTTCCGCTAAAAGGCGCAATCAGTGATGCTGCCACCACGTGGCTGAGTTTGGCAGTGCGGATCCCTATTATCGACATGGAGAAAAGAGCCGGAATACGGTTTTATCGTCAAATTGAGAAGAAAAAAAAGAATTTCTGACAATCAGCTGTGAATTAAAATTTTGCCTGAAATTAAAATTCTTTATTCCACATTGCTCGCAGAAGACAACTTTAGCACAGACTCAATGAGTCCAGTTATCCCAGCCAAAAAAGTAAGTTCGTAATGCAATTTTCTATACAAAATTGATTTTTCTTTCAGAAAATATTCAGGGCTTGGGTCCCCTGAGTGTAAATTCAAGTTAAACTTTTTCGTAAATAATGAAATTCTCTGCAACTTTTATTTGAAACTTTTTCCCCCATATAGTGCATGGTTTTTTTTATTTATAGCGCGGCAAAATTTTCCAAACATCATCATTTTTACTGGTACATCAACCGTTAACAATAATATTTAACAATAATCATGTTTGGAAAAGTTTGCCGCACTATAGTTCAAAAACCATTCGCTATACGGGAAAAAGTTTCCAATAAAAGTTGTAGAGAATTTCATCATCTGCAAAAAAGGTTTTTGCTAATTTTGTCGTACGATGCACGGTTCACGGGATATTTGATATATATCCCCCAACTTGAATTTACACTCCGGGGACCCAATCCATGAGCCGTTTCCAAAAGGAAAATCAATTATATAGAAAAAATGGCTAGAATGACTGGACTAGAAGGAATCTTGAACCAATTGTCAAATTATTATTATTATTATCATGCAAAAATGTGATTGGAGAATATATGAATGTTTGTTTGTTTTTTTTTTTTTTTTTTTCACCAACAGAGCGAAAATACGATTGGAGCCGGGTACAGCGGTGGATGTGAAAATTCGTGGAAATTACACGGACACGGAGGTGCCGTATACCGGTGAATTGGTCTCGGTTTACGACGACGGTGAGAGCAGATCACGAACGATCCGTGCTGTATGCCGCGAGATAACGATGATGGACGTAATTTACGAATTCGGACCGATATATTATCGTAGCAACATGAGTATCGTACCGACGACAAAACCATCACCCAGCACCGTGGCAATTGTTCCGGAAACAACAGCAGCGACGATGAAGAAAACATCGAAAGAGCAGCCGGAATACACGAGACCGAGCCACCGGACGAGCAAACGCGATCCGAGATCGATGAGAAGGTAATCGTATACCATCGAGAAAAACCGACACGTCGAATATGCAAAACGACGACGCGGTGGGCCATTGTCGTTGAAGAACAAATTCGAATCAACGATGGCCGCATCGACGTCTCTTAAATTCAGCAAATCGGAGTCTCACGATAATTACACTATCGGTCATTGCGTTTTATCGAATCACGTGAATTTCTCCCTCGCGAAGCTCGATAAAATTTATCCTCTTCGTCGCCTGGATCCTCTCAAATTTCAATAGTCCCAACGCTATGAGAAAAGAAAAAAAAAAAAAAAAAAAAAGATTTACGAACCAAGAGAAAATAATTGTAGGACATTCCCGTTGGATCGCGGTTATCGGGACGTGAGAGCAGAGAAAAAAAAAGAAAAAAAAAAACCTCTTTTGTCGGCTACATGCACGGCTATCGACGAATAATCGCGATAATTTTTCCAATCCTCGTCCTCGAGACATATCCTTGCCTTTCAGAAACAACCTTGATATTTAATATATTATAAATATATATATATATATATATATGTATGTATATATATATATATGCTATATTTAGGTACCATAAGAGGGATTCTATAAATTACGAGCTAGTCTTATTCAACGTCAAGTACAAGCAGAGCCGAAGGATATAAATGGCCAAAAAAAAGAAAGAAAGAAAATTGAAAAAGATGAAAAAAAAATAATATTAATAATAATAATGAAGGTTCACGCTTCCTCGAGGGAGCGCAGAAAACAATATTACATTCCGTCTGTCGTGGATCTATTTTGCTAAAACGATTTTTACAAGTCTCTATTCCACAATTAACATTTCCGCACCCCCCCCGCGCACACCTCTATCAAACTTTTCAGGCTTTATATTTATTCATGGCGAACCGAGTCAGTCAGAAAAATTTATTCCCGTATAATTGATATATGTACCTAACAAAACGAAGAAAAAAAAAAAAAACGAAACAAAAAGAAAAGAGTAGAAATAAAAGATAGGTTTTTCACGATCCGAGAAGATAAGAAAAATAAAACAGAGAGAGAGAGACATGTAGTTGTGCGAACTGAAGCGGCTATGCGGCTATATATTTTTGAGAATGCAGTATAATTTTTTAAGTTTGATAAGGTTTTTAAGAATATCGTCTAAGAGTACTCGATAGAGTTGACGAGAGAGAGAAAGAGGAGGATCCACATGGTGAGCAAAAGAAAATATTTATCCTGTGAAATCTTGAAAAAAAAAAATTAAAGCCCAGAAATACTTTTCTCTTGGTTGACATGTGTGTTTGTATGTATATATGTACACGATATACTTTTTATTTTTATTATTATTATACTTATTTAATGGTTTTTATTTTCCACGACGTTGATCGTCGCAGTACAATTTTCAAATTATTGTTTTTTTTTTATAGTATCATGTAGTACAGTAGATTTAGGATAAATTTTTTAACGAAACTAAAGATTCATGCATTTTGGTTTTATATTTAAAAAAAAAACAGACTTTTCATTATGGTATTTTCAATACCGCATTAAACAAGCGATCGATAAGTTTTCTCTTTATTTTTGTTGTTTTTTTTTTCTATTTTTTTTCGTCCCCTTGAATTTGTCGTACGAATTGCGTTGCATGAGATTTAACGACTGTAATAACGTAGAGATGACAGACAAATCAGGCAATATTAGAGAGAGAGAGAAAGAAAATTTTCTAGGTACATTTTAGTGAGAGGGTACGCGGTCTATTCCAGAAAAAAATCCTGTATTGCGTAAAACATGGACGAGATATGTGATAATGATAAATTTATGAAAACCATGCCTATCCGCTGTCTTTCGAAGAAAAATAAATAAATCATGCGGTTTCTCCGTTCGTTGGAGCAAATGGAAGAAAAAAAAAATCTATGTATGTATTTTGAAAAAAACATTGCTGCGCGTTGAACGAAAATCTGTATACACCGCGCTTATTCATATTATGCTGTACCTCATTGAAACAAAGGGGAAAAATAAATATTGCAAAGGTATTTCTGGGGACTTTTGACGCTCTCACGGGTATGAATCGGCGAGAAAAATTCGTCGTGAGATAATAACGATTGGCGCAGCTTTACATTATCATGTAAGTATAAATATATATATATATATATATGGGGCATTCCAAGTCAAATTACGTGCGGTCATCGGCCTGACCTCCTCGGATTCAGTTGACGATTTTTTTTTTGCATATTTTGGTTACAAAAAAGGTAATTTTTTTTCCGATTTTTATCACTTATGTTTTACCTCACAAAATAATTTTGTTTTCCCACAACTTTTGAGTAAAATTAAATTTGGCCCGGATTTAAAATTCTGAAAATTTTTCCATAGAATCTAGGAATTATTTTTACTCAAAAGTTTGTGGGGAAAACAAAATTATTTTATGAGGCAAAAAACAAGTGATAAAAATCTGAAAAAAAATTATGTTTTTTTTTAACCAAAATATTCCCAAAAAATAATCCGAGGAGGTCAGGTCGATGACCACGTGATTTGACTTGGAATATCCCATATACATAATATATCATGTTATATCTATAATTCGAATGATGTCGAAATTTGCATCGTTGCGTAATGCAACGAGAATAGGTTTTTTTTTTTTAATTAAAAAAAAAAATCATTTCCAGCATTGTCGACGCTTTTCTGGCATATTTAGGCCCCCCGGGTCGTGGAAAAAAAAAACCGAAAAAAAGGTTTAAACGATTTTCGTTTTTTTTTTTTTTTTACTTGACATGTAAGTATAACAATTTTCGATCGGTATGCCCTTACAACGATTTTAGAGTTTTAGAGTTTCCTGAGTAAAATTTCCCCGCGGGAATGAGAGAAAGTATTGGAGAAATTTTAATAGTCGATATTTCGACTTTGAATTTATTTGAATTTATTTGAGAACTTTTTGTGTTTGACAACTTTTTGTAACCCTGTTGAAAAACTCCTTTAGGATCCCATAGCCAACGATAGGAACCCTATCGGAGTCTATCGTGTCTATTGGCACATTGAAATTCGGACTTTGGTAATTAATATGGATTCATCGGGATTTACGTGTACGCAATTCCTATCTGGATAAACTTATATAAAATGTATCAGATTGTATTGGTTTTATGAACAAGATGGAATATATGAGGAATTCCGAGTGTGCGATCTATGGTATCCAAACGGCGTTTTATACACTAATGGATAACTGTGTATATTTATTAGCAGCTACCAATACGATTTGAATATTTTTCTATGTGCATTTTTATACGTCGTAAATTCATAAGTTTCTAATGGAGTTAACATTTTGGAAGTGAATACGCATCAATATGGAAAGTCCAATTTTTCTTTTCTACCGGGTCTTGGCTGCAAAAACAGATACACAACAAATCGTACTTATGAGGAATTACTTATATGTCATGACCCATTCTTTTACGGGATTGAATCTGGCAATCCAAGGACAAAAACACACTATTTTCCGATAGACATTTACGTTTTTCATTTGAATCAATTAGAGATTCCAGATACGTTACTGCATCTGAAGCAGTTTGTATTTGCTGGTTGACATTCAATATGGATATACAGATGCAGCTTTTTATTGGTAAATGTAGGTTTAATCTCTATCTTTTTTTATCAGATTTCTCAACCGATCGAGGCTCAGGGGAGAATTTTGTCGATTGGTTTTTATATGGATTATCCGATTAAAAGCTGACATTTGATACTATGGGAATTTTTCCGTACATGCAATTTACAATCTACCTGCGCGTATCGGTATTTATTCATATTACGAAACATTGATTTTTTGAGTACTCAAGTTTGGGCTCTTATAGGGAAATACGGGTCAAACTTTTGTCTGTTCGAATCGGAGTTTCCGAACCTATTCAGACCCAAGCGGTGATATTTTAACTGCAATTGCAGACAGCCTTCATTAGTTCAATATTTTTATCGGAATGAACTTGCACTTACGAATTAGGATTTTATTTGAACGTATCGGCAGAATTTGTTTTTAGAGATCCTAATGGAAGATGTCTGTTCCAATTGGAAATTGCCAGCAATCGGTTTCTGAATGGATTTTCAGATCAAAAACTTACCTACCTTTGGTTTTACGAGAATGTATCTGTATCCACCGATGACTTATTATCTGCACCTATCAGTATTTATCCGTATTGTAAAATATATATCATTCGCATTAGGTAGTGGTTTTTATCGGCAAATACGGGTCAAACATATATATGTTTCAATTCTCTTTTCCCGATGCGACCACTTCATGGTGAAAGCAATGAGCGCCTTTTTTTGTATTGGAATATATGCGCATCTGCAAATCACTCTTCCTTTGCTCCTATCGGTATTTATAGGTTTTGTAAAATATGTACCATTCGGGCGACGTAGTGGTTTTTATCGGCAAATACGGGTGAAAAATGTACATGTTTCAATTGGATTTACCCGATGCAACCACTTCAGGATGAGCGTAATTTCAAGTGGTTTCTATGTGGATTCTCGAATGCAATAAGGACCTTTTGATCTATTGGAATATATGCGCATCTGCAAATCACTTTTTATCTGCACCTATCGGTATTTATCCGTATTGTATCTGTGTTTTCTGGCATGAATCCGAACTGTAAAGGATTTATCTCTGCAGTGTAGAGCTTGAGTATCCATAGGGAAATACAGGTTACAAACCTATATTCGTTTAAACCGGAGGTTCCCAACCTATCCACGCTCAGGCGAGAATACTTTTTGAGTCGGTCTGTATGTGGATTATCCAATTAAAAATTTATTTCATTCATAACTCATACCAATACGTACAGATAGGATCCTATCTGTACCAATTAGTTTTTACTGATAGACACCGATCGGTGCTGATAGATACCAACAGATACGAATAAGGTCCTATCTCTACCAATAGGTACGGATAATATCTACGATAAGTACAGATAGAATATATGCGAGGTATTTCTGGCCAACTCAAACGATCAACCTGTCATTTTGATCCATTCCGGTATCGTCTGTAATCTTTCATGCATTCATACCGTCTCTGAAAAGCCTTCTATTTTTTTAACATTTCTTTAGAAACTGCTATCTAAGCAGGTTTTTTTAATAAAAAATATAGCCTCAAATAACAACTCCCGAAAATTTAAAAGAATGATCCAATAACAAAATTAGGTAAAAAGAAATGAATTTAAAAAATAATTAAATAATGAAGGCCGTTAAAATAAAAGTTTATTTAATGAAAGATCGTACAAATTCTTTATCTGTAACTATGGGTACATACCAATACGTACAGATAGGATTCTATCTGTACCAATTGGTTTTTACTGATAGACACGGATTGGTGCAGATAGATACCAATAGATACTAATAAGATTCTATCTGTACCAATAGGTATCTATCGATAGGTACGGATAGATAATATATGCGAGATATTTCTGGCCAACGCAAACGATCAACCTGTCATTTTGATCCATTCCGGTATCGTCTGTAATCTTTCATGCATTCATACCGTCTCTGAAAAGTCTTCTATTTTTTTAACATTTCTTTAGAAACTGCTATCTAAGCAGGTTTTTTTAACAAAAAATGTAGCCTCAAATTACAACTCCCCGAAAATTTAAAAGAATGATCCAATAATAAAATTGGATAAAAATAAATGAATTTAAAAAATAATTAAATAATAAAGGCTGTAAAAATAAAAGTTTATTTAATAAAAGATCGTTCAAATTCATGATCTGTAACTATTGGTACATACCAATACGTTCAGATTGGATTCTATCTGTACCAATTGGTTTTTACTGATAGACACGGATTGGTGCAGATAGATACCAATAGATACGAATAAGATTCTATCTGTACCAATTCGTTTTCTCTATCTATAACCAATTATATACAATTAGTATATATATCTATAACCAATTAGCCGGTCAAGTGGAGGATGAGATAAAACTCACCAAATTATGAATAATTTGTTAATAATTTGTTAATAACAAATCATTAAAAAATTGGTCTAAAAACACAACAGTTTTAAAATAATTGTACATCATACAGTTACAATCTTTTTGTACCAAAAACGATTCTTTTCTATGAGATATGAATTTCACCATTTTCTTAGCGTAGTTCGAAGCTTTTTTTTTTAAATGGTTGCGAAAATTGTATGCGTTTATGTATTTTCCAGTAGATCATTGTTATTTATTTTCCAGAGTATTATTGTTCACGTGTAACACTCAACGACACGTCGCGATCTGCTTTGTTTTGAAGCATGCATCACGTGACAATTCTCTCGCCGATGCTTTTGTCTGTACGCGCACGTGCTGTGATGCGTTGCTAAGCACCGCGAGGCCGCGTCGCTTACGCTTCTCACACACACACACACATAGACATACGCACACACACAAACATTCAAAGATCCGTATAACGCCCGTCCTCAGGCATACGCGCTCACTCACAGCTCACGTTCACGCACACGTACGTCACTCGCAGCTTGCGTTGTTATGCGCACGCTCGCACAGAGCGCGCATACTGTGTAAAACTAGGTTCTGTCTCATTCGCTCGTTCTCTACACATCGCCCCGTCTCTTATTCGTATCGCTTTTGCGCGCAGGCGCCGTACGTCGCTACCGGCACCGGCTAGGCGGCAAGTGGTACAGTGGTAGTCCCTTTGTCAGTCGAATGTTGATCAGTGAAGAGTGTAGTTCGCGGGCATCACAGTTATAAAAAGTGTATATACTTTTCTTTTCTATAATATATTATATAAATATATTTTAAACTATACATATTTTTTTAAATAGGTGAAAAATAAAATAAAGGATCATCTTTTCTCGGTAAGTACACCATATTCTGCTAATTTTTGTTTCCATTTGTCGTTCACGGTTTCCGAAATTTGCATCTACAATGTATAACTGTTTATACATTTGTACTGTCCGTGAAAAGCATTTAATTTTTTGAATACTTTTCTATAGAGACAATATCGGAATTGATTAAAATGAAAGGTTGATCGATCTAGTTGGCCAGAAATACCTCACATATATATATCCTATCCATACCTATCGGTAGATACCATTTGGTACAGATAGGATCGTATTGGTATCTATTGGTATATACCTATACCAATCGGTACCAATCAGTAGAAACTAATTGATACAGATAAGGTCCTATCGGTGCGTATTAGTATGTGCCGATTGATACAGATCGTAAATTTGTATGATCTGTTATTTTACGACCATTTATTTTAACGGCCTTTTATTATTGCATAATTTTTTGAAATTCATTTATTTTTACGCACTTTCATTATTGGATCATTTGTGGAAATTGTCGCGGAATTAAAATTTAAGGCGATATTTGTTGTTTAAAAAAAAACCTGCAGATATAGGAATTTCTCAAGAAATGTTAAAAAAAATTAAAGGCTTTTCAGAGACAGTACAAATGCATGAAAGATTACAGACGATATCGAAATGGATCAAAATGAAAGGCTGATAATCGTTTGCGTTAGCCAGAAATATCTCGCATATATTATCTATCCGTACCTATCGATAGATACCTATTGGTACAGATAGGATCCTATTCGTATCTATTGGTATCTATGTGCACCAATCGGTATCTATCAGTAAAAACCAATTGGTACCAATAGGATCCTATCTGCATGTATTGGTATGTATCCATAGTTACAGATCATGAAATTTTACGATATTTTATTATAAAAACTTAGATTTTAACGGCCTTCATTAATGAATAATTTTTTTAATTCATTTATTTTTACCCACATCTGTTATTAGACCACTCTTTTGAATTTTCAGGAAATTTTAATTTGAGGCGATATTTTTTGTTAAAAAAACACCTGCACACATAGCAGTTTCGCAAGAAATGTTTTAAAAAAATTAGAAGGGTTTTCAGAGACGTTATGAATGCATAAAATATTAAACATGATATCAGTATGGATCGAAATGAAAGGTTGATCGATTGAGTTGGCCGGAAATACCTCACATACATTTTATCCGTACCTATCGGTAGATACCTATTGGTACAGATAGGATCCTATTCTTATCTATTGGTATCTACCTATACCAATGGGTGCCTATCAGTAGAAACTAATTGGTACAGATAGGGTCCTATCGGTACGTATTGGTATGTACCGATAGGTACAGATCGTAAATTTTTACCATCTGTTATTTTACGAACTTTTGTTTAAACGGCCTTTCATTAGTGGATAATTTTTTGAAATTCATTTATTTTGACCTACTTTTATTATTGGATAATTTTTGCAAATTTTCGGGGAATTATAATTGAAGGCGATATTTTTTGTTTACAAAAAACCTGCAGAGATAGAAGTTTCTCACGAAATGTTAAAAAAAAAAAGGCTTTTCAGAGACCGTAGGAATGCATGAAAGATTACAGACGATATCGGAACGGATCAAAATGAAAGGCCGATGATCGTTTGCGTTAGCCAGAAATATCTCACATATATTACCTATCCGTACCTATCGATAGATACCTATTGGTACAGATAGGATCCTATTCGTATCTATTGGTATCTATGTGCACCAATCGGTGTCTATCAGTAAAAACCAATTGGTACCAATAGGATCCTATCTGCATGTATTGGTATGTACCCATAGTTACAGATCATGAAATTTTACAATCGTTTATTATAAAAACCTATATTTTAACGGCCTTCATTAATGAATTATTTTTTTAATTCATTTATTTTTACCCATATCTGTTATAAGACCACTCTTTTAAATTTTCAGGAAATTTTAATTTGAGGCGATATTTTTTGTTAAAAAAACCTGCTTATATAGCAGTTTCTAAAGAAATGTTAAAAAAATAGAAGGCTTTTCAGAGACGGTATGAATGGATGAAAGATTACAGACGATACCGGAATGGATCAAAATGACAGGTTGATCGTTTGAGTTGACCAGAAATACCTCACATATATTCTATCCGTACTTATCGTAGATATTATCCATACCTATTGGTAGAGATAGGACCCTATTCGTATCTGTTGGTATCGTTCAGCACCGATCGGTGTCTATCAGTAAAAACTCATTGGTACAGATAGGATCCTATCTGTACGTATTGGTATGAGTTATACCCATAGTTATAGACCATGAATTTGTACGATCTTTTATTTTACAAACTTTTATTTTAACGGCTTTTATTATTGAATTATGTTTGAAATTCAATTATCTTTACGCACTTTTATTATTGGATCTATTTTGGAAATTTTGCGGAATTAATTTCGGGCGATATTTTTTGTTTAAATAAAACCTGCAGAGATAAGAGATTCTCAAAGAATGTAAAACAAATGGAAGGCTTTTTAGAGACAGTATGAATGCATAAAAACTTACAGGTGATATATATCATATTTTTAGAGATAGTACGAAAAATTATAGATGACATATTATCTTTTTAGAGATAGCATGATGGTATGCATCATCTATAATTTTTTATGTATTCGTAGTCTCTCTAAAAAGCTTTCCACTTTTTAAAAATTTTTTGAAAAACTCATCTCTGCAGGTTTTTTAAACAAAAAAATATCGCTTTAAATAACAATTTCCCGCAAATTTCAAAAAATGATGCAATAAGAAAAGTGCGTAAAAATAAATGAATTTAAAAAATAATCCAATAATAAAAGGCCGCTAAAATGAAAGTTTGTAAAATAACAGATCTTACAAATTTACGACCTTTACCTATAGGTACATACCAATACGTACCGATAGAATCCTAACTGTACCAATTGGTTTCTATTGATAGGCACCGGTCGGTACTGGTAGTAACCAATAGAAACGAATAGGATCCTGTCCGTACCAGTTGGTATCTACCGATCGGTACGAATAGAATATAAATGTGAGGTATTTCTGGCTAACTCGATCGATCAATGTTTAATTCTGTCTCCTATTTTTATTATCAAATAATTTACATTATATCCAGTTCGTACTCAACTGTACGAATTTCGTAATTTTCACGTAGAATCTGCAATGTTCTGTTACGTGCGGTATTCGAGCGGTAAACAATACGAGATCGTCGAGAGCAATCGAATACACCACTTTACCGTACCGATTAAAAGAGAGAAATTTTACAAAATTCGTTGCGATAACGGATATCGCGACGCAGTCGTTATTTGGGTGGAAGGTACAGTAGCGTTTTTGCAATTCTTAAGATTGCCTCTGCGTCTCCTCGCTATCCGCTGAACATGGTTATTTTGATTCTTTTGTTAAACTCTTTTTCTCCGTGCTTTTCTTTCATTGATAATTCCTTAACATCATTTTTATTTAAACTCAATTCGCGATGCTCACGACCGATGGCGGCGCTGGCGTGGTCACGTGGTCTCGTGGTCACGTGGTCTCATAAGAGGATAGCCGGCATGGTTTTCCGTTAGTTTACCTTGATATTCAAAGTTTGGAAATATATTCTTCATATTTTTTCCAACATATCAAAAATACGTTACTTTGAAGTGTATGCCATGGTAGAAATAATAATGATGGAGAGAGAGAGAGAGTCTTACAATTTGGCCGAATTTTAACCGTCGGCTGCGAAAATATTTAATACGCAGACGAGAGAGAAAGTAACTGCACCCTATTAATGCAATTTATGGTCATGTTATCGTTCCACACATTATGTACAGTATTTTGAAAATAAAAAACGAATAGACGATTAAGAAAATGCAATTGTCCTATAAAACTGATCCGTCGCGATCTTGTAAACACGTGTGGTGGCTACATAACTACTCATGGAGAAATATACGCCTCTGTATGAATATAGAGAGAATTATGAATAATTGAATTTGTTTTCTGATTGACCGATATTTTTCTTTCTGCTGCGTACAATTTTGATTCCGCTCTGCAATTACGATCACAGCTGTGCTAGGAACTGTACAAAAGAAAACTAGTATATAACAAAATTGACATTTTTGGTCATTTGACTCCCTCAAGGTGATGATAAATTGTTTCAGTGCAACTTCCATACTGCTCCGTGCGATAGATGCTTTCTCTGTGACAAAATTTAGTGGACATATTTTCAGTGTTACAATGTATTTTCCTAAAGTGCATATATTACAATCTCAGCTTACATTTCTTGTCATGAGGCATACAGCTGGATACAGCGCAATAAAAGATCTCTAATGAAATATTTTTGAGTATGATAGAACAATGTTTAAAATGTGTTAAAATTTGTCTAGAAACATTGGAGGCTCTTAATCGGCGAATAGAAAAGGAGCGGCCAAAAGTTCTGCCACTGGCGCTTCTTCTGTCCGCGTCGGAGGTAACCGATAACGAGGAAAAGTTAAAAAAGCAACGAAAATTGACCGATAAAACCAGCCTTTTAAAATCTAAATTAATGATGATGAAAGAGAGTGCAGAGAAAGAGGTGAGTACCCTCCTACAAGTACGCATTTTTACATTCGTTCCGAAATATATGTTTGTATGCATGACAATCGTTGTTATTACCACTATTGGCCAACTTTATGGTCACTACAGTGGAGATAATTCGGAAATATAGGAGGGTTTTCATTAGTTATCATAGTAGGTACGATTGATCACCTTCATAAGGTATTTTTCAAGGTCAAAATTAATATTTTTCGAGATAAAAAAATTGAAAAAATTTATTTGAAAACCGTGCATATAACAAATATACATATTGTTTCATCACAGTTTTATCCCGTCCACAAAGTGCCCTCTATGAGCAACTGAGTTCTTTCATTTCGATACCCTAATAGAGGAATTTTTGTGAATGAAGCTTCTAAGCTGCGTGGTTTTGCTTCTTCATGGAGGAAGCCTTGATGAAGAAAATCGTGATTTTCATGTCAGAGTGAAGTCCTAAAAAGTCGAGAAACACAGGTTTCAAAATGTCCGGACGCGTGGCGTGCGCGCGCGTGTTGTGTAATGGCTCTGAAAAATTCAAGCGTCTGTGACTTAAGAATGGCTTGGGCTACAACGCTGTCTTTCCCCATTGATACAGTATAATCTTTTCATTGACTAGAATTTTCATATACATTTATGAAAAATCTCATAATTTATGGGTTTTGGAAATTTTAAGAAAATTCTGTGGTGTTTGTAACGTCCGAAAATTGTGGGATATTGGGTCGATTTTTTACGCACATATAGGCTAGGAGATTAGCATTTTTGGTATTGAATTTGGCGAGAATTGCTCAAGGGGTTTACATTTTTCGAAAATTTGAAATTTTCACAAATATGACATCTGTAAATTCTAAAAATGATGATATTGGGTTACTTTTTTGAAAGTGAATAGTGTCATTAAAACATGTTTGGTATTGAAATTGGCGGGAATCGTCAAAGGGTTCAGATGTTATGAAATTTTGAATTTAAAAAAAAAAAAGTTCTATGGGACATAATATGTTCGCTCTAACATCATTGAAGTACTCAAAACCTTGAAAACTTTAAATTATTAAAATGGAGTTTTTAAAAAGCGTGCAAATTAAGGCCCACCTCAGATCCCAAGGGTTTGGCCATGGTCGTTTATTCAGGTCTGGGCACTCATAGCACGCACAGTTAGTGTAATCTGTATTTAGTGTAAGTGTAAGTGTCATCGAGACTCCTGAGAGCTACAAACAGAGAAGCCAATCTGCGAGAGAGACAGCCATTCAGCAGTTGTCCTGCTCAAGCACGCACATGCGTAGGTACCTCATCAATATATGTATTTAAAACTTTAATGCACTATTTGCATTAAAAAGCGGACTTATAGACAAAAAATGTCTAAAAGGAATGCAATTCAATCAATATGAACTGTTCCACCGAAAATTGAATAGTGGCAACAAATGAAACTTCGAAAATCGAATAGCGAAGATGCACCTAATAGGGACGTTCTATAACTTCAATTCTAGTACACCGATGTGATCTAGTGGATTTCGTACTGGATTAATACCGATGGTGTTAAGGTTTTGAACTTGAGTACTTGGATTTCCCTTTCTCGACAGCAGAAAATCATTTCATCGAATGCCGTAATCAACCCTTTCTGGCCATACTATAAATCGTGCACGTTTCATACGATTTTTAAGGTAGTCCTAGCGTTTTTGCACATAATACTACATGAAATTTTGATATCTTAGTCTCAAAGCACCCTCCAATGCACCTGCAAAGTTTGAGTGTTCCTTAACGACCTTTTTAGCGAGAAAAATTGAGTTAAAAATCATAATTTTAGCATAGCGACTATAGGAGGAATCATGACCACGCGGAGATTACCTCGAAATTCACACACTAATATAGTCGAGAATCACACAACGAAACGCTCATTTTGGCTTCAAAATATCGAGGATTCATATTTTCACTGAAAAACAACGGATGTTAGAACAAGATTTTACGAGTTTTCGGTAGCCACCGGTACCGACTCTCTTATTTCATGTATGCCTCGCTCACCGCGAGCTCCGCCGCGTCAACGTTTCCGCTAATTCCCCCCCGAAGGGTTAAACACTTGTTTACCGGATCTACACTGGGCAGATTCGAAGCATTGATAGACGTCATGGGTGCTAACACAAAGTTCAAAATATCGTGAGGTCTATGTGTGCACCTCAGTGTGACTGTAAACGTGGTTAATTTGACAATAAGTTAGGAGCCTAGAAGAGAATAAGGATTAGATAGGTAGTAAAGTAAAAAAATCGAGTTTTACTCTCTCGAAAGCCAGAGCCGATCGCAACGACGGAAAAGAGGCTACAGAGCGTGCATGGTGTATTACATATTAGGACAGTGGACGATCGACTTTTTATTCACAGACGAAGTAACCACACTGTCAACAATTTGATGGTTTCTGTATCTTTAAACATCCACTATGAATTCGGAAATACGTAAAAGAACGTATAAGCTTATTCTATCACCATCATACGATTCTACAAAAGTTTCAAAGAGAACACGTATTCGATGGAAAAACAGTACAGAAAAAGCAAGAAAAGAAAGTAAGTAAGAAATCCACCATCCACAGTACTGAATACCTATGAGCAAAATACATCACAACTATAAATTACACTGTTCAAAATCAAAAGTGACATTTTTTAGTCCATTGAAAAGTTGTTTGTATCATCCGATCGACAGAATAATCATTTTTATTGTAATAATTTTGTTGTTGCACATAATATTTCATAGCATTTCCGATTAGTTGTAGCATTTTCGACTCCGTTATTATTCGGTTCGTATTGCACATACAAAACGAGACGTATGTCTTGTAGAATAACATCCGTAATGGCGTTTAATCGATAAATAAATGTTTCGAGGCAATATAGTACTTGCACGTAAATGATTTTCTTTTTTTTTTATCATTCTATCATAGTTCAATATTTTCGGAACTTAAGGAGTTTCGGTACACCTATTGAAAATGCTGCCATCAACTCAATTTTTTTTTTTTATAAGTGACAAATATATAAAACGTTAACTGCTCAAATTTCAAGTCAATCCTCCATGTCGTTTTTGTAAAAATAATTTTCGAACATTTGGCTTATACACGAGAGTAAATGGGAGCAATATTTGTTTGAGTTGTCAATTCCATTAAAATACTACCACCCGCATAAAATTTATGTCAGATCTTTATTAGATCTTTAATATGACTGTCAACAAATTTGAATAGGTTCGTCCATCTGGTTTATTAGTTACAAGCCAAAACATAAGCTCACTATCCACGGGTATAGCACATGAACGGTCAGACGCTCTTTTGTGATACTTTCTTCAAATATATATCTTTTATGTGAAAAAACATTTGTTATTATTTATTGTAATGTGTGGCCAAAAAAACGCTTTTTTCGACATCTCAACTATTCTCTCCCCTTAACGATTCGATAAAAATCTGAATTTTTTATATAATGTAGCAGAAATATACAGGACAACATCTAAAAAATTTCAAAGTGGGTCAACGACTCTTTACGCGAGTAATTCATTCGTGAAATCAAGATATTTATCCCACGCCGTATTCGAATTCTAGGCTGACGCAACTTGGAAACAGAAATTCGAATCTTTTATGATTAGATACGATCAATATTAAAGCTTGTTAAATTTTCAGAAAATTATCACGATTGAATACGTTCCATTAAAAATGGCGGTTGATGAACATTTCGACATAAAATGATCGATTTTGAAGAAATTTATCGCATGCGTCGACATGTGAACGGTCTCTTGTTTCATGCGTGTCCCTCGCTCACCGCACTCACCCGGGTTTACGTTTCCGCTTATTCCCCGCCCACAGATGTGCTCGTACTACCTTCAAAGGATACTATTTACAGCCTATATATTCATGAATTACGAAGATTTGTACGGTTAGGAATCATTAGCTTCTTCAGTTTATGAATTTCACCGTTAGAGGCACTGCTGCGCTAGGGTGTTGTGATATCACTGTCACGTGATATGCGCTTGAAATGCAACTAAATTTTCAAGTTGGTTTAATGAATTAAATAATTATGAGCAACTGCAAAAATCGATGCAAATGATAATTTTGAATAATTATCTTTTCAAAAATTGAAAAGTTGAAAATAATGCAAGTTCTCTATTAATATGCTCGTTTAATCATTCTGCAAGCAAAGAAAAGCTGGACGTTGTTCATAAAATTTTTTGGATAAATGCTAAAAAATAAAAATAAAATTTTTCTTTCCATTCATACATTCTTTGGGATTCATAAATCTTTGCTAGGGTCCATATACTAGTTACCTTGAAATACTATACATATTGATTATTCTTAAGATTGCAATTGATTATGGCATCATTGGAGACTCATTCCAAACAATTTCAGGTAATGTTAACGCGTCAAATGCGACAGATGATGAAACAAATACTTCAGATATTAATATTTTGGACCCTCAACCGGGACCATCGAGTGCTGATAATTTTACTCTTCTCGATGTGCTGGAGAAAAATAATGCACCAACCACTGATTCTGCACTCAACGACGATCATAATTCAACAATACTTGCTGGCACATCGTCAAATGCGACCACTTCCAATGCTGAAAATTTGTCACTAGACGATACTTCAAGCGAAGATTCCATTGAAGAATTAAATGACTCGAGTTCCATCGGGAGTGAATCAGGAAATGATGAAAGTGAATTCGACTTGGAAGATGAAGACGAGTCCGAAAACGAAAGGAATCCTCGTTTTGACACTGATGGGATGCATGGGAACTCAATGATGTTTCCCCAATCTCAACTGAAGGTATCGGATGTGTTGCTGATGATAGAATCATATGCAGTGACAAGTAATCTAACGCGCAGAAATCAAGAGGACTTGGTGAATCTTCTGAAAATTGCAGCAGGCCCTGATTTTGAAAGTTGGAATGCTAGTCACTATGCTCGAGGAAAAGCATTTAATTCACCTCGCGAAAAAATAAAATTACATTTCTATTGCGAAATAAATGATTGCTATAATCTGATTGCTTCGAAAAGTTTGTCAGAAAAGTTGAGCGAGATACAAACGGAATGTGTACATTGTAAATCAAAGTATAAACTCTCGTCGGAAAGTTCCAATCAATTCATGTCTATTGATATAAAATATCAGCTGGAAATAATGTTCAATGACGCGAGTGTGCAATCAGATTTGTTGAAGACCGTCGAAAATATCAAACGAACATCGGAGGATGGGATAATACGCGACGTGCATGACGGTCGTCTTTATAAGCAAATTCAACAACGCTCACCGGGAGCTTTAACTTACAATATGAACACTGATGGTGCTCCAATGTTTAAGAGCTCTAGCCGAAGCTTCTGGCCAATTCAATTTCATATAAATGAATTGAGTCCTCGTGTACGATTTCGTAACGTAATACTTGGTGGCCTGTTTGTAACTTCTAAGGAACCGAAAGCTGAGTTTATGAAAAGGTATTTTTCAGTTTTCATCGAGCAGGCCGAAAATATCATGAATGACGGTATTAATTTCACGCTTCGATCGACCGGAGAAATTGTAAATTACAAACTGTACTGTCTTTTACTCTGCATGGACTCAGTGGCTCGTCCGGTCGCCCAGGTTCGCTTGCAGTACAACGGGCATTATGGATGCAGTTGGTGCTACGCATATGGATTTTATGATGGCAGTGCGATGCGGTACCCATTATGTGAAATCGAACCAAGTTTAAGGTCACACGAATCGCATGTACAAGACGTTCAGCAGGTCGAAATGATTAACCGCGCTGGGAAAACGATAAATGGCGTGAAGGGCCGTTCGGAATTATTGCGCTTGAATCATTTTGATTGCGTTTGGGGTTTCCCGATTGATTACATGCATGGGGTATTGTTAGGCGTAAGTAAACAATTGTGGACCATATGGACGACAGCGACGAGACAATGCTACTTGGGACCCCGTGATCGAAAGATAATAGAAGATCGTCGATTAAAAATAAAGCGACCGCATGAAATGCATAGGCTGGCAAGACCGATAAAGTACGCTGCGAAATGGAAAGCATCGGAGTGGGAATCATGGTTATTACTGGACAGTATACCATGCCTGGAAGGAGTGCTCGACGATAAATGTTTCGAATCGTATATTTTGTTTGTTCGGAGCGTCAACGCACTGCTTAAAAGCGAGATTAGCGAAGCAGACCTTCGAATATGCGAATATGATCTCTTCCAATTCGTTGGAGAATGTGAAATCCTGTACGGAGAAGAAGCTATGACTTTCAATTTGCATTCAATCGTACATCTTTGTGAATCAGTGAGGCAAAGTGGACCGCTCTGGGCAAGTTCCACGTTTCCTTTTGAAAATGGTATATTTTATTTCAAAAGATTCATTAATGCACCTCATGGCGTCAGTCATCAAATGGCGAACAAGTTTCTGAAAAAAAAATTGATTCAATCGAATATCGACAACGCTTCAATGGTGCCTGCTTGTCGAAATTATTGTACTGGATTATTTCAACCGACGCGTCTGGCGAACTCGATAAAAAGTGACAACGGTGTGACTCTGATCGGTGCAAGCCGATATGACGAAAGAATTCAAGCTGTTATGGTGGATTATGTAGATGCTATACGAACGCCAATACAATTATTTGATCGATGTATTTATGAAGGGATTGTGCTCAGGAGTAAAGCATATATGCGTCCAAAAAAGACAGATGACACTGTAGTGCAACTGATATCGGGAAAAATCATGGAAATCTACAACTTTGTACTCGTAGACAATCAATGCTACCTGTATGGTCGTGAGATGTTAATATTGCCATACAAGTTTAATGACAGACTGCAATTGGACCACATATTTGAGCTGAGTGATCAAGAAGGGGATGTAATAGTCGTAGCTCCCGAATGTGTCCAACGCAAGGTTATTCGATTCAATACCGGAATCAAAAACTACATTGCCTTCTTCCCAAAAATTTTGGGAATGTAAGAAAGGTTCGTATTTTTTTATTGGGCTTGGCATTGCAATTTGTAGAGCATTTCATTAAAAAATAACTAAAGCATCAGATGTGATGGGGGCAGTGCAAATTTTTTTTTTATTACTTCAAATTGAAATTGAAAATTTCACTTTTCGCAAAACCTGCGTGTACTGCTGTTGGTGAATGTTCTTTTACCATACATAGTATCTATCACATTTATTATAATATTGAATATTGTATATTCAAATTTTCACAACCTACAGTTTGTACCTATTTAGAGGGCTTGGCGCTTCATTGCAATTTACCGAACCGAAATAAAACATTTTCCTAATTCTAATGCACGTAATGTATTTTTATCCTGTAATTAAGATAGTTTGTAAAAGCATAACTCCTGGCAAATTTTGGTAAATAGATTTAATTACTTTTGTTTAAATTATTTTTATTTGCGTGTTCCAACGTATCCCTCCTATCATTCCCTGCCCGCACTCCGCTAAGCTAACCTGACTGACATAGCATCCGCAGCTGCTTTTCAGCTACACTGTATCGCTTTTTCCGTGGACATAAGGAGGCTGCAGAAAAACCCATGCCGATACAGAAGGCTTCACTTTTTACTAAGTTCCCGATGTCTTATCATCGAAAAGGAAGTCAAACTGCCTCCCGCTTGGTTGTCGGCGCGCCAGCCATCAGTACACGGCTAAGCGGTCACCCATTGAAGTAGGGGCCTTGGCCATTGCTGCTTAAAGGGTTAGGTCACACTAGCAGCGGAAAAAGCATACTTAGACTTTTTTTTTTCAGTGGGACAATGAAATAAATCAAAATTCCGAAAAAGGTCGTCTATTATACATGTAATGAACTGTAAAAATTAATTTCTTGAACGTAATACAAAAGAAAAGTAGCATCTGTACAGCTTTTTGAATTACACTGGGACCTCGATTTAACGGCCAGTGGCGGGACCGGCTCCGCATCGCACCTTGTTAAATCGAGGTAGCGTATGCCCGCCCATGCTGTATCTGCGCATCGGCACTCCGTGCTACGGGCCTGATCGGGGAGACATTAAGCGTCCCCCACCATCTCCCACCACGCGAAAAACCGATCGATAAATGCGACATGGTGGGGACTGTCTATTAAATCGAGGGCCATTAAATCGAGGTCCTAGTGTACGATGAAAAACAAAATATTTTTCGATTACATATACGAATAGCTACAGAAGTTCGTAGGATTTTTTTATATATCGATTTTTGCAAGAATGGCGCGTTTTTTTAAATAAAAATTGAACATTAAAAAAAAACGCCAGAAAATTGTTAATAACAAAAAAGTATGTAATATGCTTAAAAAAATCCTACGTACTTCTGTAAAGAATGTAATTTTAAATATACAGTTAATAGTATATTATGCGGCAAGCGCGTAAAGTGTCTGTTTTCGAGCGAGGTTATGTTTTTAGAACGAGCCGTTGGCTTCGCCTGGTGAGTAGAAGGCTCTTAAAGAGAGAGAGTTCTAAAAACATCACCTCGCTTGAACAGTCACTTTACGCGCACGCCGCATACCATACTTTTTTCGGCACAGAAGTCGTATTCTGTACACCGATCGACTTCTCAATCGACTTTGCGAAAACCAAAATGTACGATCTTTCGTCAATCTTGGTAAGTGGTTAGTCTATGGCCCATGGTATATTTTGCCGTGATCAGTGAAACATGAACTATGAAAACGAGAGAGGGTCAACTTGTCGACGTCGACTGAGCGAAGTCGATCGGTGTACAGAGGCCGCGGTCCGAATTGCGCTTACAGAGCTTAAGGCCTATGCTGAAGCACGCGAGTTGGCACTCTAAGCGCGCTGTGAGCGCAATTCGGACCGCGGCCACAATACGGCTCCAGGTATTGAAAAGCTACGTTTCAACGCCAGATATCGAACCGTGAAGTAGTACTTGTCATGGCTAACTTCGTAGCTGACACGAAAATGTTTTCATGTCAGGTCTGAGACTCGTGCCCGTACTACGCATGAAAAGTGACACGAAAAAATTTGTTACGGTACTTGTCATGCGCAGTACGGTGCACGACCTGCCAGAACTGCCATAAAAAATTTATTTTACGGCACAGAGGAGGCGGATTCTGGGCACGATCGAATTCGAATTCGACTCACCGCGAACGAAAATGTGCCATCGCAACGCCAATCTTTGTGTGCGGTTGATTTATGGCCTAGGGGAAAAAGTGTTTCCGGAAACGGAACCCGCGAAATCGAGCATACATAAAGTACAAATACGTTTAAAAAAACCCTGAACATGTACGCATGAACTACGAAGGTGATGAGAGAGGAAAATTGTAGAAGTCGAAGGATCGAATTCGATCGTGCCCAGAATCAGCCTCCAGGCATCGAAAAGCCACTTTTCGACGCCTATTATGGATCCGTAAAGTAGCACTTTTCGTGGCTACCTTCGCAACCTGACGGAAAAATTTTTTTTATCGTAGTTCTGAGTCGTGCACCGTACTGCCATGAAAAATTTTTCGTGTCAGTTGCGAAGGTAATCACGAAAAGTGCTACTTTACGGATCGATAATAGGCGTCGAAAAGTGACTTTTCAAAATGTAGTTCCGAGAAAAATGCGTTCAAAGTTTTCAAAATTCAAGTATTTAGCTATTTTTCACACCACAACCCTTTGAGGATATCATTTTTCAGGTGTTGATGCATCTTTAAGTGAAAAACAGATTTTTTGAAATTACTACTGTGGCCTAACTTGGCCCCTTAACTTGGGAGATCGCCAGAACCGCATACCGACCGCGCGTCTGTAGATGTCATTACTTTTTAAAAATCTTCCGATTACGAGGTTATATTGCTTGAAAATAATTGACTGTTTTGTATATTGCGCTTTCAGTATTGTACTTTATGATATAAGTACTTTATGCTATACTTTCTGATGAAAGTAAAACTTTTGCACCAGAAACCATTCTAAATGTGTCGAATTTTGATGAATTTATTTCGTGTAATTAATCTGTAATCATGTTTCAGTTTTTTGTACACGTGTCCTCTATGGAAAATAACATTGAAAAATTTTTGATCCTGCATAAATAAAATATTTCAGTAAAACTGCCTCCCGCTCGGTAGTCGGCGCGCCAAACCAGTGCACGGCTAACCGGTCACCCATCCAAGTAGTGGCCTCGGGCCAACACTGCTTAACTTGGGAGATCGCCAGAACTGTACACCGACCGCGCGTCCACTACTGTCGGTTGAATATATTTGATAATTGTTCTTTCCAATGTGCGTTATAACTATTCAGTTTAATCGAAGTTAATTTTATTCTTGTAGCCGTTGTAAAATCGCAGATCGTTGTTTTTGAGAATTGTTATGATTAACCGTTACCGAGATATATGAATCAAAATACATTCGAACATTCCAAAATTAATGGAGTTACTTTGTACGTCTTCAAACAAGTCCGACAATTGAATATAGAATATGATAAACTCTTGTTTGTAAACGTTTGATAACAAACTATCTTTTGGGTTGCTTTAATAATAACTTAATGGCTGTGTTATTGCTGAAGCTAAATGTTGTATGTGTCTCGAGAATAGCTACTTTGTTCTAATTTTTGTTTTCTCTGTCATGCATAAAAGCACTACAATAGTGTTTACATAAGCAATGAATCCGGATCGCTTTTTTCCTTTACCAGAAGAATACTCTGCCGGAGGAAAATGAAGATCAACGAAATAAAAGCGAGAGAAACGATGTAAATACAGAAGATGAAGGGGGCGAAGAAAAGAAAGACGAGACTCGTGAAAAAAGCTGCTTCAAAAAAAAAAAGGCTAAAAAAGAAAAGTCTTCCCGCAGTAAGAGGAAGCATAAAAAGGAATCGAAGAAAAATATCGATAACAATTCTGCGATGGTAGGTTATGCACATAATAATTCCAATAACGAATTAATATCAATGTTATTCACCCGTGCGCAGCAAACGTAAAAAATGTTTATCCTATTTGTTTTTTATGAAATGAACTGAACTGGCACCTTCTTAGGCAGAATAAAATTTCGTGGCTGCAAATACCTTTATGATAAAAATATATTGCTGTCACTGCCACCGTGTACAAAAAGTATCATTCAATGCTTAAATTTACAATATTACAAAAATATATTATTTACAAAATTACAATATTTGGCAAGTTAATAATATTTATGAAGGGACTCAGTCAATAATTTTGTTTACATTTCGTATCAGAGAGGAATATCGAACCGAACGAAATATCTAATGTTTTTTTTATTACTTACGGAACGAAATTGTACGAATGCAATTTAATTTTGAAGAATTGACATTTTTATGGAATTACGATATTCCAGTGCGGTGTTAAAAGATCCGGAGGGGTATTGCAAGAAACCCAATTGAAAAAAAAATTTAAGGAGAGCATGGCCCAATTAAATGAGACGGAGGTACGTACTAACGCTTACAAATCTGATGAACTTGCTTAGAAGAAATTTTACATTATCTCCCATATCTTTTTCACACTCACATGAACCTGCACATCTTCAAACAAACAGAAATGTCTTTATTACAGCCATTGTTATGGTATTAGAAAAAGTTTGCGCCCTTTTAAAAACAAAGTTTTTCGTTTATTTAAACAATAAAATAAAAAGTAATTATACTCGAAGTATGCACCACCGAAAGCGACAACTTTTTCCCATCTCCCAGGTAGTTAACGCATTCCTCGAAGAAAAAATCCTGTTCTTTCGACTCGTACGGAAACTCGATCGGAAACGTTCCGATTGTTTTGCAGTATATTAGATATAACTGATAAAAAATGCTACCACGAAGTTGAAAAAACAGTTACAATTCGACTAACTGTCGAACTAACTTATTGCAGCTTAAAAATGAAAATTTACAGCACTGTTATAAAATGTTTCATATTTTCAATCGCGAATTTACTCGAAAATAAAGCACACAAATATTAGGCTGTGAAAACATGGCAACGCGTAGACAGCACTACCTTACCCACATTCGGTAGGCACGCACAGAGATCTTAAATGACTTCTTCAAGATAATGAACAAAGTATATTATTTATTCTTATTCTCCTGATCAATAATTATTATTCCATAAGTAGCTTCACTACTCTATAAGTATTTCACGTTTCCTTCCCAACGAAAGAATTTTTTATCCGGACCGATATTCATTGCTGACACTGTTGATCACTCGTTTTTGAAGTTTTAAGAATGAAGCGCCTATGTCTGAAGCTTTGTGGCACTGCTACCAATCCGAGCATTTATGATACGTTCCGATATACAACGTTGCCATATCGTCTCGCGTTACTTGAGCGATAACAAATTATAGAAAATACTTTCATAAAGAAATTCAAACATTTCCTATAATCATCAGTAGGTCAAAAATAAATATTTTTAGAGACACGTATAAAAAAATCGTTCCAAAACGTATGTTGAATATGACGATTATTTAATAGCGAAAAGTTGCTAACAATTAATCGTACTCGTACTTCACTCCTGACGGCTGGACTCCGCAACAACCTTAAAAAGTCACAGTTCTCCGTTCAGTTCAAGCTGAACGGAGAACTGGGATTTTTTATTACTTTGCAAAACTTTTCTGTCGGTACAGTCTTAAATTATTCTAAATGATTTTTAAAAAATCTCAGTTTTCCGTAGATTTTGGAGACTACGAAGAAAAAAGTTTTTCAAAATAAGAAATAAGAAAATCACAGTTCTCCGTTAATTGTAAGACTGGAGGAAAAAAATTGGTACATCATCAACCGCATGTTCGGTTGTTCGCGGTTGTCTAAACTTGAGACAACTATCAGCAACTGCATTAGCAACCATTTAAGGGATTTGTTGAAAAAAAAAACCACCAGCAACCGTATGATTGGTTGCTCGTGGTTATTTGGATTATTACGTTTCAAGGTAATTACTAGCAACTGCATGAGCAACCACCATAAACTAGCAACCGCAAGCAACTCCATGCAGTTGGTTTTTTGAACAAAGAAACCGGTTGTCTGCTCGGTTGCTTAGGATGGTTGCTTTTCCTACTAGGGCCGACGTTAAATGTAAACTCAGGTCGAAAGGTGTTAGGATTGTCGCTGAACAAGGTGTTAGGTTCGGGCTTACGTTGGGTACTTTTTGCATGGCGATGGTTTGAATACCAAAATAAATACATTTTTTTTGCAAAGGAAGACACCATGAATTTTCCAATTTTATGCAATAAAAATGATCTTGTATAAAAAGTGGGTGACTATGAAATATATATACATATTTTGGCCCCTGCTTATAAGACACTTCACCTAAGTTAAAACAAAATAAGCCCTACAGCATTGTCATTTTTTAAAAAATCATTATCAGTTCCTTCGTATACCCTCTTCCAATTTTTACGACCCATCCTCTTCTTTTTCACTAACACTGCACTTCGCCTGTACCTTTTTTTCAATTCCATTTCCTGAGACCCCCCAGAGTGTTACATGATTCAGATACGATCGTATCTGATCCATGATGTTGACTTTTCAGATATCTGTAACGAACACAAACTCAACGGATTCTGCCGTGAGTACTTAATTCCACGATTATTTTCAATTTTTTAATCGTTATTGTTGACATATTTGAACATCCTTAAAAATACAGAAAAGTATTCAATAACATACCTAATTAGAGTAACAGATGAATTATTTTATATGTCGATACTGAAAAGAATTATATCTCGGGATGTTTTGGCAGCAGCTGTGATGACGATACGATCTTTTTACGTCAAATTAGCTGAAGTTTCGAGGCACACACATTAGTTACTTGACACGAAGCAATCGGTTCTTGTTTATTTAAACTAGTAGTAGGGTTTTATATGGCTCCTTCCTTATTCTCTTCGCTTAAAGCCACTAAAGAAAACAAAGCAATCGGTTCTCGTTTATTTAAACTAGTAGTAGGGTTTTATATGGCTCCTTCCTTATTCTCTTCGCTTAAAGCCACTAAAGAAAACAAAACGATTGACTATTTACAGGAAGCGGCGAAGACTGTCGTAGTAGACGACAAACTACTCGCAGTAATTTTAGTTATTCTGAAATCAACAATAATTACCCGTATTAATTGTGATACATATATCATGAAATATTTAGTGTTTTGTAGTTACTTCGGATTTGTGAATTTTCTTTTTATTTTGTCGAATACTGATCAAATTTGCTCACATTGGACGCTCTATTAATCGCATACTGTTTCGTGTAGAGTGACAGTCCTGACGATGTGGGCGTATTACCGGTAGCATCGCCATCGAAGAATGAGAAGCTCGATAAATGCAACTCGCCTACGTTTCCACCATTGGATATGGAAAATCTCGAGAATAATAGCGTTAATGAAGATATTGATTCTTCACTCATTCAGGACACCGTCGAGCCAATACTCGTACCAGCGCAACCGTCGATACTAACGCATGAAGGAAAATCGGGAAGTACCCTAGATCAACTGACAGAAGAAGATTTTAGTTCGATCGATCTTCCGCCTCTTCCCCCGGAGGCGGATTCTCACGCCAGTTGCTCGAGCAAGCGTGATTATATCGAACCAGAAATCGAAAATTATGCAGCGAGACCCGATGTACTTCCAGCAGCGAAACAGGACAACCCTATTACCAATACCAAGGTATGAGTATGAGACCACTAAACGTAAATAGAGTTATTGTTGAAGATTTATGGAATGCCCTACTGGTAGCTGACTAATGTCAATTTTACTATGCTGAAAACAGCCTGTATCAATGCAATAGCATTTTTGCTTAGACATAGTAAGATTTTAAGAAATCGCATTAATTCATTGATTAATATCTCCCGTCCACGATTTCTAATAATTAGTTTAGAAAAGTTAAAAGTGTTTTTGGGCTTTCACGAACAAATGAGAACTTTTATTAAAATAAAAAATAGTCTAAGTCGCATGATTAAAAAGAAAAGCGGGAGTAGCCCATGTATTTGTAATATGTAAAGTCTCACAAAAAAAAAAGTGTTTAATTTGTATCCATTAATCGTGCGTAACGTATACGAGAAGTTAAAAAGAAGAGGACGGAAAAATAAGCAAGGACGTGTAAAGGAACGGGTTCGGAAAGGGGATTAGAACTCCGTACGTTAAAAAAAAATTGTAAATAATATGTAACAAATAACTGTAATGTTGGTAGGCAAAAAGGCAAAGGGAAGTCGAAAAAGAAGAGTCGGGAAAAAAGGCAACGTGCAAAGCCAAGAAAAAAAAAACGAGTAAAACGAGAGTAAGTAAACGGAAGTAACAAAAAACTGCAAATGAGAAATTTATTCATTGTTTTGCCATCCTTAGGCTCGGTTCCACAATCGTGGTTTAAAATTTAAACCTGGTTTAAGTCGCTAAAGATTGCCTGCCATTGGCTGAAATCAAAGTTAAACTCAGTTTGACCCTTAAACCACGATTGTGGAACCGGGCCTTAGTCTGTAATCACAGAGCTCTCTCTGAATGAAGCGTCACGATCTTGTGATATCTCGAAGCAGGAAAGTTGGTAACAACAGAAAAATTATGACGCAAAGATGTGTAGATATCTCATTCGCTGGCTTTTTACTTCTCTTATTTGTTATTTTCAATACCAATAGGGTAGACGTACCAGTTGTGGCCACTGTACCGTTTGTGGCCACTCCGCATTTCCCTCAAGTTTTTCAAAGTTTCAAGGCTGTGTTCACTTCATCGGGCATAATATTTCGATATTCGAGATGTTTGCGCACCACTATCGATTGCTTTATTTAATATCTGTTAATTTATTTCAACTAAATATGATGAGATATGTGTCAACGCTGAACGGTTGGTTAGTTTTCTTTTCAGAAGTGTCAAGAGATCCCGAGGTGAGAAGACTACGGTTTCTCGATATCTAAAGGATTTAAAGTCATTTCACCCCATAAAAAATTTATATTTTATCAGTTAAAGCATATGTGGCCATATGGCCATAAATGTAAAATACTTGACAGTTATGTGGTGCCCGAAAGTGTGGTACATTAAAAATGTGATTGTTCTGTTTGTGGTCAGCTTATGGCACAAATAGAGCACGCTTATACCATTTCAGTAATATGTTTATTAAGGAAATGAATAACTATTTTTAACTTGAATCTGCCGATAATGATTATCTAAAACTGCACCTTTCAGGTGCGTTCGGTATTGACATGTGATTCCTCGATTGCCTTGAAAGGCTATATGATACCACACGACAATTGCTCATCTCTGGCTGGGGAGGTAAATACCGAACGCGCCTTTCGTTTGTAGCGCATTCGTATCACAATTCAAAGCTTGATGGCCACAAGTAGTACAAATGTGGCCACAAATGGTGAAAATGACAGCTACGAAATGAATTCATATTTTCTTATTCATCATGATAAGGAAAGGTTTTAAATGATAACAATTCGATTCTGTGTACGTTAGAGATTGTATCGATCACTTTTTCAGTCCTGAATTTGCAATAATGTGAACACTGTTCGTAAATGAATGTTCGAAAATGCTGAAAATGGCCACAACCGGTACGTCTACCCTAGATAAATAATGTAGAAGGTCGTAGGAGTAAATCCATAAACGTAGGTAATTGCCATCAAAATAATTTAAGGAGGGTGGTCACCTCCGTGCGGGAAGGGGAAATCGGGGAACGGCCGCTTGTGCGCGGGTTACTGAGCGGGCAGTGTGCGAAAGAGAGGTCCGAGTCACAAGTTCCAGAGCGAACATTGTAATACAACGAAAGTTGTTTTATTTTTCAGAATTTCTTAATAACTATGTACATGGAGCATTTCGCTCTTTGCGAACTTCTTCCCAAAGATGTGATGGTTATCTGGATCCATTTTCATTCAATTCTTATCTTTTTTAACGTTGTTATGAAGTGTTCCATGAGATACGTACATTTAGCTATGCTCGCCCATGTATAAGAGTACAACTTCAACAATTAATTACAGGGAAACTATGCAGAGGAATGACTTGAAATTTTGTACAGAGTCGTTATACCTATTCGCGAGTATCCTCATTAAATTTGAACCAATTATTATCATTATGCGTTAGGTGACCAACCTCCTTAAGCTGGAATTGATGGTCCTCGAGCCATTTTTGTAACTAATCGAAATTGAATATCATCTAAACCACTTTGTTGATCCTTAGCAAATTAAAACTCAATCCAATCCAATTTGGCAAATTCGTTGCCAAATTCAAATTTTTTGGTCGAAGTTAAACTAGCATGGATGAAAAAAAATCATTACTGGTTGAAAAACGAATGGCTTGAATGAAAAATTCGTGTTTGCAGAAAGCGTCTTCGAAGTCGGAAAGCGCGAAGGGTGATTGCTGTTGCAATACGCTCATCGAAACGGTAAAGAAGCTTACCAACGAATTCGCCGAGTACAAACAATCTCGAAAAGAGAGTGATGCGAGCATCATTCGATCTCTGGAAGAAATTCAGAGCAACTGGAAGCAACTTCAAAGTAAATACTTCTTTCGTGTTTAATCTCTTTAGATAGCTACATTTGGGAAAGTGAATTTGTTTTACAATCTTCACCGCTAAGGAGTTATAAATAGGGTTAAAAAGAAATTATAAATTGATATAGCGATGTTCAATGCAGTAGAATTATATAGGAAGGCAAAATAGTGAATCACTGACTATCAGTATTGGCATTTCGATTCGAACATTCGAAAGTTCGAAATTCGAACATTGGCAGTTCGATGGAAAAAAATAAAAAGACGCGACATTTAACAGCAATTAAACATTTCATTAAAATCAATAATACAATGCGTTAGCACTATGCGAACAGTTGCAATTGAATGTGACTTACTGCGGTGATGAAATTTTTTACTTGCGTATTGGTTTTTGTCATTTTTGGAAATAAATTTTATGCTGTGAGATACCATTTTAAGATGTAGCTGAGTTTCGCAGTGAATGATTATTTCTGTAAGAAAAGGAACTTTTTTATTATAAGTACATTTGAAATGAAGGTTAAAGAAAACACATAAAAGGCTTAATGATGTTCTTACATGTTGATATACATATGAAAGACTAGGGGTTCGTTAGGCTCGGGCACTACGCGCCCTCGCTGGGCTTGTGTTGTTTATGTGTTTGGGTTGGGTTTGGGTTGATCATCTTTTTGAAATTGGACGCCCGTTATAAGGTATTATTAGGTTGGTCGTCCTTTCCAAATAAGACACCCGTTATAAGCTCAATTCCTGAAACAGCGGCGGTGGCAGCGGCGATATATATTTATAACATATATAGAACGATAAATTGTGAAGTTTCTCCAAAACGCGCTTTCATGCATTTCGTTAATGATCCTTTTTTAATACTGCTTCTGAATGGGATTGTCAGATCACCGGAAGGAGCTCCCTTCCCAAAAAATTTAAACGGAAGTCTTCGTACAAGCCTTGGTGGCATTACATTATAAATGTTATAATAATTACGAATATCACAGGCGCTCATTCGGCAGCCGGTGAAACGGACGAGGTATGTCTCGCGGATATTAAAAAACCGCCTCTCCCAGGGTTCATCCGCAAAGACGGCGATCAGGAAAAGGTAAGCTATTGAAATCATTATGAAAGCAGTAGCCATCAGGAGCATCCTCGGTTCCTGATGACCTTCTCAAATTCATGATCATATCAACATTTACAGATACACTGTGGAGAGAATATTTGGATAATGAAAATATCATATGATAACGCGATCTTCAACGCTCGGTCGGACCAAATGTTCGTCAAGAATATGGCTCTTGCCATATTCGGCGACTCCGAGCTACGAAAATCGAGCGTGACGGGAAGCCAGTCAAACCGCACAAAGGGTGCTGCGAAGCCCCGACTGGACCCCACGAAAGCGCTTGCTGTTCGTAGTAAGTAATTGTAATCAATATTGCAATAGTAATGGAATTAAATGAATCGATCATTTATACTTTAAAGCAGCGTAAATACTTTTAACCAGTGTACTTTTATATTATTTTATTTACTAATTTGTAACTAGAATGCTTGTGAACAGTTTTTGTAGGGGAATAACAACAAATTCCTTGAATGTAACGGTCTTATAGATATTACACCTCAGTGATTAACCCTTCCATAACTTACCTATCAGAAAACCTTAGCTTAATACGCCAGTGGGGATTCGCAACAGCCGTTCTTAGCTCTTTAAATCTCAAATTTGAATCAACCAATGTTAATTTGGTAACATTTTTTTTTAAAGCCGGTCTTGATGAAAGTAAATTTTTTTCCAGGTATATACAGATATTTCCTCGAGGCGCACCGTCGGTACGACAAATCGAAGGTAGAAGAACTCCTTGCCGATTATTTGAATTGCATTCGGCAAAAAATATCGGATCTAAACAGGATCCCTAAAAGAGTCGAAGAGCGCACGAGTAAGTAAACTGAGGGGTTTTCTTACACATTTGACGAAACACGAAAATGAAGTTGTCGTAAAGACGTCTAAATGACTTTTCAAACACTGTAGATGCGTCGTTTGTAGGCTATTGTCGGACTATATATGATGTTGTAAAGACGATTCAAGAAATTCGTGTACAGCTGTAATGCAAACTTTCGTATATGACGTCTTTGAAATTTACGAAAGCTTCAAAGAGTAGAGTGGAGGACGCTGCCTCGCAAGGGCCAGCACCGCGCTCTGTGATGTTGCCTAGACGACTTTTACTTTTTCATGTCGTTTTAAGCATTATGTCGGCTAAATTTATTTTTACTTCCAATACTATGCAATTGTTAATGAGTTCGATGAATTCATGATCGATTGTTGATCACGAATAAGTGAATTACATCGATCAAAAGAATACCCTAATTTAAAAATTTTTTAATTTCATTCCCTTCGTCTCCCTATTTGAGTGGGAATTTTCAAATGATTCAGAAACATACTTGTGCACTATTATTCCGAGTAAATTTTATTTTAAGATTAATCGTAGGCAACCAAATATATCATTCCAAGCATTTCAAAAGTTCTGTATTCTCTTTCAGTGCATAATGAAACAATCCATAAGGGTCCTGAGCTGATTAAGGGAAGTTTCTACCTTGTTGGGTCCGACAATCCTTCATTGTTCATAAATTTTTTATGAGAAAAATATTCAGCATTGAATGCTGAAATTTGGTATGTTGACTTGGTAGCCTTTATGAAATACAAAAATATTGTTGAAAAATAAAAATAAACAGCGGGGGTAGTGGGAGAAGCGACATATGTCGGTGTGCCAGCGATGATATTTCTCACTTATGGGAATTCTAGATTGTTGGCAGATAATCTCAAGCAAAAAATTAAACATATTCTTACTCCATACAATATTGCGTAGAAGGCAGAGTAGAATTAAGAAGCAAAACCAATTGTAAAAAACATTTCAAGCTATTGAAGTCAAATTTTTGTTTTGTAGTGAACATTTTTGCAAGTTTTTTGTTTATAAACAAAAAAAATTTCAAAATTTTAAAATAATTGTTGTCCACCGTATACGCAAACATTGCATGAAGTACGAATATGTTTCATGTTTTCGCTTCAAGTAATCTGTCCAGGATCTGAGACTTGCGTAAGCGAGAAATATCATCGCCGGCGCACCGACATACGTCGCTTCCACCCTGCCCCCGCTGTCTTTTTTTCACTTAAAAAAATATTTTTTTATTCAATGAAGACTACCAAGTGAACACACCACATTTCAGCATTGTATGTTTTATATTTTTCTCATGGAAAATTTCGGAAACATCGACGATTTTAGGACCCAAGAAGGTAGAAACCTCCTTTAATACAGCACACGATCCTCGTGGAATACCCAATATATGATTTTTTTCATTCTGCACTAAAAGAGAAGATAGAACTCATTTTTTGTCTACGATTAACCTTACAATAAAAATTAGTCTGAAAAATTATGAATAAGTACATTTTCGAATTCTATGAAAATCCCAAATTATATAGAGATAAAGGGAATGAAAAAAAAATGGAAGAATTAAGGTATATTTGTTACTATTGCAAGCCGATTGAATGGGTTCCAACGGGAACAATTTTTGACGAACCACCCTAATGTATAAGTCAATAATTTAAGTCATTAAGGCGGCCCATCAGTGACAACACTAGTCAAAAATCGTGACGTGAAAAAAAATCATAAACCTATCATAATATCTTCTAAATACTCTGTCTAAATAAAATTTATGAATTTCGATGACGTTTCCCGTGATATTTTATTCATAATTTATTATAAATAATATTATAAATAAAGTCTCAACTGACAAAAGTATTGAACGCTGTCAGAGCGATCGAGTCAAAAACGATAGCTGATATTCATATGTTTCCTCGCGTGCAGAATGACAGACATATTGTATCCGAGATTTGCACACACGATGACTTTCGCGATTAAATTTCTTGGAAAAATCCCTGGCAAGACACAATTTTTTAAATACCATTGGACAGTTCACGATTTCATCTTTCAATACTCAAAATTTGAATAAGAACTCTCGTCTTTATCAAAAGGTATCATGTCACTTCCGGTGAAAATGGAATCAACTGCCATAAGACCCATGCTAAAATGAGTAATTTTAAATAACTCGTTCGCAATAATTTGCCTGGCAACATACCCTGAAATTTTGAGAGAGCGTTCATTGCATCTCCTTCATTCATCTCCCGAAGATTCATTCGTATGGCCGGTTTTTTAATTCACTGATGAGCCACCTTAATCGTATTTGTTCGGTAATAAAAATTTTATTTCCTATTTTTCGACCATTTTTGATGGAAGTTTTTTTTAATCACATTATGAATTTTCATATCTATAACTAAAATTCAGTTAACGTCTTATCTTTCTGAATGTTTCCATGCAGCCATCCATTAATGCCACCAATGTGCTCATGTATGTTGCAGAAAAAATGACGAAAAAACAAAAAAAAAATGAAAGGAGTAGCAGCAGCAGCAGCAGCAGCAGTGGCAACGCCAGCGACAGCAGTGGCAACGCCAGCGACAGCAACAACGAAGATAAAAAATAATAAAAAAAAATAAAGTAATAAAGTAAAACACGCATAGCTCTCATGTGTACATTATTGAGGTTTGAAAAGGTTGTTAATGGGTGATTCGTATTTGCCGATAAGAATCACTAAATCACCCGAAGGGTACATTTTTTGCAATACGGATAAATACCGATAGGTGCAAATGAAGAGTGATTTGCAGATGCGCATATATTCCAATAGAAAAAAGGCCCTTATTGCATTCGAGAATCCACATAGAAACCACTTGAAATTACGCTCATCCTGAAGTGGTTGCATCGGGTAAATCCAATTGAAACATGTACATTTTTCACCCGTATTTGCCGATAAAAAAGCACGACCTCGCCCAAATGGTACATATTTTACAATACGGATAAATACCGATAGGTGCACATGAAGAATGATTTGCAGATGCGCATATATTCCAATAGAACAAAAGGTCCTGATTGCATTCGCGAATCCACATAGAAACCACTTGAAATTACGCTCATCCTGAAGTGGTTGCATCGGGTAAATCCAATTGAAACATTTACATTTTTCAGTCGTATTTGCCTACAAAAACCACTACCTCGCCCTAATGGTACATGTATTACAATACGGGTAGATACCGATAGGTGCAAATGAAGAGTGATTTGCAGATGCGCATATATTCCTATAAAACCGGAGGTCCTTATATCATTCGAAAATCCACATAGAAACCACTTGAAATTACGCTCATCTTGAAGTGGTTGCATCGGGAAAACAGAATTAACACATATACATGTTTGATCCGTATTTGCCGATAAAAACCACTACGTCGCCCGAATGGTACATATTTTACAAAACCTATAAATACCGATAGGAGCAAATGAAGAGTGATTTGCAGATGCGCATATATTCCAATAGAAAAAAAGGCCCCCATTGCATTCGAGAATCCACATAGAAACCAATTGAAATTACGCTGAACCTGAAATGGTTGCATCGGGTAAATCCAGTTGAAACATGTACATTTTTCACCCGTACTTGCCGATAAAAACCACTACGTCGCCCGAATGGTACATATTTTACAAAACCTGTAAATTCCGATAGGAGCAAATGAAGAGTGATTTGCAGATGCGCATATATTCCAATAGAAAAAAAGGCCCCCATTGCATTCGACAATCCACATAGAAACCACTTGAAATTACGCTTATCCTGAAGTGATTGCATGGGGAAAACAGAATTAAAACGTATACATGTTTGACCCGTATTTGCCGATAAAAACCACTACCTCGCCCGAATGGTAAATATTTTACAATACGGATAATAACGGATAATAAGTCATCGGTGGATACGGATACATTCTCGTAAAACCAAAGGTAAGTTTTTGATCTGAAAATCCATTCAGAAACCGATTGCTGGCAACTTCCAATTGGAACAGACATCATCCATTAGGATCTCTAAAAACAAATTCTGCCTATACGTTCAAATGAAATCCTAGTTCGTAAGTGCACGTTCATTCCGATAAAAATATTAAACAAATCAAGGCTATCTGCAATTGCGGATAAAATATCACCGAAATTTAAAAGTTATCTGCAATTGCAAATTGATCCGCCCTGAGCCGTTTTAGGATTCTATACGTTTCTATGGGTGGGGTAGATACCTATAAATCCCAATAAAATCATGAGCTTTGAAAAATCATCAAGCCTATCGTAATTTAAAAGGGATTCCAAGGACAAAAACACATCAAATTACGATTGAATATATTTTTTTTTAATGGTTTCTATCGGTTTTTTGCAACAGGGAAGGATTTATATTTTACAACTTTTCATGCTTGACATCTTTTTGTACGGTTTGAATATTATTTGACAACTTTTTGGGTTTGAAATATTTTTGTAAGGAAATATTTGACAAATTGTTGCGTTTGACATCTTTTTGCAAGTATAGACAAAACGATGCAGGGAAATTTACTTTTGACTGAAGAAACGCATATACAATGTGCGGACGGTCGCTGGTTCTCTCACACGCGCGCCTCTCCATACTCTTTTCAACGAAATACTTATTTACGTCCCCTACTTGGACACACACACACACACACGTTCGCACACTGTTTTATTATCGATCGCGAATGCGAGCACGTGTTTTCCCAAGCCGGCAACGACTACGGGCGTGTTCCGAAATTGACTGGCAGTGCTGAAAATGTATAGTGCAAGTCACGTATACTGTACATTTTCAGCACTGCCAGTCAATTTCGGAACACGCCCTGTGACACGAATCCCAACGCACTTTGTTTACATATTGTTTACATCAGAGAACAAATTTTTTTTTCTAGCAGAAATTTTTTTCTTTTTAGACAAAATATAGGTAAAACATGTAAGCATACAGGTCATATATATTTCCAAACTTTTTATAACTCATATCAATTATGAGAAAAGTACATTTTTTTATATATATATTACTATGTATAAGCATAAGTTGTATCAGGTTATATATTATATGGGAGCTTTGGAGCTCGTCGTCTCGTGAGTAAATCGAAAGGGACATATTGTATAACTGTTGATTTTATGTTTAAAATGTTTTATTAACAATTCATAACAAAAATTAATTGTATATATTCACGGATTTGTACGCAAGATTTTTCATATTATAATTATTAGATATCACATATTTGTTTATTTTTTCAAAGCAATAAATTTTATGCATCATTTTTTATGTATAAATGCTGTTCAGCGTTGCAATGATGAAACCTGAGTACACAAATGGAACGGGATAATTAAATGGAAGAACAACACATGTATAATTTTATTGTATAATATAATTGCATGTATAATTCTAAAAATAATTTTTCTGACAAAATTAATGAATATGTTGCAAAAAACAGCTTTTAAAATCTGAAACTCAATTTGAATGGCTTTTATCGTAACCTTATTATATAGCACACATTACCATTTTTGTGTAGAGAAGCTGAGGTGTTTCCAATTATGTCCAACATGAAGAAAAAACATGTATTCAAAGAATTTTTTTACTCGGCGAATTATTAATAAAAATAAAGCGTAAAGCTCTCCTGAAATTGTAGCAATTTTAAAAGTATATAACTGAGTGAGGTATAGAAAAATTCGGGATATTTGAGATGAAAGCGCGAGGTCCCTGCTTGTCGTTTTTGATGAAATAAGCAAAATTCTATAATAAGTAAATGAAATACCGAGATTTGCGACAACTATAGTATATTTCAACTTTCTCGACCAACGCTGCAAGTATCGAGAAAAAAAAATTAAGTACAATCGCAAGTATACAATTTTTTAGAGAACGCAAAGCTTATTCAGTTTGAAGAAAAGTCGTTAAATAATATTAGCCTGACCTGAAAAAATGAGATATACCTGAAAATTATTAATTTGTCAGGCCCGATACCGTCTTATCGATGCATTCTTACAATCAATTTTAACAAAAAGTTTGAATATTTATGTAGAAAATCAAACACAATTGGTATCCTATAATGGTCACAAAAATATTGTTTAGCTAATATAATTTCCAATAATACATAACATTGAATAAATATGTTTTTCGAATAAAATTAATAATATTACATACTTGTTACAATTTAGCTTAGAACCACTTAGAACATGGATCTAAGAATGGCTTAAAATAATTCTAGAAATAAGTTGTACGTAATTTTATCGACTTATCATATGTAGCTATGTCTTCAATCTGTTCGATAAATTCCGATTCAATGTTAAAACAGTGCACCAGCACAAGGAAATTTACCATTCGGAATGAACTCCTCGCGCTCCCGGCGGCTCCGGTATACATAAATATGTTAGCGAATTCGGTCGGTAATGTAAATATCGTTTGCACCCCCGTGCAAAGGTATACTCATCTCTGTATAAAGTTAGCCATGTAACCTGAGTTTTAATTTTTTTTTTTTACCAATCGTTTGCTGATGCTGGTGATTACTGGTCCAATGAAAACGTTTGCAGGTCAATGGTTTCATTAACAATCACTAGAAAATGACCATCAAACGATTGGTAAGAGTAAAAATAATTAAAATTAAAGAGTTGCAAGGTTCAGTTAAGCAACGTTCGGTATGGTAGTTAACTCAATCGGTTAACTGACCGCACATGAAAAATTTCGGAACGCCGAAAAGCAAGTTTACGTATATATGTATACATGAAGCACATCGAAGATTGGTTTACGAACGTTTTTTAACCCCAAACCGGGCGTGAACGTATTTATGTGTCACGTTAAAACGTCAAGTCGAAGAGTAAAACGTAAATATATAAGTTCCGAAAAAAAAGAAAGAAAAAATGTCAAGATTCGACGATGGAAAGGACGTGACGGGTACGGCTTTTCGTAAACTTGACATCGAAGATTACAATGAGAATGGCTTTCAAGACGAGGAGAGCGACGGCGGAGCTACCGGACCCGATGAAAACGAAATTCTTCAATTGCTCACCCAATATCCTTTAACATATCACGCTCTTTCGCATGTGTCATTTATTAAGATTTTCTTTTTTTTTTTCGAATTCACAAGCTCTTTATAATATCGTTTCAATATTCTGCTAGTTTTTGTTCCTTAATGCATGTTCAAAGGAAAAAATACTGATGCCCTGATAACCGTACTCAAGTGCGCACCGCTGGGATCGAAAAATCAACAAATCAAGGTAACCTACAAAAATTAATTTCTAATTTGTACATTCAAGGCTTTTTTTTTTCTGCATATCGGATTCGTTTATCGGTGCGAGTAGTTTTTTGAAACATGCTTTTATGAGCCGGCGTATCTCGAATATCGGAAAAGAATTACGAATAAGAAATCCATTTCGAGTTGAATCGCAAATAAAATTTTCATATCAGAGCTGGGCAAAGTACCTGAAAGTACTTCAAGTACAAGGTACTATAAGTACTTCAAGTACAAAGTACCAAGTACTTCAAGTACAAAGTATCAAGTACTTCAAGTACAAAGTACCAAGTACTTCAAGTACAAAGTACTTCAAGTACTCACATATCTCAAGTACCAAGTACCGTAACTACTTGAAGTACAAAGTACCAAGTACCAAGTACTGAATATTTGAAGTACTTTAGGTACTTCAAGTACTTGAAATACATCAAGTATCAAGTATCAAATACTTTTCAAGTTTTCAGGTATACATCTCGCAAGTTTCAGTAATTATATTTTATTTCTTACGTATACTCTTTAAACTCATTTGATTTTGATTAGAGTACGTTTTGTATCAAAACATATTTTCACATTGCGCAATTCGCTCAGGTTCGGCAGATTGATTGGAACAGAAATATTTAAACGAAGAATGAGAAATAATTTAAAAAGTAGCATTGACCATCGTAATTCAGATTTATTTGGCTTCGGGTTTGAAAAAGAAAAAATGAAGAATATAATGCATGGATTGTTAAAAACGGAGCCATGCATTGACAATGAGACCGTAACTACCGTAACTTGAGCCTTTGAACGGTCATTCCTTACAATCTTAACCAAAAGATGGCGCAGAACGTTTCTCAATTGTATATTCAAAGGGCGTTATATACATCAGGGTGCCCGTTATTTCCCAAATTGACTTTTTTCCACTTGGGTATGGTCCAAATCATTAGTTTATAGCCTAAAAACAATTATGGAAAGAAAAAAAAAACATTTTTAATCCCATTAACCCCTGCCTGAATGACAATACTTTTCCTACTTGATTAACATGGGATTTTTGCACTTTTTAGACTTTTAATTTTTTTTTTCGCTCACTATATTCATTGCCTCATTAAATATTGTTGATTCTACTGATTTTCTGACCTACTCAGATGGGAAAATTTTTTACATTGGTGAGAAATAAATTTTTTCACAAGTTTTGAAGAGGTCAAAATTTATTTTTACCATATTTTTCAATAATTTCCGAATATTTTACAATTTATTTGCTTTTCAATGCTTTTTATCTATTTGAAGGTTGAATATATATTTTTATACGCTCTCATTATAAAGTTTAACATAAATTTTGAATAAAAACAAATTTTTCATCTCAATTTAGAAATTGTATCTCAACACCGCCTGTCGGTAGACCATGAAAATTTTAAGTTGGGAATTTCGCGACTAGTATTTGACACTTCGGTCTAGGGTTGCCGGATCTTGAAAGAAAGGTCGATCTTGTCGATCGTGTCGGATTGTCATCGGCCGTATCGATACTATGATACATAGAAACGAAAAAGATCGTTCCACGAAAAATCGATCTTTTCGATTTTTTAGTTTTTATCTCTCTTGAGGGAGATGTGGGGGGGGGGGGCTGCAAATGTTCTCAAACGTTGAAACTTGCCCTTACATTGTAAATAATATAATCGTGATCATCAAACGAGTCTACCTCGAATAAGAAAAACTTGACTCCTTCATTTGTTTGCAACTCACCTATCGGGAACTCACGTGAGAACAGTTTTTTTTTTTTCATTAAAAATTTATATTAAACAGTAATTAGAGCTTACAAAAATATATATTCAACCTTCAAATAGATAAAAAGGAATTTAAAAGCCAATAAATAAAAAAAAATATTCGAAAATTATTCAAAAATACGCTGAAGATAAATTTTGATCTCTTCAAAACTTATGAAAAATTTTTTTGTCACCAATTTAAAAAAATTTCCCACCTAAATAGGTCGGAACAGTAGTGGAACCAACGATATTTAATGAGGTAAGGAATATAGTAAGCGAAAAAAAAAAAATTAAAGTCTAAATAGTGCAAAAATCCCATGTTAATCAAATAGGCCAATTATCGTCGTTCGGGCAGGGATTAATTGCACTTAAAAATGTTTTTTTTTTTTCTTTCCATAATTGTTTATAGACTATAAACCATTTGAACCATATCCAAGCGAAGAAAGTCAATTTGGGAAACAACGCAAACTCTATTTATACATGCAATCATCAGCAAGACGTTATTCAAAAGTACTTCATACTTGGTACTCGAAGTACAGGAAAATTACTTGAAAATTCAAGTACAAATACTTGAAGCACAGATCGAGTACTTGAAAATTTAATTACAATACTTGAAATAATTTTTAAGTAATTTGTACCACGAGGTACTGTACTTCCGGTACATCGAAAGTACCGGATACTCGAAGCTACTGCCCAGCTCTGTTCCATACGCAAGAAAAAAATCGTGAAAATATTTTCCGATACGTCGAGCAAAATTTATTTCAATATTTTGCAAAAAAAAAAAAAAAAGAAAAAATTCATTATTCTCGACGCTGAATCGAATTATTACTCCGCTTGCCCAGGACAATGCGCGGAATCTGACGATGAGAGTACTGCTCAGCATAAAATCTAATCAAATGGACGATTGCCTCTCGCAACTTGATCACGATCAGATCGACGTTCTCATGAAGTACATTTACCGAGGTTTCGAGATACCCACGAAGGACAGCAGCGCGCATTTGTTACTCTGGCACGAAAAAGTTTACAGCATCAACGGAGTTGGAAGCATCATGAGAGTTTTGGCGGACAATAAAAGAGTCTGAGCATAAATTTATCCTTCTGGCGTCAATATATATATCTCTCTCTCTCTCTCTCTCTCTCCTCCGTTGATTCCGTTTGTATTAAAGTTCGTCTCTTCGCATCGATAGACCTTTTTCCCACCTTTCGTCGAGTTTGCACCCAAAAATTTATCCTTTTGGATATTTTTTATTCGAAAATTGTTCATTAAAAAAAAAAAAAACTCCAAAACGAGAGAAGTGTCGCGATAGCTGATAAAAAAATTCCATAATTTTACGCTAACGAAGAGGGCGGATAGCCGAGTAAAAGGTTCCCATGTTGAAAAAAAAAAACCACAACGAGAGTCATATGTTTAAAAATTCAATAAAATGATTTTTATTTGTTTCATATTGCGATACGATTAGTTATTATTAAAAATTCCACGATTAACAACAACGGACGAAAACGACGACGTTCATCATTCATATTTGTATAGAAAAGAAAAAAAAAACAATTTTTCATTCCATCGAAACTTAGAAAGTTGCTATATCTCTCTCTCTCTCTTCCTCAGTTTCTCTCGATGGGAGAGTACATTATTAGAAATAATTCATTACTTGTTACTCCAATTAAAAAAAAAAAAAAAAAAAACAAACTATTAAAACCCTTTTTATACCGATTTCTCATTGCTCGATGAGAAAAATATTCCACGATGGGATTTAACGCGAGTTTGATTGTCGCAAAAAAAAAAAAATAAACGTATCCTTCGATACTGGTAGTTACGACGGTGATCGACACCGGAAAATAATAATTAAATATTTATTAGAGGTGATAATAATAACTTTGAACAAGTGACGCTTCTTTCTTATATCCTATTGTCTTTTTCAATGCAATCCGACACTCTTTTTTTTTTCTTTCTTTCCTCATTATTCGCACTTGTTCTTTACGGTCACCATTATCATGTTGGTTTGACGAATCAGGAACAGCGCACTGATGAATACCGCTTTTGCCCTGAAATTTTTCGATAATCGTTGAAATTTGTCTCTCAATTTTAATTTCTTTCTTTTTCATTTACTCACTGTCCCTCCTTGAAGTACTCTTTGAGCGTATTGCTGAATCTCTTGCTGTACTTGACGAATTCTCTTTTGCGCTGATCCAATGCCTGTTTACCAGCCGATCCTGGTATGAATCCCGTTACCTCGTTCACCGCGTCCAACAATTTTTTTATCGCACTAGCGATTTCTCTGTGGGAGAGGAAAAAAAAAAAAAAAAACAAAGAAATACTCTCGTTTGTCGAAACGATGGAAAAAAATTATGAGGATGGCGGAGAAAAAAAAAATTTTCCCGGGCCTTTTTCGAAACTAACTTGATCGTTTCCAGAAACGTTTTACGATCGGTTATCTCGTCCGGAATTCTGCTCAGTATTCTCTTGAGCGCCGTGGACTTTCTGTTGAGCTCCTGAAAAGCATCTTCCGAGCGTGCCGATCGATATTCCACGACTGCGAGAAGATTTGAAACGAAAAATTTACACGAAATTTTGAAAAATCTGAAATTTCGGATGCGCGACAGAATTTTTTTTCAATAAATTAATTATTATTATCTTCAATTTCGAATCAAATTGGATTTTTTTCTTTAATTTTTAATCAAAATCATGATTTTTCGTTTTTAATTACAAAAAAAAAAAAAAAATATATAAAAGTCGCTCGCGCAACCTTTTAATTTTAAGCTACAGGCCCCTCCTTTCGCGAAGTTTTTTCATTTATCACGCTCCAACTTTCCAACAAATATTATCGAGGAAAAAAAAATATCGATTTTTTTTTTTTAGCCACCTTAGCGTAAGCGCGTCTAGCCAATTTTTTGAAAATCCAATTTTGGGCGAATTAAAAAATCTTTTTTCTTCGTAATAATGTAACTTTTGCTATGAGGAAGCAAAATGGAGTAAAAATAACATTTATAGCACATAAATTAGAGGCGCAAAAGGGATCATTCGTCGTGCTAACCATCGCAATCCGATGCTGTACCCTGCAGGCGCAGTACGCTTGCATTCATATCCAAGCTCAGTTCTCCTCTTCGTACGATTCCCAGTACAAGATCGTGCGTGATACCGGGATGGCTGCACTCCGCTTTGGAGAGTGCCGCGCGCAAAGTCTGAGCGGCCACAACATTTTGCGTTTCGAGCTACGAATAATAATATATAATAACGGCAGTAAAAAGTTAATGACAAAAATTTGTCAAACGGGACACGCGGAGCAAAAAAATAATTATAATTCGATGTATTCGTCGCTCCGGCGGATATTGGACCAATGATTTGTCATTGCTGTGTAATTTTGGGCGCGGTTAGGTTAAACAATTTGTTGACAAATTGTCACTGGCAAGAATTCAACTTTAGATTCACGATTGTCATTTTATGACGATGGATGTAAAACGAGAATCAATATAAAATTAATAGAAGCCAATTATCGAGTCCTAAAAGTTTATTATTGAAAGAAAAAAAAAAAAAAAAAAAATTCAAGCCAATCTCCGAGTCGTATAAAATGTAATTCGTCATTCTTCGATTGTGCCTTATCTTTACGTGACTCGACGAGAGTTTCGATATTTTTTTTTACCTTTGCCAATATTGGTCGTAATATTACAGGCAGCACGAGTGATGTAACTGGAGTCTCATCTCCCATTGTCATCCTTCAAACGGGGTGTTTGATATTTATCGTAAACTCGTTTATAAACTACAGCACTATCGCACTTCCCCACTTGACGCAATATTTATTCACCGAGAAACGCAATCAATGGAATTTCAAGGAAAATCGGGCATCGATTAAAACGCCACGAAGAGAGAGAGAGAGAGAAAGAGAGAGAGTGCTGATAAACAATAATATTTAGCCGATCATTATTGTGTTATCTGACAGCTGTCACTGAAAAGGCCTTCGTAAAATGAGGTTAACCTTGACTATCTGGCCCTATGGGGAACTTTGGGAATTTCTGTTTTACGGTGTCCATGCATGCACGAGAAAAACAAAAATTGATCGCGGTGTGTAACTCATTTCCGGTAATATCAATGGTACCGCTAATACGCCACTAGATGGCTGAGAAAATCTCTATTTTGTTCTATCGTTCAATTCTCTCTCGTTATTTTTCATGAAAATAATTTGAAAAAAGAAAAATCGCCCGCCGCACGCTCGAGTCTTTATTTTGGCTGTTTGACGTCTGCTCGAGGATACACAGCTGTTGCCATGGAGCCGGTCGAACGACGAAATTATTGTTTCATCGAATTCAGACCTCGACCGACTTATCAGAAAGAATTATATCGCAACTACGATATGGGACTCGTGTGAGCTTTGTTTTTTTTGTACACCGTGTAAAAAAAAAAAAAAATTTGACAATGGGTGTGTCTTTCGAGGAGGTTCTTGATGAACTAGGCTGGAAGGACGGTTTTCGTATTCCAGTCGCGAACGAGGAGAACAAACGTTTGGAGATTGAAGTAAGAATTTACAGGATTAATCGTGAATTAGTAAATTGTCATGTGTCGGTTTATGTTTCATTGTGAAATTATTCTGGGTTATGGGAATAGGATTCGCGTGAAAAATTAATAATAGTATTGTTTTTTTTTTTATTAATATAAAACGAGTCGAATGAAAAATCAGCAGAGAGTGCAATGACCGCGAATGACGGTCACTATAGTAACGACCTCTGATGGTTGAAAGAGATACCTAGCGCGATATTTGAATGATCGCTTCAAAATAACAATAACATATATATATATATATATATATATATATATACTGTGCAAATTTAATATATTTTTTAGGAAAATTAAAAAAATTAATTAACTGCAATGAGGCGTTAGGCACTAATTATTGCCTGATTAAAAAATTTAATAAATTAATAAATTAATAAATAGAAAAGCGATTTTTTCGAATATCGGTCTTCATTTTACCAGTAATTATAATTATTTCATTATTACCTATATTAATTATGAATTCTCGAACGAATCAGCTATGGAATTTTTCTTTCATATCTTAGATAGAGAAGAAGAGTAAGAGAAAGGTGCGTCTCGTCTCCGAGCTCGAGAGAAGCGAAGAGCGTACAAAAGCCCTCGAGAAACATGCCACGAATATCGAGTTCGAGCACGATTACAATCAAAAGCTCATCACAGCTCACGCCGCTCAGCTCGAAGCCGAGGATCATTTGGCAAGACTCGGCGCTAGCGGCGAAGCGGCGGTCGCTCAGGAGATACGAAATCTCGATAAAGAGAAAAATGATATCAAGAATAGGAATGCTCTTCTCGAGAAGGAATTGGCAAAGATTGCCGGTAAAATCGAAGAATCCAAGAAGACGCTCGAGTTTGACAGAGCAAAGCTCGCCAAGCTGGAGGAATCGCTGAATCGCGAAGGGGAGAAAAGTCAGAAGATCGAATCTTTTATAAAAATCGACGCCAAACACTTCAAGGCAAGTTCAAAAAGAAAATTTTTATTTATTTATTTATTTATTTTATTTTAAACCCGTACAATCAGTGTTGGACACCGCTAATTACTTTGTGTAATTAATTACATTGAAATTACTAATTACATTGGTAATTTTTAATTAACAGGAACAAAAAAATACTAATTACATTTTCGATTTTTAATTGGGAAAGAAAAACTTACTAATTACAATTGCAATTTTTAATTAGAAAAATTTCAATTAAAAATTACGAATGTAATTAGCATCGATTTTTCTTCTATTTATAAATTACGAATGTAATTAGTACCGAATTTTCTTTTAATTAAAAATTAAAAATGTAATCAGAATCGGTTTTTTCTTTAATTACAAACTACAAATGTAATTAGAGTCGGTTTTTCTTCTGATTAAAATTTTTAAAAGTAATTAGAGTCGGTTTTTCTTCAAAGTACAAATTATAAAAGTAAATGGCCCAAAGAGAGGGACTCGATACATCTTTCGCAATAATTGGGTGTAAAATTGAGAACGTAGATTATCAATGAAAAAATTCATTCTCAAAAATGCGTACAATTGAGCACGCCGATCATAAAAAGGCGTCTTCGCGCGCGAAATTCGGTAAAATTATAACATTTGTAGTTTGTAATTAGACGAAAAATTGATTCTAATTACATTTGGGATTTGAAATTAGGATAAAAATCGATTCTAATTACATTTGTAATTTATAATTAGAAAAAAATTCGATTATAATTACATTTGTAATTTGTAATTAGAAGAAAAATTGATTCTAATTACATTTGGGATTTGAAATTAGAAGAAAATTCGATTCCAATTACATTTGTAACTTGTGATTGAAATTTTTCTAATTACAATTGTAATTGGTATTTTTTATTCTTCTAATTACAAATTGAAATGATAATTAGTCATTTTTTTTTTTCAATTACGAATTACATCTGTAATTTGTAATTAGAATATATAAAAAAAAGTTTCGTTTAGTAGAAAAGTCATATTTACAAAAAAAAAAAATAAATAAATAAATCCGAATCGATTTTGCGTAAAAATGTTTGCGAATAAGCATTTTTTTTTTGCCAACAAACACACATGCGATGATTCGTCACTAATCGTTGTGTTACTCTTCAGAAACTTCAATTGGAGCGCGAGAGATTAACGATGGACTTGGAATCTCACAAGCGTGCCCTGGTCCGTGCGGTCGACGAAGTCAACGAGATGGAAATAATGCTCGATCGAACGGCCAAGCTCTACGTCGAAACGCTGAAGGAACAATCTCAATTGATAAACCGTTGGAAACAGAGCGTGTTCGTCCTCAAACAGAGAGACAATGGAATTCAGGAGACGCTGCGGGTAAAAAAAGTTCAAATCAATGTTAAATTTTTACCGAAGATATTTTTTAATGCCAGAAAAATTCGGAATATTAAAAAAGCGGAATATTAAAAAAAAATACGTTTCGTTTATTAAGAAATTTTATATTTACAGAAAAAAAAAAAAATAAATCCGAATCAATTTTGCGTGAGATTTTTCAGGAAAATTCGTCATAATTTTTCTATCTTCAATTCCCTTGCAAAAAGTGACGCGAAGCAAAAATTCAAAGTTTCGCTAGCGCATGGAAGGCTTTTTGGGAATTCGAAAAAAAAAAAAAAAGAAATTTATCGACGAAGAGTTTTTCGAGTTTCGTAATTTTGATATTTTTTTTTGTTTTTTTTTTCTCACGCACAGGAGATCGACACTCTTCGTGAAATTGGCTGCGACAGAATGGAAGTTTGTCGCGAGGCCGAGCAATTTTATGAAAATCAAAAAAACAGCAACAAACAATTGGAAGATTCGCTGAGAAAACTCGAGAGAAAGCTCGCAGCTGCGAAGGAAGAACGTCTAAGGATTATCCGAGAGATCGAGGCTTATCGGCTCGAGTTCAAGTCACAGACGAAAAATCTGCGTGATCTCAGCAGGCGAACTCGTCAGATGCGCACCGAAGCGAAGAGAAAGAAAGTCACGATTGGAAATAAGCGTAAAAAAATTGATGAAACGAAGAAACAGATCGATGAGGTTCGAGCGACACTCAAGGAAATTGGAAATCAAAGTTCAAACGTCGGAGACGGAGTCAGACAATTGGAAGATATGATCGAGGTATAACGATATCGATTTTTTTTTTGCATGCGATCGAAACTTTGAGAATACAAAAAAAAAAAAAAGGAAATTGAATAAAAATTTTGGCTTGTCGCAGCGAAATAAAATTTGAAAAAAAAAAAATCAACCGTATCGAAGATACCGAAGAAAATTGAGATCCAGCAATAATAATACAAAAATTATATTAACGAGGAGTAAACAATATTTTTTCTCAATTAAAATTATGCAAACAATCTTCAAATACAATTAAAAATTCTTTGTATAAAAAATTCATTAAAAAAAAAAAATGAAACACGCACAAATATAAATAAAAATGAGTATATAAAAAGTATATAAAATGTATATAAAAATATATAAATAGTATATATATAAATATACAAAATTATATATATATATATATATATATATAAAATAATATATAATATATAATATATAAAAAGTATATAAAAATGAGTATATAAAAAAATATGTTTATAAATTTAACAGAAAGAGGAAAAACGCAAAACGCTCATAGCCAAAGAGACGAGTCGTTTGCAGCAGCTGATTCTTCGTACGGCGAGTCGAATCAGCGATCTCGAGAGCGAAAAGAAAATACTCGATCTTCGCAAGCAGGCAGAACTGAAGAAGGCCGAGCTCGTCGAGGCGTATGAGATTCGCGAGAAAAAGCGCATCGACGAGAAGAAAAAAATTTTGTATCATCTTGATATCGATATTGAGAAATGTGAGATGCGTATCGAGCGTGCCACCGGTACCGGCGTTCTCGACAAAGAAGAAATTGAAAAGAAACAAAAAATCATCGCCGATCTCGAGAAACTTCTCAATGAAAAGATCCAAGTGAAAAAATTGTTGGATGGACAAAATGCCAGCTTGGAAGTAATTACTGATTTCTTGTTTTCTTTTTTTTTTTTTTTTTTTTTTTTTCATTCAAATCTCAATCTTTCGTGGCTCGTGTGAATGAAATTGATTTTTTTGTTTTTGTTTTTGTTTCATTAGCACGACATGAGAAAAGTATCGAACAGTTTGTCGAGCGACAGCGACGAGCTTCAACGTTTGAGAAACAAGAAGCAAGATTTGTGTCTCTCCTTGGAGGGAGCCGAGAAACAATTGAAATCCATGATATCACAGAACGAGGAGAAACAAGTCGAGGAGAATATTTTGGGTCTGCGAGTCTCGCAGGCCGAGCGCCTTCTTGCCAGTATCGGTGACAAAGTTTACAATCTCGACAAGTACAGATTGCAGATTGAAGTTGTGAGTATAAATACATTTTTTCTCTCAAAAAAAAAAACGAAAAAAAAAACCCCCATTTAGAATTTCTAGCAGCAATGCATTGAAACTTTGCTATAAAAAACGGTAATTTGTATGGTAATGAAAATTGCATCTCTCGAGACTCCATTGATCGAGGAAAAATCCCGAAAATCGAAAATAGTTCAAAATGCTCTTTCGTTCGTGCAAAAAAAAAAAAAGAGGAATTCAGATCTATATAAAAAATTGTCCCATTTTTCAAATATTCATAAAGCATTTTTCAATGTCTTGAAATATTCGAAATATTTTTTGCCCAATTTTTATTTTTTCAAAATTTATTTATTTTAAACCATATATATATATATATAGGTATAACATTACATATATTGCATTTTACTGAGACACCCAGCAACATATTTACTGGGCCCCTGTGCGTAGGTTCGGTTAGTAAGGAAATAATAATATCGAAAATATTTATTTAAATATCTATTTATTCACAATCAGCTGTATAATCCTGCTTAATGAAATTATTGTACAAGATATTTCTCAATTTTTTCTTATCGTACGCCAATTTTTTTAGATTCAACCGATAAATTATTAAAATCTAATAGGGCTGCAAAGTAGGCATTTTTTCTCATCAGATTTTAAAATATTTTGGGTACTTTAATTGACTTATTCCTCGTAATACTACAAGAATTTTGGTAAATATCATGAAAATCTTCATAATAGAAAGCTGACGCTTCGACATGGAAAGTTCGAATAATTTTACGAAATTCATACTCTTGTTCATACCGAGGAGTGAAATAATTGTTATTACGGTTTATGAGTTTAATAAGTTTCTTCTGTAACGCAATGATCTTATTTAAAACATTGTTATACGCACATCCCCAAGCAATAATGCCATATGAGGCAATACTGTTATACAGAGCATATGACAAATCATGATCATAGCTTTTTTTATACATAAATTTATTGAGTTTAAAAAAAAATTAAATATCTGGCGCGTGTAACAATACTTTGTACACGTTCCTCCCATCTGACCCTGGAAATCAAAAATAACTCCTAGGTATTTGGTGTATTCAACTCGTTTGACATTCTCATTGTTGATCAAGACGCACCGAACGCCATAAATACTGTTTTACTATTAACGTTCATGAAAAGTTGATTCGTTTTAGTAACCAAAAGAATATTAATGACAACAGTTTGTTGATAGTACCCTGCACCTGATACCAAGATTTGTGTGAACACATAACTGCAGTATCATCCGCATAGGAAATTATGTTTCCTTCAGGCAAAAGGCTTTAACAAGTCATTAATATATATTACAAATAACAGAAGCCCTAAAATTCAATTTCCAATTCAATTCACCACTTTTCCTTTCTATAATTTATATAACTTTTTAAAAAGCCCATAATCTGACCCTGAAGCCAATTCTATACAACTTTTTGAACATCACCCGATGATTAACAGTTTCGAAAGCCTCTGATAAATCCAAAAAAGTTATCAGTACTTGATCACTCACATCTAGTTTCTCACAAAAATACTTCGTTATGAAACCCAAAGCTTCTTTATAGTACCAACCCCTTTCTTAAAGCCGTACTGCATTTGTGATAGTATATGCAATGCTGCAAAAAAAAATGCATATAGTCAATTATAAATATACTTTTCAAATACTTTAGCTATGCTTGATATTAATGATAATGGTCTATAATTTTTCTAGTAGAGCTGTAAAAAAGTAACAAGTCATTGATATATATTACAAATAACAGAGGCCCTAAAATTCAATTTCCAATTCAATTCACCACTTTTCCTTTCTATCATTTATAACTTTTTGAAAGGCACATAAATCCCCTGAAGTCAATTCTATACAGCTTTTTGAACATCACCCGATGATTAACAGTCTCGAAAGCCTTTGATAAATCCAAAAAAGTTATCAGTACATGATCACTCATATCTAGTTTCTCACAAAAATACTTCGTTATGAAACCCAAAGCTTCTTTATAGTACCAACCCTTTTCTTAAAGCCGTACTGCATTTGTGACAGTATGCTATGCTGCAAAAAAAATGCATATAGTCTATTATAAATAGACTTTTCAAATACTTTAGCTATGCTTTATATTAATTATATTGGTCTATAATTTTTCTAGTAGAGCTGTAAAAAAGTAACAAGTCATTGATATATATTACAAATAACAGGGCCCTAAAATTCAATTTCCAATTCAATTCACCACTTTTGCTTTCTATCATTTATATAACTTTTTAAAAAGCCCATAATCTGACCCTGAAGCCAATTCTATACAGCTTTTTGAACATCACCCGATGATTAACAGTCTCGAAAGCCTTTGATAAATCCAAAAAAGTTATCAGTACATGATCACTTACATCTATAGTTTCTCACAAAAATACTTCGTTATAAAACCCAAAGCTTCTTTATAGTACCAACCCCTTTCTTAAAGCCGTACTGCATTTGTGATAGTACGCTATGCTGCAAAAAAAAATGCATATAGTCAATTATAAATAGACTTTTCAAATACTTTAGCTACGCTTGATATCAATGATAATGGTCTATAATTTTTCTAGTATTATTTCTATCACTGGCTTTAAAAACGGGTACTAAGGTACCTCTGCTTTTTTCAGCTCATTCGGCCATACAAATTGTTCAAAATGCACAAGTTATAAATATGTATTCCCGAGCAGAACTTATAAATGCAGCTATATATGCGCTTCGGAGTATACTCTTGCCTGGATTTATCATCAAATATTAAAATAATAAATATAATTCATTAATTTTTTTGCCTTTCAGGCGATGAAAGAACGCATGGCTGAGATAAGAGTACACCGAGAATCGCTGATTCTCGAAAAACGTTTGGCAATTAACGTCTGCTCGGAGCTACGTTCCACGATTGCCGAGAGAAAATCACGGGTGCAAAATTTGCAAACGCGCTATGACATTTGTATAGCAGCGATGGGCAGTAGCAGCGGCAGCGAGGGACGAAACGATGAAAATCCATTGACAACGACGTTACTGATAACTCAGAGAGCTCAGGAGAAATATATGCTTCAGGAGCAGGGCGACAAATTGGACGCTGCTGTGAGAAGAACGGAGCAGGAGATACGCAGCATGGAGAATACACTGAGGGTCGTCAATGCCTGCAATGAAAAGTACAAAATTAGTCTTGGACCGGTTGACGCCGATGGCACGGAGGAGCAAGCCGTGAGACGAAAAATCGACGATGAAACGTACGAGGCCATCGAGACGATGAGAGAACGGCGAGAAAAGCTGGAACGAACGAAGGATGATATTGAAAAAATGCGAATGAATTATCAAACATCGCTGGATGATGTTAAACGTGCCAAGGAGGAAAAGGACAGCAAAGTTTGGAGCGTTGCGAATCTCGAGAGACAGATAAACGAGCAAAAGGAGAGAATTCTCAGAGCGGACAAGAGTTTGAGAAAATTTTTGAAGGACATTCAGCGCATGTGCGAATGCACAAACGACGAAATTATACTCCTTCAAGAGGTGCGTTATGTATAAATATATAATTATATATATATATATATATATATATATGCTCTTATAAGAGAAGCATCAACGCTCGAATTCTCCAACAACGAAAATCCCAAACGCGAGATTGTAAATATTTTTTTGTAAATGTGCACGAAAGAAAAATCGTTTGTATCTACGTACTTTTTTTTTTACATCAAATTTGATCCTTGCAGATCTAAATTTCATTTTTTTTTCCGGGTATCGGTCACCGAAAAATTTTTCATACACCAGTTTGAAGATTTTTGTTCGAATATCGGAAAATTCATTTGATCTCTCGTGCGAGATTTTCGTTCCGTTTTTTTTAATCAATTAAAAAAAAAGAAGAAAGTTACTTTTTTGACTTCAAAGCGAGCCACCGGAAATGTATAATCTCATCTTTCAACGTTTATCAGAATATTTGCGATATTTTTTGTTTTTTTTGCCAATTAGGAGTATGAATGAAATTTGTATTTAAATCGTTGGGGCGCATAATGTAGAGTGAGTAAAATGAGGACGTATTTTTTATTTTTCGTTAAAAATGACAGATGCGCATGTTATAGGCAATTTAATTTCACGGATTTTGATATATTTAGATATAGCGTAACATGTGTGACGTCATAATGTTATATTTTTCAATTTGTTATATTAACGGCAATTTTAATTCAAATAAAAAAATAAAAAATACGTACTAAATATTTTTTCCTAAACTACCAGATTTTGAAATAAAAAAATTTCATTTATACTCCCAATTAGGAGTATGAATGAAATTTTTTTTTTCAATCATTGGGGCGCATAATGCAGAGTGAGTAAAAATAATGAGGACGTATTTTTTATTTTTCGTTAAAAATGACAGATGCGCATGTTATAGGCAATTTAATTTCACGGATTTTGATATATTTAGATATAGCGTAACATATGTGACGTCATAATGTTATATTTTTAAATTTGACATATTAACGGCAATTTTGATCCAAATGAAAAAATAAAAAATACGTACTAAATATTTTATCCCAAACTACCAGATTTTGAAATAAAAAAATTTCATTTATACTCCCAATTAGGAGTATGAATGAAATTTTTTTTTTCAATCATTGGGGTGTATAATGCAGAGTGAGTAAAAATAACGAGGACGTATTTTTTATTTTTCGTTAAAAATGACAGATGCGCATGTTATAGACAATTTAATTTCACGGATTTTGATATATATATAGATATAGCGTAACATGTGTGACGTCATAATGTTATATTTTTCAATTTGACATATTAACGGCAATTTTGATTCATATAAAAATAAAAAATACGTACTAAATATTTTATCCTAAACTACCAGATTTTGAAATAAAAAAATTTCATTTATACTCCCAATTAGGAGTATGAATGAAATTTTTTTTTTCAATCATTGGGGTGTATAATGCAGAGTGAGTAAAAATAACGAGGACGTATTTTTTATTTTTCGTTAAAAATGACAGATGCGCACGTTATAGACAATTTAATTTCACGGATTTTGATATATATATAGATATAGCGTAACATGTGTGACGTCATAATTTTATATTTTTCAATTTGACATATTAACGACAATTTTGATCCAAATGAAAAAATAAAAAATACGTACTAAATATTTTTTCCTGAACTACCAGATTTTGAAATAAAAAAATTTCATTTATACTCCCAATTGCCCTCCGTCATTACCGAATTTTCCGTCCTTTTTTTTTTTTTCGCAGAAAGACATCGTGACTCGCGAGCTTCAGGAACAAAATCTCGTCACGCTGCAGCGAATAACCGAGCTGACGATTCGTCACGTCGAGATCGAGGCTTATGTGAAAAAATTGCTCGCTGCGAAGAGCATAAATTTGCCATGCGCCCAGCATCTCAAGCCCACACCGTCGCCCAGCAGATGCGACACAACGATGAGCGATATGAGCGAACGCACGAGAAGTCGTATGAGCGTTTTTTCAATGTCACGCGAAACTATGAGCGTCGGACGTATAAGCAATATCGATGGGCAATTCTCGCCGGACGATGCTCGATCGTCGACGCGTAAAAACGTCAGTCCTGCGCAACAATCGTTGAGATCAACGGCGAGAAGTCAAGAATCACAGAGGATCAATGCCAAAAATTTGTCGAGTAGAAATAAATTATAAGATATATTTTGTTTTTTTGTTTTTTTTTTGTTTTTTTATTAGTCCAATTCAATCGTCTACAGCGATCGATAAAGTCGAAAAAATATTCGACATTATGAAAAAAAAAAAAAACATTTTTCATTTCAGTTATTTATGATTATTGTTATGAATTTTATTTAGTCATTTTTGCTGCTTTTTCTTTATGAACGAATGTGAGCGATTTTTCGTGAAAATTTTTCAAGCGAGCGAATAGTTTAGAAAAATGTTAAAATTTTTTTTACTCCAACGAAAACAATTTTTTTTTTCTTTATTAATGACAAATCTTTTGTATGAATTTACGGACGAAACATTGAAACTTGGAACGATTCAACGTTAAATATATATGCTTTTAAAAATTCTGCGAATTTGAGTAAATATTTTTTTCGAAAATTTTTGTGAAAATGGAATAACAATGATTATTATTGTTACTATATATATATATGTCGCACTCCACGGGAACTCAGCCACCCCGTTTTTTTTTTGGTCTCGAAAAAATTATTCTCGCAAAATTATTGTCGAAATAATGATTAATGAGTTCTCAATTTTGTATAAATCATAACTTCGTAACTGCGCTGATCGGATTTAAACGATTAAAAAAAGAATATTTAAAATTTTTTTTTGCCCTTTTTGAAAAAAAAAAAAAAATATGCCGTCATCGGATAAAAGCTCATTGGGCAGTTTTCGGGGTAAATTGATAAAAAAAACTTTTTTTTCCTCCTCTACCATCTTAAAAAAATCCTGTGGAGTTGCGTATTGCCCCCGCGCTCTATCAGGAAAAAAAATAGTGAGTGGAATTTCGGGTGGCCCTTTCGTAGAAAAAAAAAAATCGAAAAATTAACCCGAGAACTGTCTAATGAGCTTTTCTTCGATGACGGCATATATTTTTTTTTTTTAAAGGGCAAAAAAATTTTTAATATTTTTTTAATCGTTTAAATTCGATCAGCAGTTACGAAAGTTATGATTTTTACAAAATTGAGAATTCATTAAAGAACCAACGACGATAGTGCATGGGTGGGATGAAATTTTGGTGAAATTTCATCCCACCATCGAAATGCCCATACCGAAGAATTTTTTTGAGACCAAAAAATAAAAATGGGGTGGCTGAGTTGACATGGAGCGCGACATATATGAGTAACAATATCGTAGTTTTTTTTTATATGGAAGAGGAAGAAATGCTTGCACGATGAAAATAAAATAGATATATTTTATTTATTTGAAAAAAATAATTATAAATGCTTCAAGGGAAAAAAAACATATTTGTTTTGAGATAAATTTTTATAAATTATGACGAATTAACGCATAAAATATTAATATTTTGAACAATTTAACTTTGAAGGCGAAAAATCTTGAAAATCATACACGTTTTTGTAATTCATTTTACGAGACTCAATCATTATATTTATCATATTATGATGCACATACACTACCGGCGAAAAGTTTCCGGACAAAAATTCGAAACACTTCCGTGACGGTTTTTCGTGCCATTTCGCCGGTACTTGGGCTAGCCCAATTTAACCAACGCCGTTTTGAAGGGAAGGGTTTCACCTTCAATTTGGTTTTTTTAAAAATATTTCTCTGATTTTTTTTACAGTCAGCACTGATTTTTGAAAACAACCATTTTTTGTCGTTTTTTAAGACTGTTTTAAGTGGACCCCGTTTCTAGTAAAAATGTTTTTTATGCATTTCTTCGAGAGTAATCATAAAGGGGAAGTCCAAGCTTCAATTTCATTTTTGAGAAATTTTCCTACGATTTTTTTTTCCAAAGATTTTTCGTTTTTCCCGAAAAAATGGATAATTTGAAAATTGCTCCGAAGTACGAAAACTATGAGGTTTACATTGAAACCTCAAGAGGGTGAAAAGTTGTATTAGGTTCTGCTTAATTGACCAGAATTTTTCAGACTTTTTTTTTCCGAAATTTGTTTTCCATTCATTGACGTTCGCAGCTTGATTAGTCTAAACACCAATCAATACCAACTATTATTGTCCCTTAGCCCATACGCGTATGAAGTTTCGACCCGATAGCTTAAAATTTATAAAAGTTAGCAGTTTTTTTGAAAAATTCAAAATTTCATTAAATTTATACTCTTCGATGGTTTGTCACCAAATTTAATACCAACCATCCTTGTCCCCTAACCTAGATATGTATAAAGTTTCGACCGGATAGCTAAAAATTTACAAAAATTAGCAGCACAGATTTTTTTTTTTTGAAAAATTCAAAATTTCATTAAATCGTCACTCTTCGATGGATTGTCATCAAATTCAATACAAACCAACCTTGTCTCCTACTCTAGATATGTACAAAGTTTCGACCCGATGGCTAAAAATTTACAAAAGTTAGCAGTACAGATTTTTTTTTTGAAAAATTCAAAATTCTGTAAAATTTGAAATTTTCGAGTAATTTTGACAAAATTTCGGAAAAAAAATCTGAAAAAATTCTGGTCAATTAAGCAGAACCTAATACAACTTTTCACCCTCTTGAGGTTTCAATGTAAACCTCATAGTTTTCGTACTTCGGAGCAATTTTCAAATTATACATTTTTTCGGGAAAAACGAAAAATCTTTGGAAAAAAAAATCGTAGGAAAATTTTTCAAAAATGAAATTGAAGCTTGGACTTCCCCCTTTATGATTACTCTCGAAGAAATGCATAAAAAACATTTTTACTAGAAACGGGGTCCACTTAAAACAGTTAAAAAAAACGACAAAAAATGGTTGTTTTCAAAAATCAGTGCTGACTGTAAAAAAAATCAGAGAAATATTTTAAAAAAACCAAATTGAAGGTGAAACCCTTCCCTTCAAAACGGCGTTGGTTAAATTGGGCTAGCCCAACTACCGGCGAAATGGCACGAAAAACCGTCACGGAAGTGTTTCGAATTTTTGTCCGGAAACTTTTCGCCGGTAGTGTATAATTATTTGAATTCGAAATGTTTTTTGTTCTCCCTATGTGAGTTTTATCACATCGAGGATTATCGTTGCTGGTATTTATCAGCTGCAGCACAAATGTTAAAAGTAAATGCGGTTCTTGCATTATCGCGTATTTTTGCGAAATCTCGTCACGCGAGAAAAGTCAAAGTTGACTCAACACACACACGCACACACGTGTCCCAGAGGTGGCCTGCAACGGAACATCGTAAATGTAAATTATACTCGATCGAATATTTTGATTTTTTACTAAACTACAATCGTCTACGTTGAAAAAAAAAAAAATTAACGAATTATCGTGAGATTACGAAATTGTACTTTCGTCAATTTTACATCATAACCATTTTTTTTTTTGGAGCACAAAATTTCAGTGCTACGGTGTGTGCGGACAAGAAATAACCTCGTTTCCTTTCGACACATCCATATATCTTAAAAATCGAACGTTTCTTTTTTTCTTTGCGCAGATGTCAGAATTAACGCAAATTTCGTGCAACAAAGTTTTCGGAGGATGGCAGAAGGTTTACTCCCATCAGAGGTATGAATTTTTCAAAAAATATTCACGAAATATACTTGATTTTCTTTTGTCGCTATTATGATTATACATATTTGCTATTTGAACGTTTCGTCGCAGCGAAGAGCTCAAGTGCAAAATGAAGTTTGGGATATTTTTGCCGGCTCAGGCAGAAGAACATAAATTGCCGGTGATTTATTGGCTCTCGGGGCTCGATTGCACCGAGGCTAATTTCATACAGAAAGGCGGAGCTCAGAAATATGCCGCCGAGAGCAAAGTGATAATCGTATCGCCCGATACAAGTCCGAGAGGACTAAATATTCCCGGCGAGGAGGACGATTGGGATTTTGGGACGGGTGCTGGTTTCTATGTTGACGCTACGAAAGATCCTTGGAAGAATAATTACAGAATGTACAGTTACGTCACCAAGGAGCTGAGAAATCTCATCGATGAGCATTTTCCGGTTACGCCGGGGCAACAATCCATAATGGGACACAGGCGAGTTAAATTTAGTCCCATAGGATTTAAATTTTTTGCTCAAACATCGAATCAATTTTATTCATCGATGGGAAAATTCGAGCTTAGTACCGTGGAATATATTAATATTTTTTTTTAATTATCACAAAAATAGCGATCGCGATATATATCAATAAAATTTTCATGTATATCATATGTTTCATGGATTTTTTTTCTCCATTTTTACCTATGAAATATTAGATTCAGGCATGATTTTCGATTTTTTGAAAATTCATCGTAAAATTGTACTATTTTATAATTCTCAGTATGGGAGGTCACGGAGCTCTGATCTGCGCAATGAAGAATCCTTATCTCTACAAGTCGGTATCGGCTTTAGCGCCTGTCTGCAATCCGACTCAGTGCCCGTGGGGCAAAAAAGCATTCACGGGATATCTCGGAGAGAATGAGAATGATTGGGCCGAGTGGGACGCGACGATTCTCGCTAAAAAGTACAGCGGCCCGATTCTCCCTATCTTGATTGATGAGGTAAGAAAATAAATGAAAATAAATAAATAAACGCTATTTCCGGAAACGAGAAACCATATTCGCAAGTTTCTCAGCGGCTGGATCATGGAAAAACCGGTAATGGCACTTTTGCAGATGTTACCTGAAAATTCTAAAACCTTGCACCTGATTGAAAAATTTTTGAAAAAATAATTTCATCACAAATATATGTATACCTCGGAAAATATGCAAAAAAAGAACTTATTGAAACCTTAAAACCTTAAAACTTTTATCTTATTACAAAATTTTTCAAAAAATATGTTATTTCCTGATTCATTACAAAAATTTTTTTATCACAAACATATATGGGGGATTTAAAAAAAAAAAAACGAGAGGTAATGGACGATGGTATTTGGAATTTGTCTAAAATAGAAAAAAAAAATTGGAATTTGTCTCAAAGAACAAAAACTGCAAGTTTCTTCACCTACTTTCGAAAAAAAAAAAAAAAAAAAACTACGCCAATATAACGCAGAATCACGTGGGAAGGAAACAACGACTATATTTTTTCCTACTGAAAATACCCCATTTTTTAATTTTAAAAACTCAAATATATAACGACTTCTCAAATAATTACGCAACTTTTGAGCTTAATCCAATGGTGGTCCGAGCCGATCTTCGATTTTTATTGCATAATTTTCGTTCAGGCTTATTGATTTTTCGTTGATTTTTTTTTTTCGTATAATTTAGCTGGAAACAAATACACTAATTACCTCTCCGCATTATACTGATTGCGAACAAAACCTTTGTTTGAACTTAATGCTGGCTCTTTTTTTTTAATCGCTTCTGCTCGAAAATTGGCCCTGAATGTCATTTTGTGAGAAACTTTGATGGGCTGCCCTGACTGAATGAAAATGAAGGAGATCAACAAATCTTTCTAGGGATGCGTTTTATACACGAAAATCCGCAGAAAAAAAAAAAAAATATTCTAGACACATTTCAATCCTTCGACTGCACATGGGGGTCGTTTTGACCCCACTCTTTTTTTTTTCAATTGTTTTTTTTAGAAATGCTTGCCACAGAAAAAATGCTGTACAAAAAAATGAAAATGCTGTACAAAAAATGGAAATACTTTTTTGGAAATGCGGATTCATCGAATAAATCGGGATAAATGAGACAATCTGTATTTGCAGGGTACGGACGACAAATTTTCTCATCAATTAATGCCGAAGAATTTTCTCGCCGCTTCTCAAGACGCCGATCTAACTGTGACATTCAGACGGCAAGAGGGATACGATCATTCGTACTATTTCATATCGACGTTCATCGAGGATCATATAAAACATCACGTCAAGTATTTGAAGGACTGAGAGATTCCAATATTCGTGAGAAAAAAAAAAAAAGCTAAGAAAAGCTATCCGAGATTACTCGAAATTGTCCGAACGAGGTTCAATTTTGTCTTACCAGCGAGAAATTTCGAACGATCGGAATTTACGGTGGATCGTTTTTTTTTTTTTTACAATTTTATTATATTTTTAGAACTTTGAACGAATAAAATGTCGTGATATACAAGATAAGAGAGTCCAAAGGCATGTGTAATTAAAAAAAAAAAAAAAACAATTTTTTTTAATGCCCTAATTAGATCGCGGCGGTTGACGAATGTTGTGCCAATATTTCACTATGGGTTCGCGCTTTTGCCATAAATTTGAATTTCCCCAGGCTTGCCAAAATCTGCGAATAAACAAAGAGAGATGAATTAACGAACGAATATACGAAAAAAAAAAAAGTAAAAAGTTTGATAAACTTACATTCCGAAAAGTGCACCGCCCAAGTGAGCCGCGTGATCCATAAATCTCCAGCCAAAAATACATCCCATCGTGTCCATTGCCATGAGGCCCTTTATCGCCTGTGAATCGGATTGAAAAAAAATGATTAAATCGCTCTCGAATCGATTCTGCGAGACCTGAGAGATATTTTTTTTTTTTTTTTTCACATGTAGTAGTAAAATTACTCACGCTGCCAGCGGAAAATGTCCACATTGGTAGAAAAGCTATGCTCAGCATCGTTTCGGGATATTGAGTGCATACGAAACTGAGAACACCCATTATAGCACCGGACTGCGCAATGAAGAAAGATCGTTAATAATGTTTTTTCGCGTCGATTAAGAATGCATCGGACGTATCTTTCCAAACCAAAAGTGACTTTCGTCGACAATGCTTCATATAGATAGGATTAGAAATCGGAAAAAATTCAACCGCGACAAAGACGATAAGAAGATTAATTTTTAAGGAGTTTCGATACCACTTTTGAAAATGATGAAGTCAATTCTTGACTTGCCATCTATTTTTTGACGGCCATAAAAGTAACAGATTTCGTTGAGATATTCCGATAATCAAGCTCATAGTCTCGGGACGAATTGAAAGTAAAACGGAAAAATGAAAATAGAAATTAAACTTTTAAAATTGCTCAAAATGAAATAATTGAATTTGAAAATTTCATAGATTTAAGAATTTCATGCGTAATTAATAATTGTACCGATTAAATTGTTCGAAAAGGATATTTTTGATAAATTAACGATAGCAGGACCACGTGACGGATCTTCGATGACGATTTTTTTTACGAAATTCAAGATTAGCTCGAACCCCTCGAGTTCTAAATTATTTTTATTCGGTATGAAAAGGCTTAGCGTTATTTCCCCAAAATTATCATACCGTTCTCTGAGCATTTGCAAGCACGAGCGAAGGATCCCATTTGAAATATGATTTTTGACTATCGGAATGACTCAATTGTATCGAGTCGATGAAATTTTCGATTTTTTCGTTAATATTTACAGCTCCGAGGGATAATCCGGGCATGGTGAAAGCCGTTTTGTAGATATTGCTGGCCAGGCTCGAGACGACACCGCTCGTCAGGTAAACCGCGACAAATTGTTCCTTACCGAGGCTCGATACGGCTACCGTACTGAAGCTGTGCAGTACATACATATTCGCAGCCAAATGGAGCGCCGAGTAATGCGAAAACGTCGAGAACAGCATGGGCCAGCACATCGCGCCTTGGGATGGGGAAAAAAAAAAAAAAAAAAAAATTATTCATTTGGGCGCGCGATACGGGCGAATCGATTTTTCGTTGAAAAAGACTCACTGGACGAGGGATTGGCGCAAAAATATCGGAGCATCGTGTTCTTTAGTGCCGGTATTCTCCAACCCAGAAAAACGACGACGTTGAGAAAGCAAATTGGCGCAAAAACGCGCTGTCCGTCTGTGAGACTCCTCCACCAGCGCTCCGCGTCGCCGCGCCAGCCAGAACGCTAAAAAATTTTCATCTGAATGATTCCCCTTTTTTTTTTTCTCGATATTTTACTCTTCGATGGCAATTTTCTGATTTTTTTTCTTGCTCTCTCTCTCTCTTTCTGGCAAATAAAAGCTCGAATACGTACACTCAGTCTTCGCTGAGTAGACGATTGATACTGATCGATTACCCAATGAGTGTATCTGCGCATTCTCTCGTACTCGCAGATGGACGCTGCCACCAACGAAGCGCCGCTGAACTGAAATTTTGCGAAATTTTTTTCGCCTTTAACGAACCGATTCGTCCTTGGTCCTTTCGAGCGAGGACTTTAAATTAATTTTCACTGGATATTTCAAATTTTCAATGGTTCGATCGTCGTCGAATAACGTTTTTAAGGAAATCATGATTTTTCGAAAAATCTGTGACTTTTTGATTTTGCATTAAAGCCGGCGAAAAAATTCATCGTACCGTTTGACGAATCAACGCCGTTTGAAAAATATTTAAATGCAAGTATTAGGGATGGATTTTTTTTTTTTTTTTCAAAATAAAACGAGTATTCGGAGAATATGGCATTTTTAAGCTACCTGTGTAAATATTTTTTTTAACTAGCTGAAGGGAATAAGCTCTTTGGACTTTTGAGCAGTCCGTCTTTGGGTGATCGTGGATAAATGCAAAAAAAAATTTTGCTTCGTTATTGAAATATTTGGAATTTCGAAAAATCGTAAAAAAAAAAATTTATCGAATCGTGAAGAAATTTATGGATGCAAAAATTTTACTCACGGCAATGGTAAACCCAAGGGGTTTCCATAGTTTGGCGGCACTCATGGTTCCCGCGCTGGCAAGAGCATCCGAAAGTGCGCTATCCGCTCGCTCGGCGGTATCTCTGTTTCTCCTAAATCCTCTGGCGTGCCTCCACGAGGTCTGAATCTGAGTCCTTGTTTTGTGATACTGCAGATTTGTGAAAATACTGCAAGGATATAGGCATAAACGTCATTCATGGTGGTTTAAAATCAAATTTCACTGCTTTATAACCTTAAATTTTTTTTTTTTTTTTCTGGTCTCTGTCCAACAGCGACGAAAATTCCGTTGCAAGAGATTATTTGTTCTTTTTTCATTTCATTTTACCATTTGCTCGACGTTTCGCCGAGATACAGCAATGCCCTGGCCGCCATCGTTGACAACCCGGCTTATTTATTTATTTTATCGCGAAATTTTTCGTTAAACCAGTGCGTGTCCTCGATCATTCGCGTGTTTCGTCAAAGCTGACGTAAATCATGCAAAGATTTTGTAGTATCGCCGATTCGAGTCATCTCACATGCTTCTGTGTACTCGAATTATAAAGGGGAAAAAAAAAATATACATATATAAACATTGAACCGCGTGGCTAACCCGCGCGCCCGCGACTGAGCCAAATGAATCGCCAACATTGTTATTGACGTTGCGAACAAAAAGAGAGGTTATAATCGTCATCTTTTCGTTATATTATCGATAACGAGCGGACAAAAAGACGTAATTCACGTTAGTTTAGGTTTGAAAATGTTCCAAGTTACGCCTTTTTGACTGAGAGAAATCGACATATACGACCCCGATGGCGAGACACTTCAACTAAACAAGATGGACGCCCGAAAATGACGTTGAAAAAAATTCGATAAAAATAAACGAATTTTTCCAGTACTATATATAATATGTATCTAAATACGGGCATATGATTTATTTATAAATTATTTATTATGATTTATAGGTTGCTGTGACATTACAATTATTGTTACGTCGTCAGCTGATTTTCGAAAATTTCCAATAGAGAGCGATCTGCGCAGTGGATTTGCGCGCGAAAAATATAATCGCCGCTAGATAGCGATGGTAAAACAAGTGTTGTGGCGGTCCCAAGCCACCTATATTAACATTATCGCGATCTACGTTATCGCCCGAGTACGCAGACAGCGCCCAAAGAGTCGACGTAGTCGACACTCTAGACAAGAATAAGATATTCAATGGTTCCTTTCGCATACGCTATAGCTGTCGCGTCTCGTTTATCCACGTACTTTTATATATCGTTATTTTTAATAAACATATTTTTCTACGAACTACTCGTTCTCTCGTGTGTACATTATTCTCGTGCCACCCATTTAGATTTCTTGAGGCCACAGTGTGTTTTCTCCGGCATTTCCCCTCTGTTGTCAGATAAAAAAATGGCGTTTCACACGATCACCCGAGCATCAGTGAACTCTGTTTGAATTTTCGAAGGTCGCAGGGTCTCGGCTATCGCGCGTGTAACATAATAAATCTAACGTTCGAGTATTCTCGGAGATAAGAGGCAGATGATGTACCCATCGAGGAATCATTGTCAATCCAATCGTCGTCCGGCTATGAGGGAAACGAACGCTCGTCAACGGAGGCACTATCGTGAATTTAACTTGAAAAACAAATATTTTTAATTTTAAACAATACGTGAGAAGCTATAGTTAGCTTTTTTTGTGACGATATGGCAGAGAATCTCGCCGCAAAGCTTTATCTTCTGTTGGAGAACGAAAGTGTCAAAGGCAAGCAGTGTGTATTTTACTTGCAATTTTTGTCTGTTAATTCACGAGAGGAAGGTCTTCCAATCTTTCATTTACTTATTCGTGTCCGGCTTGCCACGCGTCTTTTTATTTGCTGCAATAAGTCATGACTTGTCGCTATATATACATATATACATATGTGTATATACATCGATGAGTGTTTGACAGTAGCAGACGCCACAGATTCCAGCTGTTCGATAAAGAAATCACGCGCGATAGCGACACTTTCAAGTGGGACGAGGTTTCCAATGTTTCGACAATCGTTCAAAGTACACTTTCTGTTTTTTTTTTTTTAATTATTAAATCAATACATAGTCTACAAGTTTTACTCATTTGTAGCGGTGATTTATAAAGAGAACATTATCAATTAGCATGAATTCCCGTAGAGAAACGTGATAATTCGCAAAAATTCCAATCACTCTCTTTTTGTTTACCCTTTTTTCTAGTTTTCGCATCATTCGAGTTGTTATCTTTGTTTTTCGCGCAATTTTTTTTTTTTTTTCCTGAAGATGCAACCACGACGACACTTATCGCGGACATTCGTTAAACTTTGCTCGACAAGATATATTCAATGAAATAATGTTTGGATATTTGGGTTTAGCGGAGCAATGGAAATTACTGGGACAGGAGAGAGACGGATCTTTGCTGGTGGGATGGATAGAAGAAAATGTGTCGGAGGGAGAAACTCGTATCTTGAAATCCGTGGTCGGTCACTACGATAGGACCAAGGAGAAATTAAAGGTAATCCAGGATTAAACGGTGTGTAGAAAAAAAAATTTATTCTTTAATTAATCATTATCATGCGTCGATTAATTTATGCAATTAATTAGTCCAAGAAAATTCATTCGCGAAACATAGATGTGTCAATGCCAAAGTATATATGCGGCCTCAATCCGCATGGATTAAGACAAAAATTAATGTAAATTTAATTTAATAATTAATTATCGAAAATAGATATCATTTATTGCAGGAAGATGGGAAATAGCGAAAAGTTTTATTATATATAAGATACAATTTAGTATCTTAGTATCTTTAGTATCTTTAGTATTAGATAGTACGATCGGATAAAATTTTTTTTCATTGTAATTAATGATTGATAGATCCGGCGGTAAAATAAGTGTCTAATCAGGGCTGCAGCTCAAAACTGCTCCAAATGTATTTGTCGCATTTGTTATCATTAAAAAATAATATCCTAACGCTCGCAAGTATAGCATTGAAAGACGGATTAAGACAAAAACGAATGTAAATTGAATTTAATAATTATTCATCGAAAATAGATATAATTTATTGCAGGAAGATGGGAAATAGCAAAAAGTTTTATTATATATAAAATACAATTTAAATGGAAAGTACGATCCGATAAATTTTTTTTTCATTGTAATTATAATGATTGATAGATCCGGCGGTAAAAGTGTCTAATCAGGGCTGCAGCTCAAAACTGCTCCAAATTTTTTTCTAGCATTTGTTGTCATTAAAAAATAATATCCCATGTAATATTGAGAAGGGGGAAGACTTCCAACGCTATAAAAATTTTTTTAAAACCGACAATAATAAGTAATACAGATATTACGGTAATACAGGTGGTATTACCGCTCTCCATCGATGACACGACCCTGATTATATTTTCTTTTACCAAACTTGGCTTCATCGATTTCTACAATTTTTTTTGGGCCGCCAATCGGATGTGCCGAATTGCGAATGACCCAATGCTCCGGTACTTCACGAATAAAATTGTTCCAATTACACGCAGTGCGCGAACCTACTTTTAATTCGTTTATAATAAAATCTTTACGCCGTGGATGCAAAAGGATATAATATGCAATTAATGTACAACATCTTTCTGGTGCCAAATTACTATTGCGGAGCCACGTTTTGATTCGCAAAGATTGTTCGAAATTACACATTTTACGAACAACTTTCTTCCCAATTCGTTGTTCGTGTCGTCTTTGACAACGCCAGGGAAGACTACTCTCGTTGAGAGTAGCAGGATTCCCGCAAGTTGCACAAATCACTTGGCATTTTAACGCGCCGTAATTTTGTAAAAAAAAACAATACTGTCTTTTCGATTTTGAAATTTTATGATAACATCGGTTAGCGATGTTATACACTCGTCACAATTCATTGTTACGTCGATACTGTTATTACTTTATCACAATGTTATTATTCGGTGTCCCTGTTTTCATTTCTTCTTAAAATACGACTGTCCGATGTTTACACTCCTGCGTTTAGTTCAATCAGTTAATAGTTTATAGTGAGTGCGCGCATGTCTCGTATCTTGATACCGACTCGATACCCGCTATTATCTGCTAATATTTGTATTACTTAATATTGCCAGTTTTTTATATTTTTTTATGGTGTTGGAAATCTTCCGCCACCATAATATTACATTTAATAATATAATTTAGTGATAACAAGCGTTAGAAAAAAAAATTCTATGCATTTTGAACTGCAGCCCTGATTCGACACTTTTACCTTTTTTATTCTCAAAAATTCTCAATCTTTTTAGATTTAGCGCAAATAAGAGTCTTGTTCTAAAAAATAAGTAATTATCAAGAATTTATTGTACTCAAATAATTCGGTAGATAATTTTTGTACTCGTCAGGGATACTGGTTCAACTTTCCACCTATTGTATGAAAATTCTTATCTGTAAATTATTTGCTAATATTTGTATTACTTAATATTGCCAGTTTTTTATATTTTTTTATGCTGTTGGAAATCTTCCGCCACCATAATATTACATTTAATAATATAATTCAGTGATAACGAGCGTTAGAAAAAAAAATTCCATGCATTTTGAGCCGCAGCCCCGATTCGACACTTTTACCGACCCGGCTTATCGATGCGGCGATTTTTTTCAGATTTTGCATCGTTTTGAGAATGTGCTAAATATAGTTCAAGCCACGGTAAATCAGAATCAAACTCTGTTGGGATATGTCGTAAAGCAGAAAGCTTTGCAAGAAAAATCTCAGGCTGAAGTATCTCACGAGAATGGCGAAATTGTCAGCGAGAAAAATTCAACGGAGAATGGAGAATTTATTCCTCCTCCGAATTCCGATGTCGAAGCTTACAGTACTTACGTCGCTGAGCTCAAATCGAGAGCGAAAAAAATTCACGATTTAGATACGGAGAGAACCAAGCAAATACGAGTACAATTTTTGTACAAGCAGAAAGAGCAGAAAAATGGCGATAGATTTTTGGTGCTGATACATCAAGAGTGTGAGCAAAGTCAAATTATATGCTTGAATTAATTTTATTGAAATTTTATTCAAATACTCGAGAGCGTGAGAGCTGCGCTCTCGAAATTCAAAGAAAATAAAATCGTGTGTTTAATTCTTTTAATTTGCCAAAAATAATTTTATTAAGAATCCCCCCCCAAGGAGAGATTGCTCCAAATATTTTTCCATTCACGTACAAAAAAATATTCAATTCGGTAGATACAAACTTGTGAGAATTCTGTTTTTCAAATATTTTTTTTATTTTCTATAATAATTTTTTAAACTAATCCTTGAATAAAATTCTTGATATATCATTTTCGAAAAAAGGCGTCATGATGTATACTGCGATTTTCGACGACAGCGACGAACTTTCGCCTCTCGCTAGTCTCAATTCCGAGTCCCTGGTGCGAACGTTCATTTGGGCTCAGTGGGACGCGAGTAATCAGGTGCTCTATCATATTCACAATCGTCGCGCTCCGACAAGTCTGGTGACCGAGGATGATAACGAGAGTCGCGCGAAAATTAACGTTACCTCGCCGACTCTCAGCGGTCTACAATTTCACGATGATCTTCCGCACGAGACAGTGGTGAGGCTTGAAAATTACGATCTAAAATCTAATTTATGTATTTTTTTTCAACTCTTTATCAAAATTCTCGAATTAAACAGCTAATTGAGCAAATTATATTTTATTTAATTTCTTATTTATATGCCAATTAGCAATTTCTCGTAGCTCTTGAAAAAAAAAAAAAAACGTTTTTTTCGTTATTACATCTTTTTTTTTCGAGATTTCGAAAAATAAGCCAGTCGAATTTCATAAATTATCATTATTATCTTTTTTTCTCGACGCAATATATTTACACTTGAAATTATATTTTATTATATATTATATTACTATATTTACTATATATACTATATTATATATATATATTTACTGATATATACTATATTATATTAATATATTTATTATATATTATATTACAAATTATATTTTATTTAATTTCTTATTTATATGCCAATTAGCAATTTCTCGTAACTCTTGAAAAAAAAAAAAAAAACGTTTTTTTTCGTTGCTACATCGTTTTTTTTTGAGATTTCGAAAAAATAAAAACAGTCGAATTTCATAAATTATCATTATTATCTTTTTTTCTCGACGCAATTATATATTCACACTTGAAATTATATTTTATTATATATTATATTACTATATTTACTATATATATATATATTTACTATACTACTACTATACTATATTATATATATATATATATTTACTAATATATACTATATTATATTAATATATTTATTATATATTATATTGCAAATTATATTTTATTTAATTTCTTATTTATATGCCAATTAGCAATTTCTCGTAGCTCTTGAAAAAAAAAACGTTTTTTTTCGTTATTACATCGTTTTTTTTGAGATTTCGAAAAAATAAAAACAGTCGAATTTCATAAATTATTATTATTATCTTTTTTTCTCGACGCAATATATTTACACTTGAAATTATATTTTATTATATATTATATTACTATATTTACTATATATATATATATATACTAATATATACTATATTATATTAATATATTTATTATATATTATATTACAAATTATATTTTATTTAATTTCTTATTTATATGCCAATTAGCAATTTCTCGTAGCTCTTGAAAAAAAAAAAAAACGTTTTTTTTCGTTGCTACATCGTTTTTTTTTGAGATTTCGAAAAAATAAAAACAGTCGAATTTCATAAATTATTATTATTATCTTTTTTTCTCGACGCAATATATTTACACTTGAAATTATATTTTATTATATATTATATTACTATATTTACTATATATACTATATTATATATATATATATATTTACTATACTACTACTATACTATATTATATATATATATATATTTACTGATATATACTATATTATATTAATATATTTATTATATATTATATTACAAATTATATTTTATTTAATTTCTTATTTATACGCCAATTAGCAATTTCTCGTAACTCTTGAAAAAAAAACGTTTTTTTTCGTTATTATATCGTTTTTTTTGAGATTTCGAAAAAATAAAAACAGTCGAATTTCATAAATTATTATTATTATCTTTTTTTCTCGACGCAATATATTTACACTTGAAATTATATTTTATTATATATTATATTACTATATTTACTATATATACTATATTATATTAATATATTTATTATATATTATATTAAAAATTATATTTTATTTAATTTCTTATTTATATGCCAATTAGCAATTTCTCGTAACTCTGGAAAAAAAAAAAAAACGTTTTTTTTCGTTGCTACATCGTTTTTTTTTGAGATTTCGAAAAAATAAAAACAGTCGAATTTCGTAAATTATCATTATTATCTTTTTTTCTCGACGCAATTATATATTCACACTTGAAATCCATGATTTTTTGTACTTTTCTTCTTTTTTTTTTTTCTCTCTCATTCGTAGCTCAACATACCCCTCAATCTACCGCAGTTACCGAGCACGGGAAATTGCGGTACATACGAGGACGACGTGATACCCCTGCGCGTGCACGATTGTTCGCTGGATCTAATCGTAATATCCGACTGGAAGGGAATGGTTTGCGTCTGCCATCATTATCTCTATCGTCCGGTGCAACCGCCTCAGCACTTACTGGCCGAGTCCCTCAGCGAATCCAATACCGTACATTTCGCGTACTCGGTCACGCTTCTTCATCACAGCTGCGTGATACATTGCGTCGTACCGGGAATTCCATGGTCACAGGCGAAACTCATGAGGCCGACATTCGCGATAACCGGCGACTACATGATAGTCCTCGTTCAGGGCTCGTTCACTCATTTGCTGGAGATCGGCGTCAATCACGATCCGTCCTGTCACATTTTGTGCGGTCCCCTGAACACAATAACTTCGCGCTCATCGTATCTCGTGCCGCTTCTCGAGCTCGGCGCGCCGCAGCGTCAAATCTCGTCGGGTCACAAGAGAAACGAGATTCATCATGGAAAATCACGTGAATCCGAGACGACTCGCGGCCACGGCCAAGATCTCATCTCGAATATAATGAGCATAGATTTGCCGACTCTCGATCTCGTGAAAATCACGATAACAACGGATTTTCTAATCGATGCATTTCGCAAGGAAACCTCGATACAGTCACGCACCGGTATAATTCATTATTTTCTCTGTCATCGCAATGATCTGGAAATCGTAGCTTTCCTGGTATCGCTGATCGCGGAAAAACCGCGCTCCCTCGATGTCGTGCGTTACATGCAAGAAATTCTCATCGGTGGTTCTTACGCTGTTGTACAAAAAAATTTGCTGCCCGACGCCGTGCCGTTGCTTTCGTTGCTACCGGTCACCATGGTCGAGGAGCGTCTCGGCTATGACGCTAAAATCAATGATCTCAATGTGACGCTGAGTCATGAGAAATTGTGGAACACGTCGGTGATGCTTTTGTCGCCGCAGCAGAGACTCGTGCCGTATCGAAGCGATCTTTGGACGAGACTGTGGGACAATCTTGGCAAACGTAGCGAGAACAGGCCTCGCTTCAGACCAAGCAAAATTGCGGAAAAATTGCTCGTTTCTCTGGCTTGTTATCAGCCCGAGGCACTCTCGCGATCTAGCACGCCTATGTCACCGAGCGGAGGGTAAAAAGAAAATTCTTGCGCTTGGCAAAAAAAAAATCGTCTCGTTATATTTTTTTTCTTTCGTTATAATGGTTTTCTTCTTCTTTTTCTTCTTTTCTTCTTCCTTTTCTTCTTCTTCTTTTTCTTCATTTTCTTCTTTTTCTTCTTCTTCCTCTTCTTCCTCTTCCTCTTCTTCTTCTTCTTCTTCTTCTTCTTTTTCTTCTTCTTTTCTTCCTTTTCTTCTTTTTCTTCTTCTTCCTCTTCTTCCTCTTCTTCTTCTTATTCTTATTCTTATTCTTATTCTTATTCTTATTCTTATTCTTATTCTTATTCTTATTCTTATTCTTATTCTTATTCTTATTCTTATTCTTATTCTTATTCTTCTTCTTCTTCTTCTTCTTCTTCCTCTTCTTCCTCCTCTTCTTCTTTTCCTTCTTCCTTTTCTTCTTTTTATTTTTCTTCTTCTTCCTCTTCCTCTTCTTTTTCTTCTTCTTTTTCTTCTTCTTCTTCCTTTTCTTCTTCTTCTTCTTTTTCTTCTTTAATTGCAGTCTCGTGCTCGCTTCCGCATCATTCGGGGATCTGACGAGCAATCGTAGCAACAAAATTCTCGGTGATTCGGCTCTGCCGTTCGTCGAGGCGGAAAGTTGCACGGCTTCGAGACAAGAGCACATAGTCTCGGTTAATCTGCGCGAGCTATCGATGTATCTCTTGAAACACGGAACTCAAACAGCACCGAGCTCGTATGTCTCGTGTACGCCGTTGCAGGTTCACGCTATGGCCACGAGGCACGTTGCCGCACAGCTCGAGAGTTCACGCTCGCTGTGTCAAATGATCTGCAAAGCCGCCAATGTTGATCCGCGAATGGAGCAGGAACGAGGATTCATTCTTATGTAAGGAGATTCAGCACTTTTTTGCGGGAAAAATTAATATAATTATTATTATTTTTGTCAATCATACGATGTTCTTCAACTTTTATGTATCCCCGTTGCTTTGTCGTTTTCAATTTTCATATTCCATTTCGTTTCTTCGGTACTCCTCGGAGTGTTTTCCGCTGATACTCTATAACTGTCCTGACAAGGAGAGTATTAGGCCTCCGGGTCATGGATTCTTCTCAAACTTGCAGATGTATTTTCTTAGCCCTAGAAACGAAGCCATAGCGTAGTTCTATTCAATAGGCCTTTCGTTGCTCGTTTCATTACATAAAATACCGTTTTTGAGCAATTCATCAGTCCTTCGCTATCGCTTTGGACTAATCCAGCCAATTTGGATATATTTTTGAAACTTTGTCGGCCGACCATAAAAATGAATATTCCACACGTTAATTCGCCATATTCAACATTGGTCGCTACAGCCAGACCGATACACACTATGCGCAAATGAAGAAAAATGAAGCGGAGCAAACTGAAGCGAAGATTTATATTATATATCGTCTTATGGAAATGCGCATAGTATTTGCAAGCATGTAAATGAAATAATGCTACATGACCAGACGTTAATATGAAAGTTTGCTTCCATATTTACTTTGGATTGCTTTAAAAAATCCTGCGCTAGCACAGAGTTTACTTCTGAGTGTTTTCAAAAGCATTATGCTAGCACTCGGGAGTGAATGGTAGCAAACTTCCGTATTGACGTCTGGTCTTATAGCGTTATTTCATTTCCATGCTTGCAAATACTTGCTCCCATAAGACGATATATGTAAAATAAATCTTTGCTTCGGTTTGCTTCGCTTCACTTTTCTTCGCTTGTGCATGGTGCGTATCGGTCTAGCTGCAGCGACGAACATTGAATATGGTAAATTAACGCATGGAATATTCATTTTTATGATTGGCTGACAACGCTTCAATAAAATATATCCAAATTGGCTGGATTAGTACAAAGCAGTAGCGAAGGACTGATAAATTGCTCAAAAATTTTATTTTCTGTAATGAAGCAAGCGATGAAAGGCCTATTAGATAGAAATACGCATAAGAGGCTTCGTTTCTAGGGCTAATAAAAAAACACCTGCAAGTTTGAGCAGAATCCATGACCCGGAGGTTTGATACTCTCCTTGTGAGTTTTAGAATCGTCGAAGAGTATTTTATAACATTTTTGAATTTTATGAAGAAAAGACACGAACTTGAATACTTCAAGCTATCGTGCCAAAAGTTTTCAAATTGATGTATCAGCTTCAATAACATATATCCAAGTTGGCTGGATTAGTACAAAATAGTAGCGAAGGACTGTTAAATTGCTCAAAAATTGTACTTTCTATAATGAAGGGAGCGACGAAAGGCCAATTAGATAGAACTACGCATAAGAGGCTTCGTTTCTAGGGCTAATGAAAAACACCTGCAAGTTTGAGCAGAATCCATGGCCCGGAGGTTTGAAACTCTCCTTGTGAGTTTTAGAATGGTCGAAGAGTATTTTATAAGATTTTGGAATTTTATGAAGAAAAGACACGAACTCCTTGAATTCTTCAAGCTATGTAAAGTTTTCACATTGATGTATCAGCTATTGAAGATTATTTGGAGAATCGATAACGCCGTTGAAACTTTGTGAAATTTTTATTTCTTTTTTTTTGTCAAAAGACTTAAATGAAAATTTTCTAATCAAATCGTGCTTTGTTTTTTATAAATAGAAAATCGTGAGGTAGAAATATTCTAATGAATACTTTGCAGAGTTTTAAACATTTTTCGATTCTTTTTTTTTTTTCCTAGCGATCAGTTGGACGAGACGCGCAGAAATCTTTTGTTCATGCTACTGGAGCGTTATCGTTATGCTATCGAGAACAGCGCGTTTCCCATGCCCCAGGGTTTCACGTCGTTCTTCACGTATCTCGGTTATCGAAGTCTGCGATATCCGATGTTCCTGCAGTACGTCGAACGTTCGGTGTTCGAGCTGCAGGTCGACGTAACGAAAATCATCATAGCGGGTTATTATATAAATTGTCATTTCACAAGATTATCCAAGATCCTTGTGGAGAATTAAATGTAAAATTCGCACGGTGCTGTATCGATTTGTAATTTTTTTTTTTTTTTATTATTTTCACAGATATCGGTGATACGAGGGAGAATGTTGTAAGGAAATTGCAACTTTTGTCGCTTTTGCCGAGATCGCGGGCCAAAAGATTGCTCAATCAGTGGCTACATCCGGTGAGTTTTATGATCAGAGCCCGCGAACACGCGACGAATATATTATCGGGTGAAGTTTGCCAGAATCGTGGAAGAACATTGCAGCATTACAATCGTCACAATGGTGAGCTAACGAAAAAACGTAAATTTCCGGACTCGTGAACGTAAAAATCATAAATTTTCCTGGAATTTTTGACTCGAGCGTCGAGATCGTTGCAGGCTTGGCGGCATTTCCTTCGGCCGATCGGCTATCACCTTTGGACACATTCCTCGATTTGCTAACGGCGAAGGCCAGCCTGAACGAGCTCGATTTTGGTTTACTGATCGAGGCAACGGTCACGTCGACCGAAGATTTTCTCTAAAATTCGGATACGAATATCCAATTTATTTTCTCAGCTGAAGATAAATTGCGTCTCGAGTGCAATTTCACTATGCTCAACTCTCACCGGTCTGCACGTTTTTGTTTCGTTTTTTTTTTTTCGTTCAGGTATACTATGCATAGCTATTATTATTAATTATTATTTTTTTTTCATTCATTCTCGTAAAAATCGTCCGGATATAGTCTCAAAATCGTATAAACAAGAGTAGACATTTAGATAATTGTTTTTCTCATCGGTTAATTACACGGATGTGTAATAACCGAATCATGCGGAATAGCAGCATTCACAATTTTTTTTTCTTTTTTTTTTCTGCGAATATAATGTGCAATAGTTTGGAAAAAAATGAAAAAAAAAAAAAAAAATGCTATGTTGTAGAATAATGCAAAGATATTTTTTTTTTTTTGTATTTTTGGAGTTATTCTGCAACATACTTTGGGGAAAAAAAGAAGGGAGACCATGAAAGGCCCGGTCGATTTGGCATGGATATAGTGTCGTGTTAAATATACTGACTTTTTTTTTTATCATTGTTTATCACGCGAAATTTTATCGTCCGCTCACACCGTACCTGTATTATTTGCAAAGCACCGTGCAGTATTTTATCGTTACTCCATTACGTGTTACGGGACACTGGCGCAATTAATGTTGTGATTTTCTTTTTTTTTCTTCTCAATATTCATGTTCCTATTAATGAAATATTTCGTTGTACGCTCGTTCCTCTCCTAGTTTTTGGCGTTAGGCGGAGACAAATCGTGCTATTTTTACCATTTATCCTTCATTGATATTCAATAAACATTGATCAATATAAATATGCGTATTGTCTCTCCCTCTTCCTGTTTTAAAACCATTTTCTTGATTACTGTTGGAGATTTATGTAAATGTGTATTACATAGCGATGGAAATTAACAAGATTTCGTGAGCCCCGGACCGATCCAGTTGTCAGGAACTTTGCAATCATCACGCCACGATTCCAGATAATCAGAGTGCATCGATTGGACTATGTAATTGTTCCAATTATTTAGCCTGAAAGAAACGAGTCTATAAATCGTATATTTTAGAAAAAAAAAAAAACAAAAAAATTATGACCGCGGCAGCGGTACGTACTTTTCGTGTGGTATATTCAAAATTCGTTTATCCGGAAGTGGCATAACCTTATGCAGTACTCGGTATTTTGAATCGTGAAGATAAAATAATTTTGAGAATTCCGCGTTGCCATCGATTTTTCGGATCTTTGCGTCATCGCGAATCATCTCGTAATTGGGTATCAGAGTCGAGGGATTGCGGATCAAGTTGAGCGAACGGAGACGAGATTCGAAAGGCATATCGCGTATTCGTATACAATTATTCGCATTCAAATGCCAAAATTTATTGCCATTTAACTAAAATTGATATTGTAAAATAATAATAGAAAATAGAGTCGTGTGTGAATCCTCGAAGATGTCAATTTCCGGTTTCCTTCAACTTTTTTTCTTTCGGCGCGAAAACTCGTGGCGCCCTCTCGACTCACGCGGCATTCGTGTTTTGACTCGTCAAGTGTTCTTCATCTCTCCAGTCGTCAGCTGTTCCTTCTGTGATCGCAATCTTTTATATTTACCTTTTTTATTTGTAATAAAATTGATTCAATACGATTTCCTGCCAGTTATTGTGCCCAAATGGTAGCTTGATTAAAAAAAAAAATTAATTAAAGATTTACGTACGCGAGTGTAATTGGCAATGGAGAGCGATGAAGAAAAAGTTTCATTCACAACGGCTGCAGGTTTTTGTCCCGATTGCGGCTCGATATTGCCACTTCTCGGCGATAAGGGTGGTGTAACGTGTTACGCCTGCGATAGAAAATGGGGTTCCGATGGTAAGTTTAACCACCATTCAATGTTTGTTTAATTAATTTCAACATCTTGAGCCCTCTATGACACGTCCACGTGCTCGAAATCGGCAAAATTTGAGAACACTTCTCGTAGGTATTTACATTTTAAAAATGTCCCATTGTCGTACACATATGAGAACGATTTTTTTCCACTTACACACGATTACGTACCATAAGATCGAGTACTCGCATTTCAATGTGAACAGATTTGTTCATGATTTGTTAAATTTGATGATTTATTTGCACCAACCTTCCGTGTTTAACCTCTAATGTCGAATGAACGAAAAAAAACAAAAAAATGTCGATACAATTGAGATTTTCTTGAAAAAAGTAGCAAACTATCAAGTTCTCTTACGACAAACTTACAAATGCTGTCTATTTAGCACTTTGCCGAGGTAATATTGAAAAAAAATATATATTTTTCATGACTCGAGTACCGGAAGAAGTACAGTAATACCTCGACTCGCGCCTCATCGATTTACACCTTCTTTTACTTCGGACAATGCCGCACGTCGGTTCTTTCGTATTTCCGAAATTTTAAATATTTTTCAACTGTACATTCGCATACAGCCAGAGAAAATGAGAGTTGAATAAATTTTCCTGCTAGATATGAAAAAAAAAAAAAAATGCCGCAATAACCAATGGCGTAACATCGGAGTATTGCTGTATCTCGTAATTTCAGGAATAAAGCAGCAAAAAATTTCCTGTAGTTTTACTCCATATTCAGTAATTCGATGGAATTTTCTTTTTTTTTTTTTTTCTTCACGCATAACATTGATCGTACGAAGTTTTCGGAGATATGGCCATGTCCTATACTCTTTACTTCAATACGAAAGATACTTACGCGTCGGATAAACAAAACGAGAAAACGGAGGAAGACGAGGCCGAAGGTCCCATAGTCGAAAGACGCTGTCCCCAATGTAGCAATGACAAAATGTCTTACGCCACTCTTCAATTGAGATCGGCGGATGAAGGACAAACCGTATTTTACACATGTACCAAGTGCAAGTAAGCAATTTTTTTTTTTCTCTCATCTCTCGCTCCTCTCGATTGATAATTTATCAATCGATGATCGTAGTTGCAATTATCATTTGTCGTATAATATCGAGGATTAATTTCTATGCTTTCAGATTCAAAGAAACGGAAAACTCTTGATTGGCTTTTATCAGAGTATTATTATAATTATATTCTTTGTCCGATTCTCATTAAAGTTTTATTGTCATCCAAGGAAAATAAAGTCGATACTTTTAATTAATTTTTCGGTAAAACAATATTTTTATTGCACTTTGTACTCTTTTTAGGGATTAACACATTTCCCCGAGAGCGGCTGCCAAACGTGTGCACGCGGCAGTTCTTCGAACGTAAGAAAAGGGACCGCAAATTGAAACTTGCACATTGCTTTCTCATAATTTTTGTTCTCTCAAAAATTTCCCTCCATGAGCAAGTAGCTTAGCTCAGTTTTGATTTTCTCGAGGAGGAATTTTCGTTAGTGCCAAAAAATGACAAACAGGCCAATCTCAATTTGTACCTTTTTTTATTTTTTCTTTAGCCCGACAGAGCTCGTCCGATTGAGATTTTTTAAAAATTTTCTTTCGAAAAATTCAAAATCTCATAACATCTAAATCCTCTTATAGATTCACTTTAAATAGAATACAAAATATCCTTGCAAACTCTTCAAGTTTCGTGGAAAATTTTCAATATGATATCGCGAAGTTTCCAATTGGTCGGAGGGTCACTGCGGCCATTCCACAAATTCAAAATCTCAAAAATTTCCACACAAAAAATTGCACCAAGCACAGAGATTCCTCCGGTCGTGTGTGATGAATTTTCAGAGCTCGTCGTCTCAAATGATTCTCGATGAGCAATAATAATAAAATACAAATGAATGTACGAAAGTAGGGCTTTATTCAACCGACGGACGTACGAGGAAAGAGCAAATTAATATTATATAAATGCTAATTAGTCAGGAGTCGAGGAGTCAGTTGTCGTGTGTAAAATGTCACACTGGGTCGATTTCGCCTCCAGCGAAATTTCAAATAGAAATTTATAGCAATTTATACCAATTTATAGCAAACAATACGATAACTTTTGTGATTAAAAAATCATGGATTCACATTCTTGAAGAATTCAAGAGTATTCGTGAATTTTTGGAGATTTTTTAAAGTGATTTAACACGTTGAAAACTGTAAGTGAAGGTTTTCGACCTCGGTGTGACCACAAAAGCAGCGAAATAGAGAACTTGCATTATTTTCAACTTTTAAATAATTCCAAAGATAATTATTCAAAAAAATCATTTGCATAAGTTTTTTCAGTTACTCATCATTATTTAGTTATACCAGCTTGAAAATTGAGTTGCATTTCAAATGTATATCACATAAGTGGTGTTGAAAAATCAATTTTTTTTTTTTTTTAATACCCTAAATCACATGACAGTGACGTCACAGCACCCCAGTGCAGCAGCGCCTCTAGCGGTAAAATTAAGAAACTCAAGCAGCTAATCATTCCTAACCAAAAAAATCTTCGTAATTCGTAGATATGTAGTCTGTAAATGGGGTTCAAACATGACTAATGTACCTGAACAATCGAAGAAAGTGTACGAATATTGTTTTGTACCATGTTTAAAAAAACACAACTGTATCAATAACAGAAAAAGAGTTTATTAGCGTTAGGAACATCTCTAAATCTATTCTTGGAAAATTTGCAGATGTCGCTTTCACGTATCCTTGATTAACTTTTTTTTTAAGTTACAGCACACCCTATAACGTACATTACAACCTTACCCTAGTATCGAGGGGTGTTGTGACGTCACTCGGCCCGCAGAGCGCGTAAATTTCTTACAATTTTTACACATTAAGATATAATAATTTACTTGGCCAAAGAAATTAAAGCAATGTTTATTAACTTCAGAAAATATTCAACTATGACAGGATGATGAAAAAAAAAAAAGAAGAAAATCGTTTACATGCAAGTTCTCTATTACGGCGGGACTGCGCAGGGTTAAAAACGTGAATATTGTCAATGATGAGCCGGTAAGTACGTATTACAAGCGAGTTCCTCAGAATGGCGAGACAGTTTCTCGTTGCCTGCTGCCTTTTTTTTTATACAGAGTACAGAACATTTGTTTATTTGTTTTTTTGTTATTTCCAAGTCGATAAAATCTTGGCTCTTCATCAAATCTTATACACAGCAGAACAGCGACATTTTCGTCATATCGATATGAATATACAACAACTATATGTACAGAAATAATCTGATTACATATCGTGCATAAACTATGTACCGGCTCAATGATATTTACATTTCAGTTGCGAGTCGGATTGTTCTATGACTCGTTGGGGGGATTTTTTCTTTTTTTTTTTTTTAAACAAAGTTACGTTTTACGAATCATCAGTGAACGAAACAATCGTCGAGGAAATTTTCCAACGAGTGGTACAGGTGCGAGTCATACTTGGAAATACCGTGATTCTCGTCGGTGTAGGTCTGCAAACGAGTTTTAACGTTCGCACGTTTTTAATTCGACCAGATGCAAATAAAATAGCAAACGAGACTCATTAAAATCCGAGTTAGGGATTTTACGAATAGATTTGTAAAATTTATTTAAAATTACCTGCTGCCTGAACAGTATGTCCTTCTCTTCGAGAACTTTGGCGAGCATCAGAGACTGTTGATAGAGCACGTTATCGTCAAAAGTTCCGTGAATCAGGTAATAACTGTTGGATGCGATGTTGTCGACTTTGTCGAGCAGCCGAGCTTTCTCGTAACCAGCGAGATTATCGGCGACGCTCGGCAGACCCATGTAACATTCCGTGTAAAGGGATTCTGCGATAAATTTTTGGAATTGCTCAATGCATGAAATTTGGAGGAAAAAAAAGAAAGAGCGGGAGAAGAGAGAATGAGATTTAATAAAGTTGAGGTAAAAGTGTCGAATCAGGGCTGCAGCTCGAAATGCATGGAATTTTTTTTTCTAACGCTCGTTATCACTAAATTATATTATTAAATGTAATATTATGGTGGGGGAAGATTTCCAACACCATAAAAAATTATAAAAAAAACTGGCAACATTAAGCAGTACAAAAATATTAGCAGATAATAGCGGGTATCGAGTCGGTACCAAGATACGAGACATAGGCGCACTCACTATAAACTATGAACTGATCGAACTAAACGCAGGAATGTAAACATCGGACAGTAGCATTTTAAGAAGAAATTAAAACAGGGACACCGAATAATGACATTGTGATAAGGTAATAACAGTATCGACGTAACAATGAATTGTGACGAGTGTATAACATCGCTAACCGATGTTATCATAAAATTTCAAAATCGAAAAGACAGTATTGTTTTTTTTTTTTAAATTACGGCGCGTTAAAATGCTAAGTGATTTGTGCAACTTGCGGGAATCCTGCTACTCTCAACGAGAGTAGTCTTCCCTGGCGTTGTCAAAGACGACACGAACAACGAATTGGAAAGAAAGTTATTCGTAAAATGTGTAATTTCAAACAATCTTTGCGAATCAAAACGTGGCTCCGCAATAGTAATTTGGCACCAGAAAGATACTGTAAATTAATTGCCTATTATATCCTTTTGCATCCACCGCGTAAAGATTTTATTATGAACGAATTAAAAGTAGGTTCGTGCACTGCGTGTGATTGGAACAATTTTATTCGTGAAGTACCGGAGCATTGGGTCATTCGTAATTCGGCACCTCGGATTGGCGGCCCAAACAAAATTTTATAAATCGATGAAGCCAAGTTTGGCAAAAGAAAATATAATCCGGGTCGTATCATCGATGGAGATTGGTAATACCACCTGTATTACTTATTATTATCGGTTCTTTAAATTTTGTTATGGCGTTGGAAGTTTTCCCTTCTCAATATTACATGGGATATTATTTTTTAATGACAACAAATGCGAGAAAAAAAATTTGGAGCAGTTTTGAGCTGCAGCCCTGATTCGACAATTTAATCAAAGATGATAATAAATTTGAGAAAAAATATCATCAAGTTCGAGTAATTATGATAATTTTATATAATTCAATAGCTTATACTGGTACTGGTGGTGGGGGCACCTGCCTTGCCCTATCCGAGCTTAAGGCTCCCTTTATACACTGGGCACATAGTTTTTCTGTTCATTTCCGGAACTATTAGTTTCTGTTGATTTCTCGCAACCTCTTCGATACCGGCCCAGTGTATTTGGGAGAACCTACATTTCGAACCACCGAGCTCGCAGAAAAAGCATTTGGAAAAATCCATTGGTGTCGGCCGCGGGATCGAACCCTGGCCGCCTGCGCGGCAGTCCAGAGTCGGACCAACTGGGCCACTGCTCGCTCTTTCAATAGCTTATAATTATTCAAATTATAGTTTCAATATATTTTTTTTTTTCGTATACGTTAAACATTTTATAAAATTAATTTGTCAATGTTGGAGCGATATTTTAATTTTTTTTTTTTACGAATTTGCATTTGAAATTGATGCACAAATCATCAGATGGTAAAAAATATCAAAAGAGAGACGAAAATTTTTCAATACCATAGAGCATCCAGTCGGTGACGGGGGCAACGGACATTCCACATTTGAATACACCTTCGAGATCCAGAGCGAGACTCATACCGGCCGCGTATCCACCGTAACTCCAGCCCCAAATTGCCGTTCTTTCACGGTCTATAAACGGAAAGTTGTCCTGCAAGTGCCTGCAATGATAATTCAACAATATCATTTCTTAAATGTCCACTGTTTCATCACTTACGCTCCAATGAACAAAAATCCAATTTCAGAGCTTTTTTTTCTGTATTTTTCTCTCTTTATTTTCACTGGAAAAAAAAAAAAAAGTATTTGCCTCAGATTTTACAAACAGTGCTGCAGATGGCTGTTTTTCTGGCTCATCGCGTAAAGCGATAACGAAAAAAAAAAAAAAACAACGAAAGAAAGAAAAAAAAATGGCATTAAAGAATTGGAATTGGGCCAAAAGATCGAGAGTTTTCTGTCCATTTCAGCGTATAATGCCGAATTCTGGACACGCGCACTCTCGTAACCGCACACCACAAATATAAATTCGTTCGTTATAGTTATTGCACCCATTTTTTTTTAACCCAAAACGTCCTCATAATTCGCAAACTTCGAGCTTATGATTTATCCTACTGTAATTCAATTTACGGATGTATACACGTGTATATTTTTTAATAAAATTGTCAAATCAATGGATTAATAATATTTACTTCGTGACGTTGATCTGATCGAAAATTTCGACGGTGCCGAAATTTCTGTAGACAGCGAATAGCATCGCGTTGCTCTTTAGACCTGAGCCTCTACCGTCGATCACTGTATAAATAAAGTTCCTGTGGGTAACCAGATAAGTTCCCCAGTCGACGTTGAACCTTTCGGTCACTTGGTACGCACCGGGACCACCGTATCTGACAGGAGAATTTCAATGTTTCTATTCATTAGAGCTATTCGGGAGTATTCGATGCATATGGCAGTTTGTAGAACGAGAGAGTTGAACCAACGGTTTATGCAATAATGGAGAAAGCTTCGATTATCCAACTACGAATCCCGTTGGGTTCACAAAAACGACGAGATTTCAAGTCAACTGCCCATTCAAGCCGAAACTCTGCCAAGAAAATTAATATTGGAAAAGGATATCCATCGATGATTGAGCATCGCGGTAAAAATATTTAACCCTTTCGTGCCCCCTAGTGGTACATATATGTACCACTACTTTTGAAAATTCATCATTTCCAAAAAAAATTAACGCAGAGTGTTCGTTAAGAGCTTGTTTTAAAAATAAAGGATACGACTAACTCCAAAAAAATCACCGACCCCCTCGGAGCTACCACTTATTGTACGCACCTTCTCGAAAATCGTCAAAAATGACAAAATTTGAAAAATGTGTAGAATTCTGAGGGTGATTTTTTGGAATATTCATTTCTGCCGGAATTACTTGTCTATCATGCCATAGTAATGAGAATATGCTGTCATATTTTGGAATTTCCCAAAATCCAAGATGGCGGATCTAATATGGCGGACCAAAATTTCAGAATTTGAGCTGATTCGCAATAAACTTACTTGGGGTTTTGGGTTTTGTTGTTTGGCCTGAGGTAAAAATTTGAGAATTCTAGATGGCCGATCCAATACGGGCGGACAGAGAAATGGCGAAATTCAAGCTGATTTTCATTAAACTCACAATCAGTATCTTGGGGGTTTTTTTTGGTCGCGCTGATTTTAAATCTGGAGTCAGAATTTCAAAATTTAAAATAGCCGACCCAATATCGCGGACAGAATTTGCAAAATTTGAACTGATCTGCATGAAACTCGTTATTTTTTCGCACGATTTACGGGCGCACATACCAAAAAATAAATTTTCTATTCCTGAGGGGTGGTTTTTTTTTTTTAGAAGCCGGGTCGTTTTTTTTTTATGGAATTCCTCGAATAAATACTTGTGCAACTCTTTTACGTCACTTCGAATAATTCGGATGTGAAATGACGAAGAAATTCTCAATTGGATGAAAATTGACTGATCATATGGCACTTCAGGGGGTGTTTTTTTTTATGATGGGGTAGTTCTGATAATTTCATATGACTTTCTCACACTTATTATTTATTTTTCTTTCATTCAACGATTTTTCACACGATTTACGAGCGCGGATACCAAAAAAATATATTTTACATTCCCGAGGGGTGGTTTTTCATGCATAAGGGTGTTGTTCAAAGATAGGAAAAATCATGAAATATTTTTTTCCCACATATGGAACCCCTAATCTTTCGTATCCAACCCCCGTCTCGTTCAAAATCACCCTGAAAATAAATTGGGCACGAAAGGGTTAAAATTTAAAAAAAAAAAATTATCGGAGCCTCCTGGCTCGCTGAGCTCGAAGAGTAAATTGTTTTTTCTTTTAAGATTTTCTGAAAACCCAGGAAAAGCTTTCTGAGGAATAACAGATTTTAGTAACAGTGAAGTCTAAAATATTTCCATTTTTATGTCCAGTAGCCAAAGCTTGAATCTTCATGACTAGTTTGAAATTAAAAAAAAAAATTAAACCGCTAAAAAAAAAAGAAAATAACGCTTCAAGTGGAAACTTGCTCATTGAATTCTTGAAATATTACACAGAGCACAAAGTTTGCCTCGTAGGAGAAGCCAAAATTGGGTTTGCTTGTGCATTGTTTGAAATTCAGAGGGAGCTATTTCCAACTTTTTTTTTTACTTTCTATCGGAGAATTAGAAGAAACAACTCGGGCTATGAAGAAAATTTACTTTTTTTTTTCAAAAACTTTCCGTCACTATAAATTCCCTCTATTTTCTCGAAATTTTAATACTGAAATCGAAAGATTTCCATGCAGTAAAATCCGAAAAATTATCTATTTCTTTTTTATCGGCCAAGATGATAAAAAGAACGAGCCAATGATCTGGCTTGACTCGATTGTCGTCTCCTTCAATTTACAATCGAAAAAAGATGAACAAAGGAAAAAAAAAACTTTGCGATAGGAACGTTTTGGAATCGGCCAATATTATCATTGATAATCGGATAAAGATATTTTAAGTCAGGATATTGATTGGAAACTGGAAATTGGGCTACTCACACGTGAACCACCATTGGATATTTCGTTGACCCGGACAAATCTGCTCCGGGTGGTATGATCATACGAGTTTCAGCCTGAAATCCACCGGGCAACGGTACCGTTGTTCTCTTGATCAAAGGTTTCGACTTCAATGACATTTTATCAGCCACTGCTTTGTTATCTTGCCACGTAAAAATCTTCTTGGAGTTCTTGAATAAAAATTAAAAAAAAAAAGTATTCAATTTATGGATTTTTATTATTATTTTTATTATATACCCGCTGTTAAATTTGCAGCGAATGGAGAGCTGTAAAATTTAGCGAATGGATGAAATGTGAAATGGAATGAAAATGAAGGTTCGCTGGGATTCGCTCGTGGCTGTTTTCTTCTCGACCATAAAAAGCCACGTGATCGTAAACCACGTAGCGAAGCAAAGTAACTTTTTTTTCTCACCGACCTTCCATCAAATTTATTCTAGTATCAATTTTTTTTTTTATTTTACTCTCCGCAAGTTTCTTTTTTCGACTCATTAAAATGATAATGAAGCAAAACTGGCATGAGAAAATGAAGATTCGGAGTAAAAAAAAATTCTTGCGGAGAATTCGTGCGAATGGCAATTTTCAAATTGAAACATTTTTCTATAGTGGTCAATTTATTTTTTCAAGGTCTGGGAGTAAAAATCGCACAATCGATATCAAAGTGAAGAGTTTTGGAAAATTTTAAATTCGCTCACCTCACTCTCGTAAATTAAATCGACGGGAACACCAGGACCATCGCAGGTCAAAATGTAATGACCATTGTCAGTGGAGAAGGTAGCCGTGTTGTACAAGCAGTGAGTACCATCGATTTCTTGCTTCACGGTGCAGCTCAGGCACTCGGATTTTTTATCCACGGTTGACAAGCGATACAAGTGCTGCTGGGCCGAATCACTTTCCGTCGTTGCCAGATAATATCTGTACAAGGGATTAAAAAAAAAAAAAAAACAAAAAAATGCTAATTGGCAAAATTTCGTGACATCGATCCTGAAAATATTAATCAATAATACGTATCGAGCGTCAAGCAAAATTGAGAATTGTCAGCGACCATTTAGAATTCACATACGGAGAGAGCCTTTTGCAAAAAATTTATTTTAGCATGCTAAAATAAATTTTCTGCTATGGTGGAACAATTTTTTAATTTTTTTTTGGGGTCACTTTAATTAATGAGCAGTGATTTTAACAATTGTAGCATTTCTCAAAGTGTCTATTCACTGGGGAGGGAGAGATTTGCCTTGAATTTGAAAAAAAAAATTACAATTTCAAATTTTCTTCCAATATGGAGTGGTGAAATTAATGAAATTAATTGGCAGGTAACGATTCTTATGAAAATTCAATATACGGTGATGTACACATTAATTAAATGATAAATAATGTAATCCCATTTTTTATTGTAGATGCAATTTAAAAAAATTAAATTATATTCACGTGTGCTTACATCAGAGAATTTTCTTCGTCCCAGGAGACTATTTGCGTTACGACAAACTTGCCACGAGTCAGAGCCGTGACGACGGGCTTCTCGCTAGTCGCGTTACCGACCACCACCAAATGTCTCCAATCCGTTTTGTCAGTTTGCTCCTGAGGAAGGATCAAGAGAAAAGCTGTTCCGTCCGAGCTAAAGTGAGGCGTTTCAAATTGATGGACCCAACCATTCGATTCTTCGTACGCTAATGCCTGTTGGTCGAAATTTTTTTTTAATTTTTCAAAAAAATTTTCACAAAACTTCGAAATATAATCGAAATTTAAAATGGCCATAAGTTTTTTTTTTTTTGAATTATTATTGTAGCCGTAAAGAGGCCACTTTGAGAATGCCGAAAAATTATGAAAATGGGACAGGCACGGGACTCATGATCGGTTTTTTTTCAAAATTCAGGAGGTCTCACAAAAAAGAAACCATTTCGATATCAATGAAAATGGTTGAGATATTATTTTTGAGGTCCCCCGAAATTCAACGCTATCACTAGTCCAGTAATTTTTCAGAAATCTTCTACAGAATTCATTTTTCTTTTGAAAAAAGTTCAGGTGTGTCCCCTGAGTGTAAATTCAAGTTGGCCAGTCGCCGGGGCGGTTGAGCTTCAACCGCCATCTTGGAAAATACGTTTTATCAAACATCTCGTGAACAGTGGATCGTATGACAAACATAGTAGAGACTTTTTTTGTAGATAATGAAATTCTCTACAAATTTTATAAAAAACTTTTCCCTCTATAGACCATGGTTTTTTATTTATAGCGTGGCAAACTTTTCCGAACATGGTTATTTCTATCGCTAGTTATAGTTTGCCACGCTGTAAATAAAAAACCATGCACTATACAGGAAAAAGTTTCCGATAAAATCTGTAGAGAATTTCATTATCCACAAAATTATAGATATTTTATAAAACGGGTTTTCCAAGATGGCGGCTGAAGTTCGATCCCCCGCGTCCACCAATTTGAATTTACGCTCAGGGGATCCAACTCCTGAATCTTCTCCAAAAGCAAAATTAATTCTGTGGAAGATTGCATTATGAACTTACTTTTTTGGCTAGAATAACTGGACTGCATCAAATTTCTCAAATTCAAATTGGCAAATCCATTACAGTAGATCAGAATTTGAAAAAAAATAAACGAAAAACCGTTAGAACCAACGAAAATTAACGGTCCGGACGACCAACAGATGTCTCCAGGTTTTCGAAGCCCCTGAATCCTAATCTGAAGTTACATTTTCGAAATTTAATACGAAAGATTAAAAATTGGAAAAAAAAATGATTCAAATCAGAAAATTTATATCGAAATAACAGTACTATTCTGAAAACGTTTCTTTTTTTCTTCCCCAAATCTATTCTAAACGTTATATATTCCCATTCGCCTGATAACGAACGGCTTCTTGAAGGCCAAAGTTGTGAAAAAAAAAACTCGCACATGCTCATAAATCTAGCAAGTTTTATCAGTAATGTGACTGACCGTTTTAACGCTCGAAGTTTCCACGCTGTAGAAACTGAAGTAAGCTTTATTCTGTACTCTGTTCATCCAAGTTGAAGCTACGATATCGTCAGTTGGAAAAGCCACCGAAGCTAAAATTTTCTTCGTGTTTTCGAGCTCCGACGGATGTTTTATCTCGTTCAGGGTCACGTTTCCTCGTGCCGCTGCATCGAGATCGACGCAGTAAAGTTTAACGCTCGGATTAATTCTGCCAGTCTGAGAAAAAACAAATTAAAAAAAAAAGATCCTCTTGAGAGATTTTCACTTTTGCATTAATCTGCATAAATTTTCGACTTGATCGACCGAAAAAAAGAAAGGAATGAGAAAAAGAAAAACATTACCTTGGAATAACGAATTGTCTTAAACGAGGTATATTGAAAGGACGAATCTCCTGGAGTTCCATAAAATGGTAAAATTGTTTTGGGGATTTTCGAGTGATCGGAATATTCAAATGCCAATTTTGTGCCACTCGGAGAAAACCACATTGCCTTGATAGAGCTGAATACATCCTCTGAAAGGAAAACAAAAATTCCAAGCAAATAAAGCACTGGTTTATTTTTTTTCGTTTCAGATTGAAATTATTTTTAATTTTTCTTTTATCGAGGAAAGCTTCTTTTTTCGTCAATTTTTTAAACAATTTTATGCTCGAACTATGGCTACGAAAAAGTGCATTGTAAAAAAAAAAAAAATGTTTTTAACTGACCCTTTTTTTCCCAGTCGGGCACACCGTTGTAAATGGTTCCGACAATTCCAGTTGTCGTGATTTGATAATCATTACTTATTTCCGCCTTGGGACGATAGTATATGTTGTTCTGGCTAACGTAGACGAGACCATTGCCCGGCGGTGCCCAAGTCGCCAATTGAAGAGTCGTCGAGTTTCCCACCGTTAATGAGATTTCGTTACTGTCGCGTGAAAAAATAAGGAGAAAAAAAATCAAAACGATTGATTAATTTTTCTTTCTTTTTCATTTTGAACAAAAGGCTTAATTTTAATAATTACTTTACCTATGGATAGGATGGATACGGTTAGTAAAGGACTAGACGAGTTTAAATTTCGGAATATTAATTTATTTTGTTCACGGCAAATAAAAGAAGAAAATAATGAAGAAGAATGGAATTTAGGTCTCAAAAATTATGCCTGGAAAAGTAATTTTGATGTACATCGAGTGGACGTATCTCGGATCTGAGTAAATCGAATAAGATTCAGATAGATAGATGGAGATCCAATGAGCGAAGATTGGTCGACTCGAATGCAAGTAAATCTATCGTTATAGCAGAAGATATAGGTAGATCTACTCCAAAATATCGATCTACGTAGATCAAATTTGATCTAAAAAAAAAAAAAAAAATATAGCTACGCAGATCCAAATGATTTTTTTCCCCCTGGGATTGAAGTTTTTCCCAGTTTTACTCTAATATTTTTATCTCAATAGTCACAAAAAAAACTTTTTCGACTACTCGACAGTTTTTTTTGATAATTTTTTCTTCTTCTCTTATTCACCAATTATCGACCATTTTTCGTTCCATCACGTTATATAATAAATCTTTTGATCTTCACGAAGCTCCGAAATCCATTTTATCTGGAAAATTTGTTTACTCACAGAGTCTCAAGATTGACGATCGTGTATTGGGCACTGTAGGAGTATCGATAGTACTGAAAAAAGCAGAAAAAAGAAAAAAAAATAATCCAAAGTCACCGTAATATCGTAATATCGTTTCTTCCAGAGTCCTGACGAGTCACGTTCGCTTTCATCAAACTCGAATCTTCATCCCCCGGGAATGTGTACGAAAATTCCGAAAAAAAACTTACAATTCTCTTTTTTTTTGACATTCACGAACTTGAAATTCCAGTACCTTTAATAGAGTATTATTGCATGCATTTTTGTTTGCATGCCGAGTACGAAGTTGAGCACCGAGGCGAAGCCGAGGTGTTCACAAGGCGTACGCTGTCAATTTCAGACGCGACGGACTATGTTGCCGAACTCAACTTGTCGAATTAGGCTTCTTTTTCAGAATAATAAAATCCTGGAGCTTTTTTAGCATCTTTTCATAGTAAATGGCACAAACAATAACTTATAAAATTTGCATTATTATCCCTCTTTATTTTTTTTCTTTCTAAAATTTGGCACTTTTTGAGCTTCAACTCGAAACGCTGCTCAAACTATACGTAACAGAGTAAAATTCTTCATAAATAATTTTCTAGGTAACTAAATTCTCTACAAAAAAGTCCGCGACGGCATCTATCTTAAGTTAATAATTGAGGCATGGGAGTCGTCCAAAGTTGTAAAAATAATTAAAAAAAAAAAACCATTTCAAGTAGGTGGCTTCATTCGAATTTAGTTATAAATAACGTTTTTGAAGCGGTCATGGCTTTCTCGTTGTGACGTATGAATTATTTATGCATTTTTAATTCAACGCTAACGCGGTGATATGCAATTTACCAACTAATGGGTCTACTATTCTGCGATTTCACAAAAATCACACTTCCTCGTCACGCCACTTCGGACACTTCCCACTCATCCGCTATTGATTTTTCCTGTATGCTGTTGCGGAATTTTTTTATAGTAAATTTAATTCTCTACAAAATTGTTCCCGTGAAATTTTCTCTATCTTGAATAGTTCGTACAGCGGTTGGAGTTGAAGCTCGGAAAACGTGAATTTTGAATTTTTTTTTTTTTGCAACATAAACGTGAATATTTCAAAAACTTACAGGATTATATTGCTATAATTTTTATACGTTGTTATCAATGCCATTTACTATTGAATAGCGTTGCAAACGGAACCTCACAGTTCTAATTCTGATTTCGAGAGCATAAATTGACTGACCGCGATGAGTGAGGATTTGACGTTATATAGCACCACTGAGCCCTGCCTGTGTACTACAAGCATAATAGGGACCCTCCCTCGGACGACTCGTCCCGCAAACAAACCGAGGAACATCCTCAAGTCCCTCGTCCTTGATCTTCGAAAATCCGTTAATCCTCGATGACCGCATTCGTCAAAGATTAATTATAGCGATGGAGATAGGGGATGGCTACGCGCACAATTACAGTTGCTTATACGATTCGCATAATGCGAGTTTTATACGAGAGATCAATGCGAATCGCATTGATCTCTCGTCGTTATATGTAAAGTCATGTGTATTATAATCGTATTTATATCGCTTCGTGGAGGGCATTGTAGGACAATGTCATATGCCGATTTAAATTCTACTCTGGGCCGCCGAGGATTGCTCGCTTCGGCTGTTGTTCATTGTCTCTGCTCATCGCGGTTCTTCCCCCTTCCATTGTTCATTGTTGACATATGTATATATATTTCTAGTCAGGCAGCTATAACGCTTATATGTCTACTATATATGCCTTAAATATTTACTCTCGACTAGCGCTGTTCCAGTGCATATACACCGGAGCTTTTCAACGCTCGAAACACCAATAGAACGTTATATACGATTGTCTTCTGATGAATCGTGAGTCTAATCACGCTGGGTGTTCGAAAAAAATGTATATTTGAACAAACGTAAGGGAAAAAATCTGAATGGGGTCAATTGCAAGTTAAGTGACTCAAGAAGTATTATTATTATTATTGGTTATTATTATTAAGACGTGATAAAAAAAATCGTACGGCTGACCTAGTACACTAGGACCTCGATTCAATGGCCCTCGATTTAATAGACAGTCCCCACCATGTCGCATTCATCGATCGGTTTTTCGCACGGTGGGAGATGGTGGGGGACGCTTAAAGTCTCCACGATCAGGCCCGATGCGCAGATACAGCATGGGCGGGCATACGCTACCTCGATTTAAGGTTGTTGTGCTGGCTAGAAAGAGGGGGTAAAAAAGGAGGGTGTGCCCTATGCTTATACATTGAGTTGACCCACTGTTACCACTCGTATGCTACAAAAAATCGAAATATTTAACATATGTTTTCGGACGATTTTTTAAGAGATATTTATAAAATAATGCTTTTGTGAATTATCGGTGGTTGCAATAAGGGTTTTTTTTGATCTTATATAATTAATTTTAATAATTTCTTCTCACATGAGATCCCGAGATGATTTGGCAACGTCGCAAATCATAACACGATAATATTCAGGTTGGCAGTAATGCCGCGAAGTTAGAGAATTCCGTAGAGAGTATGCGTCCCGTGTATAACCTAAAATCTCGTGAGGCCGTTACAAGTGACAGCCACTTCTCAAGTTCGCGATTCGCGATAAAAAATGAAGATGTTTGTGATATATCACAAAGATTGTTTTTAACGAATTTTTGAATTACTAAGAAGATGAAATAATTTTCTTTATTAATTATCCCGAATTACTCCTCCTTTCCGACTCACTCTGGTACCGAATATCGATAAGTCAGGTAGCGTATGTGCCGTCTACGACGTTGCCGTCTTGCGACCGCCTGTTCTTACATATGCTTGATTTTCGGCCACATTCCCTGATAAATTAATTAATAACTTGATAACGGTACTGTGGATCCTCATTTGAACGTCGCCAAGAGTTAATACGATAGTTCTTCGATACGTACACTTTTTTTGAGCTCATTGGCACCATTTTCTTATCAGATATTACGTAAATACTGCAAACATTATCAGAATTTCTCTATCATAGGTGCAGTTAACCTACAAAACACGTCAACTTTCCGAATTTTTTTTCTCAAAAACGGTACTGTGAATCGTATCCAAGTTTTACAGGAACGTAGGCAAAGGTGTTATATATATTGTGGAAAAATTTGGTTTGCGTGGCATCATTTTGAAGTATCGTCACAACAACCTTAAGAAGGTGCGATGCGGAGCCGGTCCCGCCACTATGGCCGTTAAATCGAGGTCCTAGTGTGCAACTTTTAATGGGACGAGTGTATGAAAATTTCTAAATCCGAATCGATGATACTTGAATGATAAATCACAGGTCTTTATTATATTCTTTTCCAAAAGGATATATGCTTTATAATATTTTCGACGATTCGTACAATTTAATTATTTGGATAGTTTTTTTTTTTTATTTAAGCAAAAGAAAGTCTCGTGTAAAAAAAAAAATTACACACACTTTATAGGACTCTCGGAGAGGATAAACTGACAATGAGATTTTCTTGGTCAAAGTTGGCTCTTCGATGGCACAACTCGATTTTTATTCGACGAATCGTACTCAAATTTTGATTACATCTTCTTTAAAACGTATATCTTCTATCATAGGATCTAGATTTTTGTCTTTTATACTTATACATTTTTTTTTGCATAAGAAAACAATTATTTTCCAAACTCTTCAATTTCTACTACCCGATAATTTTGTTTTCTTAATAAAAATACGAGGTGCGTTTTTTAAAAATGTAAATTACTCACAGCTGGGGGAAAAAATTGTAAAAATATAGGGACCAAGCCGATGAAAACGAACGGAAAATTTTGCGCCAATTTCAAAAATTTTTTTAAAATTCTTATCGCTTCAGCGCTGTACTCACTTCTTGATAGTTGGACGCTAACAGAAGGTATTTTCGATCGAACGAAAGTTTCCGATCGAAGCTGGAATTTAGTGCCTGAAAGCGTCGTGAGAATAACTGTTAACTGGAGTAATGAGATAGTTTTTTATGGCTTTTTTATGCGCACATTATATATATGTCGCGCTCCATGTCAACTCAAGCCACCCCGTTTTTATTTTTGATCTCCAAAAAATTCTTCAATTTGGCAATTTCGAAGGACAATATATCCATGAAATTTCACCAAAACTTCATCCCCCACACTAATTTTTTCGAGGAAAAAAAAAAAAAATCCAGTTTGGGCATTTCGAAGAACAATAAATCCATGACATTTCACCAAAATTTCATCCCCGCTCATTATCGTTGGTTCTCGAGATAATGATTAATGAAATCTCAATTTTGTAAAAATTATAACTTCGTAACTGCTGATCGGATTTAAACGATTAAAAAAAGAATATTTTTTTATTTTTTTACCCTTTTCGAAAAAAAATATGCCGTCATCGAATAAAAGCTCGTTAGACAGTTTTCGGGGTATATTGATAAAAATATTTTTTTTTTCCATTTCACTGGTGCCCTCTTCCATCTTAAAAAAATCCTATCGAGTTGCATATATTGCCCCGCTCTATCAGGAAAAAAAGTGAGTGGAATTCCGGGTGGCCCTTTTGTAGAAAAAAAAAATCGAAAAATTACTCCGAGAACTTTCTCATGAGCTTTTCTTCGATGACGGCATATTTTTTAATCGCATAAATCCGATCAGCAGTTACGAAGTTGTGATTTTTACAAAATTGAGAATTCATTAATCATTATCACGAGAATCAACGATAGTGGGGGGATGAAATTTTGGTGAAATGTCATGGATATATTGTCCTCCGATATTTCCATACTGAAGAATTTTTTCGAGTCCAAAAAAAAAATGGGGTGGCTGAGTTGACATGGAGCGCGACATATATATGTATTTTTATGAAATTTCAATATCTCGCGAAGCGAAAGTCAACATTTCGTTCGTGGTCCGAACCAAAGGACGTCGTCAGCTTGAACGATAATACGGTTCGCATAAAAGCAAAGTATCCGTGATGAGTCAATTTTTTTTTCCCAGATAAATAAGAATAATGATAATTCAACAAAGTTAAAATTAATGAAATTGCAAGTAAATCTCATGATGCTCGAGTAAACTTTATATTTTCGTTGAAATTCGAGAAAATGTTGTTCAAACAAAAAATTATTTAACAAATCATTAGTATTATTGTTATTTTTTTTTTTTTCGTGTAAAATGAATTTATTGATTTTTTTCAGGATATCCTCTTTTTTTTAAATTTTTTATTTTGAAATTTCGAGAAGTGAATGAAAATTCTTAAATTTTGGATATTTTTTAGTGGAAAGGTTGCATATTGCACTGAAAGGGTTTCCGGCTTATCGAACGTGTAGTTTCGTTCACATAAAGCCTTAAAAACAATTCTAAAATAAGAATTTAAAAAAAAAAAGGGGAAAATTCTGAAAAACCGTTAAAAAACAAAGAAAAACTCAACGAATTTGATTGATCCAAAAAGATAACAAAAAAGTCTGATTTTTCGTTTAACACTTTTTTTTTTAAACCAATTTCTCAACAATTTTTCGGCAATATAGATAAACTATTCAAAAGTTCTCAAAATTTTCACAAGTCCTTTTAAAATTATCATCGAATCACACTTTTGGTTGAGAATGTATACGCGAAGCATCATTAACAAAACAAAATATAACGAATATTATATTTACGACTGAATGGAAAAAAAATTAAAATAAAAAAAAAATTGTTACACTCACCGCGTTGGAGGCTCTCAATATGTATCTCGGTAAAGACGAGGTAACATTGAATATTATCAAATTTTTAATATCGTCGCGATAAAGAATCTCGTCATCTGGAAATAAATAATAAATGGATTCTCGTATGACGGAGGGGAAAAAAAAAAAAACGAGAAACGTTATATTGTACGGGCTTTTTACATATTATCCGGAGTGAGCAAAGCCCTATTTTTATGCAAACGACGAATGGTTTTTCCAGTGCAAGGGAGAAACTCGAACCGATGCAATTTTAAAAGTGGTATATATGGAGATAGGGAGGAAGATTGCAGATGGCATTAAGTTAGTCCTTGCACTTCGGCACTCGTTGGAAGAATTTCGAGAATTGGAAATATTTTAATCGTGAAACACTTTTTTGCTTGAGACTGCAAATTTTCAGATTGGGCTTGCCAACTTTTTTCGCAAGAAATATCGAAATTTCAAATCGCCGTTTTAACACAAGATGTACGAAAAAGCTCGCTGCAAGTTCAATCGAAATATAAACTTGCTTGAATACCGGATAAGTGATACATTTGATCAACAATTTTTCTTTGCACGAAATTATGACGCTTTTGATAGATTGCATAAAAAAAATGAAAAAAAAACTTCCAAGACCTCTTCTACGAAGTGTTGCAATTAATTAACGCGGATTTTGAATTATTTATCAGTATCAAACTGTACACCTCTGTTATTTTCGTACAATGTGAAAAATGAAACAAAAATCGACGGTATTGGAATTAAGTGAAGACTTTATCTGAATTAAATGGTATTGATTTGGATAAAATATAATTTATTTTATTCAAGTAGACCTCTACCTAGGATGACCATCAAGCGAACGATTCGCTTGATGGCCTAGCCTAGTGATGATCTATCTTGATTCCCATAACTTCTCTATTTTATTCTAATACCATCAATTTTCCATTTTTCTCGGTGCATTTGATGAAATTATATTAATCATCAAAATTAATTACGAGGACTTGGAAGTCTTAAAATGAATTTGAATAAAATAGACCTCTACTAGGCTGACCATCAACCAAACGATTTGCTTGATGGCCCAGCCTAGTGAAGATCTATTTTGATTCCCATAGATTCTCTATTTTATTTTAATACTATCAATTCTTCCATATTTCTTCGGTGTACCCGATGAAATTTCATTAACCATCAAAATCAATTGATACTTGCGTTGATCATTCAATATATTTATTACAAAATTTCCAACAGCCAAGGGGAAATAATTCAAGGGACTAGTCAATTGGATGACGAAAAATCAAAATTACGTTTAAAAAACATTAATTCAAGCGTTAAAAGACATCTTCATAGTTATTCAAAATTCTTAAAACTACTTTTTACGTGTAATAAGATTTTAGAGCTTTCTCCAACGAATTTTATTTCTAAAGTAGTCGATCACACGACCATTCTGCCACAAAGACTACTGCGGGGAAAAAAAGCATTGAAATCCGAAGTGGAATAGCTCCTGGTAACGATTGCAGTAGATTGATTATATATCGCTTACCGCTGATCCAGGTGCCATTGAAGCTGTAAGGCGCGAGTGAGTATTGGAGAACCTCGTTGAGGGTGACAGCGGCACCGGTGGTTGGTCCGGCTTTTCGTGATCCCGCCAAATCGGCAAAAATACCAAACAGCAGAATAATAGCCGCGATAATCAGACCAAGAACGACTATTCTTACCAGTCCACCGGCCAGCAAACGTCGCCAATTTCGACGTTTGTTTTTCGTCATTGCCTCCTGAAATTATGCAAAAAAAAAAAAAAAAGAAAATGGAATTCTTAATTCACGCAGCCATTTAGGTTCTTCATGACGGAAGCTTTCTGGACAGAAAAAGTTTTTTCCTCTCTCGTAGATATAATCCGAAGTTCTCGAGTAATGTTGTGACAGGCTTCCCTTTTAGGAGGAATTAAAAAATTCGTGTAAACGCTTCAACGGGCGAGATGCAAATTTTCATAGACGAGTTCTCCGAAAGTTCATGACATTTGTAGGATAATTTACAGCGAGTTTATCGTGTTCATCAAACGGATAAAATCACTTCGTTATATCAGAGGTAGTTAAAAAGGGGGATCGGAATCATCGATCTGAAAGGCAATCATCGAACACATATGATAACGCTTCCCCGTATTAACAATATTTGTTGATCTCTCGAAAATTGAATCGTTTAGAGTTCTTCAGGCCGTTTTATCGAGCACATTGAAACGGGCTTCAATGGCCCCCGAGGTCTCGTGAATATTAATGTCAAAGGTGCGTGTATATATACGCCCAATGATTCATTATTCGGGTACATTATTATCATTTTCTCTCTTCCTTTCTCTTCTTTGATTATCCATTAATTTTCCAATTCGAACGATTCCATTTAAAAGAGTAATTATTTCTCGAATGGAATGCCATCATTTGTCCAATTCGGAATTTTAACGAGCCCGCAAATCTGTACACTACACTGCAAATCCAAGCGTGTAGTTTTTACACACTTATGTGTGTAATGTCTTTTAGTCACTTTTTACTCACTTGGATTTGCAGTGTAGTGCTCTTTGTAGCTCGTGAAAATTTGACCGCCTTCATCCACGCAGGCCACAGTTTAATTACTCGGTTGACAGGTTTTATTACCGATATGCCAGAGATTCTCAACGCCTACAGCGACGTTTTCACAAAATTTTGAACACTCCCATACTTTTTTTTTCATTATTTGCGAGAGTAAAAAAAAAATCTTATTTGCCAGTCTGTATCCTACACCTGTTTTGTCGTCTAATTTTTTTTTTCTGTACGTCCTGACGAGTTTGCTGTTCGGCATAGAACCGTCGAGAACAGCGATATCAAATAATACTGCTCTTAATAATACTGTAATACTTAATACTTGCTACTTAATTATTACGTAATACTTAATATTATTACTGCAATTTTACTACAATATTACTGCAATATTACTACAATTATTACTGCAATACTTAATACTTATTGCTACTTAATAATACTGCAATAATAATGCTCTTGCAGTCTTGTGCATGCAAAAGTCTCACTCTGTTTTCTCGATCTCTTAAAAATCAGGGTCAAAGTAAAAATATTATCCTTTTTAAAACTTGAGCAATTTTTTTAATTTCACTCTATAATTATATTAGCGCGAATTCAAAAGGAACAGTTACGATGTAGTTTTTTTTTTTTCAAGTTTAGAAAAATGTACAGGGAGACATTTTTCATACTTTAGATTTGATTAGAGCCCTATTTTAAAAAAATAATCTGGTAAATTTCCTATCTTACTTGAGAATATTTTGAGTCAAATTTGACTCGATGATTTCGCAGAAGATTTTTTAGAGAAAAAAAACACGCTCACACTCGAACCTACATTGTAATTTTGATCTAACTTTACTTTTTTGGAATTTTCCTCGGAGTACCCATCGACAAATTTGATGCTTAAAATTTTTATCAGCATTGAGAACTTTGTCCTAGCCTTGAAAGCCTGTACATATTTCTTTTTTTTTGTCAATTCGACATTGATTTCACTGGGAAACCACATACCTATACTTTTTCAAAGCGAAATATCTTCGAATTGTTAAAAATACATTCTCATACTAGCCAATAATCGAATTACTGTCTCATACATGCTTATAATTCCAATTAAATTTTTTCTTTACTCCTTCACGAAGTTTAATTCAACGTAAATATATATCTTTCACTTTACTCTTGCTTCTCTCGCCTCCTTGTTTTTTATTCATTGAATCTGATCGAAGTAATTGTAATTTATTTGGAAATTGATTAGAATTACTTATATTGTAATTAAAATAAAAATCATTCTGTCCCCGTTACAATTAATCGGGTTGTAATTTATTTTAAATGCATTGACTTTAGACAATTGTACGAAATTTTTAACTCGAAGAAATTTTTTTTTATAATGTGATATAAATTTTTAATATTGGTTTATATAATTAATAATATTATTAACAATCTCGAACGATCGATCATTTATAATTTTTTATTACAATTTTGCCCAAATACGCTTTCAGGCAGACAAGAAGCCTCGCATCAATTTTGATGTCAGTTTGATTCTATATCGACTGTCGTTACACTAAAGCGGCACTTAAAGTCTCTTAGAGTTATGCATCGAGTGAAAAAAGGAATATGCCCATTGTCCCACTAAAGGATTTCAGAGCACACACACACGCACTCCTCGGTACTACTTTACGATGTATATAAATTTTATGAAAAATTCAAAAAGTCGAAACACGAAATGCCTCGAACGCGTTTTTTTCAACTTCTTTCATTGTTCATCCTCGTGGTGAAATAATTTTCACTCTGCCCTCGAGTAATAAAGTTCAATTGGTTTATTTTTCAAGTTTATATTTTCACAAAAATTCCCATCGGAATGAACTGACGAAAAAAAAAAACATTTTTATAATTTGCAAGATTTTTTTTTTAATAAAAAATTTTATAAAATATAATTAACACTTTCACGACCGATTTCCTAACTCACGAATTTCAGAAGAGCACAGGCATTTTTCGAAAACACGAAAATTTCATTAAATAAAAAAATCACCCCTCTTATCCATTTCCCCTCCAGCATTTTATTTATAAAAGTTTTAGCACGAAAGGTCAAGGTCGTTTAAAGACGTTTATTCGACCAAGATAAATGTACTGTAGAAATTTCGTGAGGTTTGACCATGTAATTTCGGTATTTCGGAGACAATAACAAGTTCGTACAGACTTTCGGTTGGTGCCTCGGGGCGAGTGGACGTGTGGGAGAGTGCTGGGAAAAATAGCGGTGAAAAAAGTGGTTGTGAGGTCGGGACATGGTCAAACGAGGCCATAAAAGTGAAGTGGGACGGTGGAATCACCAGGAAGTGTTGGCAAACATTGGGGTGCATTACTAAAGGTATTAGAGGGAATTGAAGAGGCCGGCACAAAATTTGGAGGTTAGATGGAAGTGTGGCAAACACTGAACTCTAATAATACTGGAACGTGCGCTGGCTATACTGCACATGGAGAAGGAGCGTATCGAGAGAGATAGCTCGCAAACTATCTTTTTCTCTGTCTAATCGTGTGACGCACGCGCACTTGAAGGTGTTGTATAGGCGCTTCAAAAAGTTTATCCCGCTGAATTCTATTACTCTATCGAGAGTGTACCGAGAACTGAGAGGCAATGCTCTTTTTTTTCTCTTAATATAACTATAATGACGCACGAGGAATTCAAGAATTGACGGCTAATAATTGGAAGTAGATATGTATACCTCGGTGACGCTCCGATATAAGCAAGATCTGAAATCGAGGAATAAACTTTTTGACTGTACTGTACAGACAGAGACCAAGATACCAACAAGCGTCGTTCGTGGCTATCTCTCTCGATACGGTCTACCAGCGGCAGGGCACGTTCCAGTATTAAGAGAGACAAGGAGGAAAGAAGAATTGGGAAGCGAGACATGTGGAGGGGGAACAACGCAACGGACGAGTGACGTGGAAGAGCGGAGTGGCAGGTATCACGGGGTAGATTGTAAAAATGTATTTTTTTTCACTTTCTTTTTATTTTTATACTGAAGAGAAATCTTTTTTAAGGAAAAAGTTACTTAGTTACCTACATTTCATTTCATTATAGTTACTTAGTTTCATACATTTCGCATATTCATAACACTATAAAACAGTTATGGTTTCTTATTATTCTTAAATATTACTTCTTATCTTCATATTTCATTCGTTAGGCACCACATACCCTATCACGTTCCTGTCGTGATTTCTCAAATAATAAGGCTACATATAAAAAAATTATACTACTCGCCATAAAATTACATGGATATCGAAGATTGAATTTTAAGGTTTCTTACTTTCGCGGTTTTTCGTACAAAAGAAGGAGCCGCGCTCTAGCGACGAATTTCGCATTCGTCTGTTCGATTGAATTTTTAAATTTTAGATGGAATGGCTCATTCACGTCCTTGACCTTGAAAGTTTTTATAAACATGTTGAATCTCGCCTCATTAACGTTGCTTGCTCGCTGGGTGCTATACATGTGGCAAATGAATTTATTGAGAACTGATTGTGAGAATACCGCATCCCTTGCAAATTCCGATAAGTTGTAATCCGATAAGTTTGAAAAAGCTTCCTTATATTCCGTACTTTTCTGTAGTAGTGAAAACGGCCTGTTCTTCCCTTTTTTGAAGAATGCTGGGTTGTAGTCACAACCAGTCGTTGCGTGAAATCCCGGTAATGCTTTTGACATTGCTTCGCCTAAATTACTATGTAATGCGGTTATATCAATGAATCTTTGAGTATTAGCAACGCCAGCATCCATCCAAATATGCTCAGAGTGGCTCAAGTGGTTCATGTTACCCAGCATTATGACCAAGATATCTGTGCCTGAGCATTTGATCACAGAGTTCGCATCGAAGTTAATATTGCAAACATGATATGCTATTTTAGTATCCGCATCTTCGTGGCTCTCACAAGATAATTGTTCGTCTACGTTTAGAGGTTTTTACTTGGCCATTTCTAACAGCATAAATAAGATCTGCAGCAAAAGATTTAACTTTCCGCAAACTGTCCGAGCTTTCTCTGCGTTTACGCCTTGTGCCACCTATCAGTGTTATCAAAAAATCTTGCAACTCTTCTGGAATCGAGCATTTACCATTGATTAAATCTTGTGTTGTTAGATTATCTGGCAATGCATTTTTTTTATGTCGAAAATTTTGTTTCGAAGAATAAGCGCTGCGTCTAGAATGTGATCTGTTTCTTTTAAAGATGACTAAACCGAATCATCCACGACAACGTCTGTCCGCGTAACAATGTTGCGATTGTGAAGATGAATGATTTTTATTTGCTTATCAAATGTTTTCACAATTTTCTCCTTCAAATGTTGTGAAGTAATTAGCTTCTTTTGAGACTCAGAGTCCCTTTCTATAATATTCGTCGCAAAGTAATATTGTAGAAGTTGCACAAAAAATTCAAAAAGAGGCATTTTTCTCTCTGCACTACGCTATCTTCGATAAAAGTGCATACTTCGTCATACGCCATCTTGTGAGAATTTCGTGTTCTGTGCCAAGGAGTGCCTTTTCGTTTTGAGTTCACAGCTGATTCAAATTTATTGTTATAAGAGACTCTGCAGTTTGTGTGGTATCTAAATATAGTAGTGTAAGCGACAATATTAACGACGGTAGATATTTGCCGGGTCGCCTCGCACTCGAGGCGAGATGACGCGATAACGAAATATGCCGGAGCGGGGTAGGAGAAAGAAAACACGAGATGTAACCGCATGAGTATGATATTATATATGATAATGATTTATTATAATACGATGACCGACCAGCAACCGTCTCCCACGATCTCACCAACGCTCTCCTCGCTAACAGTGACCGAACACGAGGGACTTGATCTCCTCTTCCTCTTAATTTCGCTCGCCACGTGTATCTCCGTTCCTGGCCTTGTCAACACTAACGCTCCACCATCTCTCTCTCTCCCGTACTGCGTCACGCGGCCGTAAGCCAATATGGCCGACAGCATCACGCGTGCCCTATAGCGCGAATATTCGAACCGACTAAATCGCCAACAGTAGTGTTGTTAATTTTCTCTAACAATTCAAAATCATTTAATTCGGTCGTCCACAAGTTTATATTATCTTCAAAAGAAGTCTTTGCGACGGTACGCAACGGACTTTCCTTACCCTTTATGGTTAGTCGGGCTTTGTCACAAAATATACATACTTTTATAATCAATTGAGCACTGCATGTGGCCGCATCCTTCAATTGCGTCAATGACTGTTGTTCTGCACATATTTCGAGACTTTCTTGAATGTTTTGGGAAGAGGTAAATGGCTGCGATGATACTAAAGACGTGCTAGGTATTTCAATCGTTTCTGTATCGAAATATTTGCATTTCAATGCTGTAAAATTTTTGTAACACTTATGGTGATACCCTTTCGTGAGACTTAAATCAGACGGTAAATCAATATCGCCGTATTTCAAATTATTTTCTAAGCGTATATTCTTCACGTTGTAACATTTTTCCAGAGTGTTTTCATTGAACAATATCACTTTATCACTTTTGCTGCGACAAACTACACAAACTGGCAAAGCTTCAAACATAGTTATACGAAATATCGATTTAAATTTCTAGATATTTGTGCACGGAATGTCTTTAAATGACTGTGGGCTCTGACTATAATATGTAACCTAACGGTCGGGACCTTTCAACACTGACTGATAGTTCATCTGCTGTAGTTGCGCGAAGGCAGAGGGGGAAGAGAGGTATCAAGATGAGACTCGATAGTAACCTCTAGGCCGCCGGGATTTGGGCACTGTATTTTTATGTGCGTCTAACTTATTGCTACTGGAGAGCGTCTTGTATAAGATTTTCCGGCGCTCTAGAGGTTCATACCTGGCCTTTAACTCTCTGAGATGGGTATTCTAAGAAAATCTGGGTACAACGAGCATTTTGAAAATGTATTTCAGAATTAAATATTCAAGATATTAAGATGGTACCGTGAAAAACGTGTCGTGAGGCCGAATATTTCGAAATAACAATAAAAAATAGTGTATAATAATAAATAATTATGAATAATAATTAATAATATATATGCTCAGCTCCCTCTATAACAATATAACGAAATAAATTTCTGGTAATCGAAAATAACTGTAGCGCCCGTTCTCAAATCTGCGCGGATTTATCGCTCTTTGTCGTTGTCTTCCAGGGTCTTCGGGTCAAGATTTTTGTCTGCTCTTCCGTATATAGAATTTGGATGACTTCCTGTAAATATTTATTTTTGTTCCAACCATTATGGTATGATGTAAGTTATACACATTTTCACGTGCCTTTATTGCTGTCTGCCGCGATTTTCCAGCTACCAAATTTTCTGCCATTTTTACTATTCAACTCAAAATATCATTCCCTGCTGCCACACCAAAAACTAGCGCTTATGATATGACGTTTTTCAATTGATTCTTTTAACCCTTTGCGTCCGTCCCGCCGCGCTTTCCAGCACTGGAGGCTAGGCAGACTTACAAATCAATTATCAACGATGTTAAGAGTGTATGATAAGATGAAAAATTTTGTTTATGAAATGACGTTACTAAAATGTTCACCAGCTCTTAGACTAGTACAAATCATGCTCTTCTATGGCGCCCTGCCGCGCTCTTTAAGTTAGTATATCTCTATCTCTTTCTCTCTAACAATGAGAGAAGCAGGGTACTTCATCTGTTTCTCATCGTGTCAAAGGTTCCGGTTTCGAATTTCGATACGAACGTTTAAAGTTGAGTTCATTGAATAAATGAATGAAGATTCTTATTATCTTGTAAATTTTGATTTCACACGTGTTTCAAGCTGATAAAAATTTTGTCACGCAAACTATTTCATGGTAAATCTAATTATCTACACAATATGTCTTTTCATTTGCTCTCTTTTACCGCTCACTGTACAGTTTAAAATAAAAATTTTTAAATTGATAAGTTTCTCCATAGGAGAATTTTTCCATTTTAGCTCGCAAAAACTTTTATAATTAATTTGAGTTCCCCTGTTTTGAAACGTAGTGAAACACACTAGAAGTGGGCTATCGGAGAATAATCCCTTTCTACCTGAACAATAAAACTTTACCAACTGTACAATTTATTGCTGGTAAATGAAAATTTGAATTGTTGTGCCCTACGGCTACACCGCGTGATTGATAATTTTTTCACTACTTCTCCCTGTACCCAGAGAGGAGCCGTACAATCATTACAAAAAATTTCCAAATTATAATAAAACGAATTCCTATGAACAAACTCTAGAGCAATTTAAAATGATAACTGCTTTTCAATTTCTGTTTCAAACTATATTCTAAGCAGTAAATGATATAGAGATAATCATAACACGTATCGTGTAAATAATTGAATTTTCTATCAAATAGTTTGCGTGACATAATTTGCATCAGCTTCGAACACGGGTCAGATAAAAATTTACAAGGTAATAAGCATCTTCATTCATTTATTCAATGCACTTTAAACTTTCGTATCGAATACAAGATGAACATTTAGGTGTATAGCAGTTTCGACCTTTTTTTATAGAAAATTTGATTATCTAAAAAATGAAGCCTAAAACAGCTTCCCAACTTGCTTGTACAGTTTTCGAGATATTTTGGTTAGTGTTGTGTTGGAAAAATTCAAACCGAATGAGTCACCTTTTAGAATTTTCCTACCGAGTTCCGGTTTCACGAAGCTTTATTTGAGGCTAAAAACTAACTTTTCGACGGGTACGTAGGAAGAAAAAAAAATAAAAGTAAAAAAACTGGCCTAGCATATGTAAATATATAAACCACGCGTACATACATATAATACATATATAATATATATAATAATATATGCGTATATACACATATACATTAGGGTGTGTCACTTTAGGGCGATATTTTTTTTTTTTACTTATCACCTGAAAAGTCTTGATTTTATATCTAAAAAACACCCTCGCGCAAGGAGAACGCTGTCAAAAAATATTTAGAGGTAGCTCAACGGCATTGAAGTTTTCCCATTTGATTAACATGGGAAATTCGTTTTTTTTTTCACTATTATTGGTCCTCCAAAGTCTGACTAAATCGTGCGGTATTTTCCCAATGGGTTTTCAAAGAGAATCGAATTCTGTACAGAAAACTTCTTGACTCGCATCTGTAAAATCAACGGCTTACGAGTATTTAATGTGCAAACCTCATTTTCTACGAAAATATCTATTTGACTTGTTGTCAAATAATGATTTTATAAAAAAAACTAATTTTTCGATAACTTCCCTGGTAGATTGTATGACTCACTAAAAACCGTAAAAAGGACCGCGGTCATCGATGGTTCTTTTTGGACAAAAAATATCAATAAAATACCAATAACCTAAAAAAGAACCGTTCGTAATATTTCGCGAGCACCTAAAAAACTACGAGCAACCACCAAAAGAACCGTACTAACCGTACTAACTCGTGTTTATACATAAATGTATAAACACGAAATAAATATAAATTGTACATAAATGTGCATATATGGCAAAACAGCAATCTTATTCCTGATCCTGTTATTCTCTTCCATCTTGTGTTGACCGAAAAATGTGCGATCTCCACGTGTAAACTCCCAACTTGGTGCTGGTAAAATACTTGCACATATAGCTTTTTTCTCAAATACGTGTAATTTAATTCGTTCCGTACTTGCTCCATATATGTAGAAACGTGCAGAATTATTCGGATGCTCCACGATTTACGGCTAAAGTTCCATAAACAACGTTGGTAAAATACCTATGATTTCTCACTTCGCAGCGTATTCACATATCTTTTTTTGCAAATAATAAAGCGATATTTGTGATTCTACTATTATGCCAAGAAATTACGCACCATAACCTCATGAACTTGCTCTGATAATAATCAAAGTATTATTAAAACTATATTCTCTGTCCGATTCTCGTTAAAGTTTTATTGTCATCCAAGGAAAATAAAGTCGAAACTTTTAATTAATTTTTCTGTAAAACAATATTTTCATTGCACTTTGTACTCTTTTTAGGGATTAACACATTTCCCCGAGAGCATCTGCCAAATGTGTGCACGCGGCAGTTCTTCGAACGTAAGAAAAGGGACCGCAAATTGAAACTTGCACATTGCTTTCTCATAATTTTTGTTCTCTCAAAAATGTCCCTCTATGAGCAAGTAGCTCAGCTCAGTTTTGATATCCTCGAGGAGGAATCTCCAATGCTCAAAAATGATAAACAAATTTGTACATTTTTTATTTTTTCTTTAGCCCGACAGAGCTCGTCCGATTAATATTTTTAAAAAATTTTCTTTCGAAAAATTCAAAATCTCATAACATCTAAATCCTCTTATCGATTCACTTTAAATTGAATACAAAATATCCTTGCAAACTCTTCAAGTTGCGTGGAAAAATTTCAACACGATATCTCGAAGTTTCCAATTGGTCGGAGGGTCCCTGCGGTCATTCCTCAAATTCAAAATCTCAAAAATTTTTCCACAAAAAATTGCACCAAGCACAGAGATTTCTCCGGTCGTGTGTGATGAATTTTCAGAGCTCGTCGTCTCAAATGATTCTCGATGAGCAATAATACAATACACATGAATGTACGAAAGTAGGGCTTTATTCAACCGACGGACGTACGAGGAAAGAACAAATTAATATTATATAGATGCTAATAGTCAGAAGTCGAGGAGTCAGTTGTCGCGTGTAAAATCGTCGCGGATAAACTGTAAGTGAAAACTGTAAGTGAAGGTTTTCGACCTCGGTGTGACCACAAAAGTAGCGAAATAGAGAACTTGCATTATTTTCAATTTTTAAATAATTCCAAAGATAATTATTCATAAAAATCATTTGCATAAGTTATTTCAGTTACTCATCATTATTCAATTATACCAGCTTGAAAATTGAGTTGCATTTCAAATGTATATCACATAAGCGGTGTTGACAAATCAATTTTTTTTTTTTTAAACACCCTAAATCACATGACAGTGACGTCACAGCACCCCAGTGCAGCAGTGCCTCTAGCGGTAAAATTAAGAAACTCAAGCAGCTAATCATTCCTAACCCAAAAAATCTTCGTAATTCGTAGATATGTAGTCTGTAAATAGAGTTAAAAAGATGACTAATGTACCTGAACAATCGAAGAAAGTGTACGAATATTGTTTTGTACCATGTTTAAAAAAAACACAACTGTATCAACAACAGAAAAAGAGTTTATTAGCGTTAGGAACATCTCTAAATCTATTCTTGGCAAATTTGCAGATGCCGCTTTCGTGTATCCTTGATTAATTTTTTTTTAAATTACAGCACACCCTATAACGTATGTTACAACCTTACCCTAGTATCGAGGGGTGTTGTGACGTCACTCGGCCCGCAGAGCGCGTAAATTTCTTAAAATTTTTACATTTTAAGAAATAATAATTTACTTGCTCAAAGAAATTAATGCAATGTTTATTAACTTCAGAAAATATTTAACTATGACAGGATGATAAAAAAAAAAAGAAGAAAATCGTTTACATGCAATTTCTCTATTACGGCGTGACTGCGCAGGGTTAAAAACGTGAATATTGTCAATGATGAGCTGGTAAGTACGCATTACATGCGAGTTCCTCAGAATGGCGAGACAGTTTCTCGTTGCCTGCTGCCTTTTTTTTAAACAGAGTACAGAACATTTGTTTGTTTGTTTTTTTGTTATTTCCAAGCCGATAGAATCTTGGCTTTTCATAAAATCTTATACACAGCAGAACAGCGACGTTTCGTCATATCGATATGAATATATAACAACTATATGTACAGAAATAATCTGATTACATATCGTGCATAAACTATGTACAGGCTCAATGATATTTACATTTCACTTGCGGGTCGGATTGTTCTGTGAATCGTTTGGTGGGATTTTTTCTTTTTTTTATTTAAACAAAGTTATGTTTTACGAATCATCAGTGAGCGAAACAATCGTCGAGGAAATTTTCCAACGAGTGGCACAAGTGCGAGAGATGCTGGGAAATACCGTGATCCTCGTCGGTGTAGGTCTGCAAATAAGTTTTAACGTTCGCACGTTTTTAATTCGACCAGATGCAAATAAAATAGCAAACGAGACTTATTGAAATCCGAGTTCAACGAGATTTTACGAATAGATTTGTGAAATTTATATAAAATTACCTGCTGCCTGAACAGTATGTCCTTCTCTTCGAGAACTTTGGCGAGCATCAGAGACTGTTGATAGAGCACGTTATCGTCAAAAGTTCCATGAATCAGGTAATAACTGTTGGATGCGATATTGTCGACTTTGTCGAGCAGCCGAGCTTTCTCGTAACCAGCGAGATTATCGGCGACGCTCGGCAGACCCATGAAACTTTCCGTGTAAAGGGATTCTGCGATAAATTTTTAGAATTGCCCAATGCATGAAATTTGGAGGAAAAAAAGAAAGAGCGGGAGGAGAGAGAATGAGATTTAATAAAGATGAGGTAAAAGTGTCGAATCAGGGCTGCAGCTCAAAATGCATGGAATTTTTTTTCTAACGCTTGTTATCACTAAATTATATTATTAAATATAATATTATGGTGGGGGAAGATTTCCAACACCATAAAAAATTATAAAAAAACTGCCAACATTAAGCAGTACAAAAATATTAGCAGATAATAGCAGGTATCGAGTCGGTACCAAGATACGAGACATACACGCGCGCACTCAATATAAACTATTAACTGATTGAACTAAACGCAGGAATGTAAACATCGGACAGTAGCATTTTAAGAAGAAATGAAAACAGGGACACCGAATAATAACATTGTGATAAGGTACAGTCCGACCTCCGAATAAGAAACCCGGAAATAAGAAACCTTCCCCAGTTTCGCGCTGAAGCACTTCCCCCACTACGACTCGAGCTCCGAGCTCGAGAATTTTGTGCGCGAACCTCTGGTGAAGAAACCAGCCTGGGAGAGATTATTCGGGCAAAATAGAGCTAACATTGTAGTGTAAATTAATGTGTGCGTGCGTGCGTGAGTGTGTGTGTGTGTGTGTGCGTTTTTGCATGGGCGATGTAAACAAATTGGAACTCTTTCGAGAGTTTCTTATCGAGAGGATCGCATGGGGAAAAGAGTGAGAGAGACAGACAGAGGTAGTTAGTGCGGAGCGCGCGCCTGGTGGGGGTATCCGAATTCTAGGAAAAACTCTTACCCTTGGGGGCTTTTGGTTTCTTATTTGGAGGTCGGACTGTAATAACAGTATCGACGTAACAATGAATTGCGACGGGTGTATATTATCGCTTACCGATGTTATTATAAAATTTCAAAATCGAAAAGACAGTATTGTTTTTTTTTTTACAAAATCACGGCCTGTTAAAACGCTAAGTGATTTGTGCAACTTGCAGGAATCCTGCTATACTCTCAACGAGAGTAGTCCTCTACCTGGGCGTTGTCAAGGACGACACGAACAACGAATTGGAAAGAAAGTTGTTCGTAAAATTTGTAACTTCGAACAATCTTTGCGAATCAAAACGTGGCTCCGCAATAGTAATTTGGCACCAGAAAGATGCTGTACATTAATTGCCTATTATATCCTTTTGCATCCACCGCATAAAGATTTTATTATAAACGAATTAAAAGTAGGTTCGCGTACTGCGTGAGATTGGAAAAGTTTTATTCGTGAAGTACCGGAGCATTGGATCATTCGCAATTCGGCACCTCGGATTGTCGGCCCAAACAAAATTTTATAAATCGATGAAGCCAAGTTTGGTAAAAGAAAATATAATCGGGGTCGTATTATCGATGGAGAGTGGTAATACCATCGGTATTACTTATTATTGTCGGTTTTTTAAATTTTGTAATGGCGTTGGAAGTCTTCCCCCTCTTCAATATTACATGGGATATCATTTTTTAATGATAGAAAAGGTTGGAAAAAAATTTGGAGCATTTTTGAGCTGCAGCCCAGATTTGACACTTTTACCAAAGATGATCATAAATTTGAGAAAAAAAAATCATCAAGTTCGAGTAATTATAATAATTTTGTAATTTTTTATAATTCGATAGCTTATAATTATTCAAATAATAGTTTTAATAATTTTTTTTTCGTATACGTTAAAGATTTTATAAAATTAATTTGTCAATGTGGGAACGTAATTAAAATTTTTTTTTTTTATATTATCAATGTGCATTTGAAATTAATGCCCGAACCAGATAGTAAAAAATATCAAAAGAGGGATGAAAATTTTTTACGAAAAGTAAGTTTGACGAAATTTTTCAATACCATAGAGTAGCCAGTCGGTGACGGGGGCAACGGACATTCCACATTTGAATACACCTTCGAGATCCAGAGCGAGACTCATACCGGCCGCGTATCCACCGTAACTCCAGCCCCAAATTGCCGTTCTTTCACGGTCTATAAACGGAAAGTTGTCCTGCAAGTGCCTGCAATGATAATTCAACAATATCATTTCTTAATGTCCACTGTTTCATCCCTTACGCTCCAATGAACAAAAATCCAATTTCAGAGCTCTTTTTTTTTTGTATTTTTCTCTCTTTATTTTCACTGGAAAAAAATTATTCGCCTCAGATTTTATAACCAGTGCTGCAGATGGCTGTTTTGCTGGCTCATAGCGTAAAGCGATAACGAAAAAAAAACCAACGAAAGAAAGAAAAAAAAAAGAAAAATAGGATTGAAGAATTGGAATTGGGCCAAAAGATCGTGGAATCGTTGAGAGTTTTCTGTCCATTGCAGCGAAATGCCGAATTCTGGACACGCGCACTCTCGTAACCGCACAGCACAAATATAAATTCGTTCGTTATAGTTATTGCACCCATTTTTTTTAACCCAAAACGTCCTCATAATTCGCAAACTTCGAGCTTATGATTTATCGTACTGTAATTCAATTTACGGATGTATACACGTGTATATTTTTTAATAAAATTGTCAAATCAATGGATTAATAATATTTACTTCGTGACGTTGATCTGATCGAAAATTTCGACGGTGCCGAAATTTCTGTAGACAGCGAAGAGCATCGCGTTGCTCTTTAGACCTGAGCCTCTACCGTCGATCACTGTATAAATAAAGTTCCTGTGGGTAACCAGATAAGTTCTCCAGCTGACCCAGAACTTTTCGGTCACTTCGTACCCACCGGGACCACCGTATCTGAAAGGAGAATTTCAATGTTTCTATTCGGTAGAGCTATTCGGGAGTATTCGATGTATATGATGGCAGTTTGTAGGACGAGAGAGTGGAACGAACGATTATGCAATTATGGAGAAAGCTCCGATCATCCAACTACGAACCCCGTTGGGTTCACAAAACGACGAGATTTCAAGTCAAATGCCCTTTCAAGCCGGAACTCTGCCAAGAAAATTAATATTGGAAAAAGATCCATCGATGATTGAGCATCGCGGTAAAAATATTTAACCCTTTCGTGGCCCCATGCAAAATTCACAACTTCCACAAAAATTAACGCAGGTGTTCGTTAAGGGCTTGTTTTAAAAATAAAGGATACGACTAACTCCAAAAAAATCACCGACCCCCTCGGAGCTACCACTTATTGTACGCACCTTCTCGAAAATCGTCAAAAATGACGAAATTTGAAAAATGTGTCTAATTTTGAGGGTGATTTTTTTGGAATATTCATTTCTGCCGGAATTACATGTCTATCATGCCAGTAATGAGAATATGCTGTCATATTTTGGAATTTCCCAAAATCCAAGATGGCGGATAAAATATGGCGGACCAAAATTTCTGAATTTGAGCTGATTCGCAATAAACTTACTAGGAAGATATCCCAGGTCGATCGCTCCGATTTTGATCTAACTCATGTATGTTGTAGTACATCGAAAACTAAGCGACACGTAATTTTTTTTTATCTGCCATTAAACACTTTAAGGGGGTGAAACCACCCTCCAAAGTAAGGCATGTCAAGGGGCGATTTGGTAGTTTCATTCATTTTTCCCGAAATTTTAACACTCAAATCGAAAAATTTCCATGCAGTATAAAATCCTAAAAATTAACTATTTCTTTTTTATCGACCAAGATGATAAAAAGAACAAGCCAATGATCTGGTGTGACTCGATTGTCGTCCCCTTCAATTTCCAATATCAAATTTACAATCGAAAAAGGATGAACAAAGGAAACAAATTTTGCGATAGGAACGTTTCGGAATCGGCCAATATGATCATTGATAATCGGATAAAGATATTTTAATTCAGGATTGATTGGAAATTGGAAATTGGGCTACTCACACGTAAACCACCATTGGATATTTCGTTGACCCGGACAAATCTGCTCCGGGTGGTATGATCATACGAGTTTCAGCCTGAAATCCACCGGGCAATGGCACCGTTGTTCTCTTGATCAAAGGTTTCGACTTCAATGACATTATATCAGCCACTGCTTTGTTATCTTCCCACGTAAAAATCTTCTTCGAGTTCTTGAATAAAAATTAAAAAAAAAAGTATTCAATTTATGGATTTTTATTATTATTTTTATTATACCCACTGTAAAATTTGTAACGAATGGAGCTGTAAAATTTAGCGAATGGATGAAATGTGAAATGGAATGAAAATGAAGGATCGCTGGGATTCGCTCGTAGCTGTTTTCTTCTTGACCATAAAAAGCCACGTGATCGTAAACCACGTAGCGAAGCAAAGTATTTTTTTTTCTCACCGACCTTCCATCAAATTTATTCTAGTATCAATTTTTTTCTTTTATTTTACTCTCTGCAAGTTTCTTTTTTCGACTCATTAAAATGATAATGAAGCAAAACTGGCATGAGAAAATGAAGATTCGGAGTTAAAAAAAATTCTTGCGGAGAATTCGTGCGAATGGCAATTTTCAAATTGAAACATTTTTCTATAGTGGTCCATTTATTTTTTCAAGGTCTGGGAGTAAAAATCGCACAATCGATATCAAAGTGAAGAGTTTTGGAAAAATTTAAATTCGCTCACCTCACTCTCGTAAATTAAATCGACGGGAACACCAGGACCAGCGCAGTGCAAAATGTAATGACCATTGTCAGTGGAGAAGGTAGCCGTGTTGTACAAACAGTAAGTACCATCGGTCTCCCGCTTCACGGTGCAGCTCAGGCACTCGGATTTTTTATCCACGGTTGACAAACGATACAAGTGCTGCTGGGCCGAATCGCTTTCCGTCGTTGCCAGATAATATCTGCATAAGGGATTTAAAAAAAAAACAAAAAATGCTAATTGGAAAAATTTTGTGACATCGATCCTGAAAATATTCATCAATAATACGTATCGAGCGTCAAGCAAAATTGAGAATTGTCAGCGACCATTTAGAATTCACATACGGAGAGAGCCTTTTGCAAAAAATTTATTTTAGCATACTAAAATAAATTTTCTGCTATGGTGGAACAATTTTTTAATTTTTTTTGGGGTCACTTTAATTAATGAGCAGTGATTTTAACAATTGTAGCATTTCTCAAAGTGTCTATTCACTGGGGAGGGAGAGATTTGCCTTGAATTTGAAAAAAAAAATTACAATTTCAAATTTTCTTCCAATATGGAGTGGTGAAATTTAATGAAATTAATTGGCAGGTAACGATTCTTACGAAAATTCAATATATGGTGATGTACACATTAATTAAATGATAAATAATGTAATCCCATTTTTTATTGTAGACGCAATTTAAAAAAATTAAATTATATTCACGTGTGCTTACATCAGAGAATTTTCTTCGTCCCAGGAGACTATTTGCGTTACGACAAACTTGCCACGAGTCAGAGCCGTGACGACGGGCTTCTCGCTAGTCGCGTTACCGACCACCACCAAATGTCTCCAATCCGTTTTGTCAGTTTGCTCCTGAGGAAGGATCAAGAGAAAAGCTGTTCCGTCCGAGCTAAAGTGAGGCGTTTCAAATTGATGGACCCAACCATTCGATTCTTCGTACGCTAATGCCTGTTGGTCGAAATTTTTTTTTAATTTTTCAAAAAAATTTTCACAAAACTTCGAAATATAATCGAAATTTAAAATGGCCATAAGTTTTTTTTTTTTTGAATTATTATTGTAGCCGTAAAGAGGCCACTTTGAGAATGCCGAAAAATTATGAAAATGGGACAGGCACGGGACTCATGATCGGTTTTTTTTCAAAATTCAGGAGGTCTCACAAAAAAGAAACCATTTCGATATCAATGAAAATGGTTGAGATATTATTTTTGAGGTCCCCCGAAATTCAACGCTATCACTAGTCCAGTAATTTTTCAGAAATCTTCTACAGAATTCATTTTTCTTTTGAAAAAAGTTCAGGTGTGTCCCCTGAGTGTAAATTCAAGTTGGCCAGTCGCCGGGGCGGTTGAGCTTCAACCGCCATCTTGGAAAATACGTTTTATCAAACATCTCGTGAACAGTGGATCGTATGACAAACATAGTAGAGACTTTTTTTGTAGATAATGAAATTCTCTACAAATTTTATAAAAAACTTTTCCCTCTATAGACCATGGTTTTTTATTTATAGCGTGGCAAACTTTTCCGAACATGGTTATTTCTATCGCTAGTTATAGTTTGCCACGCTGTAAATAAAAAACCATGCACTATACAGGAAAAAGTTTCCGATAAAATCTGTAGAGAATTTCATTATCCACAAAATTATAGATATTTTATAAAACGGGTTTTCCAAGATGGCGGCTGAAGTTCGATCCCCCGCGTCCGCCAATTTGAATTTACGCTCAGGGGATCCAACTCCTGAATCTTCTCCAAAAGCAAAATTAATTCTGTGGAAGATTGCATTATGAACTTACTTTTTTGGCTAGAATAACTGGACTGCACCAAATTTCTCAAATTCAAATTGGCAAATCCATTACAGTAGATCAGAATTTGAAAAAAAATAAACGAAAAACCGTTAGAACCAACGAAAATTAACGGTCCAGACGACCAACAGATGTCTCCAGGGTTTCGAAGCCCCTGAATCCTAATCTGAAGTTACATTTTCGAAATTTAATACGAAAGATTAAAAATTGGAAAAAAAAATGATTCAAATCAGAAAATTTATATCGAAATAACAGTACTATTCTGAAAACGTTTCTTTTTTCTTCCCCAAATCTATTCTAAACGTTATATATTCCCATTCGCCTGATAACGAACGACTTCTTGAAGGCCAAAGTTGTGAAAAAAAAAAAACTTGCACATGCTCATAAATCTAGCAAGTTTTATCAGTAATGTGACTGACCGTTTTAACGCTCGAAGTTTCCACGCTGTAGAGACTGAAGTAAGTTTTATTCTGTACTCTGTTCATCCAAGTTGAAGCTACGATATCGTCAGTTGGAAAAGCCACCGAAGCTAAAATTTTGTTCGTGTGTTCGAGCTCCGACGGATACTTTATCTCGTTCAGGGTCACGTTTCCTCGTGCCGCTGCATCGAGATCGACGCAGTAAAGTTTAACGCTCGGAATAATTGTGCCAGGCTGAGAAAAAACGAATTAAAAAAAAAGACTCTCTTGAGAAATTTTCACTTTTGCATTAATCTGCATAAATTTTCGACTTGATCGACCGAAAAAAAGAAAGGAATGAGAAAAAGAAAAACATTACCTTGGAATAACGAATTGTCTTAAACGAGGTATATTGAGAGGACGAATTTCCTGGAGTTCCATAAAATGGTAAAATTGTTTTGGGGATTTTCGAGTGATCGGAATATTCAAATGCCATTTTTGTGCCACTCGGAGAAAACCACATTGCCTTGATGGAGCTGAATAAATCATCTGAAAGGAAAACAAAAATTCCAAGTAAATAAAGCACTGGTTTATTTTTTTTTCGTTTCAGATTGCAATTATTTTTAATTTTTCTTTTATCGAGGAAAGCTTTTTTTTTTTCGTCAATTTTTTAAACAATTTTATGCTCGAACTATGGCTACGAAAAAGTGCATTGTAAAAAAAAAAAAAAAATGTTTTTAACTGACCCTTTTTTCCCCAGTCGGGCACACCGTTGTAAATGGTTCCGACAATTCCAGTTGTCGTGATTTGATAATCATTACTTATTTCCGCCTTGGGACGATAGTATATGTTGTTCTGGCTAACGTAGACGAGACCATTGCCCGGCGGTGCCCAAGTCGCCAATTGAAGAGTCGTCGAGTTTCCCACCGTTAATGAGGTTTCATTACTGTCGCGTGAAAAAATAGGGAGAAAAAAAATCAAAACGATTCATCAATTTTTCTTTCTTTTTTATTTTGAACAAAAGGCTTAATTGTAATAATTACTTTACCTATGGATAGGATGGATACGGTTAAGTAAAGGACTGGACGAGAGTTTAAATTTTGGAATATTAATTTATTTTGTTCACGGCAAATAAAAGAAGAAAATAATGAAGAAGAATGGAATTTAGGTCTTAAAAATTATGCCTGGAAAAGTAATTTTGATGTACATCGAGTGGATGTATCTCGGATCTGAGTAAATCGAATAAGATTCAGATAGATAGATGGAGATCCAATGAGCGAAGATTGGTCGACTCGAATGCAACTAAATCTATCGTTATAGCAGAAGATCTAGGTAGATCTACTCCAAAATATCGATCTACGTAGATCAAATTTGATCTAAGAAAAAAAAAAAAATATAGCTACGCAGATCCAAATGATTTTTTTCCCCCTGGGATTGAAGTTTTTCCCAGTTTTACTCTAATATTTTTTTCTCAATAGTCACAAAAAAAACTTTTTCGACTACTCGACAGTTTCTTTTGATAATTTTTTCTTCTTCTCTTATTCACCAATTATCGACCATTTTTCGTTCCATCACGTTATATAATAAATCTTTTGATCTTCACGAAGCTCTGAAATCCATTTTATCTGGAAAATTTGTTTACTCACAGAGTCTCAAGATTGACGATCGTGTATTGGACACTGTAGGAGTATCGATAGTACTGAAAAAAGCAGAAAAAAGAAAAAAAATAATCCAAAGTCACCGTAATATCGTAATATCGTTTCTTCCAGAGTCCTGACGAGTCACGTTCGCTTTCATCAAACTCGAATCTTCATCCCCCGGGAATGTGTACGAAAATTCCGAAAAAAAACTTACAATTCTCTTTTTTTTTGACATTCACGAACTTGAAATTCCAGTACCTTTAATAGAGTATTATTGCATGCCTTTTTTATAGAGTATTTTGCATGCATTTTTGTTTGCATGCCGAGTACGAAGTTGAGCACCGAGGCGAAGCCGAGGTGTTCACAAGGCGTACGCTGTCAATTTCAGACGCGACGGACTATGTTGCCGAACTCAACTTGTCGAATTAGGCTTATTTTTCAGAATAATAAAATCCTGGAGCTTTTTTAGCATCTTTTCATAGTAAATGGCACAAACAATAACTTATAAAATTTGCATTATTATCCCTCTTTATTTTTTTTCTTTCTAAAATTTGGCACTTTTTGAGCTTCAACTCGAAACGCTGCTCAAACTATACGTAACAGAGTAAAATTCTTCATAAATAATTTTCTAGGTAACTAAATTCTCTACAAAAAAGTCCGCGACGGCATCTATTTTAAGTTAATAATTGAGGCATGGGAGTCGTCCAAAGTTGTAAAAATAATTTGAAAAAAAAAACCATCTCAAGTAGGTGGCTTCATTCGAATTTAGTTATAAATAACGTTTTTGAAGCGGTCATGGCTTTCTCGTTGTGACGTATGAATTATTTATGCATTTTTAATTCAACGCTAACGCGGTGATATGCAATTTACCAACCAATGGGTCTACTATTCTGCGATTTCACAAAAATCACACTTCCTCGTCACGCCACTTCGGACACTTCCCACTCATCCGCTATTGATTTTTCCTGTATGCTGTTGCGGACTTTTTGATAGAAAATTTAATTCTCTACAAAATTGTTCCCGTGAAATTTTCTCTATCTTGAATAGTTCGTACAGCGGTTGGAGTTGAAGCTCGGAAAACGTGAATTTTGAATTTTTTTTTTTTGCAACATAAACGTGAATATTTCAAAAACTTACAGGACTAGGGTGACTGAACCAGTGAATGAACGCATAAGCCTTTTTTCTATTTCGATAAAGCCGTATAATTTAACTTATTACGAATTTCTTTATGAGCTAATTAGATCTTATAGAACAATGTTCACAGGATATAAAAAAAAATATTCGAAGTGCCCTGTTCGCAAGGATTTTGTAAAAAAAAAATATAATGAACGAAATTACCAATTTCCCAGTGAATGAACAAAAATTCCAATGAATGAACTCATATCTTTCCAGTGAATGAACGTACAATGGAACCAGAGATGCGTACGCATACTCGTGCGTTTTGAGGTTATGAAAAGCCTTTTCAACGCTCGTTCAATCACTGGAAATAGGTTAAAAAGCTGGACCAGTGAATAAACGGCCATATATCGCAAACAATATTGGGTTTTTGACCAATAATTCATTAATATAATTGAAGCTTAGCAATGTATAACGTTGAAAAAATTATTGCATATCTTTTAAAAAGATTTATCGAGGTGATATGGAATATTCTGGTATTCGATGCACAGTCAGATGGTTATAACAACATGGCTGTCTCTTATGAATATGCGCCCCAAGTACGAAAAAAAATCCATAGCATCGCAAATCTTTCACAGCGTCAAATAATATCACTACTAGATGTTTTCTCAGAATTTTCACTTCATTATGAATACAAAATTCTTCATAATAATAGAATCATATCTCTGTCGTTTAATTAAAATACTAAGCCTGTTCATTCACTGGTAGGTGTTCATTCACTGGTTCAGTCACCCTATATTGCTATAATTTTTATACGTTGTTATCAATGCCATTTACTATTGAATAGCGTTGCAAACGGAACCTCACAGTTCTAATTCTGATTTCGAGAGCATAAATTGACTGACCGAGATGAATGAGGATTTGACATTATAGCACCACTGAGCCCTGACTGTGTACAAGCATAATAGGGACCCTCCCTCGGACGACTCGTCCCGCAAACAAACCGAGGAACATCCTCAAGTCCCTCGTCCTTGATCTTCGAAAATCCGTTAATCCTCGATGACCGCATTCGTCAAAGATTAATTATATATAGCGATGGAGATAGGGGATGGCTACGCGCACAATTACAGATGTTTATACGATTCGCATTGATCTCTCGTCGTTATATGTAAAGTCATGTGTATTATAATCGTATTTATATCGCTTCGTGGAGGGCATTGTAGGACAATGTCATATGCCGATTTAAATTCTACTCTGGGCCGCCGAGGATTGCTCGCTTCGGCTGTTGTTCATTGTCTCTGCTCATCGCGGTTCTTCCCCCTTCCATTGTTCATTGTTGACATATGTATATATATTTCTAGTCAGGCAGCTATAACGCTTATATGTCTACTATATATGCCTTAAATATTTACTCTCGACTAGCGCTGTTCCAGTGCATATACACCGGAGCTTTTCAACGCTCGAAACACCAATAGAACGTTATATACGATTGTCTTCTGATGAATCGTGAGTCTAATCACGCTGGGTGTTCGAAAAAAATGTATATTTGAACAAACGTAAGGGAAAAAATCTGAATGGGGTCAATTGCAAGTTAAGTGACTCAAGAAGTATTATTATTATTATTGGTTATTATTATTAAGACGTGATAAAAAAAATCGTACGGCTGACCTAGTACACTAGGACCTCGATTCAATGGCCCTCGATTTAATAGACAGTCCCCACCAAGTCGCATTTATCGATCGGTTTTTCGCACGGTGGGAGATGGTGGGGGACGCTTAAAGTCTCCACGATCAGGCCCGATGCGCAGATACAGCATGGGCGGGCATACGCTACCTCGATTTAAGAAGGTGCGATGCGGAGCCGGTCCCGCCACTATGGCCGTTAAATCGAGGTCCTAGTGTGCAACTTTTAATGGGACGAGTGTATGAAAATTTTTAAATCCGAATCGATGATACTTGAATGATAAATCACAGGTCTTTATTATATTCTTTTCCAAAAGGATATATGCTTTATAATATTTTCGACGATTCGTACAATTTAATTATTTGGATAGTTTTTTTTTTATTTAAGCAAAAGGAAGTCTCGTGTAAAAAAAAAATTACACACACTTTATAGGACTCTCGGAGAGGATAAACTGACAATGAGATTTTCTTGGTCAAAGTTGGCTCTTCGATGGCACAACTCGATTTTTATTCGACGAATCGTACTCAAATTTTGATTACATCTTCATTAATCCGTATATCTTCTATCATAGGATCTAGATTTTTGTCTTTTATACTTATACATTTTTTTTTGCATAAGAAAAAAATTATTTTCCAGAATCTTCAATTTCTACTACCCGATAATTTTGTTTTCTTAATAAAAATACGAGGTGCGTTTTTTAAAAATGTAAATTACTCACAGCTGGGGGAAAAAATTGTAAAAATATAGGGACCAAGCCGATGAAAACGAACGGAAAATTTTGCGCCAATTTCAAAATTTTTTTTTTTAATTCTTATCGCTTCAGCGCTGTACTCACTTTTTGATAGTTGGACGCTAACAGAAGGTATTTTCGATCGAACGAAAGTTTCCGATCGAAGCTGGAATTTAGTGCCTGAAAGCGTCGTGAGAATAACTGTTAACTGGAGTAATGAGATAGTTTTTTATGGCTTTTTTATGCGCACATTATATATATGTCGCGCTCCATGTCAACTCAAGCCACCCCGTTTTTATTTTTGATCTCCAAAAAATTCTTCAGTTTGGCAATTTCGAAGGACAATATATCCATGAAATTTCACCAAAATTTCATCCCCCACACTAATTTTTTCGAGGAAAAAAAAAAAAAATCCAGTTTGGGCATTTCGAAGGACAATAAATCCATGACATTTCACCAAAATTTCATCCCCGCTCATTATCGTTGGTTCTCGAGATAATGATTAATGAAATCTCAATTTTGTAAAAATTATAACTTCGTAACTGCTGATCGGATTTAAACGATTAAAAAAAGAATATTTTTTTATTTTTTTACCCTTTTCGAAAAAAAAATATGCCGTCATCGAATAAAAGCTCGTTAGACAGTTTTCGGGGTATATTGATAAAAAAATTTTTTTTCCATTTCACTGGTGCCCTCTTCCATCTTAAAAAAATCCCATCGAGTTGCATATTGCCTCGCTCTATCAGGAAAAAAAAGTGAGTGGAATTCCGGGTTGCCCTTTTGTAGAAAAAAAAAAATCGAAAAATTACTCCGAGAACTTTCTCATGAGCTTTTCTTCGATGACGGCATATTTTTTAATCGCATAAATCCGATCAGCAGTTACGAAGTTGTGATTTTTACAAAATTGAGAATTCATTAATCATTATCACGAGAATCAACGATAGTGGGGGGATGAAATTTTGGTGAAATGTCATGGATATATTGTCCTCCGATATTTCCATACTGAAGAATTTTTTCGAGTCTAAAAAAAAAATGGGGTGGCTGAGTTGACATGGAGCGCGACATATAAATGTATTTTTATGAAATTTTAATATCTCGCGAAGCGAAAGTCAACATTTCGTTCGTGGTCCGAACCAAAGGACGTCGTCAGCTCGAACGATAATACGGTTCGCATAAAAGCAAAGTATCCGCGATGAGTCAATTTTTTTTTTTCCAGATAAATAAGAATAATGATAATTTAACGAAGTTGAAATGAATGAAATTGCAAGTAAATCTCAAGATGTTCGAGTAAATTTTATATTTTCGTTGAAATTCGAGAAAATGTTGTTCAAACAAAAAAATTATTTAACAAATCATCAGTATTATTGTTATTTTTTTTTTTTTCGTGTAAAATGAATTTATTGATTTTTTTCAGGATATCCTCTTTTTTTTAAATTTTTTATTTTGAAATTTCGAGAAGTGAATGAAAATTCTTAAATTTTGGATATTTTTTAGTGGAAAGGTTGCATATTGCACTGAAAGGGTTTCCGGCTTATCGAACGTGTAGTTTCGTTCACATAAAGCCTTAAAAACAATTCTAAAATAAGAATTTCAAAAAAAAAAAGGGGAAAATTCTGAAAAACCGTTAAAAAACAAAGAAAAACTCAACGAATTTGATTGATCCAAAAAGATAACAAAAAAGTCTGATTTTTCGTTTAACACTTTTTTTTTAAACCAATTTCTCAACAATTTTTCGGCAATATAGATAAACTATTCAAAAGTTCTCAAAATTTTCACAAGTCCTTTTAAAATTATCATCGAATCACACTTTCGGTTGAGAATGTATACGCGAAGCATCATTAACAAAACAAAATATAACGAATATTATATTTACGACTGAATGGAAAAAAAATTAAAATTAAAAAAAAAATTGTTACACTCACCGCGTTGGAGGCTCTCAATATGTATCTCGGTAAAGACGAGGTAACATTGAATATTATCAAATTTTTAATATCGTCGCGATAAAGAATCTCGTCATCTGGAAATAAATAATAAATGGATTCTCGTATGACGGAGGGGGAAAAAAAAAAAAAAAACGAGAAACGTTATATTGTACGGGCTTTTTATACATAATCCGGAGTGAGCAAAGCCTTATTTTCATGCAAACGACGAATGGTTTTTCCAGTGCAAGGGAGAAACTCGAACCGATGCAATTTTAAAAGCGGTATATATGGAGATAGGGGCAAAGATTGCAGATGGCATTAAGTTAGTCCTTGCACTTCGGCACTCGTTGGAAGAATTTCGTGAATTGGAAATATTTTAATCGTGAAACACTTTTTTGCTTGAGACTGCAAATTTTCAGATTGGGCTTGCCAACTTTTTTCGCAAGAAATATCGAAATTTCAAATCGCCGTTTTAACACAAGATGTACGAAAAAGCTCGCTGCAAGTTCAATCGAAATATAAACTTGCTTGAATACCGGATAAGTGATACATTTGATAAACAATTTTTCTTTGCACGAAATTATGACGCTTTTGATAGATTGCATAAAAAAAATGAAAAAAAAACTTCCAAGACCTCTTCTACGAAGTGTTGCAATTAATTAACGCGGATTTTGAATTATTTATCAGTATCAAACTGTACACCTCTGTTATTTTCGTACAATGTAAAAAATGAAAAAAAATCGACGGTATTGGAATTAAGTGAAGACTTTATGTGAATTGAATGGTATTGATTTGGATAAGATATAATTTATTTTATTCAAGCAGACCTCTACCTAGGATGACCATCAAGCGAACGATTCGCTTGATGGCCTAGCCTAGTGATGATCTATCTTGATTCCCATAACTTCTCTATTTTATTCTAATACCATCAATTTTCCATTTTTCTCGGTGCATTTGATGAAATTATATTAATCATCAAAATTAATTAAGAGGACTTGGAAGGCTTGAAATGAATTTGAATAAAATAGACCTCTACTAGGCTGACCATCAACCAAACGATTTGCTTGATGGCCCAGCCTAGTGAAGATCTATTTTGATTCCCATAGATTCTCTATTTTATTTTAATACTATCAATTCTTCCATATTTCTTCGGTGTACCCGATGAAATTTCATTAACCATCAAAATCAATTGATACTTGCGTTGATCATTCAATATATTTATTACAAAATTTCCAACAGCCAAGGGGAAATAATTCAAGGGACTAGTCAATTGGATGACGAAAAATCAAAATTACGTTTAAAAAACATTAATTCAAGCGTTAAAAGACATCTTCATAGTTATTCAAAATTCTGAAAACTACTTTTTACGTGTAATAAGATTTTAGAGCTTTCTCCAACGAATTTTATTTCTAAAGTAGTCGATCACACGACCATTCTGCCACAAAGACTACTGCGGGGAAAAAAAGCATTGAAATCCGAAGTGGAATAGCTCCTGGTAACGATTGCAGTAGATTGATTATATATCGCTTACCGCTGATCCAGGTGCCATTGAAGCTGTAAGGCGCGAGTGAGTATTGGAGAAACTCGTTGAGGGTGACAGCGGCACCGGTGGCTGGTCCGGCTTTTCGTGATCCCGCCAAATCGGCAAAAATACCAAACAGCAGAATAATAGCCGCGATAATCAGACCAAGAACGACTATTCTTACCAGTCCACCGGCCAGCAAACGTCGCCAATTTCGACGTTTGTTTTTCGTCATTGCCTCCTGAAATTATGCAAAAAAAAAAAAAAGAAAATGGAATTCTTAATTCACGCAGCCATTTAGGTTCTTCATGACGGAAGCTTTCTGGACAAAAAAAGTTTTTTCCTCTCTCGTAGATATAATCTGAAGTTCTCGAGTAATGTTGTGACAGGCTTCCCTTTTAGGAGGAATTAAAAAATTCGTGTAAACGCTTCAACGAGCGAGATGCAAATTTTCATAGACGAGTTCTCCGAAAGTTCATGACATTTGTAGGATAATTTACAGCGAGTTTATCGTGTTCATCAAACGGATAAAATCACTTCGTTATATCAGAGGTAGTTAAAAAGGGGGATCGGAATCATCGATCTGAAAGGCAATCATGAAACACGTATTATAACGCTTCCCCGTATTAACAATATTTGTTGATCTCTCGAAAATTGAATCGTTTCGAGTTCTTCAGGCCGTTTTATCGAGCAGATTGAAACGGGCTTCAATGGCCCCCGAGGTCTCGTGAATATTAATGTCAAAGGTGCGTGTATATATACGCCCAATGATTCATTATTCGGGTACATTATTATCATTTTCTCTCTTCCTTTCTCTTCTTTGATTATCCATTAATTTTCCAATTCGAACGATTCCATTTAAAAGAGTAATTATTTCTCGAATGGAATGCCATCATTTGTCCAATTCGTAATTTTAACGAGCCCGCAAATATGTACACTACACTGCAAATCCAAGCGTGTAGTTTTTACACACTTATGTGTGTAATGTCTTTTAGTCACTTTTTACTCACTTTCACGTGTGTAATTCTACAAAATAACACCCTTAAAGTGGGTAATTCTACAAAATAACACACGTGAAAGTGAGTAAAAAGTGACTACAAGAAATTACACACATAAGTGTGTAAAAACTACACACTTGGATTTGCAGTGTAGTGCTCTTTGTACCTAGCTCGTGAAAATTTGACCGCCTTCATCCACGCAGGCCACAGTTTAATTACTCGGTTGACAGGTTTTATTACCGATATGCCAGAGATTCTCAACGCCTACAGCGACGTTTTCACAAAATTTTGAACACTCCCATACTTTTTTTTTCATTATTTGCGAGAGTAAAAAAAAAATCTTATTTGCCAGTCTGTATCCTACACCTGTTTTGTCGTCTAATTTTTTTTTCTGTACGTCCTGACGAGTTTGCTGTTCGACATAGAACCGTCGAGAACAGCGATATCAAATAATACTGCTCTTAATAATGCTGTAATACTTAATACTACTGCTACTTAATTATTACGTAATACTTAATATTATTACTGCAATTTTACTACAATATTACTGCAATATTACTACAATTATTACTGCAATACTTAATACTTATTGCTACTTAATAATACTGCAATAATAATGCTCTTGCAGTCTTGTACATGCAAAAGTCTCACTCTGTTTTCTCGATCTCTTAAAAATCAGGGTCAAAGTAAAAATATTATCCTTTTTAAAACTTGAGCAATTTTTTAAATTTCACTCTATAATTATATTAGCGCGAATTCAAAAGGAACAGTTACGATGTAGTTTTTTTTTTTTTTTCAAGTTTAGAAAAATGTACAGGGAGACATTTTTCATACTTTAGATTTGATTAGAGCCCTATTTTAAAAAAATAATCTGGTAAATTTCCTATCTTACTTGAGAATATTTTGAGTCAAATTTGACTCGATGATTTCGCAGAAGATTTTTTAGAGAAAAAAAACACGCTCACACTCGAACCTACATTGTAATTTTGATCTAACTTTACTTTTTTGGAATTTTCCTCTTAGTACCCATCGACAAATTTGATGCTTAAAATTTTTATCAGCATTGAGAACTTTGTCCTAGCCTTGAAAGCCTGTACATATTTCTTTTTTTTTGTCAATTCGACATTGATTTCACTGGGAAACCACATACCTATACTTTTTCAAAGCGAAATATCTTCGAATTGTTAAAAATACATTCTCATACTAGCCAATAATCGAATTACTGTCTCATACAAGCTTATAATTCCAATTAAATTTTTTCTTTACTCCTTCACGAAGTTTAATTTAACGTAAATATATATCTTCCACTTTACTCTTGCTTCTCTCGCCTCCTTGTTTTTTATTCATTGAATCTGATCGAAGTAATTGTAATTTATTTGGAAATTGATTAGAATTACTTATATTGTAATTAAAATAAAAATCATTCTGTCCCCGTTACAATTAATCGGGTTGTAATTTATTTTAAATGCATTGACTTTAGACAATTGTACGAAATTTTTAACTCGAAGAAATTTTTTTTTATAATGTGATATAAATTTTTAATATTGGTTTATATAATTAATAATATTATTAACAATCTCGAACGATCGATCATTTATAATTTTTTATTACAATTTTGCCCAAATACGCTTTCAGGCAGACAAGAAGCCTCGCATCAATTTTGATGTCAGTTTGATTCTATATCGACTGTCGTTACACTAAAGCGGCACTTAAAGTCTCTTAGAGTTATGCATCGAGTGAAAAAAGGAATATGCCCATTGTCCCACTAAAGGATTTCAGAGCACACACACACACGCACTCCTCGGTACTACTCTACGATGTATATAAATTTTATGAAAAATTCAAAAAGTCGAAACACGAAATGCCTCGAACGCGTTCTTTTCAACTTCTTTCATTGTTCATCCTCGTGGTGAAATAATTTTCACTCTGCCCTCGAGTAATAAAGTTCAATTGATTTATTTTTCAAGTTTATATTTTCAAAAAAATTCCCATCGGAATGAACTGACGAAAAAAAAAAACATTTTTATAATTTGCAAGATTTTTTTTTTAATAAAAAATTTTATAAAATATAATTAACACTTTCACGACCGATTTCCTAACTTACGAATTTCAGAAGAGCACAGGCATTTTTCGAAAACACGAAAATTTCATTAAATAAAAAAATCACCCCTCTTATCCATTTCCCCTCCAGCATTTTATTTATAAAAGTTTTAGCACGAAAGGTCAAGGTCGTTTAAAGACGTTTATTCGACCAAGATAAATGTACTGTAGAAATTTCGTGAGGTTTGACCATATGTAATTTCGGTATTTCGGAGACAATAACAAGTTCGTACAGACTTCCGGTTGGTGCCTCGGGGCAAGTGGACGTGTGGGAGAGTGCTGGGAAAAATAGCGGTGAAAAAAGTGGTTGTGAGGTCGGGACATGGTCAAACGAGGCCATAAAAGTGAAGTGGGACGGTGGAATCACCAGGAAGTGTTGGCAAACATTGGGGTGCATTACTAAAGGTATTAGAGGGAATTGAAGAGGCCGGCACAAAATTTGGAGGTTAGATGGAAGTGTGGCAAACACTGAACTCTAATAATACTGGAACGTGCGCTGGCTATACTGCACATGGAGAAGGAGCGTATCGAGAGAGATAGCTCGCAAACTATCTTTTTCTCTGTCTAATCGTGTGACGCACGCGCACTTGAAGGTGTTGTATAGGCGCTTCAAAAAGTTTATCCCGCTGAATTCTATTACTCTATCGAGAGTGTACCGAGAACTGAGAGGCAATGCTCTTTTTTTTCTCTTAATATAACTATAATGACGCACGAGGAATTCAAGAATTGACGGCTAATAATTGGAAGTAGATATGTATACCTCGGTGACGCTCCGATATAAGCAAGATCTGAAATCGAGGAATAAACTTTTTGACTGTACTGTACAGACAGAGACCAAGATACCAACAAGCGTCGTTCGTGGCTATCTCTCTCGATACGGTCTACCAGCGGCAGGGCACGTTCCAGTATTAAGGCCGTCCTCTAGTTTCTCGGGTCGAAAAAATCGAATCGCGAAAAGAGAAGACAGAGCAGCTCTGCGTGACTTCCAAGAAGAAGAGGAAGGCCTATTGTATGGTCCAGGCATAGCAGATTGACGGTGAGATGAAATTTTTAGTATAAATCACATGCGCGAACTTTCAAACGCGTTTTTCTCGAAACACCATTTTTCGAAACGGTAACCACGATATTTCATAAACTATTGCACCGATCTTGTTCAAATTTATACAGCATCTTTAATATGTTATAAGCCAGCGATTGAACTAGGATTATCATGATTGCTTCGATAGTTTTTTTCGTACGAGCGAAAAACTTAAGAAAAAATGAGTAAAAAATAGAATGTAATTTTCAAAAGTGTATAAAAAAGTCAATTTTTGTAATTTAGAATTCACTCTAGTTCAATCGCTAGTCTTGAATATAAAGATTAAAATGCCGTTTGGTTTTTTGATTTCAGATAAGCAGAACAGCCGCAATCTTGGTCACCGTCAAGCACCTCTTTTACTTGATGTCTTCCTGTCGGCCACTATAACTGCTATTCTATTGTATATTTTGACTTCAAAAAATTTGTAAAGCTTATTTAAATGTTAATAAAGATTATGCAAAAATAATGAGATTGATTATTTCGATGCTTTGCCCGTAAAAAAATTATTGAAAAAGCCATAAAAAAAACAGCCGAGAAACTAGAGGACGGCCTTAAGAGAGACAAGGAGGAAAGAAGAAATGGGAAGCGAGACATGTGGAGGGGGAACAACGCAACGGACGAGTGACGTGGAAGAGCGGAGTGGCAGGTATCACACGGGGTAGATTGTAAAAATGTATTTTTTTTCACTTTCTTTTTATTTTTATACTGAAGAGAAATCTTTTTTAAGGAAAAAGTTACTTAGTTACCTACATTTCATTTCATTATAGTTACTTAGTTTCATACATTTCGCATATTCATAACACTATAAAACAGTTATGGTTTCTTATTATTCTTAAATATTACTTCTTATCTTCATATTTCATTCGTTAGGCACCACATACCCTATCACGTTCCTGTCGTGATTTCTCAAATAATAAGGCTACATATAAAAAAATTATACTACTCGCCATAAAATTACATGGATATCGAAGATTGAATTTTAAGGTTTCTTACTTTCGCGGTTTTTCGTACAAAAGAAGGAGCCGCGCTCTAGCGACGAATTTCGCATTCGTCTGTTCGATTGAATTTTTAAATTTTAGATGGAATGGCTCATTCACGTCCTTGACCTTGAAAGTTTTTATAAACATGTTGAATCTCGCCTCATTAACGTTGCTTGCTCGCTGGGTGCTATACATGTGGCAAATGAATTTATTGAGAACTGATTGTGAGAATACCGCATCCCTTGCAAATTCCGATAAGTTGTAATCCGATAAGTTTGAAAAAGCTTCCTTATATTCCGTACTTTTCTGTAGTAGTGAAAACGGCCTGTTCTTCCCTTTTTTGAAGAATGCTGGGTTGTAGTCACAACCAGTCGTTGCGTGAAATCCCGGTAATGCTTTTGACATTGCTTCGCCTAAATTACTATGTAATGCGGTTATATCAATGAATCTTTGAGTATTAGCAACGCCAGCATCCATCCAAATATGCTCAGAGTGGCTCAAGTGGTTCATGTTACCCAGCATTATGACCAAGATATCTGTGCCTGAGCATTTGATCACAGAGTTCGCATCGAAGTTAATATTGCAAACATGATATGCTATTTTAGTATCCGCATCTTCGTGGCTCTCACAAGATAATTGTTCGTCTACGTTTAGAGGTTTTTACTTGGCCATTTCTAACAGCATAAATAAGATCTGCAGCAAAAGATTTAACTTTCCGCAAACTGTCCGAGCTTTCTCTGCGTTTACGCCTTGTGCCACCTATCAGTGTTATCAAAAAATCTTGCAACTCTTCTGGAATCGAGCATTTACCATTGATTAAATCTTGTGTTGTTAGATTATCTGGCAATGCATTTTTTTTATGTCGAAAATTTTGTTTCGAAGAATAAGCGCTGCGTCTAGAATGTGATCTGTTTCTTTTAAAGATGACTAAACCGAATCATCCACGACAACGTCTGTCCGCGTAACAATGTTGCGATTGTGAAGATGAATGATTTTTATTTGCTTATCAAATGTTTTCACAATTTTCTCCTTCAAATGTTGTGAAGTAATTAGCTTCTTTTGAGACTCAGAGTCCCTTTCTATAATATTCGTCGCAAAGTAATATTGTAGAAGTTGCACAAAAAATTCAAAAAGAGGCATTTTTCTCTCTGCACTACGCTATCTTCGATAAAAGTGCATACTTCGTCATACGCCATCTTGTGAGAATTTCGTGTTCTGTGCCAAGGAGTGCCTTTTCGTTTTGAGTTCACAGCTGATTCAAATTTATTGTTATAAGAGACTCTGCAGTTTGTGTGGTATCTAAATATAGTAGTGTAAGCGACAATATTAACGACGGTAGATATTTGCCGGGTCGCCTCGCACTCGAGGCGAGATGACGCGATAACGAAATATGCCGGAGCGGGGTAGGAGAAAGAAAACACGAGATGTAACCGCATGAGTATGATATTATATATGATAATGATTTATTATAATACGATGACCGACCAGCAACCGTCTCCCACGATCTCACCAACGCTCTCCTCGCTAACAGTGACCGAACACGAGGGACTTGATCTCCTCTTCCTCTTAATTTCGCTCGCCACGTGTATCTCCGTTCCTGGCCTTGTCAACACTAACGCTCCACCATCTCTCTCTCTCCCGTACTGCGTCACGCGGCCGTAAGCCAATATGGCCGACAGCATCACGCGTGCCCTATAGCGCGAATATTCGAACCGACTAAATCGCCAACAGTAGTGTTGTTAATTTTCTCTAACAATTCAAAATCATTTAATTCGGTCGTCCACAAGTTTATATTATCTTCAAAAGAAGTCTTTGCGACGGTACGCAACGGACTTTCCTTACCCTTTATGGTTAGTCGGGCTTTGTCACAAAATATACATACTTTTATAATCAATTGAGCACTGCATGTGGCCGCATCCTTCAATTGCGTCAATGACTGTTGTTCTGCACATATTTCGAGACTTTCTTGAATGTTTTGGGAAGAGGTAAATGGCTGCGATGATACTAAAGACGTGCTAGGTATTTCAATCGTTTCTGTATCGAAATATTTGCATTTCAATGCTGTAAAATTTTTGTAACACTTATGGTGATACCCTTTCGTGAGACTTAAATCAGACGGTAAATCAATATCGCCGTATTTCAAATTATTTTCTAAGCGTATATTCTTCACGTTGTAACATTTTTCCAGAGTGTTTTCATTGAACAATATCACTTTATCACTTTTGCTGCGACAAACTACACAAACTGGCAAAGCTTCAAACATAGTTATACGAAATATCGATTTAAATTTCTAGATATTTGTGCACGGAATGTCTTTAAATGACTGTGGGCTCTGACTATAATATGTAACCTAACGGTCGGGACCTTTCAACACTGACTGATAGTTCATCTGCTGTAGTTGCGCGAAGGCAGAGGGGGAAGAGAGGTATCAAGATGAGACTCGATAGTAACCTCTAGGCCGCCGGGATTTGGGCACTGTATTTTTATGTGCGTCTAACTTATTGCTACTGGAGAGCGTCTTGTATAAGATTTTCCGGCGCTCTAGAGGTTCATACCTGGCCTTTAACTCTCTGAGATGGGTATTCTAAGAAAATCTGGGTACAACGAGCATTTTGAAAATGTATTTCAGAATTAAATATTCAAGATATTAAGATGGTACCGTGAAAAACGTGTCGTGAGGCCGAATATTTCGAAATAACAATAAAAAATAGTGTATAATAATAAATAATTATGAATAATAATTAATAATATATATGCTCAGCTCCCTCTATAACAATATAACGAAATAAATTTCTGGTAATCGAAAATAACTGTAGCGCCCGTTCTCAAATCTGCGCGGATTTATCGCTCTTTGTCGTTGTCTTCCAGGGTCTTCGGGTCAAGATTTTTGTCTGCTCTTCCGTATATAGAATTTGGATGACTTCCTGTAAATATTTATTTTTGTTCCAACCATTATGGTATGATGTAAGTTATACACATTTTCACGTGCCTTTATTGCTGTCTGCCGCGATTTTCCAGCTACCAAATTTTCTGCCATTTTTACTATTCAACTCAAAATATCATTCCCTGCTGCCACACCAAAAACTAGCGCTTATGATATGACGTTTTTCAATTGATTCTTTTAACCCTTTGCGTCCGTCCCGCCGCGCTTTCCAGCACTGGAGGCTAGGCAGACTTACAAATCAATTATCAACGATGTTAAGAGTGTATGATAAGATGAAAAATTTTGTTTATGAAATGACGTTACTAAAATGTTCACCAGCTCTTAGACTAGTACAAATCATGCTCTTCTATGGCGCCCTGCCGCGCTCTTTAAGTTAGTATATCTCTATCTCTTTCTCTCTAACAATGAGAGAAGCAGGGTACTTCATCTGTTTCTCATCGTGTCAAAGGTTCCGGTTTCGAATTTCGATACGAACGTTTAAAGTTGAGTTCATTGAATAAATGAATGAAGATTCTTATTATCTTGTAAATTTTGATTTCACACGTGTTTCAAGCTGATAAAAATTTTGTCACGCAAACTATTTCATGGTAAATCTAATTATCTACACAATATGTCTTTTCATTTGCTCTCTTTTACCGCTCACTGTACAGTTTAAAATAAAAATTTTTAAATTGATAAGTTTCTCCATAGGAGAATTTTTCCATTTTAGCTCGCAAAAACTTTTATAATTAATTTGAGTTCCCCTGTTTTGAAACGTAGTGAAACACACTAGAAGTGGGCTATCGGAGAATAATCCCTTTCTACCTGAACAATAAAACTTTACCAACTGTACAATTTATTGCTGGTAAATGAAAATTTGAATTGTTGTGCCCTACGGCTACACCGCGTGATTGATAATTTTTTCACTACTTCTCCCTGTACCCAGAGAGGAGCCGTACAATCATTACAAAAAATTTCCAAATTATAATAAAACGAATTCCTATGAACAAACTCTAGAGCAATTTAAAATGATAACTGCTTTTCAATTTCTGTTTCAAACTATATTCTAAGCAGTAAATGATATAGAGATAATCATAACACGTATCGTGTAAATAATTGAATTTTCTATCAAATAGTTTGCGTGACATAATTTGCATCAGCTTCGAACACGGGTCAGATAAAAATTTACAAGGTAATAAGCATCTTCATTCATTTATTCAATGCACTTTAAACTTTCGTATCGAATACAAGATGAACATTTAGGTGTATAGCAGTTTCGACCTTTTTTTATAGAAAATTTGATTATCTAAAAAATGAAGCCTAAAACAGCTTCCCAACTTGCTTGTACAGTTTTCGAGATATTTTGGTTAGTGTTGTGTTGGAAAAATTCAAACCGAATGAGTCACCTTTTAGAATTTTCCTACCGAGTTCCGGTTTCACGAAGCTTTATTTGAGGCTAAAAACTAACTTTTCGACGGGTACGTAGGAAGAAAAAAAAATAAAAGTAAAAAAACTGGCCTAGCATATGTAAATATATAAACCACGCGTACATACATATAATACATATATAATATATATAATAATATATGCGTATATACACATATACATTAGGGTGTGTCACTTTAGGGCGATATTTTTTTTTTTTACTTATCACCTGAAAAGTCTTGATTTTATATCTAAAAAACACCCTCGCGCAAGGAGAACGCTGTCAAAAAATATTTAGAGGTAGCTCAACGGCATTGAAGTTTTCCCATTTGATTAACATGGGAAATTCGTTTTTTTTTTCACTATTATTGGTCCTCCAAAGTCTGACTAAATCGTGCGGTATTTTCCCAATGGGTTTTCAAAGAGAATCGAATTCTGTACAGAAAACTTCTTGACTCGCATCTGTAAAATCAACGGCTTACGAGTATTTAATGTGCAAACCTCATTTTCTACGAAAATATCTATTTGACTTGTTGTCAAATAATGATTTTATAAAAAAAACTAATTTTTCGATAACTTCCCTGGTAGATTGTATGACTCACTAAAAACCGTAAAAAGGACCGCGGTCATCGATGGTTCTTTTTGGACAAAAAATATCAATAAAATACCAATAACCTAAAAAAGAACCGTTCGTAATATTTCGCGAGCACCTAAAAAACTACGAGCAACCACCAAAAGAACCGTACTAACCGTACTAACTCGTGTTTATACATAAATGTATAAACACGAAATAAATATAAATTGTACATAAATGTGCATATATGGCAAAACAGCAATCTTATTCCTGATCCTGTTATTCTCTTCCATCTTGTGTTGACCGAAAAATGTGCGATCTCCACGTGTAAACTCCCAACTTGGTGCTGGTAAAATACTTGCACATATAGCTTTTTTCTCAAATACGTGTAATTTAATTCGTTCCGTACTTGCTCCATATATGTAGAAACGTGCAGAATTATTCGGATGCTCCACGATTTACGGCTAAAGTTCCATAAACAACGTTGGTAAAATACCTATGATTTCTCACTTCGCAGCGTATTCACATATCTTTTTTTGCAAATAATAAAGCGATATTTGTGATTCTACTATTATGCCAAGAAATTACGCACCATAACCTCATGAACTTGCTCTGATAATAATCAAAGTATTATTAAAACTATATTCTCTGTCCGATTCTCGTTAAAGTTTTATTGTCATCCAAGGAAAATAAAGTCGAAACTTTTAATTAATTTTTCTGTAAAACAATATTTTCATTGCACTTTGTACTCTTTTTAGGGATTAACACATTTCCCCGAGAGCATCTGCCAAATGTGTGCACGCGGCAGTTCTTCGAACGTAAGAAAAGGGACCGCAAATTGAAACTTGCACATTGCTTTCTCATAATTTTTGTTCTCTCAAAAATGTCCCTCTATGAGCAAGTAGCTCAGCTCAGTTTTGATATCCTCGAGGAGGAATCTCCAATGCTCAAAAATGATAAACAAATTTGTACATTTTTTATTTTTTCTTTAGCCCGACAGAGCTCGTCCGATTAATATTTTTTAAAAATTTTCTTTCGAAAAATTCAAAATCTCATAACATCTAAATCCTCTTATCGATTCACTTTAAATTGAATACAAAATATCCTTGCAAACTCTTCAAGTTGCGTGGAAAAATTTCAACACGATATCTCGAAGTTTCCAATTGGTCGGAGGGTCCCTGCGGCCATTCCTCAAATTCAAAATCTCATAAATTTTTACACAAAAAATTGCACCAAGCACAGAGATTCCTCCGGTCGTGTGATGAATTTTCAGAGCTCGTCGTCTCAAATGATTCTCGATGAGCAATAATACAATACACATGAATGTACGAAAGTAGGGCTTTATTCAACCGACGGACGTACGAGGAAAGAACAAATTAATATTATATAGATGCTAATAGTCAGAAGTCGAGGAGTCAGTTGTCGCGTGTAAAATCGTCGCGGATAAACTGTAAGTGAAAACTGTAAGTGAAGGTTTTCGACCTCGGTGTGACCACAAAAGTAGCGAAATAGAGAACTTGCATTATTTTCAATTTTTAAATAATTCCAAAGATAATTATTCATAAAAATCATTTGCATAAGTTATTTCAGTTACTCATCATTATTCAATTATACCAGCTTGAAAATTGAGTTGCATTTCAAATGTATATCACATAAGCGGTGTTGACAAATCAATTTTTTTTTTTTTTTAAATACCCTAAATCACATGACAGTGACGTCACAGCACCCCAGTGCAGCAGTGCCTCTAGCGGTAAAATTAAGAAACTCAAGCAGCTAATCATTCCTAACCCAAAAAATCTTCGTAATTCGTAAATATGTAGTCTGTAAATAGAGTTAAAAAGATGACTAATGTACCTGAACAATCGAAGAAAGTGTACGAATATTGTTTTGTACCATGTTTAAAAAAAAACAACTGTATCAACAACAGAAAAAGAGTTTATTAGCGTTAGGAACATCTCTAAATCTATTCTTGGCAAATTTGCAGATGCCGCTTTCGTGTATCCTTGATTAATTTTTTTTTTAAGTTACAGCACACCCTATAACGTATATTACAACCTTACCCTAGTATCGAGGGGTGTTGTGACGTCACTCGGCCCGCAGAGCGCGTAAATTTCTTAAAATTTTTACATTTTAAGAAATAATAATTTACTTGCTCAAAGAAATTAATGCAATGTTTATTAACTTCAGAAAATATTTAACTACGACAGGATGATAAAAAAAAAAGGAGAAAATCGTTTACATGCAAGTTCTCTATTACGGTGTAACCACGCAGGGTTAAAAACGTGAATATTGTCAATGATGAGCCGGTAAGTACGTATTACAAGCGAGTTCCTCAGAATGGCGAGACAGTTTCTCGTTGCCTGCCTTTTTTTTTATACAGAGTACAGAACATTTGTTTGTTTGTTTTTTTGTTATTTCCAAGTCGATAAAATCTTGGCTCTTCATCAAATCTTATACACAGCAGAACAGCGACATTTTCGTCATATCGATATGAATATATAACAACTATATGTACAGAAATAATCTGATTACATATCGTGCATAAACTATGTACAGGCTCAATGATATTTACATTTCAGTTGCGAGTCGGATTGTTCTATGACTCGTTTGGTGGGATTTTTTCTTTTTTTAAACAAAGTTACGTTTTACGAATCATCAGTGAACGAAACAACCGTCGAGGAAATTTTCCAACGAGTGGTACAGGTGCGAGCGATACTGGGCAATTCCGTGATCCTCGTCGGTGTAGGTCTGCAAACGAGTTTTAACGTTCGCACGTTTTTAATTCGATCAGATGCAAATAAATGGCAAATGAGACTCGTTCAATTCAAATTACCTGCTGCCTGAACAGTATGTCCTTCTGTTCGAGAACTTTGGCGAGCATTAGAGACTGTTGATAGTGCACGTTATCGTCCAAAGTTCCATGAATCAGGTAATAACTGTTGGATGTGATATTGTCGACTTTGTTGAGCAGCCGAGCTTTCTCGTAACCAGCGAGATTATCGGCGACGTTCGGCAGTCCCATGAAACGTTCCGTGTAAATGGAGTCTGCGATAAATTTTTAGAATTGCTCAATGCATGAAATTTGGATAAAAAAAATATAGAGAGAGAATGAGATTTTATAAAGATGAGGTAAAACTGTCGAATCATGGCTGCAGCTCAAAATGCATGAAATTTTTTTTTCTAACGCTCGTTATCACTAAATTATATTATTAAATGTAATATTATGGTGGGGGAAGATTTCCAACACCATAAAAAATATAAAAAACTGGCAATATTAAGTAATACAAATATTAGCAAATAATTTACAGTTGAGCATTTTCATACAATAGGTGGAAAGTTGAACGAGTATTCCTGACGAGTACAAAAATGATCTACCGAATGATTTGAGTACAATAAATTCTTGATAATTACCTATTTTTTAGAACAAGACTCTTATTTGCACTAAATCTAAGAAGATTGAGAATTTTTGGGGGAAAAAAGGTAAAAGTGTCGAATCAGAGCTGCAGTTCAAAATGCATGGAGTTTTTTTTCTAACGCTTGTTATCACTAAATTATATTATTAAATGTAATATTATGGTGGAGGAAGATTTCCAACACTATAAAAAATATAAAAAACTGGTAATATTAAGTAATACAAATATTAGCAAATAATTTACAGTTAGGAATTTTCATACAATAGGTGGAAAGTTGAACGAGTATTCTTGACGAGTACAAAAATGATCTACCGAATAATTTGAGTACAATAAATTCTTGATAATTACCTATTTTCTAGAACAAGACTCTTATTTGCACTAAATCTAAAAAGATTGAGAATTTTTGGAAAAAAAAAGGTAAAAGTGTTGAATCAGGGCTGCAGCTCAAAATGCATGGAATTTTTTTTTCTAACGCTTGTTATCACTGAATTATATTATTAAATGTAATATTATGGCGAGGGAAGATTTCCAACACTATAAGAAAATATTAAAAACTGGCGATATTAAGTAATACAAATATTAGCAGATGATAGCAGGTATCGAGTCGGTACCAAGATACGAGACATACACACACTCACTATAAACTATAAACTGATTGAACTAAACGCAGGAATGTAAACATCGGACAGTAGAATTTTAAGAAGAAATGAAAACAGGGACACCGAATAATAACATTGTGATAAGGTAATAACAGTATCAACGTAACAATGAATTGTGACGAGTGTATAACATCGCTTACCGATGTTATTATAAAATTTCGAAATCGGAAAGACAGTATTGTTTTTTTTTACAAAATCACGGCGCGTTAAAATGCTAAATGATTTGTGCAACTTGCGGGAATCCTGCTACTCTCAACGAGAGTAGTCTTACCTGGCGTTGTCAAAGACGATACGAACAACGAATTGGGAAGAAAGTTGTTCGTAAAATGTGTAATTTTAAACAATCTTTGCGAATCAAAACGTGGCTCCGCAATAGTAATTTGGCAACAGAAAGATGCTGTAAATTAATTGCCTATTATATCCTTTGTAGGTTCGCGCACTGCGTGTGATTGGAACAATTTTAATCGGGAAATACCGGAGCATTGGGTCATTCGCAATTCGGCACCTCGGATTGGCGGCCCAAGCAAAATTTTATAAATCGATGAAGCCAAGTTTAGCAAAAGAAAATATAATCGGCGTCGTATTATCGATGGAGAGTGGTAATACCACCTGTATTACTTATTATAGTCGGTTTTTTAAATTTTGTTATGGCGTTGGAAGTCTTCCCCCTCCTCAATATTACATCGGATATTATTTTTTAATGATAGAAAATGCTAGAAAGAATTTTGGAGCAGTTTTGAGCTGCAGCCCTGATTCGACACTTTTACCAAAGATGATAATAAATTTGAGAAAAAAAATCATCAAGTTCGAGTAATTATAATAATTTTGTAATTTTTTATAATTCAATAGCTTATAATTATTCAAATAATAGTTTTAATTATTTTTTTTTCATATACCTTTAAGATTTTATAAAATTAATTTGTCAATGTTGCAACGTAATTAAAAAAAAAAAATTTTTTTATGAATGTGTGTTTGAAATTAATGCCCGAACCAGACGGTAAAAAATATCAAAAGAGGGATGAAAAATTTTTACGAAAAGTAAGTTTGACGAAATTTTTCAATACCATAGAGCACCCAGTCGGTGACGGGGGCAACGGACATTCCACATTTGAATACACCTTCGAGATCCATAGCGAGACTCATACCGGCCGCGTATCCACCGTAACTCCAGCCCCAAATTGCCGTTCTTTCACGGTCTATAAACGGAAAGTTGTCCTGCAAGTGCCTGCAATGATAATTCAACAATATCATTTCTTAATGTCCACTGTTTCATCCATTACGCTCCAATGAACAAAAATCCAATTTCAGAGCTTTTTTTTTTTGTATTTTTCTCTCTTTATTTTCACCGGGGAAAAAAAAAAGTATTTGCCTCAGATTCTACAACCAGTGCTGCAGATGGCTGTTTTGCTGGCTCATCGCGTAAAGCGATAACGAAAAAAAAAAAAACCAACGAAAGAAAGAAAAAAAAAGAAAAATAGGATTGAAGAATTGGAATTGGGCCAAAAGATCGTGGAATCGTCGAGAGTTTTCTGTCCATTGCAGCGAAATGCCGAATTCTGGACACGCGCACTCTCGTAACCGCACAGCACAAATATAAATTTGTTCGTTATAGTTATTGCACTCCTTTTTTTTTTTAATCCCAAACATCCTCATAATTCGCAAACTTCGAGCTTATGATTTATCCTAATGTAATTCAATTTACGGATATGTGTATATTTTTTTTTTGTAACATTGAACATTTTAAACGTTTATTTTTAGCGTTTTTATAATAAAATTGTCGAATCAATGGATTAATAATATTTACTTCGTGACGTTGATCTGATCGAAAATTTCGACGGTGCCCAAATTTCTGTAGCCAGCGAATAGCATCGCGTTGCCCTTAAGACCCGAGCCCCTACCGTCGATCGCCGCATAAATAATGTTCTTGTGGGTAACCAGATAAGTTCCCCAGTCGACGTTGAACTTTTCGGTAACTTGGTACGTATCGGGACCGCCGTATCTGAAAGGAGAATTTCAAAGTTTCTATTCATTAGAGGTATTCGGGGGAGTATTCGATGTATATGGCAGTTTGTAGAACGAGAGAGTTGAACCAACGGTTTATGCAATAATGGAGAAAGCTTCGATTATCCAACTACGAATCCCGTTGGGTTCACAAAAACGACGAGATTTCAAGTCAACTGCCCATTCAAACCGAAACTCTGCCAAGAAAATTAATATTGGAAAAGGATATCCATCGATGATTGAGCATCGCGGTAAAAATATTTAACCCTTTCGTGCCCCCTAGTGGTACATATATGTACCACTAATTTTGAAAATTCATAACTTCCACAAAAATTAACGCAGAGTGTTCGTTAAGGGCTTATTTTAAAGATAAAGGATAGCACTAATTCCAAAAAAATCACCGACCTCCTCGGAGCTACCCCTTATTGTATGCACCTTCTCTAAAATCGTCAAAAATGACAAAATTTGAAAAATGTGTATAATTTTGAGGATGATTTTTTGTGGAATATTCATTTCTGCTGGAATTATTTGTCTATCATGCCAGTAATGAGAATATGCTGTCATATTTCGGAATTTCCAAAAATCCAAGATGGCGGATCAAATATGGTGAATCGAAATTTCAGAATTTGAGCTGAATCGCAACAAACTTAGAGTACCTTGAGGGGTTTTTCGCGTCGCTGATTCCGAATCTTAAGTCAAAATTTGAGAATTCAAGATGGCCGATCCAATATGGGCGGACAGAAATGGCAAAATTTAAGCTGATTTCCATCAAACTCAGTATCTTGGGATTTTTTGGGTCGCTAATTTTGAATCTGGTGTTAGAATTCCAAAATTAAAAAATGGCGGACAGGATTTGAAAAATTTGAACAGATCTGCATGAAACTCGTTATTTTTTCGCACGATTTACGGGCGCACATACCAAAAAATAAATTTTCTATTCCTCGGGGGTGGTTTTTTTTCAGAAACGGGTTCGTTTTTTTTGTGGAATTCCTCAAATGAATACTTGTGCAACTCTTTTACGTCGCTTCGAATAATTCTGATGTGAAATGATGAAGAAATTCTGAATTGGATGAAAATTGACTGATCATATGGCACTTCAGGGGGTGGTTTTTTATGATGGGGTAGTTCTGATGATTTCATATGACTTTCTCACACTTATTATTGATTTTTCTTTCATTTAACGATTTTTCACACGATTTACGAGCGCGGATACCAAAAAAATTAATTTTATATTCCCGAGGGGTGGTTTTTCATGCATAAGGGTTGTTTAAAGATAGGGAAAATCATGAAATATTTTATCTCCACATATGGAACCCCTAATATTTCGTATTCAACCCTGATCTTGTTCAAAATCATCCTGGAAATAAATTGGGCACGAAAGGGTTAAAATAAAAAAATATAAAAATAATTATAGGAGCCTTCTGGCTTGCTGAGCTCGAAGAATATATTTTTTTTTTGCTCGCAAGATATTCTGAAAATCCAGGAAAAGCTTTTTCAGGAATAATAGATTTTATGAGTAATTTAAAATTTAAAAAATGAAACTATGCAAAAAAGAAAGAAAATAACGCTTCAAGTGGAAACTTGATCATCGAATTCTCGAAATATTATACAGAGCACAAAGTTTGCCTCGTAGGAGAAGCCAAAGTTGGGAGTCCCTCTTGGACGAGCTTGTGCATTTTTTGAAATTCAGAGGGAGCTATTTCCAACTTTTTTTCCCTTTCTATCGGAGAATTGGAAGTAACAACTCGGGTTATGAAGAAAATTTACTTTTTTTTTTACAAAAACTTTCCGTCACCAAATTCCCTCTATTTTTTCGAAATTTTAATACTCAAATCGAAAAATTTCCATGCAGTAAATTCCTAAAAATTATCAATTTTTTTTTTTATCGGCCAAGATGATAAAAAGAACAAGTCAATGATCTGGCTTGACTCGATTGTCGTTCTCCTTCAATTTTCAATATCAAATTTACAATCGAAAAAAGGTGAACAAAGGAAAAAAAAATAAACTCTGCGATAAGAACGTTTCGGAGCCGGCCAATATGATCATTGATAATCGGACAAAGATATTTTAATTCAGAATTGATTGGAGATTGGAAATTTTGATACTCACACGTAAACCAACATTGGATATTTCGTTGACCCGGACAAATCTGCTCCGGATGGTATGATCAATCGAGTTTCAGCCTGAAATCCACCGGGCAACGGTACCGTTGTTCTCTTGATCAAAGGTTTCGACTTCAATGACATTATATCAGCCACTGCTTTGTTATCTTCCCACGTAAAAATCTTCTTCGAGTTCTTGAATAAAAATTAAAAAAAAAAAGTATTCAATTTATGGATCTTTATTATTATTTTTATTATACCCACAGTGAGAGCTGTAAAATTTAGCGAATGGATGAAAAGTGAAATGGAATGAAAATGAAGGTTCGCTGGGATTCGCTCGTAGCTGTTTTCTTCTCGACCATAAAAAGCCACGTGATCGTAAACCACGCAGCGAAGCAAAGTAATTTTTTTTTCTCACCGACCTTTCATCAAATTTATTCTAGTATCAATTTTTTTTTTTTTAATTTTATTCTCTGCAAGTTTTTTTTTCGACTCATTGAAATGATAATGAAGCAAAACTGGCGTGAGAAAATGAAGATTCGGAGTAAAAAAAAAAAATTCTCGCGGAGAATTCGTGCGAATGAAAATTTTCAAACTGAGACATTTTTCTGTAGTGGTTAATTTTTTTTTTTTTCAAAATTTTGGAGTAAAAATTGCACGATCGATGCCAAAGTGAAGAGTTTTGGAAAATTTTTCAATTCGCTCACCTCACTCTCGTAAATTAAAATGACGGGAACACCAGGACCAGCGCAGGTCAAAATGTAATGACCATTGTCAGTGGAGAAGGTAGCCGTGTTGTACAAGCAGTGAGTACCATCGATTTCTTGCTTCACGGTGCAGCTCAGGCACTCGGATTTTTTATCCACGGTTGACAAGCGATACAAGTGCTGCTGGGCCGAATCACTTTCCGTCGTTGCCAGATAATATCTGCACAAGGGATTTAAAAAAAAAAACAAAAAAATGCTAATTGGCAAAATTTCGTGACATCGATCCTGAAAATATTAATCAATAATACGTATCGATCGTCAAGCAAAATTGAGAATTGTTAGCGACTATTTAGAATTTACATACGGAGGAGAGTCTTTTGCAAAAATTTATTTTAGCATACTAAAATAAATTTTCTGCTATGGTGGAACAATTTTTTTTATTTTTTTTGGGGTCACTTTAATTAATGAGCAGTGATTTTAACAATTGTAGCATTTCTCAAAGTGTCTATTCACTGGGGAGGGAGAGATTTGCCTTAAATTCGAAAAAAAAGCTACAATTTAAAATTTTCTTCCAATGGAGTGGTGAAATTAATGAAATTAATTGGCACGTAACGATTATTATGAAAATTCAATATATGGTGATGTACACATTAATTAAATGATAAATAATGTAATCCCATTTTTTTTGTAGATGCAATTAAAAAAATTAAATTATATTCACGTGTGCTTACATCAGAGAATTTTTTTCGTCCCAGGAGACTATTTCCGTTACGACAAATTTGCCACGAGTCAGAGCCGTGACGACGGGCTTATCGCTAGTCGCGTTACCGACCACCACCAAATGTCTCCAATCAGTTTTGTCAGTTTGCTCCTGAGGAAGGATCAAGAGAAAAGCCGTTCCGTCCTTGCTAAAGTGAGGCGCTTCGAATTGCTCGACCCAACCATTCGATTCTTCGTACGCCAATGCCTGTTTGTCGAAATTTTTTTTTAATTTTTGACAAAATTTTTCCAAAAACTTCCAAATATAATCGAAATTTCAAATGACCATAACTTTGCTGCTGCTCGCCTGAACGTGGGGGTTTTTTTTTTTTTTTAATTATTATTGTAGCCGTAAAGGGGTCACTTTGAGAATGCTGAAAAATTATGAAAATGGGACAGGGACGGGATTCATGATCGGTTTTTTCAAAATTCACGAGATCGAAAAGAAGAAATAATTTCGATATCAATGAAAATGGTTGTGACATGACTTTCGAGGTCACCCGAAATTCAGCGCTACCACTAGTCCAGTAATTTTTCAGAAATCTTCTACAAAATTGATTTTTCATTTAGCAGAAGTTCAGGGGTGTCCCCCGAGTGTAAATTCAAGTTGGCCAGACGCCGGGGCGGTTGAGCTTCAGCCGCCATCTTGGAGAACACGTTTTATCAAATATCTCGTGAACCGTGCATCGTATGACAAACATAGCGGAGACTTTTTTTGTAGATAATGAAATTCTCTACAATTTGTATACAAAACTTTTTCCTCTATAGAGCATAGTTTTTTATTTATAGCGTGGCAAAATTTTCCATATGTATAGTTCACCACGCCCGTTAGTTTGCCACGCTGTAAATAAAAAACCATGCACTATATAGGAAAAAGTTTCAAATAAAAGTTGTAGAGAATTTCATTATCCACAAAAAAGGCATTAACTATTTTTGTCGTGCGATGCACGGTTCACGGGATATTTTATAAAACGTGTTTTCCAAAATGGCGGCTGAAGTTCGGGCCTCCGCGTCTCGCCGATTTGAATTTACGCTCAAGGGATCCAACGCCTGAACCTTTTCCAAAAGCAAAATTAATTCTGTAGAAGATTTTATTATGAACCTACTATTTTGGCTAGAATGACTGGACTTAAACTAGCAAATCCATTATGGTGGATCAGAATTTGAAAAAAAAATAAACGAAAAACCGTTAGAACCAACGAAAATTAACGGTCCGGACGACCAACAGATGTCTCCAGGTTTTCGAAGCCCCTGAATCCTGATCTGAAGTTACATTTTTGAAATTCAATACGAAAGATTAAAAATTCGAAAAAAAAATGATTCAAATCAGAAAATTTATATCGAAATAACAGTACTATTCTGAAAACGTTTCTTATTTCTTCCCCAAATCTATTCTAAACGTTGTATATTCCCATTCGCCTGATAACGAACGACTTCTTGAAGGCCAAAGTTGTGAAAAAAAAAAAAACTAGCACATGCTCATAAATCTAGCAAGTTTTATCAGTAAAGTGACTGACCGTTTTAACGCTCAAAGTTTTCACGCTGTAGAGACTGAAGTAAGCTTTATTCTGTACTCTGTTCATCCAAGTTGAAGCCACGATATCGTCAGTTGGAAAAGCCACCGAAGCTAAAATTTTCTCCGTGTGTTCGAGCTCCGACGGATATTTTATCTCTTTCAGGATCACGTTTCCTCGTGCTGCTGCATCGAGATCGACGCAGTAAAGTTTAACGCTCGGATTAATTGTGCCAGGCTGAGAAAAAACAAATTAAAAAAAAAGAGACCCTCTTGAGAGATTTTCACTTTTGCATTTAATCTGCATACATTTTCGACATGATCGAACGAAAAAAGAAGAAAGGAAAAGAGAAAAAGAAAAAGAAAAAGATTACCTTGGGATAATGAATTGGTATAGACGAGGTATATTGAAAGGACAAACTTCCTGGATAGCCATAAAATGGTATATTCATTATGGGCGTTTCCGAGTCATCGAAGTATGCAAATGCCAATTTTTTGCCACTTGGAGAAAACCACATTGCCTTGTTGGAGCTGAATACCTCCTCTGAATGAAAAACAAAAATTCCAAGTAAATAAAGCACTGGTTTATTTTTTTTTTTTTTCGTTTCAGATTGAAATTATTTATAATTTTTCTTTTATTGAGGAAAGCTTTTTTTTTTTCGTCAATTTTTTAAACCATTTTATGCTCGAACTATGGCTACGAAAAAGTGTATTGTAAAAAAGGAAAGAAATGTTTTTAACTGACCCTCGTAAACCCAGTCGGGAACACCGTTGTAAATAGCTCCGAAAATTCCGGTTGTCGTGATTTGATAATCATTACTTATTTCCGCCTTGGGACGATAGTATATGTTGTTCTGGCTAACGTAGACGAGACCGTTGCCCTGCGGTGCCCAAGTCGCCAATTGTAGAGTCGTCGAGTTTCCCACCGTTAATGAGATTTCGTTACTGTCGAGTGGAAAAATAAGAAGAAAAAAAAAATTCAAAACAATTTTATTAATTCTTCTCTTTTTAATTTCGCAAAAAAAGCGCTTAATTTCAATAAGTACTTCACCTATGGATAGGATGGATACGGTTAAGTAAAGGACTGGACGAGAGTGTAAATTTTGGAATATTAATTTATTTTGTTCACGGAAAATAAAAAAAGAATGGAATTTATGTACATTGAGTGCAAAATTCTTTGGTGTCGAAAAATTTGAAATGAAAAGTATACCAATAGTCATCACTGCTCTATAAATTGTAAAACCTTTTGGTCAGCCAATAATTTTTTCTTTACAATGGTCCCCATGATTATTTTTCTAGTTGGCAAGACTCTTGAAAAATTCACAATGAATTCTGGATAATTTACATGTTCATGAAAATAGCTGCGACAATTCGAACTTTTTTTTTTTTAAATTTAGATTTTATCCTATTTTTCAGTTATATATAAGGTCCGAACCGTTACAATAATGCTTGATAGGTCGTTATAATTTGTCATTTCGAGCAGTTGGACGACAGTGCCATAGCACCCTGATACAAGTGACAATTGACCCATTTCAACATAGTTGAAGACCTGTAGAAGTGAGGGACGGGGGAATGAACCAAAGCCAAAAGCATCAGCTGTAGAACACGACGGTTTATCCGAGACTTTTAGTATACGTAAGAGCGATATCGTGACAGGGCAAACCGTACGGATGTGTATATGGACATCTCTATTGTTTCAATAACTCCGGACAATGCTCCAAAAAAGCTTTTATAAATGAAAAAAAAAGCTTTTATAAATGAAACAATAAACTGTATTTTTTTAAAAATACGAATTGTTATATTTTTTGTTTGAACATCGAAAAATCGAGTTACCGAATAGTCGATTGCTCGGCTAAATTGCTCGGAGCATATATATTGGAATAATTTTTATTCCAACAAGTTATCAGTGGTAATAATTTTCATCGCATTATAATTGCATCATTATACGTCAGACGTCATAATTAATATTAAGAATGAAGAAAAGGAAATTTTACTGACAAAATAATGAGTAAAACAAGATATAAAATGTTTTTTTTTTGGTTGCTCATCATTTAATCTACGATTGTTCCGAGGAAAATGAGCCAAGAAAAAAAAACAGTTCGGATCTACGTAGTTCAAATTTTAGTTTTTTTTTTTATCTGCGTGGATCGAATGTTTGTAAAATCGTAGATTTACCCGGATCCCAATTAGATCTACCTGGATCTTCGTTGGATGTATCTCAGATCTAAATCTAACGTTATAGACGAAGATCCAGGTAGATCTACTCCAAAAAGATCGATCTACGTAGATCAAATTTGATCTAAAAAAAAATAGCTACGCAGACCCAAATGATTTTTTTCCCCCTGGGATTGAATTTTTTCCCAGTTTTACTCCAATATTTTTTCTCAAGTCACAAAAAAAAATTTTTTCGACTACTCGACAGTTTCTTCTGATAATTTTTTTTTTTCTTCTCCTACTCAACGATTCTCGATAATTTTTCGTTCCATAACGCGTTATATAACAAATCTTTTGATCTTCACGAAGCTCCGAAATTCATTTTATCTGAAAAATTTGTTTACTCACAGAGTCTGAAGATTTACGATCCTGTATTGGGCGAGATAAGTGTGTCGAAAGTACTGAAAAAGCAGGAAAAAAAAAAAAAAAAATCAAAGTCACCGTAATGCATTATTTCTTCCATAGGTCCTGACGAGTCACGTTCGCTTTCATCAAGCTTGAATCTTCATCCCCCGGGAATGGGTACGAAAATTTCGAAAAAAAAAACAACTTACAATTCTCTTTTTTTTTTTCACAGTGCTTGCTGTGCCATCGAAAGAGCCCGAGCGAAACGATCATTCGTCGTATTGAATGTATGAATGAACGGTGCGAGAAATATACATTTTAACCGATAAATATAGTTTTGTGTCGGGTATAGCGCGATAGAGTTCAGTAGTATATCATGACATTCCTATCAATATTTTCCTCCCTTCTGCCTCGATATGAATGGATTTATGGTCGTCCAACGCTATTTTGCTTCCATTAACTCTTTTCGGAGCAAAGAGAGAGAGAGAGAGAGGGAAAAAAAAGATCCATTAATCACGTGCCGTTTGAGCCGTTGGTGGTCCAGTTGCCGATGATGGGATCGTTCCATAACGATCGGTTCTATGTATAACGATCTGGGCACACGTTCAAAAATCCATGCACGCATATATACGAATGTTTCGGTATCAGACTGAATGAATTATTTATTTACGCTCTCGCGCGCGCGTGTGTGTGTCGCTCTCCAACCACTTTTTTTCCCCCCTTAATGGACGCGATTTGTTGCGTTTCGAGAATTACCCGTGACAATATTACACAGTCCCAAAATTCGTGCTAACTCGATGCAAAGTACGCTAAAGCCCCCCCCATTTTTTTTTTTAAATCCCACAGAGATAAAAATTTGTTATTGATGCAATGGTTTTTTAGCTCCACGAAAAAAAAAATTGGGGAAAAAGCCATATCGAGAAAGTTTCTGTTGATGATTTTTAAGGATATTTCTGACAATACGTTGTAGAATTTTCAAAAAATCGTTTTTTTTTTCCCCTCTATAAAACGTTGGTACAACATCTTAAGGATATTCCTCTGTTGTATCGATATAGCGTAATCGATTTGATGTTTTTATGGCCTATTAGTGTTTACCCCAAAACGTCTGTGCAAAGATTCAATGAGATCAGGAGCCGTGTTTGTCGAGATATTAAATGTAAAAAAAAAAAAAAAAATTTATTATTATAATATTATTATATTATATTAAAAAAAATTATTTAACATGCGTTCTTGTGGCCACACATGAAAAACAGGTTCGAAATCAGAGCTGGGCAGTACTTCAATTACCCGATACTTGCGATATACTTGAAGTACAGTACTTGAAATACAAAGTACTTTAAAAGTATTTCAAGTATTGCACTTAAATTTTCAAGTACTCAACCTATACTTAAAGTATTTGTACTTAAATTTTCAAGTACATGACATGTAATTAAAGTATTTGCAATTAAAATTTCAAGTACTTCAAGTACTTGTTCAAGTACCAAAAAAGAAGTACTTTTAGATACTTCTTGCTAATGATTGCATGTATAACGCCTTTAAATATATAATTGAAGAACGTTCTGCGCTATCTTTTGCTTCAGATTGTGGGGAATGACCGTTCAAAGGCTCGACCTACGGTAGTTACGGTGTGTCATTGTCAATGCATGGCTCCGTTTTTAACAATCCATGCATTATATTCTTTATTTTTTATTTTTAAAACCTGAAGCTAAATAAATCTTAATTACATTAGTCGATGCTATTTTTTTTAATTATTTCTAATTCTTCGTTTAAGTATTTCTGTTCCAATCTGCCTAACCTGAATGAATTGCACAATGTGAAAATATGTTTTGATACAACAAGTATTTGAATCAAAATCAAATGAGCTTAAAGAGTACGTAAGAAATCAAATATGAGTACTAGAACTAACGAGATGAATTTGAAAAGTATTCGATACTTGATATTTGACGTATTTCAAGTACTTGGTACCTCAATTACTTCAAATATTCAGCACTTCAAGTCCTGAGCACTTGAAGTAACTTGGTACCTCGGGTACTTCAAATATTTAGTACTTCAAGTCCCCAAGTACTTGAAGTACTTTGTACCCCGAGTACTTCAAATATTTAGCACTTCAAGTATTTACGGTACTTGGCACTTGAGATACGCGAGTACTTCAAGTACTTGTCGTACTTTTTACTTTGTACTTGAAGTACTTGCCGTGCTTTTTGCTTTGTACTTGAAGTACTTGCCGTACTTTTTACTTTGTACTTGAAGTACTTTCTGGTACTTTGCCCAGCTCTGGTTCTAATCGTTCTGTAATTCACGAACTTGAAATGCCAGCACACATTTAAAAAATTATATGACCTAGTTATATATACATATAATAAAACTGTGTACGAAAGCTCACCTCAATTGGGAGCATTTTCGTTGAGTAATTAAATGTGACATGATTAAAAATGCTAAAAAAAGAGGCGTGCGCTATCAATTTCAGAGGCGACGGACTATGTTGCCGAACTCAACTTGTCGTATAAGGCTGCTTTTTCACAATAAAAACCTGGAGCTTTTTCAGCATCTTTTCATCGTAAATGGCATACACGATAACTTATAAAATGTGCATTATTATCCATCTCTACATTTTGGCAAGGAAAAAAAAAAGAAAGAATAAACATTTGGCACTTTTTGAGCTTTCACTCGAAACGCTGCTCAAACTATACGTAATAGGGTAAAATTCCTCATAAATCATTTTCTAGGTAACTAAATTCTCTACAAAAAAGTCCGCGACGGCATGTATCTTAATTGAATAATTGAGGCGTGGGAGGCGTCCAAAGTTGTAAAAATAATTTAAAAAAAATACCATTTTAAATAGGTAGCTTTATTTAAATTTAGTTATAAATAAAGTTTTTTTAGGCTGTAATGGCTTTCTCGTTGTGTGCAGTTGACGCATGAATTTTTATGCATTTTTAATTCAACGCTAGCGCGATGATATGTAATTTAACAACCAATGGGTTTACTATTCTGTGATTTCACAAAAATCACACTTCCTCGTCACGCCACTTCGGACACTTCCCACTCATCCGCTATTGATTTTTCCTGAGTGCTGTCGCGGACTTTTTTTATAAAAAATTTAATTCTCTACAAAATTGTTCATGTGAAATTTTCTCTATCTTGAATAGTTCGTACAGCGTTTGGAGTTTAAGGAGGTACGACTAGTTCTTTGGAGTCAAAAAAAAGTCTAAATTCATTTTACCCACAGCTGTTCTGATTTATGTTTATTTGCATTGATTATTCATATTATCGATTATAATGTGAAAAATTTTGTGGTAAATGATTAATTTATTGCGCATGAACTAATAAAAACTGAAAAATTAGAGTGTCAACGACTCGATAGTAGTCTCCATCATAATAATAATGACATGTCTACCACAAAAACGGACTAAAAAACATTTAAAAAAATCAGCCGAAAACCTATTAAAATAGACTTGAATTACCTCAGTGGAATTAATACGATCGGTAGAATGATAATTATACATATAATTGATACGTGATAAATAATAAAACTCCATAAATAACATGATGGAATTTGAAGTAAACACTTGGCAACGTCGCATTGGCGATGCTATAAGTTGGTATACGTGACCAACGAAGATGACTCTATCTTCGTTGCTAATATCAAAACAAAGCTAGGTTATGTTTGCCGAAACCCATCAGCTGTTACTCGCGACGTTGCTAAGTCTGTGGGTACTATTTGATCGTTCTGACCATTTACAACCGGAAATTGAAACTTTTTTATGATGTAGTGCCAGAACTACACGGTGAAGAGTAATTTTTCAATTTTTTACAATATCTATTATATCTAATCTATCAAGTTTCAGTTTTTCAACGGGTGTAGTTGGATACGTGAGCAGCAAAACTGTGATCACAGCACTTCCGGTTAACCGTCTCCATAAGACGACGTGCTTTAGTAACTCAAACTGCTCGACTTTGCAATTTTATTACGAATAAACTAAACGGTCAATATAGCTCAAATTTTGGCAATAGGCGCATAAAGTATTCGGCAAAAACATATAAAAATTTCAAGTCCGTCAGTTGGATTCTTCATACTAGTCGTACCCCTTCAGCTTGGAAAACGTGAATTTTGAGATTTTTTTTGCAACATAAACGTCAATATTTCAAAAACTTACAGAATTATATTGCCATAATTTTTATACGTTGTTATCAATGCCATTTACTATCGAATAGCGTTGCAAACGGAACCTCACAGTTCGAATTCTGATTTCGAGAGCATAAATTGACTGACCGAGATGAGTGAGGATTTGACGTTATAGCACTACTTGAGCCCTGCCTGTGTACAGCATATATATAGGAACCCCTCCTCGGACGGCTCGTCCCGCAAACAAACCATCCTCAAGTCCCGCGCCCTTGATCTTCGAAAATCCGTTAATCCTCGATGACCGCATTCGTCAAAGATTAATTATAGCGATGGAGTTAGGGGATCAACTCAATGGACGATTATAGCAACGCACGATTATAGTTGTTTATACGATTCGCATTGATCTCTCGTCGTTGCATGTAAAGTCTATCATGTATAGATAACATATAGTATACACGCGTGTATTATACTCGTATTTATATCGCTTCGTGGAGGGCATTGTAGGACAATGTCATATGCTGATTTAAATTCTACTCTGGGCCCCCGAGGAAACTTGCTCGCTCGGCTGTGTTCATTGTCTGTGCTCATCGCGGTTCTTCCCCCTTCCATTGTTCATTGTTGACATATGTATATATATATTTCTAGTCAGGCAGCTATAACGCTTATATGTCTATTATATATGCCTTAAATATTTACTCTCGACTAGCACGGTTCCAGTGCATATACAACGGAGCTTTTCAACGCTCGAAACACACAATAGAACGTTATACGATTGTCTTCTGATGAATCGTGAGAGAGTCTTATCACGCTGTGTGTTCCAAAAAAATGTGTATTTGAGCAAACGAAAGGGTAAAAATCTCAATGGGGTCAATTGCAAGTTAAGTGACTCAAGACTTATTATTATTATTAGTTATTATTATTATTAAGACGTGACAAAAAAAATCGACCAGCTGACCTAGTTGAACCTTTAATGGGACGAGTGTATGAAAATTTTGAAATCCAAATCGATGATTCTTGAATAATAAATCAAAGGTCTTTATTATATTCTTTTGCAAAAGGATATATGCGTTATAATAGTTTCGACGATTCGTAAAATTATATTTGGATAGTTTTTTTTGTTTGTTATTTAAGGAAAAGAAAGTCTCGTGTAAAAAAAAAAATTATACACACTTTATAGGACTCTCGAAGAGGATAAACTGAGATTTTCATGGTCAAAGTTGTCTCTTCGATGGCATAACTCGATTTCTATTCGACAAATCGTTCTCAAATTTTGATTACATCTTCATCAATCCGTGTATACCTTCTATCGTAGGATCTAGATTTTTGTCTTCTATACTTATATATTTTTTTTCGCATAAGAAAAAAATTATTTTCCATACTCTTCAATTTCGATTACCCGATACTTTTTTTTTTAAATAAAAATACGAGATGCGGTTTTTAAAAATGTAAATTTCTCACAGCTGGGGGGAAAAACTTGTAAAAAGCGGGACCAAGCCGATGAAAACGAACGGAAATTTTGCGCCAATTTTTTTTTCTTTTTTTAATTCTTGTCGCTTCAGCGTTTTACTCACTTTTTGATAGTTGGACGCTAACAGAAGGTATTTTCGATCGGGCGAAAGTTCATGATCGAAGCTGGAAATTAGTGCCTGAAAGCGTCGTGAGAATAACTATTAACTGGAGTGACGAAAAAGTTTTTTGTGGCTAACATCACTGTTACCTCTTTTATGCGCGCCAGTATATACACATGTCGCGCTCTATGTCAACTCAGCCACCCCGTTTTTATTTTTGGTCTCGAAAAAATTCTTCAGTATGGGCATTTCGAAGGACAATATATTCACGAAATTTCACCAAAATTTCAGTCCCCCGCACTAATTTTTTCGAGGAAAAAAAAAAATTATTCAGTATGGGCATTTCGAAGGACAATAAATCCATGACATTTTAGCAAAATTTCATCCCCTCCATTATCGTTGGTTCTCGAGATAATGATTAATGAATTCTCAATTTTGTAAAAATCGTAACTTCGTAACTGCTGATCGGATTGAAACGATTAAAAAAATAATTTTTTTAAAATTTTCTTACCCTTTTCGAAAAAAAAAAAAAATATGCCGTCATCGGATATAAGCTCATTAGACAGTTTTCGGGGTAAATTGCCAAAAAAAAAATTTTTTTCTCCTCACTGATGCCCTCTTCCATCTTAAAAAAAAACCCGTGGAGTTGCGTATTGCCCCGCTCTATCAGGAAAAAAAATAGTGAGTGGAATTTCGGGTGGTCCTTTCGTAAAAAATAAAATCGAAAAATTACTCCAAAAATTTTCTAATGAGCTTTTCTTCGATTACGGCATATTTTTTTTTTTTTTTGAAAATGAAAAAAAAATAAAAAATATTCTTTTTTTAATCTTTTAAATCCGATCAGCAGTTACGAAGTTATGATTTTTACAAAATTGAGAATTCATCAATCATTATCACGAGAACCAATGATAGTGGGGGGGGATGAAATTTTGGTGAAATGTCATGGATATATTGTCCCTCGAAATTTCAATGCTGAAGAATTTTTTTGAGACCAAAAAAAAAAAACGGAGTAGCTGAGTTGACATGGAGCGCGACATATGTATTTTTATGAAATTTTAATATCTCGCGAAGCGAAAGTCAACGTCTCGTTCATAGTGCGAACCAAAGGACGTCGTCAGCTCAAACGATAATACGGTTCGCATAAAAGCAAAGTATCCGTGATGAGTCAATTTTTTTTTCGAGATAAATAAAAATAATGATAATTTATTCAACAAAGTTGAAATTAATGAAATTGCAAGTAAATCTCATGATGCTCGAGTAAACTTTATATTTTCGTTGAAATTCGAGAAAATGTTCAAACAAAAAAAATTATTTAACAAATCGTCGGTATTATTATTTTTTTTTTTTTTCGTGTAAAATGAATTTATCAATTTTTTTCAGGATTTTCTCTCTTTTTTAAATTTTTTATTTTGAAATTATGAGAAGTGAATGAAAATTCTTAAATTTTGGATATTTTTTAGTGGAAAGGTTGCATATTGCACTGAAAGAGTTTCCGGCTTATCGAACGTGTAGTTTCATTCACATAAAGCCTTAAAAACAATTCTAAAACAAGAATTTCAAAAAAAAAAAGGGGAAAATTCTGAAAAACCGTTAAAAAATAAAGAAAAACTCAACGAAGTTGATTGATCAAAAAAGATAACAAAAAAGTCTGATTTCTCGTTTAACATTTTTTTTTTTAAACCAATTTCTCAACAATTTTTCGGCAATGTAGATAAATTATTCAAAAGTCCTCAAAATTTCCACGAGTCCTTTTAAAATTATCATCGAATCACACTTTTGGCTGAGAATGTATACGCGAAGCATCGTTAACAAAACAAAATATAACGAATATTATATTTACGACTGAATGGAAAAAAAATGAAAATAAAAAAAAAAATTATTACACTCACCGCGTTGGAGGCTCTCAATATGTATCTCGGTAAAGACGAGGTAACATTGAATATTATCAAATTTCCAATATCGTCGCGATAAAGAATCTCGTCATCTGGAAATAAATAATAAATGGATTCTCGTATGACGGAGGGAGAAAAAAAAACGAGTAACATTATATTGTACGGGCTTTTTATATATCCGGAGTGAGCAAAGCCCTATTTTCATGCAAACGACGAATGGTTTTTCCAGTGCATAAGGGAGAAACTCGAACCGATGCAATTTCAAAAGCGGTATAATTCGGATCGTGTGTACATGTACCGAGAGAGAGAGAAAGAGAGAGAGAGAGAGGGAAATACACACGAGGAGCAAAACATACCGCGCGATGTCCATTGATCGATCCCACCGGAGTTTCGCCTGCTTGTTCTGTGTTTACCGTGGTAAGTATCAACTACCATCGGGTACCAACTCTATAACCGGATATATACTCTCTCGCTCCGCAGTGCAATTCTCCAAAATAATACTGTATTCATTTATATATATTATATTGAAAGCAGAGACGTGGGAACGAATTAAAATTAAGCTCGTTTGAATAATTACGATGATTCAAGGCTCAACGAATTATTGCCACCATCGAGTTAATTATTTTCCCTGATTAAATTATTCAATGAAAAATCAATAATAATATTTACACGATAAAAATAATAATGAAATATTTGCTTTAACGGTTTCTTTTCCAATGCTTCAATCATGTTAACGAGTAATCAAAATAATATGTAATTATGTTCAATAAAAACAATGAAAAAAATTTTTTTACGATTATGAGTCACACGAACTTTGCTGGCTCTAAATTTTTTTTTTTATAAATTTCAATTATATCGAAGATATAAAAAGGATTATTGCGTGGGATTATGAAAATATAAATCTAAGAATTGAAAGCGAAAATACAAAAAAAAAATAAGCAGCCTAATGAAATTTGCAATTTTGCCGAATAGCGAGGAACAACAATTTAAAGATTATCGCGACAAGCCCAAATATTCCAAACGCCACAAACTTTGACGATACAGTAAGCCCTTTTTTTTTTTTGCACTTTGAGCTTATTGTTGGGTTTGCTCTGACAGTGTTACGTCGCGCGGGAGCTTCGTCAGCTTTTTTCACCCTTTCCCTATACTTTCATTTCTGGATGTCATCCAATTCCCGGTTATTATTCCCCCTGGAATGTCTCTCGTGGTGGTATCCCACCAACTGTATTGCACTCGCACACGTGAAGGCAACGAGAAAAAACTGAGGATCGGGGAAAAAAAAAGAAAAAACAAAAAAAAACGTCTCCCGATATGAACGACCATTTCGACCGAGTCTTGATGTTTCTATCCGATAAGTCTATGTATGGGGGAGAGAAAAAATCTAATGGAGCACTCGAAATTTTACTGGCTTTCTCGAATCTTTATAATGGCGTAACACTTATTCCGATACTTTCGTCGTGAAAAAAACGTTTTTTTAACTTTGAAAAAGAAAAAAAAGAGCAGCTATAGAGATAGGGAGGAAGATTGCGCATGGCATTAAGTTAGTCCTTGCACTTTGGCACTCGTTGGGAGAATTTCGTGAATTGGAAATATTTGAATCGTGAAACACTTTTTTGCTTGGGATTGCAAATTTTCAGATTGGGCTTGCCAGCGTTTTTTTCGCAAGAAATATCGAAATTTCAAATTACCGTTTTAACACAAGATATACGAAAAAGCTCGTTGCAAGTTCAATCGAAAAATGAACCGGATAAATAAATAAATAAATAAATAAATACCGGATAAGTGATACATTTGATAAACAATTTTTTTCTTGCACGAAATTATGACGCTTTTGATAGATTGCATAAAAAAGAATGCAGGGTCAAGGGATGTTTGACGAAAAAAATTTCCAAGTCTTCTTCTATGAAGTGTTGCAATTAATTAACGCGGATTTTGAATTATTAATCAGTATCAGTTTGTCTACTGGGCTGACCATCAAGCAAACGATTTGCTTGATGGCCCAGCCTAGTGAAGATCTATTTTGATTCCCATAGATTCTCTATATAATTCCAATGCCATCAATTCTTCCATATTTTTGATGAATTTATATTAGTCATCGAAATCAATTAAGAGAACTAGGAATTTTAATCAAATAGACCTCTACTAGGCTGACCACCAAGCAAACGATTTGCTTGATGACCCAGCCTAGTGAAGATCTATTTTGATTCCCATAGATTCTCTGTATAATTCCAATGCCATCAATTCTTCCATATTTTTGATGAATTTATATTAGTCATCGAAATCAATTAAGAGGACTAGGAATTTTAATCAAATAGACCTCTACTAGGCTGACCATCAAGCAAACGATTTGCTTGATGACCCAGCCTAGTGAAGATCTATTTTGATTCCCATAGATTCTCTGTATAATTCCAATGCCATCAATTCTTCCATATTTTTGATGAATTTATATTAGCCATCGAAATCAATTAAGAGGACTAGGAATTTTAATCAAATAGACCTCTACTAGGCTGACCATCAAGCAAACGATTTGCTTGATGACCCAGCCTAGTGAAGATCTATTTTGATTCCCATATATTCTCTATTTTATTCCAATGCTATCAATTATTCCATATTTCTTGGGTGTACTCGATGAAATTTAATTAATCATCAAAATCAATTGATACTTGCGTTAATCATTCAATATATTTATTACAAAATTTCCAACAGCTAAGGTGAAATAATTCAAGGGACTAGTCAATTGGATGACGAAAAATCAAAATTACGTTTAAAAAACATTAATTAAAGCGTTAAAAGACATCTGCATAGTTATTCAAAATTCCTAAAACTACTTTTTACGTGTCATCAGATTTTAGAGCTTTCTCCAACGAATTTTATATCTAAAATAGTCGATCACAAGACCGGTCTGCCACAAAGACCACTGCGGGGGGAAAAAAAAAACATTGAAATCCGAAGTGGAATAGCTCCTGGGTAACGATTGCAGTAGATTGGTTATATCGCTCACCGCTGATCCAGGTGCCATTGAAGCTTTTGGGCGAGAGTGAGCCCCAGAGCCACTCGTTGAGGGTGACAGCGGCACCGGTGGTTGGTCCGGCTGTTCGTGATCCCGTCGAATCGGCAGGACTACCGCTCAGTAGAATAATAGCCGCGATAATCAGACCAAGAACGACTATTCCTACCAGTCCACCGGCCAGCAAACGTCGCCAATTTCGACGTTTGTTCTTCGTCATTGCTTCCTGAAATTATGCAAAAAAAAAAAAAAAAAAAAAAAAGAAAATGGAATGCTTAATTCACGCAGCCATTTGGGTTCTCCATGACGGAAGCTTTCTGGACAAAAAAAAAAGTTTTTTCCTCTCTCGTATAGATATAATCTGAAATTCTCGAGTAATGTTGTGACAGGCTTCCCTTTTAGGAGGAATTAAAAAATTCGTGCAAACGCTTCAACGAGCGAGATGCAAATTTTCATAGGACGAGTTCTCCGAAGGTTCGTGACATTTGCAGGATAATTCACAGCGAGCTTATCGTGTTCATCAAACGGATAAAATCACTTCGTTATATCAGAGGTAGTTAAAAGGGGGAATCGGAATCATCGATCTGAAAGGCAATCATGGAACACATATTATGATAACGCTTCCCCGTATTAACAATATTTGTTGATCTCTCGAAAATTGAATCGTTTAGAGTTCTTCAGGCCGTTTTATCGAGCACATTGAAACGGGCTTCAATGGCTCCCGAGGTCTCGTGAATATTAATGTCAAAGGTGTGTGCGTATATATACGCCCAATGATTCATTATTCGGGTACATTATTATCATTTTCTCTCTTTCTTTCTCTTCTTTGATTATCCATTAATTTTCCAATTCGAACGATTCCATTTGAAAGAGTAATTATTTCTCGAATGGATAATTCCATCATTTGTCCAATTCATAATTTTAACAAGCCCGCACATATGCACACTAGTGCTCTTTGCAGTTTATGAAAATTTGACCTCCTTCATCCATGCAGGCCACAGTTTAATTACTCGGTTGACAGGTTTCATTACCGATTTGGTATTTTTATTTTTAAATAAATATTGTTTTCATTATTATTATTATTATTATTATTATTATCGTTGAATCGTTAATTAGCGTGAGGACTCGTAGCAAGCTACGCCACTACAAGCTTGAATATGAAAAAAAAAGAAGAAAAAAAAAACTAAGCTAGCGCTATAAGTTATGTTCGCTAGCCACAGCGAGAGAGTTCGCGCATTTTGCAATGAGAGAAACTACTTCGTTCGCACGAAGTCTAAATTATCAATGAAATGAAATTTATTTGGTACCGAAAATTTCCCCATTTAACCTCACATACAGCCCGCTAATTACTCTCTATTATCACTGCGGTTATCGAGGATACAGTGATGAGTTAACGATGATAGTCTTATCGTACAATAATAAAAACCGCGCTGATGACGAATGCGTTTAATCTTGCGGGGGGAAGGGGGGGGGGGGGAATTAACAATTGCGGCAGGGTCTTATTCTTGCGAAGCTGGAAACAAAAAAAAAACGTATATATAAATCGGCTTTTGGTCTCTCTCTCTCTCTCTCTCTCTCGCCTCTCTTTTTCTCCTTCGTCTGTCCTAAGAATGCCGGGTTAGCCCGATGCATTGTCTCGTAAAACTTGGCGGTTGAACACTAACGAGTTAAGTTTATCTAACCGTTGAGAAGCACTCCCCCGAGTGGCTTTTCTCTACCCGGAAGAAACCAGCGAGAATGAGAGAGAGAAAGAGAGAAAGAGAAAGAGAGAGAGAGAGAGAGAGAGAGAGAGAAAAGAGAGTTTCGTAACCATTCTCTCGTGCCACGGGTACGGAAAATAATGCGCTCAAAATATTTAACCAGGAAAATGTTTGGCAGAAGTTGTATTTAATACCCGCGTAACTTGATTCGGGAATGAGCTGTGACGGAGACAACTATTTTATATCCACCGTTTTGTGGCAAAACTCTCTGTTTCGTTGCCTATATAATTAAGAATTAATCGGGTATATGATATATATATATATATATTTATAGCGGAAAGTTTTCAAATTACTTTTGCGGTAAACTTTTGTAAATATATTTTCCAGTATATATACGATGCATACATATAACGAAATTAAAATACAGAGTTGAAATCCGTGGTACCCTCGTGGGCTTCAACAGTTGTAACTTTTGTACGACTACAGCTCGAAAATGCTCGTGAAATAAATTAAATTTTACAAGGACCGAAATATTGGAGAATAATTTTTAAATAAATTTAAAAAGTGAAGTTTTCCAATGGTATACTTTTGGCTTTTTATTTATATCGGATGATCCGATAGCCCATGTGCACATATGTACAACTCTACCCAATAACGACTCTGGCAGAATTTCGGATTCTCAGACAAGCCTACCAAATCACAACTCTACCAGACATGAGTCACGGCTAACTCTACCCAGTAACAACTCTGCCAGAATTCAGGCTCCCCAAACAAACCTACCAAATTACAAGTCTACCAGACATGAGCCGTTGCTAACTCTACCCGATGACATGTCTATACCGGAAGGAGCCTTTCTCGAACATATTTACCCAATCACAAGTCTACCAGATAACAATTCTCCGGCGAGGCTCATAGCGAGTATGCTCTTCATTGACCCAGTAAGCTCCTGGTATAAGCTCACTAGAAGCCTTGCCTCTATCAGAGTTAGCCTCTGAAAGACTTGGATCTGGGTATTCGCGTATCGACTATCATCGGCGATCATCGGGGATCGCCGAACCTGAGAGCCAATCGAAATGAAGGAACAGTCGCGAGAGGGCGTGGCCTCGTGTCTTTCAAGTATTAGGATCGGTTTGGATAGGATTGGAAGAGTCGTTGGACGTGATTTAGGTCAGGCAGAGTTGTTTCGTGGTAGAACTATAATTTTAAAGGGTCTGATCGCGATAGTCTACATCCGGTAGACTTGTTTACTGGGCACTGAAGTTTCGGGTAATGTTATAAATGTCCCCGAATACCTTTTACGGTATAATAAATTTATACGAAGTATAGAAGTACATAAACAACGATAAATTCACGTAGAAATTGCATAATTCATTGCAAAATCCCTACGAGATAAATTTTAATTTCGATTGTACACTTTCATCATTGCGAGATGCGATTTTCGGATGAGGTCACCGGATACCGAATTTCGTTTAACTTTGCGCGTAAAGCCAATATGCAGTACACGATAAAAAGGTAAATTCTGATGGCGGGTGTGTGTGTTCGATGGAGAAAGTGCAATTTCGAGAAGTATAACAAGTGAGAGGAGAGTCTCCTCGAGGAAATTCGCACGCGTCAGCTTGTCTCGAGAAGGTTGCCCAACAGAGCGGCTTGCTCTCCCATCGAGCGTTAATTACATTGCCCATGCCACGTATATTCTCTCTCCTTATTCTCCTACCGCCTTAGTGCTCACCCTGAGTTAAAGAGGCATTGTTACTCATCGGGTAGTCGTCAACTCTCCTTGAAGCGAAGCCTCGCCTCTCGTCTTGTTCAGGCGTGAGACGCGGAAAACGAGAGATCCCTGAAGAGCATACCACTTCAAGGTTCGCGGTATATATATTAAGCTGCTCGAACGATTTTATAGATTCAGCTCTCGGTTCCTTTTACAGGAGAAGAGAGGAGGAGGAGGAGGAGGAGGAGAGTCGTTCCCCGATAAAAGTGCTATCTCTTTGCGGTGCTTAACGTACCGTTCGGTCCTCTCTTATCTTTCAGATGGACGTGCAATTTTTCACTGAGCACATGTGCAGCAGTCGTAGAAAGAGAGGGGACAAAAAAATCTGCCGCGCTGCGACGTATATCGACAAATAAAGTGCAGAGTCATTTGCTTCCTTTTTTTCGTTTTTTCCATAATTTTTGTTCCATATTATATATATTATTGCAAGAATCACCTGCTCTGAAGTAATATGGTGCTTCCTAAATTCACCTCTCCAGACTGTGAAACAAGGACCTATCAGCCTGCTTGAAAATGAAGGCTGATAAATTTTTGAAAAATATTCTCCAACAGGCGAATCAATGGTACTAGGATTTATCAAGAATTTGGTGATGCTCTATTCGACAGCTTATTGGTTTTTGAAACCGCGGAGAATTTGGGAATATAAATGATGAAACGATTGGAGAGAAGCATGAGGCGACATTGTAGAGTCTATCAATGGTGATTGCTATCGTTGAACTTGGCGAATTCAGAGTTTTCTGTATTCCCTGAGAAGGCGACGATATTGCTTTAACTCATTGAAATTTCAAGGTATTTGGACGATACCAGAGATAACGCAGTGGTCAGCGATGTTTGATATTGAGTCCGGGAAAGATCAATGAAAGGACAAAAATTTCATGATATTATTTGTAAAAAGTCTACATGCACCACAACAAAAATCGTCTGATCGAGCTCAATATCTTTCTGCAATGATAAAAGTTAACACGCAACGCGATCAAACTTCCAACGAGCTTCATATATGGGGGAAAGAAAAACCATCGAACAAGTATCTTGTACATTTTCCATCATTATTTTCTTTCTTTCAAAAAAAAAAAAAAAAAACTATACCTGTATGCGAAAAAAACAAACAAGTTCCCCTTGCCGAAAGAAGAACCTTTGTCAAAGTGGAAAATTTATGAGGAGCCAATGCGAGAATTTCACATTATGGTAGCACTTTTTTTTCTGTAAATTAAACAGTGAGATCGCTCGATATATACTCTCGTAATTCCCACAGTATAGATATTCTTTTTCTCGCGATCTCTCGTAATCCTCATAGGAAGGGAACAGATGGCAAACGGAGAGGGTCGTCGCTGTTGGGAGGACTTTGCGGAGCGTTGATAACAAAAATAAAGAACGTATGGCTGGCTGAAAAAGAGATGCAAAAAGGAAATATACCTAGAGCGTCGAAGGGCAAAGGAACTTTGAGAGGGAACAAAAAAAGAGTGAGAAAGAGAGAAACTCATCTCGCCACGAAACGCAAAGCTGTGTGTGTGTGTGTGTGTGTGTGTGTGTGTGTGTGTGTGTGTGTGTGTGTGTGTGTGTGTGTGTGTGTGCGTGCGTGAGTGTGTGTGCTAGGGCATTTTGCACTTGCCCCGGGGGTTACGGTTAAATGCCGCGAATAAAGCCCGGAGACCCAGCTCACGTTTTCCCTCCTACGTGATTAAGTATGTTGGAGAGTATAACCGTGTCGAGCTATATCAGAGGAGTTTCAGCATAACGGGTGAGGAGTGGCATGTGCTAACTACCCCAGGCTTCGCCATTCGCTTACAATATGCCCCGTGTACATATGAAAAAGAGGGTCCTCTTTTCTTTCTCTCCCTCCTTCTCTCTTCTTCCGTTTCGAGCTTTGTCCAACCTCGTATTTTTTTTTCAATTTTTTTTTTCCTCATATTACGTCCGTACACATATATAAGAGGCACGAGAGAGCTTTCGCTGAAAGTTCGTCTCGCCGTGCACGCCTTCAAAGGGGCAAGTTCCGATTTTGGACGCAGGAGTTTGTCGTAAAAGTTATATATAGCGTCAACGAGCCTGCTAGAGAGGTAAAACCCGCATCAGTCACCGTGACGAGTGGACGAATGCAATTCACAGTAAAAGGGTCGGATAGGCATGTTGCTGCTTCGTTAACGTTCAACACGATGTAGGCATTCGTACATAGAAATGTATAGTCACATATCGTGTAGTATATATATATATATGACAAACATTGAGAAGGCTGTACATGTGAAACATCGAGATATGTGTTCCCGCGCATGTGAAACCGCGTGGCGTCATTGGGCAAGCAAAGGTCCGGTATACGTACAAGTGACCGGTGATTAAGTCCAGACCTGCCAATGGGCCAGAGAGAGAGAGCTGACTGGACAGGGTGCAACAAAACACACGTTGCAGGAAAATCCGATAACGTGGAAAGAACAATGAGAGAGAAATAAGACTTTTAAATGTACTACGCGTGAGAAGTTGCTAATTCGAGTAGCCGCGTTTCTCATTAGGATTTAATCACAAGGGAGCCAAGTTTTATGTTTTTTTTTTCTTATATCTTCAACGGCAGCGAAATGTCTTTAGTAACGTACACAGAGTCGTATTAACGCGTTGCTCCCTGCGGTATATATATAGCTGTCCCCATTCGCAGCCATATAACTCCGGAGTGTTATGTTGCCAGGATAATTAACGCTGAACAGCCAACTTTAATGTAACTTTGTGTTTAAGGCGGAATGGAGACCGCGGGTGGTAAGAACATGGAAATCGTTAATTGTGCGCTGTGAGTTCATCCTTGCATTGTCGGGTTGAAGTATCAACCGCCGAATGACCATTTAACTGGTCCGGCTCTTGGAATTTAACTGACATAAACCTCTCCAGACACTAATATTCGCGGATATCCTGATCGCTGTAGATGGCATGTATGCCTGCAGAGCAAGAGGCAAACATTGAACCCGCTTCCGCGCGTGTTCTAAACTTTCCCCTTTGCAATATCTTGTTTGGCGTGCAGCGGATTGGTCTGGGGAATCTACCTTGAGCCGTTGAAACAGCCAATTTGTCATCACATTGATGCCTCAGCGAGCGGAAATCCTCTCGTTAACTCGCGAGAGCTTCATGTTCTTCTGTTTCTCTTTTATGTTCCTGACATTTACTGTGATTGCCCATCTATGATATAATTATAGCCATCGTAAACGTTTTGTAAAAATCGGAAATGAGTATTCACCAAAAGTGAAGGGATGTTTCCCATATACCCGGCGGGGGGTTCTCCTCTCTATTTCTCTCTCTCTCTCTCTCTCGACGTGTATTAATATTAAAAATGAGAGGCATACGAATTTTCGCTATAAAGCAATATCATATCTCCTACATAAAAGAGTCCTTTGAGATGACGTAAAAAGTCTCATATACGTTCCTGGGTACATGGGAGCACCATGGACTACGTAGCTCTTCAAATTTCAGGTATACCAAGCCCGAGAGTCTTTTTATCTCCGGGCTTCCATGTATATATACGTGTCGCGCGTCTTGAACTGATCTACGAGCAACCGGATACACTTACAGCGTGTCACCGGAAGACCAGATAGTTATCTCTGTGTTTTGTACTCCCGGACAAGAAAGACCGCGGTCGGGGGAGTTTTTTTTGTTGTTGTTGTTGTTCGTGAAACTACCACGAGCAGCGTTTCTTGCTTCTTGAATGGATCGACCACCCAGCAACTGGATAATCTCGCAGAGTTACAAGAACATCTGGTAGAGATAGAATATGTATTGCGTGCCTCTTCAGCAGAATTCATGCTGGTTTTAGGAGTAAGCTAAACGTTCCAATTAACGTGGCTCTCCGAGTTCGCGACAGCTTCAATATTTTGGGTTCTTATACGGTTCTATCAATTGAGTGGCTCGGGATTGGGCCTAATGAGTTAATGACTATACACGGTTTGTGGTTATGAGGCAACTAGGGGGTTATACTATAATTGTTCCTTGCCAACAAATCCAAGTGCCGAATTCCCCCGAGTCATCGCACTCATATCAGACATGTTTTTCATAACCGATCTCATAGCTTCGTTCAACGATGCTACATGGCTAAAATTTTGGATGGTTCGACTCTTCTGGCACAAGGAATACCTTGAAAAGTGCCAAACGAAAGACAATTTTCGACAATCACCTTGCAGCGATCCCCGTTACAGAGGAGGTAAATGGTAAAATTTCTCGCAAATGAGTTCGTTGAAAAGATAATATTGTTATTGCCGAGGGAGAAGCTTCGGCAAGTGGGATTCCAGTGGCATTGGTGTTAGGCGTGGGTATTGGTGTGTCGTATAAACTCCATCACAAGCAAGAGGAGAGACGTGTGCGTCGAGTGGCGCGTCGCATCATCTCTTCCCTAGGTCCACTGTCTGTCTCTCTCTCTCTCTCTCTCTCTCTCTCTCTCTCTCTCTCTCTCTCTCTCTCTCTCTCTCTCTCTTGCGCTCGATATCTCTCGCGAAACTACTGCATCGCACGCATAGACTGCAGCACATCGAGAGAATTGTGTGGAGTAGGTCAAGCCCAGTTGTCGGTTAGTTTTGCGACTCTGGTGTGCCCACCCCTGTCCAATCTATACCAGAAATGGATTCGCCTGTCAATATACACCGAATCACCGTCAAATAACCAATAACTGGCTCTGATTTTCGTATCGCGAAAAAGAGAGACATTGCTTTAAAAGAGACTGATGTTTGGCTTCTAAAGAAAAAAAAAAAAACAAGAGTCCAGTCTCGTTCACGGCGCACGAGGGGACTAGAAATGATGCGAAAAATTCGATGAAGTTAGTTCGTTCGATATCAATAAAATTAATGATGTGACAACTCTACAAAATGAAAAAGAACCTTGTACGTAAGCTTGTAAAAGTAAAAAAAGAATCCCACGTACACACTTATCAACCCTCTCTCTATGACGGGAGCTCGATAATGTTTTATTGGGGACGTTTAAAAGATGCGGTACTTCAATGAGGTTGTAAGATATAGCGCATCAAAGGGTCGAGGTCTGCTCGACGATGGCATTATAATTATATCGCAAACCATGAGGAGCTGATAATTTTTGTGGGGCTTGAGTACATGGTACTCGCAGTTTTCCGATAGAATTTTTCTACTCAAGTGGGTTTTTAGTTATCCAGAGCATTCGAGACGAGCATTGACGAAATTAATAGCGCTTCATACGACTCTCCGACGTTTCCCTGGGACGAACAATTGCCCATTTTTATCTGCAGAGTATTAATTTAACAAACGATTCACCGTGTTCTCCAGACAAAAGTTTTATTGTGCTGAAAAAAACTGATTGTCCCCGCAATGACAATTCTAAATTACATTTTCGTAATTAATGGGAAGACCAAAAAGAGAGAGATAAGTGAAAGACGTCTCATTGTCCATTCAGAAAACCTTAATACCCCGAAAAAAAAAAATGTCGTTTCTCAATGGTCCACCTTTCGGTGACTATTTTCTTAAAAAGCTTGAATATTAAACATCCAAAGGTATGCCATTATCAATCGAAGTAGAGTTTGATTGATTAGTTCGATCAATTAACCCTTTCAATAGCAGCGGCACTCCTAGAGTGCCACCGGTTTTCCTGTGCTTTTCGATCAATTTCAATATTTCAATATTTTTTTTTCTCAAAAAGTATGCATTTTTGAAAAAAAAAACATGACAAGAGAGCTTTTTTGTTCAAAATTCCATGCAGAATACAATGAAAATTTTCTTGTTTAGAAATTTTCAATTTTTTTGCTTGAGGTCCGCCATATTACCGTCGACATATTGAATTTTTTAATTTTGACTTCGGATTTGTAATCAGCGACCCCAAAACCATAAGAATATGATAAGAACAGTTTGATAAAATTTCCAGTTTAATTGTGCCCCTGAAAGGGTTAAAAAAAACGATATAGTTTGGTCAGCAGGGACATTGGAGTTTATGAGTTTTCAGAGGATTTTAGCAAATCCCCACGAGAGATCAGAAACCAAAAGTCGTCGGGTATCCAAATTCGCCTCAACTTATTACAATATTCAAGGGTCCACTGGGAAGAGGGATTGAACAAGCATTTGCCTCACGGTCGTGGACCTACATATCTTCAAGTTTCACTGCGAACTTTATATTCCCCGGTCACGGTCTCTGCTATTCTGTGCGAGCCGTCTTATATAACCCCGCATACCGCTAGTAAAATTTGGCTCTCCGATGAATGATGAAGGAAAAGAGGGGGAAAAAAAAAAAAAAGTGAAATATGTAATCTTTTCATGCAAAGCTGAATGGATTTAAAAATTGAGCAAGGTATTAAAGCGAAAGCCAACGTGGGGTTAGTGATGATCGGGGTTTATGTTTCCTATATCTTTTCCCAGCGTCGTGTCCGAATGAGCATGAACGTTTATTATACATGTATATACACGAATGTGTCGTATATAATACGTAATACGTGTGGGACGAGAGTAGCAGGTGCACCGACGATACCAGGCTATGCTAATAATGATCGTTTTGACCATAAATTATCCCTCAAAGTGCCCCCATTATATGAGGGTTCCTACAATAAATCTGATACTTTAAATTAAAAGAAATTTATAGCTCCACAAAGCACGGAGTTTGGCGCGGTCGCTCAATTATTGCTATATATCCCATTATCGATAATTCGATGTGACAGGGTGTGTATGTTTGGGGAAACGGCAAAAAATTAGTTAATTTCAAACATCGATTGCACGAGAGACGGTCATTGTCTTTTTTTATTTTATTGATATCGAAGCAAACAAAATAATATCGAAGTAATGCTGCGATGACTATATTCACTCTCATCATCCGCGACGTACTTCACACCGCATCGTTCCTTCGTTCTGTTGTTCAATGTTGTTTCAGTGTTTACCGTTTTACCGTAATTGCTCAATTGCTAATTGCATTCAATTGCTGTGTTGTATTTTATACGGGATAATGCTGAAGCGAAACGAGTTTCATCGACGGCAACAATAAAAAGGTAAGACTGTGTTTTATGAATCATCAAATATGAATGCGAATTCACCGGTTTTTAGGTTAGATCCATCAAGTTTTCATGATACTGTGTATTTATTCATTTTTCTCATAATGATTCGACAGGTGGTTCGAATTTTAGATTGTGTTTTGATTTCGTAATATATGTTTTCATCATTTTAATTAACTGTTTTGGGAACAATCAATGAGAAATTTTTCTTTCAAAGTTTCAAAGCTTAAGGTGAGTTCACTGTGCGGTGAAAAAAGAGAAATAAACTTGAATACCGCTGGCGCCCTGTTCAGTGCGCAGCGATAAAAAAAAATGCTGAACCTTAAAATTCCTCATACTTTTTAGTGTGTAGCGAAGATAAATTCTGAAATTTTAACATCCAATGCAGTTTTTACGGTATCCAGTGATGAAAAAAAAAATGATGAACTCAGCAGTCGATGCAGTTTCTTCGGTGCGCAGCGAAAAAAAAAATTCTGAATCTCAAGAATCAATGCAGTTTGTTCGGTGCGCAGCTAAGAAAAAATGCTGAATCTCAAGAATCAATGCAGTTTGTTCGGTGCGCATCGAAGAAAAAATGCTGAATCTCAAGAGTCAAAGCAGTTTGTTCGGTGCGCATCGAAGAAAAAATGCTCAATCTCAACATTCAATGCACTTTGTTTGGTGCGCAGCGAAGAAAAAATGCTGAATCTCAAAAGTCATAGCAGTTTGTTCGGTGCGCAGCAAAGAAATAAATGTTAAATCTTAACATTCAATCAGTTTGACCATAAATTATCCCTCCTTTTTAGCGTGCAGCGAAGATAAATTCTAAAATCTTAACATTCAATGCAGTTTGTACGATATCCAGCGATGAAAAAAAAAATGCTGAACTCAACAGTCAATGTAGTTTGTTCTATGCGCAGCAAAGAAAAAATGCTGAATCTCAAGAGTCAATGCAGTTTGTTCGGTGCGTTAGTGACGAAAAAATGCTGAATCTCAATATTCAATGCACTTTGTTCGCTGCGGAGTGAAGAAAAAAATGCTAAATCTCAACTTTCAATCATAGCTTTACCATAAATTATCCCTCAGTGTTTTCATTATGTGAGATTTCCTAGAATAATTCTTTAAATTAAAATAAATTTTTTAAAATAAACTTTGAATTCAAATAAATGCATTGCTCCAGCATAGAGTTTGGTGCGATCGCTCAATCATTATTGTCCATATTGCGATCCTAAAATCGAATTCGGTTACATACATTCTCGCATATAGATATTTTGTTAAAAGGTGGAAGGGAAGAAGAGCTTTTCTCGACGACGCCCTCACGTTGTCTCGTTCTCCTTGTTGTTCTTGTCGTGTCCTACTTTCCTTCGACGCGAAATACCAAGGTACATATATCAAGTCTTTCCTCCTCCGCCTTCTTCCTCTTTATATAAATATACATATATATTATATATATATACATACACCAACATAAACCGAGCAACTCTCGTACCAGAGATTCCCAACGACCTACAGCGACGTTTTGACAAAATCTTGAACAATCACATACTTTTTTTTTTCATCATTTGCGAGAGTAAAAAAAAAATCTTTTTTGCCAGTCTGTATCCTCCAACTGTTTTCTCGTCTAACTTTTTTTTTTTCTGTACGTGCTGACGAGTCTGCTGTTCGGCATAGAACCGTCGAGAACAGCGATATCAAATAATACAATGGCTCTTGCAGTCTCGTGTATGCAAAAGTCTCACTCTGTTTTCTCGATCTCTTAAAAATCAGAGTCAAAGTAAAAATATTATCCTTTTTAAAAGTTGAGCAATTTTTTAAATTTCACTCTATAATTATATTAGCGCGAATTCAAAAGGAGTAGTTACGATGAATTTTATTTTTCAAGTTTTTAAAAATGTACAGGAAGACATTTTTTATACTTTAGATTTGATTAGAGCCCTATTTAGAAAAAAATAATCTGGTAAATTTCCTTTCTTACATGAGAATATTTTGAGTCAAATATGACTCGATGATTTCGCAGAGGATTTTTTAGAGAAAAAAAAGCAAGCTAGCACTCGAACCTACATTGTAATTTTGATCTAACTTTACGTTTTTGGAAATTTCCTCGGAGTACCCATCGACAAGTTTGATGCTTAAAATTTTTATCATCAGCATTGAGAATCTTGTCCTAGCCTTGAGAGCCTGTAATTTTTTTTTTTTGTCAATTCGACATTGATTTCACTGGGAAACCACATAGCTATACTTTTTCAAAGCGAAATATTATCCAATTGTTAAAAATACATTTTCATACTCGCCAATGATCGAATCACTGTCTCATATACATGCTTATAAATCCAATTAAATTTTTTTTTACTCCTCCGCGAAGTTTCATTCAACGTAAATATATATCTTCCACTTTACTCTTGCTTCTCTCGCCTGCTTTTTTTTTTTTTATTCTTTGCCCCCAAAGCGAGACTTATTTTCTATAGCAGAGGAGATCGCCCGGGGGGGGGGGGGGGGGGAAGACAAAATTGTGTACGTAAAAGAAAAAAAAACTTTGCAATAACACAATATGTACTTTGGCACACCCGCAATTGAGTGAGAGTACGTTTGAAAGACGAGAAAAAAAAAAGTTGAAACACGTGGGTGTCTTATAACCAGCCTAAATAAGTCAGAGACTTTTTTTTTCGCTCTATATGAAGAATGTGGGTCAAGTATGACGTTAAAGCCCGCTTTTTCTTTCTTGGTCTTTACTCAGTTGATATATATTCACACACATAGTATTCATACAAAATCCACCAATTTAAGAGCTCGCGGACTGATGTCGTCAGGGGATACTATAGTTTTGGAAAGAATTGCACGACTCGAGGATTATCAGGGCTTTGTGTGGTAAATTCCGCGTGTATATATATATATATGAGGGACGTGGTGGGGAAACAACCGCACGAGGCCAATCGACTCTCGTGGGGCGAGTTCTCACGGATAGAAGAAAGGCAAAAAAAAAAAAAGGAACAGGGGATTCGTGAACCCGGACCTTGCTATTGCTATCTACTTCACTTCGTGGATATATCCACAAGTAGATCTAAGTAGAAGGAAAATGAAAATAAAATAGGGTCAATCTACGATGTACAATAAAAAGTCTTTTGTCGCAGCAAAAAAAAAAAAAAAAAAGAAAAAGACTCGTCGATAAGTTTACTTTTCTCATCGAATAGAGTGGGTACCGAAAATATATTTGATTGAGTTCAAATATCGATTTAACCTCAATCCACATGGTTGAATGAATTTTTGTTGATTCAATTTTTTTTTTCCCCTCGAGATTTCAATGCCAAAATGCCAGTAAATCATATTCAGGGGGAAAAAAAAAAATGTCCGGGTATAAAATGTGTAAGCCTGCTTGTGAAATTCAATCGTCCGTAACTCGAGAACGGTCTGACCTACAGCGTTACAACTTTTTCAGTCTTCGTTATAGTTGTAATTTTTTATAAAAATTCATACACATTTGTGAATTGTTATAAAAATTACAACTAACGAAGAGATCGTAGGGCATTTTGAATGTTTCGAAAAATGTCCCATCGTTCTGCCATTCGCAAATTTTGAGATATCGAGCCAATTTTTTTCTTACACGAATATAGAGTATCATCGAAGAATAAATAATAACAAAAATTTAGTAAGAATCAGTGGAAGGATTCAGATTTTATGAAATTTTCTTATTTTTTTTTCGAAAAATTGCTGAGATTGCTGTATAATTCATGAATAATAATTTTTTTAAATAATAAATTCAATGTGGAAACGAAAGGACTCGGATTTTTCGAAAATTTCGAATTTTTAAAAGTATTCGCCTCTGATCATTCTGAGGTCCGCAAAATTTGAAATATCTGGTCGAAATTTTCTACGAAAATGGATCATCGTTGAAGGATTCTTGTTATGAAATTTGGCGGAAATAGATAATGGGATTCGTATTTTGAAAAAAAAAAAAAAAATTCAATCGAGTCCCCACTTTTGTTCAAATAAGATTTTCTGAACTGTTTGAGAACGTTTCAGGCATACCGGTATACAAATCACGAATGTTTTCTTTTTCCCCCAACTAAACTTCCTCCATGAGGTAGGCACTGTGCACATTTCGGGTTGCACCATTTTTTTTTTTTTCGAAACTTTAAATCAATATATGTAGTTGCGTTATTAAAATTAATTAAGTATGCAAATTAAGGAAAGATGTATCGAGGTAAAAGTTTGTTTCACCAAGAATAATATCCCCGGGGAATTCTCGATCGAGCCTGGTGAGCGATGGAATAAAATTGACGTTGATGCGGTACTTTTTGTGTGAGATTCCCGCGAGTCCACAAGAGCGTCTACACCGGTCTCACGAGAAAATTTCCCCACAGGATTGAAGGAAAAGAGAGACAGAGAGAGAAAAAAAGAGAGAGAAAGAGATATTGAGACAGATAGAGAGGGAGAGAGAGAGAATTGAGAGAGTGAAAGGTGATTGGTTTTGAAGGAATATTCAAAGGCCGAGAAGTTCAGATATACGTGAGGGGAAAAGAAACATCGGGGTCACAACACTGCCTATACGTTGGAAGCAGTGGCTGACATAGAATCACAAATGTTTGAATTGCCGAGACCTTGTATGCGTCCGAGTTCCATACGAATTACATTTCACCAAAGCCGCAGTCTCACAATTGAAGCTATGTATGGGGTGTTCCAGGAATTATCGAACGGTCCCGAACCCCTTCCGATTTTAAAATAATTTTTTTTAGTGATAGCCCTAGATTTTTGAAGGATTCATGAATTTTTTCAGTGTATTCGAACAGCCGTTCGCTAGTTACAATTTTTTACAAAATCGCTCATTTCGATAATTTCGAGATTTTCATTGAATTTTGATTCCAAAACAAAGAATCGTACGAAAAAAGTATATGAATATAATATTGACGGAATTCACACGTACTTTAAGATGGTAATATTTATCAATTTTTTTAAAGCCTGGAACTATCAATTTTTTCAAAAACAAAGCTAAGATTTTTATTTTCGAAAAAACTTCATTTTTTTTTTAATTTTTACACAAAATTCTACACAAAAAAAGGAAGCTTTTGAGCCCCATTTCATAATCGAAGTAATTGTAATTTATTTGGAAATTGATTAGAATTACTTATTTCATAATTAAAATGTAAATCATTCTGTCCCCGTTACAATTCGGGGTGTAATTTATTTCAAATGCATTAACTTTGGATATTTCATCAAAGCCAGTCTCAGAGTTGAAGATATATATAGATATGTGCAAGGTCAAAATATATTGCAATGGCCAAAGACGGGGGCAAAAAAAAAGAATCACCGATAATAATTTTGTCTAAATATAATTGAAGAATTTATTGTGAACGAGGTAAACATATTACGAATGATTTAAGCGATACTAAGAAGAAAATGAAAGCATAAAATCTGATCGAAGTAATTGTAATTTATTTGGAAATTGATTAGAATTACTTATATCGTAATTTAAATAAAAATAATTCTGTCCCAATTACAATTTAATCGGGTTGTAATTTATTTTGAATGCATCAACTTTGGATAATTGTAAGAAATTTTTAATTCGATTAAATTTTTTTTTTTATAATTTGATATCAATTTTTAATCTTCATTTAACGAATTATTAATATTATTAATAATCTCGAATGATCGATAATTGATAATTTTTTATTACAATTTTGCCGAAATACGTTTTCAGGCAGACAAGAAGCCTCGCATCAATTTTGATGTCACTTTGATTCTGTATCGATCGTCGTTACACTAAAGCAGCACTTAATAAAGTCCCTTAGAGTTATGCATCGAGTTCCCCTTTGAAGGACTCCTAGAGGCTCTTTACGCGCTTTAAAAAATGCCCAAAGCACTTATATAGTCCCACTAAAGGATTTCAGAGCACACACACGCACACACGCACTCCTCGGTACTACTTTACGATCTATATAAATTTTATAAAAAATTCAAAAAGTCGAAACACGAAATGTCTCGAATACTTTTTTTTCCTACTCTTCTTTCATTGCTCGTCCTCGTGATGAAATAATTTTCACTATGCCCCTCGAGTAATAAAGTTCAATTGGTTTATTTTTCAAGTTTATATTTTCACAAAAATTCCCATCGGAATGAACTGACGAAAAAAAAAACATTTTTATAATTTGCAAGATTTTTTTTTTAATAAAAAATTTTATAAAATATAATTAACACTTTCACGACCGATTTCCTAACTTACGAATTTCAGAAGAGCACAGGCATTTTTCGAAAACACGAAAATTTCATAAAATCAAAAAAATCACCCCCCTTATCCATTTCCTCCCTCCAGTATTTTCTTTATAAAAGTTTTAGCACGAAAGGTTAAGGACGTTTAAAGATGTTCGACCAAGATAAATGTACTGTAGAAATTTCGCGAGGTTTGACGATGTAATTTCGGAGAAAATAAATTATAAAAACACGTTCGGGGAAAATAACAAGTTCGTACACTCTATAACATTTTTTGTAATGAAAAAATAAAACGGTGGAATTTTGACGAACGTGCAATCAAATAAATCAGGACATTTGACCTCGTCTACCTGTGTGTAAAACATCAGCAGGATTTCTCGAGGCATTCTCGACTTATAATACAACTAACTTTCGCGCGGCCAGAGGGCGCCATACGATACGAAACTGTAGCGTGCGGCTTGAAGCACACTTTTTGTAAATGCAATTTTCCGGCTCAACAATATTTAAAAGCACTCCGGTAACGAGAGTATGATAAATAATGATGAAGGTAAAAAAAAAGTATCATGAATTTTGAACTTACATCAATGGTTAATCCGTTCTCCGTCATGATGGTGTCACTGCGCGTTTTTTTTTGCTTTTGTCAAACTTCAAGAATTTCCCGCAACGACATGCGTCCCATATATTATACACACCTTTTGACACTGTCACCAAACGAGTGATTTACACAAAACTAACGATGATTATAACATACATTGATATATTTTTCTCCTCTTCTGCGCTTTAATTCTCGAATTTAAATGGGTTCGAAGACTCCGCGAATATATATTTTACTACCGGAAATTTCGGTATTGGTGGGAGAAATCGTTCGGGTTCTCTGTGGCCTTCAATGCGGTTTAATGAAGTAACGATTGGGATTCCCGCGATGCGAAACTATTATCGAACTCCGCGCGGTTGGACGAATAATGGATGAAAAAAAAAAAATATTCACCCTATCTACCATCGAGTTTCCTCAATAAATTTTACAGTTCGACAACGCACACCGCGTCATTATAGATTACAGAAACGTAAAACCGTCTGATTTATATGATTTACGTATCCAAACTTTCGTTACGCATACGGTCGATTTTATAGTTCGAAAGAAATTTCATTTATTTTTGTAAAAT